>CM046876.1:296365711-297565711 GCA_025667525.1 Glebionis coronaria | reverse complement strand
AGTATTTAACATGGCTAATAAATTACCTACAATGGCTAGACAGCCTAGCAGTCTAGCACATATATGATATACCCTATCGAGCAACACTAACTAAATGCCTCTGTTTTCATCAAATTAATTGCTAATCCAAAGAATCCAATTCTTGAACAAGTAATCCGCGAATCTATATGATGGATAAAGTATTCCAACAAGAGTTACGAATAAGAAGAAACCTGAATGCTAAAATCACCATCCATGGAGACATTATGAGACTCTTGTTGAGTGTGTTGATTTAGCATCTGATGTTCGGTTCGATCGAGATCAGAAGCAAGAGCAGCCAAATCAATCTCGGAAAAGAAAGGGCCTTGTAACACCGTGTTTACGCAATGAACTGCGCATAGTTTTGATTCTTGTACCTCGTGGTATAGCATTCCTCCGTTTATTATTACTGATCCGCCTTCCATTTGTTGCGCTTTCTTCAATTGAATCCAATCAATTGCCCTATTTTGTGTTTGTTTCCACAGACATACAAACCGCTTAGGTTATTAAATCAATCAATGTTTTTAAACAATGGTCACCCGACAGGTTCAACCGACCAAGCTAGTATTTTCTATTTTTCTATTAAAAAATACTCGATGTTACTTGCATAAAGCAGCGGGATAAGTTTTTTCTTAAAAAACATTTTAGTTTATTCAATCCAGGTTCGAATGTTTAAACATATATATTGCATTCTAATAAAAGTTGCAAGTATAATATTTTATTTTAAAAGAATAAAAAATAGTAGTAATAAAGTTTGAAACCCTTCTAACAATTTACTAAAGCTTTTACCTGAATTATATTTGGATAAACTCAAATTCATATAATTTAGTTAAAAAAAATGTATCAAACTTCTATAAGTAAATTAATAAAGACATTCACCTTAGCAATTAGTTACGCAATATATTACACACATATAATTTCATATTGTTTTGCTCGTATCATCTAAATTTTGAGTCTAATTATATTGTTTTGCTTATATCTTTTAAACTATGAGTCTTAATTACCATAATTATTATTTCTAATACACATGAAGTTCAAGTTTCTTTTAACTATAGATTTTTTTATCAAGCGAGCACAATTAGATATTACAAGTTTTAGTCGTAAGGCTACCCACATTAGTAAAGATTTCGCCCCTCATAAAACTCGTCATGTTAGCTTTCTTTCTCCGACGAGGTACGAACGACCTTTTTTCACATAAAAGCGACAATTTTTTTGTTATTGATGTTACGGTAAACAATTTCACCCTTTTCTGCCTCCCAAACTCGATCGTACCGCCAACTGGTTTACAATTCGACGACGATTCACTCGATCGCCGCATCGGGACGACAAACCAGGTAGCCTTAAATATCTCACAGTTTTGCTTCTACATTAGGAATATCATAAAACTTCATAAATCTATAAAGTAAAAAAAGAATATAAGGATATTATTTTTTTAAAGAGATATGGGTAACATTTTTAAACCTACAGAAAAATAATTAAAAAGAAATACACAAAAGTGGCTATTATACGTATAGTTTGAAGAAGCTTAAAGAAAACCGCTCGAAGTTCTCAAATCCACTGTGTATTTTCACAGATTCATCAACAATCACTCTCAAATCTCAATCACCAAAAAATTCTAAAACATTCCATATTAAAGGGACAAATTTCAACAAAAAAGTGTACATCTAACAAACTCAAAAAACTGATGCGGAATAAAATTGGCGATGGTGAGCTGTAGGGGCGGAGCCAGAAAAAATTTAGGAGGGGCAAGAAAAATTTCAGACATTATTAAAAATAGAGTTGGAGAAATATTTTTGAAAACTTGAATGTTTTTATTTAATAAAATAAAGTACAAACAAAAAATAAACTAATTTTTATTTTAAAAAATAAAAAGAAAGGCCCTGGATATATTTGATTATTTCACGTGATCTAAAATTGCACTACAAAACAAAACCAACAAAATAACCTTCATGTGACTTTGTTGCTGCCTATTTTTACGAGCCATTTCTTCTTCCTCGTAAACTTCTTTGTTATTTCTTCCATGTCTTCCATGGCTTCTTCACTATTCCAACGTATAAAAAAACATCACAATCGTTCAAGGAATTTACACTACTATTTTTCTGGGTGGGGGTCACTTGACCACTGTGACCTCCTCCTAACTCCGCCCCTGCTACGGATGGTGGTTCCCGGTGGATTCTCGCTATGTATATGGTGGTGAGAGGTAATGTCGGTTTCGAAGATGGTCGTGAGGACGATGGTGATGTGCAAGATGGTGGTGAGGGCGATGGTGAGGACACATAATATTTCTATAACAAGTAAGTAGAAAAAGTCTGAATTTTTATAATTTCTATTTAAAAAATATCCCAAATGCTTTATATAGTAGTATGGATAAGAAGAATTTCATATATATTCATCCTTTAGTTTAAAATTTCCTATATATTTTTATGATTCAAAATTTTATATATATTCAATCTAATTTAAAAATTACATATATATCTAATTTAAAACATAGAATTTTATATACGTTCAAATACTTAATTTATATATAAATAAAACTTTAAATAAAAACATATTTATTACTATTTAATTTTAAAATAACTATTATACCCTCAAAAATGTAACTTTTGTAATATATGTTGCTTTTTTAGAAAAAAATGTCACTAAATTGATATAAAACTAGAATTAGTTACAGTTGTTATGAATTCGTTTCTATTAGATAGGATTAATGCATGCAATTATTTCAAGTTTACTCATATTTATTTGACACAAATAAAAAAATGATAAAAACACTTCTTTGGCCATAAGAACTTTGATGTTGACGGCACCAAGCCTGTCATGCAGAAATAAATTGGTATATATGGATATTTTTGATTGTTTTCTTATCATTTAAAATTAAAACATTAATATAAGTTCAACAAAAAAAAACAAGTTGCTGATTAGAGCTGAGCATTTGGACCCGTGACCCGGACCGGACCGGACAATTTTGGTCCGGTGGTCGGTCCAGGGTTTTACTCTAATTCGGTCTTTGATCCAGTCGGTTCGATTCGGTCCTATCAAAACCCCGTCGATTATGTCTAATAAGATCGGACCGGACCGAAGACCGACCCGGACCGAACCATTTCGGTCCGGTCTCGGTCCGAGATTTTGAACCATTTCGGTCTTCGGTCCGGTCTGGTCCGGACCGGGCCAAATGCTCACCCCTACTACTGATATCTTATATAATATAAGATTGAGTTGCAATGTCATTAACTGTGAGTCTTAATGACAGAAAACTCATACATGGGAATATCTCTTCTCACTGAATACACATACATGTTTAATGTCGTTGCAAACTTCTCATGGAAGTAATCATACGAAATTAATATCATTGCAGGTTACATTATCCAGGTTATTAAATATAATTCAATGTTATTGAATAAGATCTTTTCTTCTTCTTTCCTTCAGTTCGTAATCACATAAGTTGATTCTTGGACTTATAAATTCCAGGTTGATTTACCTTCATCCATATCTACTTTGCCCCATTCAAACACATAACTATCAACGATATGAATTCTTCTCCAGCACACTCCCAGTCATATGTGAAATCCAAAAAGGCCGCCGATGTTGATCTTGCACAGGCCCAAAATCAAAGCAAGATCAAAAAATTGGGTATACTGACCATGCTCAAACACCTCCCACAATCAGAACGTGTTCTTCAACCCGAGCAAAGAAAGATGTAGTTATTGACCCTGAAGAGCCCGAACTTGGTAGCCAGCTTGATCATGTCACGACTACGGGGGATATGGAGACCCAAAAGGTGGCGACTGTTCAGGCTAAGGGTGAGTTATTCTTGAATGACCTTGATGTTGGAGTTACTAGCATAATATTTGTGACAACCCTAGGTTTTGGATTTGTCACTTGGTCTTACTTTTAGGTTATTTTATGTGTGCTTACTTGAATTGTGTGTTTACGTGTTTATTTTGTGTGAACGAGGTTGGTGTGGTTATCGTTTATGAGTATAGAGTACTCATAAGTAAATTGAGGAACGGTTATTTCATGTTCATGAGCTCATAATTAGTGACTATGAAATGAAATGGTGTTATTTTGGTGTTTACGTATACGTATAAGTATTATAGTAATAGTGTATTTTTTAGGATTTACGGTTTAGCATTTAGAGGTCTCGGGTGAGGTAATTATCCATATGAATATTTTTCGGGATGGTTTTAAGTCATTTAGGACTTAGTTATAAAGTTTATTTCAAAATTTGAGATTTTTTATAAAAGTGTATATTTTACGTCTTTTACGGTAAAACGCGTAAAAACTGACTAGTTTTATGGTTTTGAGGTTTTGGAGGCTTTAGGAGCTGAAATAAATTAAGGAAAATTAAGGTATTATTAATAACTTAATAATATATAATAAAAAGAAAAAAAAACGAATTTTAAGGGGTGTTGGGTCGGTTTGGACGCAAGGAAGAAAGAAAAAAAGGAAAAAAACAAGAAAAAGGAAAGGGGTTTTGGGGTTGGGCTAGGAATGGGTTATCACACCCTATATAATGTATTTATTAAAAACAAAATTCATTATTTTTCTCCTAGGAAAAATAAAATTCGTGAGTTTCCACAAAATTAGGGTTCTTCATAATTTTTTTTGGGGTTTTCTTAAATCAAAGGTAAAGTCTTTAATCCCTTTTCAATTTAATTATTTTAATGATGTCTTAATCATCTTATGATGGATTTAGGTTAGGGTTTAATTTAAAAAAAGTAAATTAATGTTATATTGATGGTGGTTGATAAGTGTGAAAACACTCATCAATAATGATCCTAAAACCACTCAAAACACAGTCAAATACCTTATATTTAACTGTAAATTATCAGAATTACGCGTGTATTTGGTGTTTGTGTATTTTCAGGTATATAGGTACATTTGAGACAAAACACGAGCTTTCAAGGATTTATTTGATCAAAAGACGAAGAAAAAGACGAAAGAAGCTTTCAAGGACCATACTTGGCATTATTCACAAATTTCAAGGGCTTAAGTTTCAACTTTTACAAGATGGAGGACTAGACTTGCAGTTTTCTACAAAGATTAAGGATGAAATGGAAATGAGATAAAAGCTTCTATACACATTTGAGAGAAGTGAAAGAAAAAGGACTAAATAGCAAAATAAAAGAAACAAGTTTACTTATCTTGGTCAAAAGACCAAGACCGGTCAACACAAAACACATACGCGTCTTCTTCTTCTCCAAGATAAGAGAGAGAGACGGTTATATCTTTCCACCTCCTCAAACCTGCAATCAATTATCACAAACGATTCAAGAAGATTCAGCCAAAGTGTTTAACTACAAAAATGCTCCTTTTAATCTCCTCTACAAGATGATATGGATGAATTAGACCAAGAGTTGAAGACGAAGAAACCCCCAAATGTGTAGAAGATGAAGAACGACGAGTAAACCTCGTATTAAACACGTGTCAATTGCTCATTGGAGCGAACACGTCACCTCACCATCTCTTGGCGGCTATAAATAGAAGAGAAGAGCTCATTTTTCAGCGGTTAGCTTAGGTGTAGATTTCACACACATAGTAGTTAGGAGTAGATAGTTAGTTAGTTTTTTGTAACAAATTCAGTTTTGATTCAGTTTTCAGTTTGTAACCGATTCTCTTTTTCTGCCATTAATGAAAGTTCTAGTCTTCTTCAAGCTTTTCGTTACCTTATTAGATTTCTCTTATCCAGTTACATTTTTTCACCATTAATGAAGTTTGAGTTTTCAAGTCTTGCTCCTTAAATACTGCTCACGAATTGGATTCTGTTAAGTTCTTGTATTCATCTAGGTTACAAGTCTGTTGAACTTTTAACCGTTTTCAATTAAAAAAGAATTGAACTTTCGGAGCATTGATACTGCAGGATAGGAATAGTTTGACTCGAGTTACTGTTGGTTTTGTTCATTTGATATAATGAATGTAAGCATTTAGAGTAATTGTTCATTCAACTAAATCAGTTTAAAGAAGAGTTTAGAATTGGTCAAGTTTAGTTATAAAAAGTAGTATAAGCTTCTCTTATAAGCTTTACTGTTCACATAGGATTATCGATACCGGAGATGATGAATCGTTAGAAGTAATAATAGACTGTTAGGAGTAAGTTTTCTATCAATTCGAGAAGTTCAGTTTTATAATAATTGGTCAAGTTTACTTTGAGACTGGGATGCAATTCAGCTTGTCGTGTTTGTTTTTGTTTGCTAACACTATATGCAGATCCGCTGATGTTTCGTAAACAGATTCGAGCTGTAGCAGTGGTGATGATTTTCGGATAAGAGTTAGCAGTCAGTTCGTATAAATCGTTCTTAGATCAGAATATAGTCTTAGTCCGAAAGTGGCGTTCGGTTTATAAGGGCAGCTCAGCGCTGAACCCTCGTCATCAAAGGACTGGCTTCGGATGGATAGGTTAAGCGCATTAGTTTTTTCTGCGATATCTAGTTTAGCTAGCTGTTATGAGGGTAGTGTAAATCTTACTTGCGATTTGTTTCTATTTGATCTCATTGTTTAACTTTTCTATGTGAATCTGTTATAGTATAATACTTCGAGTATAGATTTTAGTTTGTTTAGACTGTAGACATGTTGTAGGATTAGTGTAGCGTAACTAGCGTTTGGCAGTGTTTAAACTTTCAAGTTAGTAGCTTTTATTCAGTTAATTTTGGTACTGTTTCGATTTTACATAAGTTCATAAGCTGTGCATAATGATTCGGTTTGAATGAGCTGTTAATTCAGTTGTATAAAAGTCATTTAGGTAAATTGTTTATCAAGGGTAATAAGCCCGTTAGTTTAAGAAGTAAAGTTGATGGACCAGTTATATTGGTAACTTGGGCTTTGGCAATTTAATTTGGGCCATGAATTTGCATTTCTTTTCTACAAGTGTAAGTTCAAATTTGAACTTTTTAATTTGTAGTTTCATTATGAATACGATTTAAATTTACTTTTAGTCTATTTTGTATTAGTTGTTTTAGTCCATTTTGTAGAATAAGATTTTTTTTGTGCATTTTACAATTTGTGCATTTAAATTTTGTAATTGCTAAATGTTTTTAGTATAGTACGTATATGTAGTATATAGCTATTTTTTTACCTTTTTTAAGTGTTTTGTTTGTCAAGTAGCTTAAATACCAAATAATCTTTAGTTGACCAAAAACAATCAAGTCTTAATTAGAAATTGTTAGATCAATTCGAATCGAGCTGAGAAGACAACTACACTAAAAACGAATTATTAGTGTTATAATGATTACATAGATTAGGGCTTGTAATTAGAGGGATTAGGGTTAATTAATGAGGTTGATTTTGTTAAACCCGTTTTTAAAAACTGGGCAGAATTTTGAGTCAATTGTTTTGATCATATCGGGAGTTCTAGGAACATTCAAGATGCGATCCAAGTACCCCTGGAAAGGTATTTGAAGTGGCTTTCCAATGCAAGAAACGAGAACTAAATTGGAGGTCGGGAAGTGGGTCAAAAACAGGTTACAACAGTCGGAGGTCAAAACAGTTTTGAATTCAGCATGTTTTATTTTTAAGTTTTGGGTTGTTTGGGGTACTTAGGATTGCATTAGGATCTTCTCACGAACATGAGAGATGGTTTATATATTGTAGTAAGTATCTGCACTTGGGCTAAGGTTGTGGTTTAGGGTAAGACCCCTTAATGATAACAAACCTTTAGTACGTTTAAAATCAGGAAATCTGGAATGACAAAGTAGATATATGTATATCGGGGCCTTAACAGTAGCTTTAAGGTTAGGTCAAGTGGGAGGTGTTAGCCAACATACGTAAGGGTATGAATATTCCTTTTACAGAAACCATGGGTATGTTTAAAGGGACGTTTGACTTAAAGTTTTGAGACCTAAAAACTGGGACTGTTTTGGGTAAAATATGAACGGGATAGTTATTAAACTTAACCAAGTTGAGGACTTGTTAAGGAAGGGTAATGGGGTGATTAGAGCTTGTCAATGAGGTAAATATGTGGGATTAGGCTAGATGTCCATCATAGGTTAATGAGCCATCTTAGTGATTGGTTCGTGTATTAATTGCGTGTTTTTGGTTTGTTAGCTTGTTGCTAGTGCGAGGACTTGTGAAGAAGCTATCAGGTGAGTGTTCATAGTCCCATGTTTACTATTGTTTTTGACTTCCAGATGGGATGGAAGAGACACTGTGTTGAATTATTTTCTAAATTAATGCTGTGAATGTTTTATGGTTTGAGATGGACTTGTGTGTACATTTATGTGATTAACTGCTATGTGATTCTTGTTTGTGTGTGATCTGGATTGGAAAGGTACATAGGTGTATGGGCGCCTATGGGACCTATGGTTAATGGTAAGGCGTGATGCCTTGGAAATTGCGATTGTTGGTAAGGCGTGATGCCTTGGAAATTGTGATTGTTGGTAAGGCGTGATGCCTTGGAAATTATGATTGTTGGTAAGGCGTGATGCCTTGGAATTGTAATGATTGATTGAACTTGAATGCTAGTTGTTAGTACATGATTGTAGCGCATTGTCCATATGTTTATTGGTTTATGGTATTCACAGCTTATGACTTGTCTTGTGTTGGAGTCTAAACCTATGACTCTCACCAACTTTATGTTTACGTGTTTTAGTGTCTCTTTCAGGTGATACTATGGTTAAGCATGAGAACATAAGTGGCTAGGATTGGAGAAGCTTAGGAATGCATATAGAAGGAGAATCCCCGTTTCCTTCTTAGTTTTATTTGTTTGTTCATTTTAATAAGTGATACTGTGGCACACATATGATTGTTTTGGTATGTTATTTGTTGTCTTGGGTAAGAAGTAGGACTGTGATTGTAATGTTTTTGTACCCTTTAGGAAAAGGATGACAAAATAGTGGTAAGTATTAACGAGCGGTTTAGGAAAACCACAAGTTATGACCCAAATGGGGATCGTTCTCTCGAGGAGGCTAGTGCGTTGTGTAATGAATGAAGATTAATGTATGTGATTATATTAAGAAGAAAAGAGAAGAGAAAATGACGAAGACGAAAAAATAAAAAGGTAAAAAAAACTACTACTAGAAAGTTAAGACGTAAAAACGTAAAAAAAACACAAAAATTAAAATTTTAACCTAAAAATTCCTAGAAATTACTAAAAATCCACAATAAAATTCTAAGAGTTTACAAAAAATCCAAACTTGCTAAAACCTTTTAATTAATTAAATAATGACCTTTTAATGCTAATTAAAGCCCTAAAAATCACTTATAATTATTAAAAAACCCTAAACAAGATTTTATAGTTTGTAAACCTCAAAAATGACCAAATTAAGCTAAAAACTATTTTTTAAAAATTTTAAAACCAAATTAAACTATTTTTAAACTCCTAAAAACTATTAAAATCCATTAAATCTTAAATTAATCCTAAAAATTAAATGAAAAGCCTAAAAAATATTTGGAAAGTGATAAAGTTCCTAATTTAATGTCTATAACCTAGGAAAAATGAAAAAAAGTTAAAAATTAAACTTTGAATTTTTACTAATAAAATAATATTAAAATATTCTAAAAAATTAAAAGTTTATAAATAAATTATCAAAAATTATCAAAAATCCTAAATATTCTAACTAAGACAAAAATGCAAGTTAAAGTTCCTAAAACCTTTTTATTAATTTTATATTAATTTTTAAAGTTGTCTAAAAATCCTAAAATCAAATAAAATTAAAAATAAGACTTTTTGAAAACTTTTTTGAATGTAAACCTCAAATAACTTAATTAAAACCTAAAAACTATTTTTCTAAAAATTAAAACTACTTTTTTCTATTTTTTAAGCATTTATTAAAATACGGCTAATAATTAAAAGATAAAAAATAAATAAATAACGGGAAAAATACAAATTTTAGCTAGAAAAATCCTAAATCTTATAACTACCCCAGGAAAAATAGAGACCTGCTAAAAAGCTTATTAAATAAGCTGGAAAAGGGGGAAAAAGCTACGGTTTTTATTTAGAAAAGCTAAAACAAAATCACCTTAAATAAAGTTTGAAAACACTCCCTAGCAGTCAAAGACCCTAGGGCACGGCGGTGAGTGTGATGTGTTGTGAGCGTGATGTCAGGGGTTCGAGGCTGGTGAACCCCTTTTTGTTCCTTTTAATTTTTTTTTTACTTTTTTACTTTTTAAACTTTGCAATCCCAACCTGTTAACTCTTATACTCCCACAATCACAAATCCAAAATGATCACAGATTAAGCAAACTGAATCCAAGACGTGTTCAGTTTCTGCTTATGAAGAACACAAAGAAATGGTGTATCTTCACAAGTGAAATTAATCCAAGAGGAGCTTAGAGTGATTAATTTGGTGGTGATTTGTTGGACAAGTAGGCACTCCCACAACCAGTTTGGTTGTGGGAAGTCAAGAAATACAAAAACAAGCAAGAAAAAGCAAGATCAAGCTCAAAAAATTCAAGAACAAGTCACTGATGTGATTTTGCTAGGTCTGGTGGTGTTTAGCTTAATTGCTTGCACACAAATGAGATTCAAAGGGCCAGATTTTGCACACAAAGCAACCAACTAGCAAATAAGTTGAAACACACCTTGCTTAAACCTAAATCTAGCAAATTTAACAACTATGAAGGCTCAAATCCACATAAACAAGCAGAAAAAGTGACTAACTGATTTTTAAGCTTCTTTGTCCAACTTTTTATCATGCAACTAGTTCAAATCCTACCCAATGCTGAAATAAAACTAGCATATACCCTAAATGTTACCTAACTAGTGATTGAAACCTGTTTTCAACTCAAAAATCCTCCAAAATATTCAGTTAAATAGCAGATCCAAACACTCCTTAACAAACTGAAACTCAATTTTTTCAAACCAAATGACCTCAAATCCTATCCATTCTGATTCTAATGACTCCTACACATGCATAACTCAACATATAAACTGAAATCAAAGCACCTAAACAACTTAGCATGCAGTTTCAAGTAAATCACTAAAATGACCAAAAACTGAAAATTAAAAAGGTAAAAAGGTTTTTACCTTGAGGGACTTACTTCCAAGTCCCTCAGTGACTGATGTCACCTCCCTCAAACTCGGGTTTGAGCTGAACCTTGAATCAATCAAGCCCAAACAACCTGTTTAAGAAAAATGAAGAAAAATACACAAGCAATAAACTGGTTTCTGTTTTCTTCTCTTTTTCTTAAAAATCTTTTTTCAAACTTAACTTACACGTTTTTCTTTCCAATAATTAACACCAATTAACTTAAACTACTTAAAAACCCAAACCTTGAAACAGATTTTTCACCAAAATCACCAATTTCAGAAACCTCTTTTTTTTGAAAACCTTTAACACTCAAAGTGTTACACAATTGAAATGGAACTCAGCTTAGCAATTCAAACACACACCAACTTTTTTAAAATAAATAAAAGGAATTACACTTGTAATTCAAACAAACACCAACTTTAATATTATAAAAAAGGAATTACAAATGCGAAATGCTAAAAACTGGAACAAAGGGAATGAACATGCCTCATTCTCCTTTTATAGTGCTAATAAGACTATTCTAGAAAACAGAAAACCTTAAACCCTAATCTATGGAAATGCCTAAAAATCCCTTTGGTCTTGACGGATTTGAAATTGGTCAAATCTTTTGCCATGTGATGCTTTGTGGATGCCAGCTTGAAAATGTGATCATAGACGTCCAAAATGCCTTGGGGACCAAGTAGAGGGATCTAGGACGTTAAACTGGTCGGGTTTTGGGGTTTTGGTGAGAGTGACGTTGCAGGGGAGGTACGGGGTGGGGTCCACAGCCCATGTGAGGATGTTTTGAGAGGTGGGTTTAGGTGAGGTCGGGTTTAATTAGGGATCTGCAACAAATCAACCCAAAACCCTTTGTTTTAGATTTGATTGGGTCTGGGTAGGATTAGGGTTGATAGGGTGATTAGTGGGGTTTTAATCCAAAAAGGGTATAAAGTTATTTAAAATTGGTGTTTTAGTGGGAAAGTTTTAATGGTTGACCGGTTGACCAAATTTTTAAATAAAACCGGGTTATACACATGGGGGGGTTTTGGGCTTATGGGTGTAGTTGGGCCATAATGTGTTAATGGACTGGTGGGTAGCAAATTCACCACCAGTCCAAACTAACTTAACATCCGTTAGATACTTTGCCTTACTAGTCCTTTTCCATTTCAAGTTCAGTCCAACATAATTTGCAAAATTAGTCCTTTGGTCATTTTGACTAACTTTAGCAATTTTGATCAATTTCCAAGGGCCACTTTTGACATATCTTCAAACTCTAGGGACCCCTCTTGTACATATGACATTTGGAGGGTCAAATGTGACAAGTTCTTCAAAGATGAGGGACCAAAGTTGCCAATTCTTCAAACTTCAAGGGTCTTTTTGCAATTTTCCAAACTTGGGTTTGGTTCATTGTGCAGCTTCGTTTCCCGTGTTCGTTTTTGAATGATTCTTGTGATCTTTTGCCATTTCCTCAATATCCGTACCTAAAAATACACAAGTAACAAACACGAGCATATATTTGGTAGTTTAAATGATATTTTATGCATTTTAAGCCCGTTTTGGACGATGAGACCATGTATAAAAGCAGTCTCATCACTCCCCCATACTAAACCATTGCCGTGCCCTCACGCAATGCTAGAATAAAGTATCAAAGCATCTCCAAAATTCAATTTTATTCACTTTATTTAAATGATAAACTAGCTACACTACTACTACTAATGTTTTGGACATAATGTATGATTTTCATCGCAAAATGGGACGTTTAGGTTCATAGAATAAGAACACGTGAATGCTTCGTTAGAAATAATTTCGTCGTCCTCGATTTTCACCCAATTACATGCTAAGCGTGCAACGAGATCATTGTCATTATAAGTTAGTAATGCTAACACTACTCATATGCCCTAATCACGTACTTATTCTCCCATTATTCCTAAGTTGTATCTCTTATATTTTATTATGTCTTAATGATCACGAGGATACATCATTGACTTATGCGATAATAGAGATTTAGGTCTAAAAATAGAGTCCTAACGGTGTAACTAAGACCATCAAATCAATAACCCCTCCTAATAGACAACGATGTAAAAAAATTAAGTCAACAAGAAGGATCGATAAACACGGTTTTATAACGGTTTTGAACATGAGACTTATTACCAAGACTTTTATATGCCCCCTAACGGAAGGGCCTTATTATCTTTGGTTTACCTCCATCTTTTATTCAACTTCGCCATGAAGCTTTTATTATGACTTCGGTCTTGCCTTGCCTTTTATTATCCGCCATCATCGGTGGTTTTATTAGCCAAAGACGTATATCCTCACGCTAAAGCGAATTTTGGATCTTTAAAGCTTCGAAGATTAAGGCTTGATTCACTCTCAATTTTGCATAGATTTTAGGCCTTGTGGGGCTTCAAATTGTTTGCTAGATTTAGGTGAGCACTTGAAATCTTATTATTAGGTGAAGCTTTCGATTATTCGGGTGCCAATACTTCAAAACCATGACACTGGCGATACCTTAATGTCTTCCCAATTTAATTACAGGAAGCTACTAGAAAAGACTAGAAACCTAACAATCCTAACTAAACCGCTAAGTCAATATTTATTAAGCAAAAAATATTTACAAGCGAAGGGAGAATAAGCAAACAACGAGAACACATGAGTTTTTGAAAGAATACGAGTACTCTACGTTTAGCATAGTAACTTATAATTAACTCTATCATTTCTCGTCCTCATTTAAGAGACTTAGCTTAATGTGTAGTTAAGGAATCAAAGCTAAGTGCTCAACACGCACGGTCGAGTCAAAAATTACTCTTATTCTCACCATCGGAAAATCTACATTCGTGTCTTCATACACTTATAAAACATGAGAAAAATTTTAAAATTTGGCGATTTTGCCTTATTTTGCAAGAAAAACGATAAACAAAACGATAAACTTTGGAAAGCGTGAAGGTTTGGCAAGGCAAGTATCTATTCACCCCCCCCCCCATACTAAAGTTAAACATTGTCCTCAATGTTTCGAGTCTAGGGGTGCAAACACCCCCATACTAGAGACGTAGTCGAATGCCTAATCTAGCATGGAAAGGGTGTAACCAATAAGTAATAGCCGTTTATGAAGTGTGCTATAAACCTAAGGTTAGAACGTAAAAGGATATATCATTTGGATATTGGAAAAGGCCTCCAAAGCAAACAATCGAGTGCTCCCATAAAACGAACACGAGAGGCTCCAATCGTGAAGATCATGATCTAAAAACCACAATGCACAAACAACCACGAAACAAAGGTTGGAAGGGCACAAATCCCCTCACATTAAACTAATTAGAAAGCAATAATATATACATGGATAGGCATGGGTCTCCCCCACGAGGCACCTTGTTTTTGATAACCGAGTCAAAAGCTCGACTCGAATCCCCATAAATGTGATCATTTAGGGATAATCATGGTATGGTCAATTTTTGGTGGGGCTTACATGATAAACAAGGCCCAAAAGTACGTGGAGTACTTTAAAAACCCGATAAACGTATACCGGGTTCAAAGATAGCGTCCTCGTTTTTGGATGAAAGACGAAACAACGCTACTTCAACACAAACCCCAATGGGGTAGAAGAAAATAGGAGAGAAGAAATAGAAGGGTGGGACAATGGGTAAGTCTCTAAAAACATGAGTTACTCGAGGTAGACTCGCACCAATCAAATGAAAAGATTTTCCATTTATTGCATCGGTGGAAGACCGAGATTTCCCTATATAAGCAATTCCAGGATCAAATATCTCGTCCTCGGTGGAGAAAGGGGAGGGAACATAAGGGGATTCCCCCACACTAAGTCCACACAAAGCATCGTCAAAAGTAGAAGACGAGCTTGTAGTACTCAATAAACGCGGTGACGACGGAGTTAGAGTTGTAGAAAAATCTTTTAAATTCAATTCAAAATCTTTTCCTTTTGCATCCTTTACACTCTCCTTGTGAAAACCCGATTTAATTATGTCAAAAATATTTGGTGTATCTAAAGCAATGTTAGTCACACTAAAAATTCTCACATTTTGAAATCTTTTTGGTTTAGGTGGTGGTAAGTTTTCAAACCTTTTGTCAACAAAGAAAACCTCCCCATCGGGATCAACGTATTCATCATCCGAAGAACCACTCGATATTGGAAACGTAGGCTTAACACTCTTAACCTCCACTGGTGGAGGGGACGGAACTTCATTTTTCTCAACAACTCCTAAAACTCTATTGGAAATCTTTTTGCAAATGTTTTTGGTGGAATTGACATTGTACAAAGATGTGATGGAATACACATGAGAAAGAGTGGAGTTTTGGGTTGCATTAATGACGAGTTCTTCCTCATTGAAACGAAGAGTGATTTTTCTTGCATGCACATCGATAAGTGCTCTCGAGGTATCCAAAAAGGATCGACCTAAAATTAACGAAACTTTAGGATCGATGGGAATATCAACAACAATAAAGTCTACAGGATAGTAGAACTTTCCAACTTTCACGAAGACGTCCTCGGCAACTCCACAAGCTAGAATCGTAGAATGATCGGCCATTTCGATTGACATTCTTGAAGGAGTGAGATTGGGAAGATTGAGTGATTTAAAAATCTCAAGAGGCATCAAATTAATACTAGCACCAAGATCGGCCAAGGCGTAGCATTCTTCCATGTCTTGTATAGCACATGGGATCAAAAACTTTCCAGGATCACCGACTTTTTGAGGTATGCGGCTTAGAAAAACCGAAGAACAACTAGACGATTTTTGCAATTTCTCTTTGTTATTCAACATACTTTTGAAGTTCGCGGCAAATCGAGGCATCATGACTAAGGCGTCGGCAAAACTTATATTGAAATGCAAGTCACGAAACATTTTCATAAAGAGTTCAAATTGATAATTATTTCGTTCTTGTGCCTTTTCCTTGTCTCGTCTTGAAGGGTAGGGTAAAGGTGATGTGGGTTGGGGCAAAGTAGGCATAGGTATCGGCCTTGGAATCTCGGGTTCCATGATTGGTGTGGGTTCAACCGTAGGTGTCGTTTGAGCGATACTTCGTGGTCTTGTAATTTGCTCCTTTTCAACCACAACCTCGGGTTCTTTCTCTTTTTCCTTCTCCATAGAAGTACTTGGACGAGAAATCGGATCTTTGAAAGTTTTACCACTACGAGTAGTAATAACCTTCAATTCTCCTTTCGGGTTCACGATGGTATCACTAGGAAGACCACCCGAAGAAGAGGGCTTACACATGATAGCTTCAAACATCTTAGCCATACGGTCCTCAAATTTTGATTGCCTAGCATCCGCTTTTAATAACTCTTGCTTAATCTCATGTTTCCTTTGCTCCATTTTTTGTTGATTTTGTTGGAGACGTGTGACATTTCCTTCCATTTTATTAGCATGAGTTTTAAGTTCATTAGCAAGTTCGTTTTTAAGCTCGTTTTTCAACTCGGACCTTAAGCTAACCATTTCACGTTGCATATTATCAAACTTAGCATCATTAGCCTTAGCATAATTCAAAAATTCTCCTTGAAGATTTTTGGTGTGATTGTTTTGAAAACCTTGGGCATTGTTTTGAAAATCACGGTTTTGGTTTTGATTTGAAATTTGCCCATTTCCACTTTGGTAATTACCCTTGTTATAATTTCTTTGATTTCCTTGGTAATTTCCACCTTGGTTGTTGTTGCGATAATTATTAGCATTTTGATTTGGTGGAGCTTGATTTTGGCGGGAACCTTGACCGATTTGGTTGTAAGTTCCCGTGGCTACAAAAGCATTCGAAGTGTTACCATCCGCGGTAATGCACTCGGAAAGATCATGAGCTCCACCACACGACAAACAACTTTTAGAAACCGCTTTAACCGAAGCGGAATTGGAAGCTTCTTGAGCTTTCCAATGGGACATAAGGTTAGCAAATCTATCAAAAAACCGATTCTCCTCATTTGCTTCATCTTGTAAGGCATTGATGCTACGAGACGATGATGATGAGCCCAATTTGGCAACACTCGGTGTGTGACGAGGGCTATAAACCTTAGACCTATTCTCGATTATGACCAAAGCTTCTTCAACCGTTTTACACAAAAAATTACCACCCGCGGCGGCATTCAAATAATCTCTTTCATGATCGTTGAGTCCATTGTAAAACGTGTCTATTTGGTGCAAATCGGAAAAACCGTGATGAGGACATTCGTGTAACATCTCCTTAAACCTATTCCAAGCCGTAGAAAAACTTTCATTTGATTCTTGTGAAAATATAGAAATTTCATTTTTCAAATGCGTAGTCTTAGAGGGCGGAAAAAATTGGTTCACGAATTTTGAAACGAGATCCTTCCACGTCAATATAGAATTGGGTGGCTCTTTCTCTAACCAAATTTTAGCGGGCCCCGCTAAGGAGTACGGAACAAGCATCATCTTAATCGAGTCATTCGAGACATCCTTGAATTTGCACGTGGCGGTAAGACGATTAAATTGGCGGATATGGTTGTGGGGATTGTCCTTCTCATCACCACGGAATTTGTTGTTTTGGATCATCGACAACAAACCCGTTTTCACCTCAAAATTCTCCGCAAGGATTGCGGGAATCACAATAGCTTCTCCATAACCCTCGGTGGGTGCTTGAAGTAACTCCATCATAGTTCGATTAGCCATGGTAGGTTCTTCTCGTACAATGGGTTCGTCAATAGGAGACTCCTCACTAGAATGAGTTGGAGTGGGAGTTTTGTTCTTTCGTTTACGTGCACGTTTTGCTTGATTTCGAGTTAGCATAAACGTCACGTACAACGTGGAGACGAGCAAAGAAGATTCTTTTTGGTATTTTGTGTTTTTCAAATTTTTTTTTGTGGTTTTTGATTGTATTAACTTTTTGGAAATTGGTGAAATGTATTAAGTAGACAAAAGCCCACAAATCTCCTCCTTAATCAAATCTCTCGATTAAAGAAGCCTCAAGGAATGAAAACGATCACGTGAAGTGAACGCCTTCGATGACTTTAGAACGATGGTGGAACACCAAATCGTTCAAGAGGGTTTAATCAAATAGAAACCAAGAAAATATATATGATATGTAATAATACTTTGGGCGGCAAAACCCTCGATTCACTCTCAAAATCAAATACGCACAAGCAAGCGAAGGAAACGAGGCGGCGTGAAGCACTTAAGAGCCTTTTTCCTTTAGGTCGTGAAATACAACCGCCTTATACCCACCTTATAGTTTGTATTATCAAAATTAAGCTTCACGAAAGTATTTATCTATTTTTGCCTTTTTTCTTTGGTTTGAGATTCGAATACAATGATCGAGTGATGAAATCCCGAATCAAGGTTGTGATTGCTCACGTATTTGGAGTACTTGTGAATTTATTGTTCTACGTATACTATATAGTAATAATATTCACACAAAAACCGAAAAACGATAATACGTATTAGTAGAGTGCTACTAATACAAATACTATTATGGCTAATATAAAAAACACAATGGTTCAATCAAAACACAACACGCCTCCCCGGCAGCGGCGCCAAAAATGATTGTAATGTTTTTGTACCCTTTAGGAAAAGGATGACAAAATAGTGGTAAGTATTAACGAGCGGTTTAGGAAAACCACAAGTTATGACCCAAATGGGGATCGTTCTCTCGAGGAGGCTAGTGCGTTGTGTAATGAATGAAGATTAATGTATATGATTATATTAAGAAGAAAAGAGAAGAGAAAATGACGAAGACGAAAAAATAAAAAGGTAAAAAAAACTACTACTAGAAAGTTAAGACGTAGAAACGTAAAAAAACACAAAAATTAAAATTTTAACCTAAAAATTCCTAGAAATTACTAAAAATCCACAATAAAATTCTAAGAGTTTACAAAAAATCCAAACTTGCTAAAACCTTTTAATTAATTAAATAATGACCTTTTAATGCTAATTAAAGCCCTAAAAATCACTTATAATTATTAAAAAGCCCTAAACAAGATTTTATAGTTTGTAAACCTCAAAAATGACCTAATTAAGCTAAAAACTATTTTTTAAAAATTTTAAAACCAAATTAAACTATTTTTAAACTCCTAAAAACTATTAAAATCTATTAAATCTTAAATTAATCCTAAAAATTAAATGAAAAGCCTAAAAAATATTTGGAAAGTGACAAATTCCTAATTTAATGTCTATAACCTAGGAAAAATGAAAAAAAGTTAAAAATTAAACTTTGAATTTTTACTAATAAAATAATATTAAAATATTCTAAAAAATTAAAAGTTTATAAATAAATTCTAAAAAATTATCAAAAATCCTAAATATTCTAACTAAGACAAAAATGCAAGTTAAAGTTCCTAAAACCTTTTTATTAATTTTATATTAATTTTTAAAGTTGTCTAAAAACCCTAAAATCAAATAAAATTAAAAATAAGACTTTTTGAAAACTTTTTTGAATGTAAACCTCAAATAACTTAATTAAAACCTAAAAACTATTTTTCTAAAAATTAAAACTACTTTTTTCTATTTTTTAAGCATTTATTAAAATACGGCTAATAATTAAAAGATAAAAAATAAATAAATAACGGGAAAAATACAAATTTTAGCTAGAAAAATCCTAAATCTTATAACTACCCCAGGAAAAATAGAGACCTGCTAAAAAGCTTATTAAATAAGCTAGAAAAGGGGGAAAAAGCTACGGTTTTTATTTAGAAAAGCTAAAACAAAATCACCTTAAATAAAGTTTAAAAACACTCCCTAGCAGTCAAAGACCCTAGGGCACGGCGGTGAGTGTGATGTGTTGTGAGCGTGATGTCAGGGGTTCGAGGCTGGTGAACCCCTTTTTGTTCCTTTTAATTTTTTTTTTACTTTTTTACTTTTTAAACTTTGCAATCCCAACCTGTTAACTCTTATACTCCCACAATCACAAATCCAAAATGATCACAGATTAAGCAAAATGAATCCAAGACGTGTTCAGTTTCTGCTTATGAAGAACACAAAGAAATGGTGTATCTTCACAAGTGAAATTAATCCAAGAGGAGCTTAAAGTGATTAATTTGGTGGTGATTTGTTGGACAAGCAGGCACTCCCACAACCAGTTTGGTTGTGGGAAGTCAAGAAATACAAAAACAAGCAAGAAAAAGCAAGATCAAGCTCAAAAAATTCAAGAACAAGTCACTGACGTGATTTTGCTAGGTCTGGTGGTGTTTAGCTTAATTGCTTGCACACAAATGAGATTCAAAGGGCCAGATTTTGCACACAAAGCAACCAACTAGCAAATAAGTTGAAACACACCTTGCTTAAACCTAAATCTAGCAGATTTAACAACTATGAAGGCTCAAATCCACATAAACAAGCAGAAAAAGTGACTAACTGATTTTTAAGCTTCTTTGTCCAACTTTTTATCATGCAACTAGTTCAAATCCTACCCAATGCTGAAATAAAACTAGCATACACCCTAAATGTTACCTAACTAGTGATTGAAACCTGTTTCAACTCAAAAATCCTCCAAAATATTCAGTTAAATAGCAGATCCAAACACTCCTTAACAAACTGAAACTCAATTTTTTCAAACCAAATGACCTCAAATCCTATCCATTCTGATTCTAATGACTCCTACACATGCATAACTCAACATATAAACTGAAATCAAAGCACCTAAACAACTTAGCATGCAGTTTCAAGTAAATCACTAAAATGACCAAAAACTGAAAATTAAAAAGGTAAAAAGGTTTTTACCTTGAGGGACTTACTTCCAAGTTCCTTAGTGACTGATGTCACCTCCCTCAAACTCGGGTTTGAGCTGAACCTTGAATCAATCAAGCCCAAACAACCTGTTTAAGAAAAATGAAGAAAAATACACAAGCAATAAACTGGTTTCTGTTTTCTTCTCTCTTTCTTAAAAATCTTTTTTCAAACTTAACTTACACGTTTTTCTTTCCAATCATTAACACCAATTAACTTAAACTACTTAAAAACCCAAACCTTGAAACAGATTTTTCACCAAAATCACCAATTTCAGAAACCTCTTTTTTTTGAAAACCTTTAACACTCAAAGTGTTACACAATTGAAATGGAACTCAGCTTAGCAATTCAAACACACACCAACTTTTTTAAAATAAATAAAAGGAATTACACTTGTAATTCAAACAAACACCAACTTTAATATTATAAAAAAAGGAATTACAAATGCGAATTGCTAAAAACTGGAACAAAGGGAATGAACATGCCTCATTCTCCTTTTATAGTGCTAATAAGACTATTCTA
Organism: Glebionis coronaria; assembly: GCA_025667525.1. NCBI lineage: Eukaryota > Viridiplantae > Streptophyta > Magnoliopsida > Asterales > Asteraceae > Glebionis > Glebionis coronaria. The sequence goes on along the minus strand of CM046876.1, from coordinate 297,544,563 downwards.
GAAAACAGAAAACCTTAAACTCTAATCTATGGAAATTCCTAAAAAGCCCTTTGGTCTTGACGGATTTGAAATTGGTCAAATCTTTTGCCATGTGATGCTTTGTGGATGCCAGCTTGAAAATGTGATCATAGACGTCCAAAATGCCTTGGGGACCAAGTAGAGGGATCTAGGACGTTAAACTGGTCGGGTTTTGGGGTTTTGGTGAGAGTAACGTTGCAGGGGAGGTACGGGGTGGGGTCCACAGCCCATGTGAGGATGTTTTGAGAGGTGGGTTTAGGTGAGGTCGGGTTTAATTAGGGATCTGCAACAAATCAACCCAAAACCCTTTGTTTTAGATTTGATTGGGTCTGGGTAGGATTAGGGTTGATAGGGTGATTAGTGGGGTTTTAATCCAAAAAGGGTATAAAGTTATTTAAAATTGGTGTTTTAGTGGGAAAGTTTTAATGGTTGACCGGTTGACCAAATTTTTAAATAAAACCGGGTTATACACATGGGGGGGTTTTGGGCTTATGGGTGTAGTTGGGCCATAATGTGTTAATGGACTGGTGGGTAGCAAATTCACCACCAGTCCAAACTAACTTAACATCCGTTAGATACTTTGCCTTACTAGTCCTTTTCCATTTCAAGTTCAGTCCAACACAATTTGCAAAATTAGTCCTTTGATCATTTTGACTAACTTTAGCAGTTTTGATCAATTTCCAAGGGCCACTTTTGACATATCTTCAAACTCTAGGGATCCCTCTTGTACATATGATATTTGGAGGGTCAAATGTGACAAGTTCTTCAAAGATAAGGGACCAAAGTTGCCAATTCTTCAAACTTCAAGGGTCTTTTTGCAATTATCCAAACTTGGGTTTGGTTCATTGTGCAGCTTCGTTTCCCGTGTTCGTTTTTGAATGATTCTTGTGATCTTTTGCCATTTCCTCAATATCCGTACCTAAAAATACACAAGTAACAAACACGAGCATATATTTGGTAGTTTAAATGATATTTTATGCATTTTAAGCCCGTTTTGGACGATGAGACCATGTATAAAAGCAGTCTCATCAGACTGTTACTTACTTACCTAGACCCCTTGCATTTGTTGAGATATTGTCATGACCTTCGTGTCACCATTTTTATGACATTTCTTATATCATATAGTTATCTCTATAGACATGCCATGTTGTGATGATATCTATACGTCGCGCCCCATATTCCGCCATGGTGGGGTGTGACAGAATGGTATTAGAGCCAATGGTTATAGAGAATTAGGTTGCCTAGTCGTGTAGCCTAGTCTATAGCTTAAGGGTCCCTGCATATAGGCGTCATAGGAGTATGTGTGCATTTTATATGTGTTTGGATGTTATTTATTGCGATATTTTGACTAGTATGAATTGAACCATAGTAAGTGCATACTTAACTACATGTTATTTTCTTTACGAGTTTTGATTAGTGCGGGTGGAACCATGGTCGTATACGCTAGTCATTGTTGGATTTCGCTTAATTATGTTTTCATGTTCTTTATACATTTTGAATTTTGTCTACGCTGGTTCAGCTGGACTACGAATTTATGTGTTTCGTGCATTGGCTATGTTATTTTAATACATGGGGTTTTGGATCTTATCTTGTGTGGTTATGTGCGTGTGAGTTGATGGATTATGTGTTATGTGTAGTATTAATTTCTTATAAGTGTCATCATAGGAGGGAGTACATTGGTGAAAGGGAACATGTATAATTATGGAGGCCTACAAAATTATATATCTGCCACAACACCACTGGACTTTCAAGTATGATTGCATGAAAGAGAGTTAATACATGCTTGTATAGTATATGTTGGATGGATTTGAGTGTATGTACGCTTATGCCTATGTACGTAAAATTATTTTCTACTTACCGGTTCTATTCTTGGGATGGTTGCTAGCTCGTTTCTCTTTGAGATGTTCAACTTCTGTAGTAGCGCATTTCTCGGGTCCTCATTTCACGTGTTTGTTTGTACGGTACTTTTGGCCTGAAGGATTTTGAGATGGTGGAGATTTCTTTTTGGGGTAACGATGTCTTTTGTTTCGAGTTATACATGGTAAAAAATAGAACTTGCAAATTGAAAAAAAAATAGTTGTTGGTAGTCGATGAAATAAGGAAGTGTCGGGATCATGTTTCAAATAAGGTGGAATATAAATTCTTTAACATATAAGCATGACTCGGTTATTTTAAAATATTTTGGTTTTGATCACCTAAAGTTATTGTTCTTAAGTTAAAAATTTTGTTCTTATTTAGTGAAATATGTTAAAATCATGTAATTAATAGAGTTTTAATTTTCTGGAATTAAAATAAATTAGGTTCTAGTTTTGGTAATTAATGGGGGGTTTTAGTGTTTAAAAATCGTTTTTTTGGTATAAATCGGAGTAGGCAGAAACTGTCGCTAAACTGTCAAAATATGTCGCTAACTGTCAGAAACTGTCGCTAATGCCTAGGCAGATTTTGAGAAAAATCGTTTTGGTCATAACTTATTCGTTTTAAAGGTTTTTGGGTGATTCAAAAGCCTAAAATTATGTACTCGGAACATACTTTTCAAATATTCAGAAAGTTTCGTAATTGGAAGTCAGTAGTTTGGTCGAATTAATTGTACAAGTGTTGAGTTCAAGTTTAATTTTCGGACAACATGGTTTAAACTCGTGTTTTGGGTATTTTGCGGTAATGAACACTTGGAGGGTTAACATAGAGATGAGTTGGGAAGGAATTTGAGAGTTCTTTAGACCTTATTATATGTGGTTATATTTTGATGAGTTTTGATTCATGGTATTTATGAGTAAGACTGAAATCGGGGTGACAGTTTTAAACCCGTTGAGTTATGTGACGGCTCCTAACTTGGTTTCAAGACAGTTCTTGTTTGATGAGTTGCGAGATTTAGTTAGGTTGGTTACATAACTTTATGGTTTTGATAAGTTTCCTCGCGGACGGTTAAGGCTCATGTGTTGTTGGTTGAGATTGTTTTCGTGTAAACTGAGTTCACGTTTGAACGTGAAGGTTTTATTAGGGATATGCATCCTCGTTTGTTTGCTGAGAATAAGTTTGAGTTTGGAAGTGAATCTCGGGACGAGATTTCTATTAGGAGGGAGTGATGTGACAACCCTAGGTTTTGGATTTGTCACTTGGTCTTACTTTTAGGTTATTTTATGTGTGCTTACTTGAATTGTGTGTTTACGTGTTTATTTTGTGTGAACGAGGTTGGTGTGGTTATCGTTTATGAGTATAGAGTACTCATAAGTAAATTGAGTAACGGTTATTTCATGTTCATGAGCTCACAATTAGTGACTATGAAATGAAATGGTGTTATTTTGGTGTTTACGTATACGTATAAGTATTATAGTAATAGTGTATTTTTTTAGGATTTACGGTTTAGCATTTAGAGGTCTCGGGTGAGGTAATTATCCATATGAATATTTTTCGGGATGGTTTTAAGTCATTTAGGACTTAGTTATAAAGTTTATTTCAAAATTGAGATTTTTTATAAAAGTGTATATTTTACGTCTTTTACGGTAAAATGCGTAAAAACTGACTAGTTTTACGGTTTTGAGGTTTTGGAGGCTTTAGGAGCTGAAATAAATTAAGGAAAATTAAGGTATTATTAATAACTTAATAATATATAATAAAAAGAAAAAAAAACGAATTTTAAGGGGTGTTGGGTCGGTTTGGACGCAAGGAAGAAAGAAAAAAAGGAAAAAAACAAGAAAAAGGAAAGGGGTTTTTGGGTTGGGCTAGGAATGGGTTATCACACCCTATATAATGTATTTATTAAAAGCAAAATTCATTATTTTTCTCCTGGGACAAATAAAATTTGTGAGTTTCCACAAAATTAGGGTTCTTCATAATTTTTTTTGGGGTTTTCATAAATCAAAGGTAAAGTCTTTAATCCTTTTTCAATTTAATTATTTTAATGATGTCTTAATCATCTTATGATGGATTTAGGTTAGGGTTTAATTTAAAAACAGTAAATTAATGTTATATTTATGGTGTTATAATGATTACATAGATTAGGGCTTGTAATTAGAGGGATTAGGGTTAATTAATGAGGTTGATTTTGTTAAACCCGTTTTTAAAAACTGGGTAGAATTTTGAGTCAATTGTTTTGATCATATCGGGAGTTCTAGGAACATTCAAAATGCGATCCAAGTACCCCTGGAAAGGTATTTGAAGTGGCTTTCCAATGCAAGAAACAAGAACTAAATTATAGGTAGGGAAGTGGGTCAAAAACAGGTTACAGCAGTCGGAGGTCAAAACAGTTTTGAATTCATCCTGTTTTCTTTTTAAGTTTTGGGTTGTTTGGGGTACTTAGGATTGCATTAGGATCTTCTCACGAACATGAGAGATGGTTTATATATTTTAGTAAGTATCTGCACTTGGGCTAAGGTTGTGGTTTAGGGTAAGACCCCTTAATGGTAACAAACTTTTAGTACGTTTAAAATCAGGAAATCTGGAATGACAAAAGTAAATATATGTATATCGGGGCCTTAACAGTAGCTTTAAGGTTAGGTCAAGTGGGAGGTGTTAGCCAACATACGTAAGGGTATGAATATTCCTTTTACAGAAACCATGGGTATGTTTAAAGGGACGTTTGACTTAAAGTTTTGAGACCTAAAAACTGGGACTGTTTTGGGTAAAATATGAACGGGATAGTTATTAAACTTAACCAAGTTAAGGACTTGTTAAGGAGGGGTAATGGGGTGATTAGAGCTTGTCAATGAGGTAAATATGTGGGAATAGGCTAGATGTCCATCATAGGTTAATGAGCCATCTTAGTGATTGGTTCGTGTATTAATTGCGTGTTTTTGGTTTGTTAGCTTGTTGCTAGTGCGAGGACTTGTGAAGAAGCTATCAGGTGAGTGTTCATAGTCCCATGTTTACTATTGTTTTTGACTTCCAGATGGGATGGAAGAGACACTGTGTTGAATTATTTTCTAAATTAATGCTGTGAATGTTTTAAGGTTTGAGATGGACTTGTGTGTACATTTATGTGATTAACTGCTATGTGATTCTCGTTTGTGTGTGATCTGGATTGGAAAGGTACATAGGTGTATGGGCGCCTATGGGACCTATGGTTAATGGTAAGGCGTGATGCCTTGGAAATTGTGATTGTTGGTAAGGCGTGATGCCTTGGAAAATGTGATTGTTGGTAAGGCGTGATGCCTTGGAAATTGTGATTGTTGGTAAGGCGTGATGCCTTGGAATTGTAATGATTGATTGAACTTGAATGCTAGTTGTTAGTACATGATTGTAGAGCATTGTCCATATGTTTATTGGTTTATGGTATTCACAGCTTATGACTTGTCTTGTGTTGGAGTCTAAACCTATGACTCTCACCAACTTTATGTTGACGTGTTTTAGTGTCTCTTTCAGGTGATACTATGGTTAAGCATGAGAACATAAGTGGCTAGGATTGGAGAAGCTTAGGAATGCATATAGAAGGAGAATCCCCGTTTCCTTCTTAGTTTTATTTGTTTGTTCATTTTAATAAGTGATACTGTGGCACACATATGATTGTTTTGGTATGTTATTTGTTGTCTTAGGTAAGAAGTAGGACTATTACTTACTTACCTAGACCCCTTGTATTTGTTGAGATATTGTCATGACCTTCGTGTCATCATTTTTATGACATTTCTTATATCATATAGTTATCTCTATAGACACTCTATGTTGTGATGATATCCATACGTCGCGCCCCATATTCCGCTATGGTGGGGTGTGACAATATTGGTGATGTTATGCAGGTCCTCAGATGTGAATTCTCCGACTGGCCGTTTTCTAAGTACTGATTTCATTGTCTATGATGCTCAGGTACGCCTCTTATTTATGTTCCTGTGAATTAACAGAAAAAATAAAAAATAATCAGATATGTTGCATCCTTATGCGATTTTGTGGCAAGTTAATGTTATGCACTGCACAACAAGGTCAAATGTATCTCACTATTTTCTTAAACTCAAAGAGGGATCTGTGTATTCAATCGAGAACTTCGACGTGCAATCTAATAAAGACGAATTTCGTGTCATAAAGAGTGGAGCTTTCATTCTGGAATTTGATGGCGGGAAGATAGTAAGGAAGGCAGCTGTCAAATCCAATGAATTATCCCTTTGAAATAGTGGAGATTCCTAATCTTGAACACACGCACAACAAATACATGATAGGTTAGCGTGACCATATTTATGCTGACTAGATAATGTAGTTCATTTATACCCTAAATTAACATGTGTTTTCATGTTTATTGTATGCAGATCTCGCTGGATATGTGTAGCATGTTGGGAGGATGTTTACCCAATGTTCAGGCTTAAGAACACTCGATTTCAAATTGGCTAGTCGTATGTATGTTTCATAGATTCAGATTTTGGTGTTTTTTCTTATACCCTGCTGTTGTATAATTTTTTTTAATATCCGTAAATGCAGGGGACAGTCAGTAACAGTTACCTTATGGGGAGCTTTGGGTGAGTGGTTGATTGAGAAACGAACCCGCCGGGCTGTCGTTTATTGTTGGTCCCTTGTAAATCGTTATTACTTATCAACCTTAAGTAATAACTCTTTACCAAGACTCAAGTGTGTTGTTTTAACAATAGATAAGAACTATAACTTTTCAACGTATAGACTTTTATTAGAATCAAATAAAGAATCTATACCTACTTTGTTTGTGGAATAAAAAAGTGGTTGAATGACAATGGGTTGTGATCTCCTCTACTTAAACGTATAACCAAAGTTAAAGTCTAAGATCCAATCTAAATGTTCATATGCTTCTTGGCTATATGGTTTAGTTGGTATCGATAAAGAAATGTTTTCTAGAGTTTCTACTCTTGTATTGGTTAACTCTATCTCTCTCAATGTACACTCCTTTTATATGCAGTGTAAAACTAGGGTTTGCATTTTGCATGTTTCAATGCATGGGTTTATCCAGTTGGTGGCTCATGCCCATGCTGGATAAACAGTACATAGTACATGATAAACTATTCTAGAAAAGATAAAAGTTGTACTTATAGCGCAAGCAACCTACTTTGACTTAAAGTTATCTTTTCCCGCCTAATGCAAACTATCAGAATACTGAAGAGTCTTCAGTATCCTAGAGGAGATCGACATCATTCAGTTTGGTATTGTCAAACCAAACTGAACTGAAAGCTCTTCTTCAGTACTTGTTCTTCAGCAACTAGACCGCCTAGTATTTGAAGCAAAGACTCCTTTGTCTTCTAAGTTAACTGGAAGAGGAATGCTAAACATTCTTCAGCTACAAAGTCTTTAGTAGGAACTTTGTTCCTCTGGTCATCCTTCAGCAGACTGGCTTTATTGCTGAGCATGAAACACTTAGGGGGATTTTATATTTAAATCCTATAGTTGCTTCAGGGTCAATAAATACTGACCCAACAATCTCCCCCTATTTGGATATAAAAATAGCCTGAGTCTAATGTCAGTAGTGAGTGAGCATAACAACTTCTTCTTACTTACACTGAACAATAAATTACTTATAAACATCAAATACTCATTTATTCATTAAACATTACAAATTACAACAAAAACAATACAAATAATTATTCAATTTTCCTTAGGTCTAAAGTTCTTCAATTATGGGAGTCTGAATTGATGGATCTGAGTTTTTATGGTCCAGTATAGCAAGTAAGCACATGCTGAAGGTTTTAGCAGCATCAGTACGTCCTAGACCTCCATGCTGAGAGTAAAAGATCCTTTTAACATTCGAGAGAAGTTCATTGTTCATTTCATCGAGGTCACTTATTCCCACAAAGTCTTGACGTTCTCGATGATTGAACATTATCATTCCCAACTCTGGTTCGTCTAGTACATGGTCAGGGAGATGATTTTGAAACTAAGCAAAGCCTTTGTATTTTTTTGTATTGACAAAAATGTCATCCACTCCAGGTTGTATCAGATTGGCTCTTTTGTTCAGCTCCAGTATAGGATATTGATCCTCCAGAGAAACTTGAGTGCAGATGTTCAGAATCTCACCCAGTCTTTCATGATTTCTCATAAAGTGCTTAATTCTGGTGCGAATTTCATCCGATCTCTTGGATTTCCTTCTCTCAATCTTCACACTCATTTCAGTCCACTCAGTGTAGGAAAGTTCTTTTCCTTGGAAGTTTTCAATGATCTCATCAGTTCCATCACCCCTATAGAACTTGAGATGAATATCACCTCTGTTGGTCAGCATATCAACACTGGTGATTGGTGAGAGATTTCTTTTGTTCAGACTTGTTATACAAAACTTTTCATATAACATTTTCTTCTTGAAAAGACTTTCAACTTCAGCTTTCCCTATTTGTTCATACAAGCTTAGCTTCAGATCTCTTAGCTTTTCTTCTTACTGAAGCTTGTACAACCTGTCAAGTTCTTCTTGAGTGGCCACCCCAGCTTTGATCAGTCGATCATTCGTAGTAAAATCTCATTTGTTCTTGGGTATTAATAGAGGTGAACCACTATCAGTTGTTTCTTCACTTGTGGTCAGCCTATCCACATGATCATTTGTGGCTGATGACTCCCCCTTACCCTTTGTTGGGCTCTTGTCAGTAAATGGTGACTCATAGACAACATGTTGTTTCTAAGCCTTCTTTTGGGCATGTTTCTGAAAGAGCTGTTGGATGGTGTTTTTCTCCCCCTCAATAGAAGACTTCCCAGCAGCTTCTGATGACCCATCAGCAGGGAAGAGGCCACAAATATGATCAAGAGTGGCAGATACCTTGGCCAGCATGGCTGGAACATTTTCAAGAGCATTTAATTTCTACTGAACCCTATCAGATAAGGTCAACTTCTGTTTCTCCAATAACGCTACTCTATCTTTTATCTATGACACAGAATCACACAAAGCATTAACTTGGCCAGGTACTGGTGTAAATTCTGGTGGAAACTCCATGGAAGGACCGTTGATTGATTCCATAAGTGATGACATCTCTTGCTTTAAGGAAGTGGTGGTGGCCACATCTTTGACTAGTGGATTCAAAGCAGCAATGATGACATCCTTGATTTGTTCAGCAGAAGGAGGAATTGGTGTTGCCTTAAGAGTTGAGATTTCAGTATCAGCAAGCACCTTTTCTTCCTTCAGTTTAGCCACCTGTGATTGAAGAATCAACAGTTGATTTGTTAATTCTTTTACCTGTTCAGATCTGGGGGATGGTGGCTTTGGTATTGCATCAGCAGTCTCTTCATCACTGTCATCAAGGGTGACTGGAATTCTTTCACTGAACCCAAGTTCCTTCTCCAAATCATCACCAGACATGCTGAATACAAATGAAGGCAAGTGTCCCACCTTGGCGCCAGTGGTGAGATTCACTTCCTTGGGTGTCTTCTGAGCATCACCTCCAGTGTGAGGATCAGTTTAAAGTCCTCCACCACCAGGATTGGTTTTACCTGATGGATCCTGAGAAAGAGTCCCTAATAAGTTAAGATCAATGATAATGTTTTTAGTTCTTTCAGTAGGACCCTGTTGTGGGGGGACTACATCATTAGAAACAGATAGGCCAAGGTCAGCATCAGTTGTTGTATTTGCTGACACATCATTCCCTGATGCAGACTCAGAGTGACAAATGATGGAAATTGGTAATGAAATAGGAATTGTATTCAGATTTAAATTACTTACCAATGCTGACTCCACACTACTGAGCTAAGGGTAAGCTCCATCTTCACCCTTCTCTCTAAAGAAGTTGAGAGAGGGGTTGCCTTCTAGGCCTCTTTATGCATGCCCCCTCCAACAGAGACTGAAGGTGACGGCTGGCTTGGGTTCTTGTCCTTGGCCAAGGACTTACTCTTCTTCAAAACATGGCCTTGGGGTTCATCAGCAACCTTCTTTGAGGAAGATTGTGTGAGGGCTTTCCTCTTTCTAGAATCATGTCTAACCTTCTTAGTATTGACTGACGTGCTCTTCTAACGAAGTCCAGATGAAGCTCCAGGCTTTTCGCCTGTCAGATCCCCTTCTCCAGTTGGAGAAGTGTCTTTTGGAGCTTTGTACACTACTGGACCATCTGTTGAGCAGATGTCCAACATGGGGTGTGTAAAGGGAGGATCAATGGTGTTGACTGGAATGTTCCAGCGAGTAAGATCCGAAAAATTAGTTTATCTTCATTGTTTTTTGGAAAGTCATCACCAAGATGGTCAGCAAATAGGAGAGATAGAAATCTGGTGTAAACAACGTTTTTCTCTCTTGTCTTTTTCTCCAGCTTCCCATGGAGATCTTCAAAAATAAGCCTCCCAAAATCATCTTTAATTCCCTTGGCCAGACAGTATAAAATAATAGCATCCTTTTGGTTGATCTGGTCAAGGCCTCCAGTCCCCCCCCCCCCCAAACACTCAATAAGAATAGTCATCATCAACTTCCACCTTGGTGGCAAACAACTCCTTTTTAACCCCCTTTCTCAGTAATCTCTTCAGTATACCCAATTTCTTTAAAGAAATTTTTAACAATCATAAAATCATTAGGTATAGCCTCATAATCACTAGGGGTTTCCAAATAATTTAGACCCAAAACCCTTCTAAATAATTTTAACCCAAATCTACCATGAATCCTAACTGTGGTAGAATCAAACTCAATGGACTTCTTGTTGTTAGAAGCCTCTGTTGTGAACCAAAATTCTTTTAGGACATTTTGAAACATCATACCCGAATCCTCTAATAATGCATACCTTAAAACATTTTTGGACAAGTAAGTCATTACTTGTTCCCCAGGAACTGACTTAATGGATTCAAGTTTGAGTAAGGTGATGTTGTTGGGTTTGAAGATGATATCTTCAATGGGAAAAGTAACATGGGTGGATGGGTTGAGTGTGATCTTTGCAACCTTTGGGGAAGAAGATTCAGCCATTGTTGTTTCTGTGTGTATTTTTTTTGAAAGAGAAAGAGAGTTTGTGTGTGTGTTTTTGATAAAAAATTCGTAAGCGTGGAATGAAATCCAATTGTAAGGGATTATATAAAAACTTGAACTGGTTTGTAAAATGTTTTTAAAACCATTTGAAAAAATTATAAATCTTTTTAGGGTTTGTTTTGAACATTTGGCACAAACTCTCTCATTAATGTTCTGCAAAAAGGTATGATTTTCTATTGCTTTGAACAGTGAAACGCCTCATGTGTCAGGAAGTTGTTGACTGTGGATTGAGACGTTTGAAATTTCCTTAATTAACAAATGACACCTTTTGAAAGAATGTTTGTTTTATTCACAAGAAAAGTCAATGCCATTTAATATTTTTCATCACATGATTGATTTGTTTTAAATGCTGTTGCTTAGATATGCTGAAGCTGATGGCAATACTTGTAACACCCCATTTTGGTAAATGGAATTTCTGATAGGTGTGTAAACACCCATCCTTTTACCACTTAATTACAATAATAACCAGGCCAAAACGTGTATTTTATGTCGTAAATGTCGGAATTATGCGTGGTTTGTGTTTTTGTTGTGATTTAGGACGAAAATGTGAAAAAGGGAGAAAACACGGGCTTTCACGGGCTTTTATCGAAGAAAAAGACAAAAGACGAAGTCAAGAAATCAAGAGTGCAAAAAGAACGGAAGTCCAAGGCCTATTCTAAATATTTATCGAAGAAAAAGTCCAAAGACGGAAGTTTAATAAAAGCCGAAGAACTCAAGTCTAAATTAGTGAAGATATTACAAGATGAGTTTATTAATCCCGAGACAAAAGTCAAAGAATTAAGAAGACAAGGACTTAATGATAATTAAAGAAAGAAGAAAGAGAGGAGGAAGCTTCCTTCCACTAATCCCCTCCTCCCCTATAAATAGAGTCATTAGTCATTTGTTTAGTTTGTTGGCTAATTTGACACATTAGTTCTTTCATCTTTAATTACTTGCACATTTACTTAATTGCACCTTTAACTACTTGTCTTGCACCTTCAATTTGTAAGTTCAATCTTTACTTTAATTGTTTAATCTTTAATCTTTATCAAGTTTTATTTTAATCTCTCATTCTACCTTTCTTGTTTGCTTAATCTTTGTGCTTATTATCTTATTGTCATGCTTATTTGATTACTTGTTATGCTTTTATGTTTTTGATCTTGTTAGCTTATTGATTTTTATAGCTTATTGTGTTTTTCTTAAATTTAATTAAGTGCTTATTAGCTAATTTTTATAAAAAGTTGATTTTTAATATTTTTATCATTTAGTTTTTTTAAACGTTTTTAAATTTTAGCTTAATAGCTTTTTCTTAAAAGTATTTTGGTTAAACTTTTAGATTAGTGCTTATTTGTGTTTAGCTTATTTGTAGTTTTGAGCTTATTTGATTAAGTTCTTATCTGGGTTTTGGTAAAACCCTTGTATTCCGAATAAATCCTTCAAGTCTAGCATTCCGAATAGTGACAGCTTCGATTATTCCGGATAAGGATCATTTGTTTATTCCGGATAAAGCTGCAGCAGGTATTCCGGATAAGGAACTTGGGATTTATTCCGGATATAGTTTTCGTCAGAATATTCCGGATAAGGGTATAACCGTTATTCCGGATAAGCTGTTTTAGGTGGTATTCCGGATAAAGTGAGTCTTCGCTTATTCCGGATAAGCATCCAGACTTCGTATTCCGGATAACATACTCCTGGTTATTCCGGATAACTGTACCCTAGTTATTCCGGATAACGGTTCGGGGGAATTATTTCGGATAGAAGTAAGAAGATTATTCCGGATAAGAGAATTATCCCGTTTTCCGGATTGGTGACAGATCTAGATTGCGGATAAGATTTTCGGGACCAGGATTCCGGATAAGGGAGTTTTATTTATTCCGTATAAGGACCAAGTCATTATTCTGGATTGTGGTGATAGCAAAGATTCCGGATAAGGCAAAGGTTGTTATTCAGGATAAGTACTCTGTTGGGTAGTCCGGATAGTGACAGTATTTCGGGCTCCAACTCAGGTTCTGTTTACTTCCTTTTTATTTTCAAGCATTTAATTTTCTCGCCAATTTTCTTTAAGTATTATTTTAATTGATTAGCTTTATTTTAATTTTCAAGTTTACATTTTTATTACATTGTCAATTTAATTTTCTCGTCACGTTTTAATTTTACGTCATTTAATTAATTTACTTTTAAAAGTTTTAATTTTGCACCATTTACGTTTCAATTAAGTTTAGATTAATTACCCGTCCTTTACTTTAAAGTTTATGCACTTTTTACTACAACGACCAAAACTATTGTTTTCACCAAAAGACGACTGAGTCGCACTTAAACCGGAAATCAATTCGATTAGACCACCACAACAAACTTTAATTTTCTTACTGGCCAAAAGCATCGTATTAAATGGCGCCGCTGCCGGCTCTTTTCGTAAAGATTAACGGTTTTCTATGAGAGACGCGTTGCTTTTTGGGATCCGTTCATTCGTGAACTGATATGAGCTTAAACTCATATCCTTTTATTAACAAATAACCCTAAAACATGAAGCAAAATACCCATTTATCTTGTAAAAAGCAGTGTTATGTGGTATGTTTGTGTTTGTGTGCTCTTATGTAGGTAAAAGGATACAATTTCAAGCAAACAAGGAAAAACCAAGCTCAAATGGATGAAAAAGACAAAAGAGGATCAAAAGTGACAAGACTTTGAAGTTCAAGGACCTATCTTGACAATTTGTGAAAGTTGAAGGACTTAAAGTGCAAATTATGGAAAGTCAAGATTAAAGTCAAATTTGGTCAACTACAAAGTCAACTCAAGTCAAAGAGCCATTTTGTACAAGTTATCAAAGTTAAAGGACCAAAAATGACAAAGGAATGAAGATTCTGGCCTTAAATAGCAAACTGCCAAGAAGAAGGACCAAATCTGCCAACTTGGGAAAGTATTGCAAGTTTAATCCATGTGCTAAGGAAAGTAACCAATGAGAAGAGAGGAAAGAGTTCACACGGATCAAACAATTAATGTCCACTCACAGCCGCCTCATTTATTGCCAAATCATAACAGTGCAATCCGCAACTCTCTCTCTCTACCAATCAAAGGCTGCCACGTGTCCTTCTCTTTCAACAAAAATATTTTCCAGGAACGGGATTTTGATAGAAGGCATTTCAAGTAAAGATCAAAACACCAAAATTGCTCAATTTTGGAAGACGAATCCAACGGTGCAATCCATTTAACATATTATCCATTGAATCAAAAACCCCCAATTCAAGTTCATCACCTTCAAAGAGGATTTGCAGAATTCCTCCACGTGTCAAGTGATGATTGGCCCAAACACGTCACAACTCCAACAGAATCTCCCTTTCTTGCCTATAAATACTTAGCTTGTACCTCATTTCTCATTTGTAGCTTAAATTTGTAAACACATAGTTCTCTAAATTTCTCTTTTCCCTTTTTCCCTCCTTTTCACCTAACTACTCAAGAGTCTGACAAACTCTTGAGTCAGTTAGTTAGTTAGAACCTTGTAACTACTTTTGTAACAGAAATCACTCAATAAAATTCAAATTTCCTTTTTCCCGCCAAATTCTGTTTCTCAAATTCCTGTTGAATCTTGTTGATCTTGGATATACTAGTTGCTGTTTGATGTTAGTCATGATCAACCATTGATCATAGCTTACATTGGTGGAGTTTTGTAGCTGTTTGTTCAAGAATCAAGTTCTTTCCATTGTTCTTGAAGATTTCATGGCAGATTGATGATTTGCAGTTGTTAGATTGTTGATTTGAGTTGATAGCTAGTGATAGGTGGTGGTATCACTAGGGCAAGAGAGCTCAGCGCTCCTCTTCTTCCCAAAGGACCTCTACAATAGGTTTCATAGCTTCTGTTTTAAGTTCCTCTAAACAAGTCCTTGCCTGCTCATTTTCCTAGATAACTTTGATGGCTGCCTGTTTTGCTTGATAAATAGTTGTTGATTGATTGATTTGAGTTCATTTGTAGCTTAAACTTGCCTACTTGTTCATTGTTTTAAGCTCCATTTGTAGTTTCTGCTTATTTTCAGTTACATTCTAGCATTATAGCTTAATTGAGTCCTAGTTGAGATAATTGCTTGTTTTTAGTTTCTAGAGCTTTCAAATTGTCTGCTTAATCTAGTTTGTTAAAACCTTTGAATCAGTTCAAAACAGAACTTAATAAGCCTTTGATAAACTTTGTTAAAATCAGATAAAGGTGTGTTTGGGACTAGTTGTAAATCAGTTTTCAAGTGTTGTTAATTGGTGTTTAAGTGATCATTTTCAGTCATTAGGAGTTAACAATTGATTCTAAGTCTTTTACTAGTCAATATAATAGTCAAACAGGCAATTGGTAATCAAAAAGTTTGGGTCATACTTGTTATCAGCTTTTAGTTCAAAACTTGCCAAATTCAATTGATTGTTTCTCCTTCAATACTTAATGAAATATGCTCAAACCAGTTTCTAGTTATAGCTTATAACATAAACTTTCAGTCTCTAAGAGGAAATTCTACAGTATTCAGAAATAAGCTAGAAAACAGCTTATTAGTGAAGGCCTGAGCATTTTCAATTCTCTGATATAAGAAGCATTCTGATTTCTTAGTTCTCATAATCCACTTCATAAAAGTTGTTGTTTTCTTTCACATTTCCATTTAGAAAGTATTGAATATGAGTTTTTGAGATTTTGAGCTTTTTCCAAAAATTGGTAAAAGTTTGGTCAACATAAGCTCATTTGAGCTTATTTTCAGATATCTAGCTTATTACTGGATGAGATTTGTTCTAATTTGATTTCCCCTTCCTTAAATCAAGTGCTTAATCAGAATTGTCACAAAAATCAAGTTGTGGATGTTTGGATTAGGCTGTAGCTTATTTTGAGCTTATTGATAAGCACTCTTTTGCTTATTTTGGACTTTTAGCTATTTTCCTTGAACACACGTTTCTTAAATTGGATTTGAAGTTGTTTGCAAGTTGTTTCAGCTTAATTGGTTGAGAAATAAGCTCAAACGAGCTTAATCTTTCTTTGTGCCCGTTTTTAGTTGAAATTTTGGTTTTATTGCATTTTAGTCCCTAGAATTCTATTCAGTTTCTAAACCTAGCTAATTGTCCTAATTTTGTGGTAATTGCATAATTCAGTCCTTGCATTTGGAAGTTTGTTAAATTTCAGTTTTAAAGTTTGTTAGTTTGTTAGTTTTTGGTTAGTTTGTTAAAGTTTTTACAAATTTAGTCCTTATAGTTAACTGTTTTACATTTTTAGTCCTTATAACTTTTAGGATTTACATTTCAAGCATTTTCATTTCATAGAAATTACATTTTCAGTCCTTATACTTTTGAATTTTGCATTTTTATATTTTACTTGAATAAATTTTGGAATTTGCAACTTGTTTTACGTATAAGTAGGTTTATATTTTTCAATTTTACTTAGTGTTGTTTGAATTAGCAATAGATTACCAAGCAAGCTTGAACAACCAAAAACAATTATAAATTTGATATTGATTGGACTTTCTATTAGTTAAGAACTGAGAAAACGAACTTGCATTATACACATTTCAAATGGCACCGCTGCCGGTTCTTTGACTACACGAGAGACTATCGATTGACGGTTTTCATTGGCTTTTGGGATCCGTTCACTTTGTGAACGTTATTTTTACGTATCATAAATCAAAAACAAATAAAAAAAATCAAAAATATAAAAATATATAAAAAACTAAAAAATTAACAAAACAATTCTTTTCCTAAAGAATTGACCAAAAAAATTAAAAAATCCAAAAAGCAATCTTTTTCCTAAGAGATTGCACCCAAAAATATATATTATTGGATTCTCTCGGTTTTTATGTACATATAGTATTTTCCTTTAAAAACTCATAAATACAAAAATATTTTCCATATATTATTATAAGTAAATACGTATACGTATAAGAACAATCAATCTACATATCTTCCATAAGTATTGCCGAGGCAATACACCGTGTTGAGGGGCGCTCCGGTCCTTGACACGCGTATCGATCAAACAAAATAAAGCAAGAATAGATAAATACTCTCAATAAGCAATAATTCGAAGAATACGAACATTTAAGTGAATAGAAAGGCGATGTGCTATAAAATGCCATCTAAGGGTCAATAGGTACTTAAGTGCTTCGCGCCACCTAACCCCCCGTTCACTTGGGAGTATTCTAAGAAGGAAAGCTTCATTGAGGGTCTTGCACCCAAAATAGTATTACATATATTGTTACTTTCTTGTGGATATTTAATATCGAAACTCGAAGAGGATAATCTTATTCTTTTCAAAGTCACACGAGAGCTTCCCTCTCATTCCTCGTATTGAGTTGCATGCTCACTCGCGGGCGTGCACAAATACCGATTGGTGTACAACCTCTTCCTCCGAAAAGGAAGAAAAAGAGAAAGAGTAAGACCACCATCGTTCACCAAGCCGATCACGAGAATCGTGCTTTGTCACCACCACAAGGAGCCATGGCTGTTGATAACCGTACTTTGTATGAACGTATGCAATCCAACATTCATGGATATGCTAGTGCCATTAAGATTCCCGACTATCCCGCTAACACATTTGAGCTACATACATCTATGATCAATATGGTTGCTGCATCACCTTTCTTTGGAAAACAAAATGAGGATCCCCATGCTCACCTTAAGAGATTCCTTTCACTTTGCAACACCATTAAGCATAATGGGGTTCCACATGAGGTCATTAGATTGATGCTAGTGTCATTTTCATTAGATGGGAGTGCTAAGCATTGGTTAGACACCCAACCACCCGATAGTATCACCACATGGGATGATTTTACCACTAAGTTTTTGAACAAATTCTTTCCTCCACAAAAGACTATGGCTTTGAGGAATTTGATTATGGGCTTTACACAAAAACCTAGTCAATCATTTGGTGATGCTTGGGAAGAGTATAGTGAGTTGTTGAGGCGATGCCCTAACCATGGAATGGATGATCTAGGCCAAATCAATACCTTCTACAATGGCCTTAAACCTCACCACCAAGATTCACTAAATGCTTCCGCGGGAGGGAGTATTCATTTCAAGACATACCATGAGGCTTTGAACATTATTGAGACTAAGGCAATGGTTCAAACCAATGATCCATTTGAGGAAAGAGTTCATGTTATCCAAAACACTTCTCAAATCCCTTTTGACAACCAACTCCTCAAGTTTCAAGAAGCTATTTTTCAAAGGATGGATAGAGAAAGTGAGAGGCATTTGCAAGCACAACAAGACATGCTTCAAACTTTTAAGAGCATGACATTGAACAATTCCTCAAACAATGTGAATGCCATCACCATTTCTTGTGTTACTTGTGGAGGCCCACACTCTTATGAACAATGTGACAAGGTGCAAGGTTATCAAGGGGAATGTTATGCTTACCAAGAGGAACACCGTGAACACTTCAAGCCTAACATCAATCCAAATAACCTTTCTTACAAATCCCAAAATTACCTTACTCCACCCGGCTTTCCACCCCAACCACCCACCCAAATTCAACCAAATCCTCCTCAAATTTTAGCAAGGAATCAAGGGCAAAGACAACCATACCAATGAAATAACTACAAGGCACCAAATCAATTTCAACCTCAAGCAAGTACCTTTTATCCACCAAATCAAGGATTTAACTCCCAACCTTTACCTTTCCAACCTCAAGGTTTTCAAGGTTATGTGCCACAAGAGTTAAACACAATGGATCTTTTGCAAAAGATGAATCAAGAGACTGAAAAGAAACTCCAAGCTATGGACAAGAAAATGAATGACCAATTCAATAAGCTTTTCATGGCATTAAATCAAAGACCACAAGGAGCTTTACCTTCCAACACACAAACAAATCCTAGGGCCAATGTCAATGCTATTACAACAAGGAGTGGTATAACAACAAAGGATCCTTCACCTCCTAAACCTACTATTGTTCAACCCACTTGTGCTCCTACTTGTGATAAGCCTTCTACTTCTACTCCACCTCCTCAAAGTGCTCCTATTCACTCAAACACACCTTCTCAACCACCTCATACTTCTCCTTCACCTTCCACACTTCCCAATGAAGAGGCTAACAAAGACAAATCTTCCACTACAACACCTATTCCACCTACACCCAAACCTACTCTTCCATACCCTTCAAGGTTGAAAAAGGACAAGTTAAAGAACAAAGATGACATACAAGTCTCCAATTTCTTAAGGATGTTCAAGCAACTCAATATCAACATATCCTTTGCGGAAGCTCTTGCTTATATGCCAAAGTTTGCTAAGATGTTCAAGGATTTGCTCTCAAACAAAGAAAAATTAGTTGACTTGCCCAACACATCACTTAATGAAAATTGTTCCGCGGTGTTACTTAAAACCTTACCAACAAAACTTGGAGATCCGGGGCGCTTCTTGATACCTTGCAATTTTCCCGGTGTTGAAAATTGCATGGCTTTGGCGGATTTAGGGGCAAGCATAAATCTCATGCCTTTATCGGTTTGGAAACAACTCTCTCTTCCCGAGCTCACCCCTACTAGGATGACTCTTGAACTAGCCAACCGAACCATAGCTCACCCCGTAGGTATAGCGGAAGATGTGTTTGTAGGTGTGGACAAGTTTACCTTTCCGGCCGACTTTGTAGTGGTCGATTATGACATGGATCCTAGAGTGCCTTTGATTGTTGGTAGACCGTTTTTGAGAACGGGTCGTACCTTGATAGATGTGGCGGAAGGAGAATTAATTATGAGAGTAGAGGATGAGAAAGTGGTGTTTAAGTTAGGGAAAGTTTGTGATAGAAAAGAGGTTAAGGAGTCTAGACCTTGTGAGACGATTAACATTGTGGATGTGTTAGATGAAGTGTGTAATGAACACTTTCATGATGCTTGTAAGAATGCTAGTGATGAGATTCCACATGTTGAAACCGTGGCCTCAATTGCTCCCTCTTTAACACCTTTTGGAGAGAGTGATTTCCTCTTGGAAGAATTTGAGTCCAACTTTCTTGGTGATGATGATTCTCCCATTAATTGGGAAGAAGATATTCTTACAATCCAAAAGTTGCTCAATGAGGACCCTATTCCTTCCCCTATTCCACAAGAGATTACCATTGAGGAACCTTCCATAGTAAAACCTTCCATAGAGAGTCCACCTCCCATTGAACTTAAGGAACTTCCATCCCACTTAGAATATGATTTCTTAGAAGAAAAAGACCAATTACCGGTGATTATTGCTAAGGAATTGAAAGAGGATGAGAAGGAGCAACTTATTGAAGTCCTTAAGAAACATAAGAAAGCCTTAGCATGGAAAATATCCGACATAAGGGGAATTGATCCACATTTTTGTACTCACAAAATCCTTATGGAGGATGATTATAAACCCGCCATTCAAAACCAAAGGAGAGTTAACCCAAAAATTCATGAGGTTATTAAGAAGGAAGTGATTAAACTCTTAGATGCGGGTATGATTTACCCCATTTCCGACTCTCCATGGGTTAGCCCGGTTCATTGTGTTCCAAAGAAGGGTGGAATCACCGTGGTGCCTAATGAGAATAATGAGCTTATTCCCACGAGACTTGTAACCGGTTGGAGAGTTTGCATTGATTATAGAAAACTCAATGAGGCAACTAGGAAAGACCATTTCCCGCTTCCCTTTATGGATCAAATGCTTGAACGCTTAGCGGGAAATGAGTACTATTGTTTTCTTGATGGCTTTTCGGGTTATTTCCAAATCCCAATTGACCCTAAGGATCAAGAAAAGACCACATTCACTTGTCCATACGGTACATTTGCTTACAAGAGGATGCCTTTTGGCCTATGTAATGCACCGGGGACGTTTCAAAGGTGCATGATGGCAATTTTCCATGATATGATAGAGCAAACCATGGAGGTTTTTATGGATGACTTTTCCGTATTTGGGAACTCCTTTAGCTCTTGTCTCACCAATCTTGAGAGAATGCTTAAGCGTTGTGAGGAAACACGCTTGGTGCTTAATTGGGAGAAATGTCACTTTATGGTGAAAGAGGGGATTGTTTTAGGACACAAGATATCCAATAAGGGATTAGAAGTTGATCGAGCCAAAATTGATGTGATTGCTAAGCTTCCCCCACCCACCTCGGTTAAAGGTGTGAGGAGTTTCTTAGGTCATGCGGGTTTTTTATAGGCGCTTTATACAAGATTTTTCTAAGATAGCTAGACCGATGACTCATCTCTTGGAGAAAGAGGCTCCTTTCATTTTTGACCAAGCTTGTTTAGAATCTTTTGAGACACTTAAGGAAAAATTGACAAAGGCTCCCGTTTTGGTTTCTCCAAATTGGGAATTACCTTTTGAGCTTATGTGTGACGCTAGTGATTATGCGGTGGGGGCCGTCTTAGGACAAAGAGTTAATAAGCATTTCCAACCTATACACTATGCGAGTAAAACCATGACCGGTGCACAACTTCATTACACTACCACGGAAAAAGAGTTGCTTGCTATAGTATATGCTTTTGAGAAGTTTAGACCATACCTTGTGCTTTCCAAGACCATAGTGTATACGGATCATTCCGCTCTCAAGTATCTTATGACAAAACAAGATGCTAAGCCTAGGCTTTTGAGATGGGTTTTGTTGCTTCAAGAGTTTAAGATAGAGATTCGTGATAAAAAAGGGGCCGAGAATTTAGCGGCGGATCATTTGAGTAGACTTGAGCATCCTTTTCAAGGAGATTTCCCACATCAAGAAATCAATGAATCCTTTCCATTAGAGGAGCTCATGTCTATCTCTTCCCAAGAGGATGCCACACCTTGGTTTGCGGATATTGCAAATTATCTTGTGGGCAATGTGCTTATTGAGGGTCTTACTTACCAACAAAAGAAAAAGTTTCTTAAGGAAGTTAAGTATTACTTTTGGGATGATCCATATCTTTTTAGGCAATGTGCGGACCAAATCATTAGACGGTGTGTAGATGGGCCCGAGGCATTTAAAATCTTAGAAGCATGTCATAAAGGACCTACGGGTGGACATTTTGGGCCTAACTACACCGCCAAGAAAGTCTTTGATTCGGGTTACTATTGGCCTTCCATTTACAAGGATGCCCAAGAGATGGTGAAATTTTGTGATGTTTGTCAAAGACAAGGAAAAATTACACAACGTGATGAGATGCCACAAAATTTTATCCAAGAGTGTGAGATATTTGATGTATGGGGAATAGATTTCATGGGACCTTTTCCATCCTCTAAGGGAAACAAGTATATACTTGTGGCGGTGGATTATGTGTCCAAGTGGGTGGAGGCTAAAGCCTTACCTACTAATGATGCTAGAGTGGTTGTAAAGTTCTTGAAACAATTGTTTGCTAGATTTGGTGTACCTCGGGCCATCATAAGTGATCGTGGTACGCACTTTTGTAATGATCAATTCACGAGAGTTATGAAGAAATATGGAGTGAATCATAGACTTTCTACCGCGTATCACCCTCAAACAAATGGCCAAACCGAGGTCACAAATCGTGGTTTAAAGAGAATTTTAGAGAGAACGGTGGGAGAGCATAGAGCTTCTTGGTCGGATAAGCTTGATGATGCTTTGTGGGCGTTTCGGACGGCTTTTAAGACACCAATTGGTTGTACTCCTTATAGGCTTGTCTATGGAAAAGCGTGCCACCTCCCATTTGAGTTAGAACATAAGGCATCTTGGGCTCTCAAGTGGGCTAACTTTGATTTAAACCAAGCCGGTTCACATAGGAAAGATCAAATCAATGAGATGGATGAGTTGAGAGCCAATGCCTATGAGAATTCTTTGCTATACAAGGAAAAGACTAAGAAATTGCATGATGCTAAGATCAAGAATCGTGAGTTCAAAGTTGGAGAGCCGGTTCTCCTCTTTAACTCAAAATTGAAGCTTTTTGCGGGCAAGCTTAAGTCGAGATGGTCCGGTCCATTCACTATTGCTCAAGTGTTTCCATATGGAACTCTTGAGTTATCCCAACCCGATGGTCCAAATTTTAAAGTGAATGGTCACCGTGTTAAGCATTACTTTGGGGAGGACATTTCCGTTGAAATGGTCCAAGAGGTCCCCATTTTCCCCATGAATTAATTCATTGAGGGACGAGTCGAGCTAGAGACTCATTAACTCAAGCATCGTATAACTAGGTTAGAGTGTTGTAGGTTAGAAATAAAGGCATAGATTTGGAGATAAGTGTAGGGGAGACCTTCTTTTGTCTTCATGCTTGTTTGTAGGGTTGCTCACTCATTTCATGCTTTGGAGCTTATGGAGGAGGCCCTTGTATCCGGTTCACTTCGTTACTTTAGTGATTTTTCATTGACACCTTGTGCTTAAACATGATTTCACTAATAGTAGTCCTTTCCTTAACTTGGGTTAAGCAAAGTCTATTCATTGTCATAAGTGTAGGGGAAGTTTTTATACTTCCATGCTCTTAAACATTGAGGACAATGTTTAGCTTAAGTGTAGGGGGGTCTTCTATCGAAGTGACCTTACCTAGAACTTGTCATTGTCTTGTATGATAACATGGAAAATTGAATTTTCAACATTTTTCAAATTTTTGATCTACTTTGGCCACCAAAAATATGCATTCATAATTTTTGCATCAATCATTTTTCATGTTGCATAACACATTTGCATTGTATATATATTTCTTCTTTTATTTTTCATCAAAATATATAAAAAGGAAAAAATATAATAAAACATGGTTTTAACAAATTTAGACTTCTTTGACATATTAGGCCCACCATGGATATTTTGACTCAACCCGAGTTTGCTTATTTTAGCATTCTCTAGCTAGTATCCTTAACCATGTAGTCCTTCATTGGTCTATTAGGCTAAGCTTCCACCAATTTCATTCTTTGAAATTTTAAATTTGTGGAGAATGGGAAATGATAGAGTTGAAGCAAGTATAAAAGGGCTAGATAGACTTCATGGCAATTACTTGTGGCTAAACCCTTCTCTTCTTGACCTCTATTTTCTTCGCATGTATATAATTGTTAATAAATAATCAAGTACGGTTTTAATTGGTTTGTAATCTCTTATGCATTTTTGGCTAATCATTCATGGTTGGTATGAGTACGTCTTAAGATTCTAAGTTAGCACGTTTTATGTGTACTAGACTTGTGTCATGCTCCATATTTAGCGGGTGTTTTTCCTTTTCTTCTTTTCAAATTTCTTGGTGAGGAATAAAGAAAAATAAGAGCGGCTTATGAAAAAAAATGAGTGGCTAGAAGAAAAAAAAAAAAAAAAAAAAAATATAAAAAAAAAAATAATAATAATGCAAGACTCCCAAGAGGGGCAGTGTGGTGTTAATTATAGTGACTATTGAGTTCCAATATTACCTTGACGGGTTGCGGGGATTCAATAGATTGCTCCAATCCAATATTACCTTGACGGGTTGCGGGGTTGAAGATCCAAAATCTCAAAAAGATGAGGATATAAATTATTGCGTGAGTTTTATTTTTCTTTCCTTAGCGAGTGTGTAGTTACTTATGAAAGCATGGCATGAGGATTTTACACATAAGGCGAATGACTTATTACTCTTAATACGGACTTATATTAATTGTGAGCGGTTTTTCAAGTAATGGATGAGAAGATTACTTAGGATTAAAACCGTCCTTCCTTATTTTTGGATTTTACACTTCTTATATTTCACACTTGAATAATGACAAATTTGCCCACAAGCAATTTGCTCAATTAATAACCGGTTCCACATTTAATTGTCATGAATAACTTGATGCACTTTTTACTTGTGAATGCAATGATTCCATTTACTAGCTTGGTATGGGGAAAGTGAAACTTGAGGGTGATAAGTGTCCATGGTACCCAAGCCCTAATCCAAGTCATTGAATTCTTTATGAGTTATTTCCATCAAAACCATTTTAAGAAAAATCAAAAAAAGATATAGATAGAATTGTATTTTGATCCATTGCATTGTTAAAAGTCAAAATCATGCATCATCTAGTTTAGAGTAGTGTAGATGCATCTCATATGGCCAAGGTGGATTAATGATGAGGGAAATGTAAATTTTTAAGCCTTGAAAGATAATATTGCATGAGGACATGGCAATGCTCAAGTGTAGGGGAATTTGATATGAGCTTAAACTCATATCCTTTTATTAACAAATAACCCTAAAACATGAAGCAAAATACCCATTTATCTTGTAAAAAGTAGTGTTATGTGGTATGTTTGTGTTTGTGTGCTCTTATGTAGGTAAAAGGATACAATTTCAAGCAAACAAGGAAAAACCAAGCTCAAATGGATGAAAAAGACAAAAGAGGATCAAAAGTGACAAGACTTTGAAGTTCAAGGACCTATCTTGACAATTTGTGAAAGTTGAAGGACTTAAAGTGCAAATTATGGAAAGTCAAGATTAAAGTCAAATTTGGTCAACTACAAAGTCAACTCAAGTCAAAGAGCCATTTTGTACAAGTTATCAAAGTTAAAGGACCAAAAATGACAAAGGAATGAAGATTCTGGCCTTAAATAGCAAACTGCCAAGAAGAAGGACCAATCTGCCAACTTGGGAAAGTATTGCAAGTTTAATCCATGTGCTAAGGAAAGTAACCAATGAGAAGAGAGGAAAGAGTTCACACGGATCAAACAATTAATGTCCACTCACAGCCGCCTCATTTATTGCCAAATCATAACAGTGCAATCCGCAACTCTCTCTCTCTACCAATCAAAGGCTGCCACGTGTCCTTCTCTTTCAACAAAAATATTTTCCAGGAACGGGATTTTGATAGAAGGCATTTCAAGTAAAGATCAAAACACCAAAATTGCTCAATTTTGGAAGACGAATCCAACGGTGCAATCCATTTAACATATTATCCATTGAATCAAAAACCCCCAATTCAAGTTCATCACCTTCAAAGAGGATTTGCAGAATTCCTCCACGTGTCAAGTGATGATTGGCCCAAACACGTCACAACTCCAACAGAATCTCCCTTTCTTGCCTATAAATACTTAGCTTGTACCTCATTTCTCATTTGTAGCTTAAATTTGTAAACACATAGTTCTCTAAATTTCTCTTTTCCCTTTTTCCCTCCTTTTCACCTAACTACTCAAGAGTCTGACAAACTCTTGAGTCAGTTAGTTAGTTAGAACCTTGTAACTACTTTTGTAACAGAAATCACTCAATAAAATTCAAATTTCCTTTTTCCCGCCAAATTCTGTTTCTCAAATTCCTGTTGAATCTTGTTGATCTTGGATATACTAGTTGCTGTTTGATGTTAGTCATGATCAACCATTGATCATAGCTTACATTGGTGGAGTTTTGTAGCTGTTTGTTCAAGAATCAAGTTCTTTCCATTGTTCTTGAAGATTTCATGGCAGATTGATGATTTGCAGTTGTTAGATTGTTGATTTGAGTTGATAGCTAGTGATAGGTGGTGGTATCACTAGGGCAAGAGAGCTCAGCGCTCCTCTTCTTCCCAAAGGACCTCTACAATAGGTTTCATAGCTTCTGTTTTAAGTTCCTCTAAACAAGTCCTTGCCTGCTCATTTTCCTAGATAACTTTGATGGCTGCCTGTTTTGCTTGATAAATAGTTGTTGATTGATTGATTTGAGTTCATTTGTAGCTTAAACTTGCCTACTTGTTCATTGTTTTAAGCTCCATTTGTAGTTTCTGCTTATTTTCAGTTACATTCTAGCATTATAGCTTAATTGAGTCCTAGTTGAGATAATTGCTTGTTTTTAGTTTCTAGAGCTTTCAAATTGTCTGCTTAATCTAGTTTGTTAAAACCTTTGAATCAGTTCAAAACAGAACTTAATAAGCCTTTGATAAACTTTGTTAAAATCAGATAAAGGTGTGTTTGGGACTAGTTGTAAATCAGTTTTCAAGTGTTGTTAATTGGTGTTTAAGTGATCATTTTCAGTCATTAGGAGTTAACAATTGATTCTAAGTCTTTTACTAGTCAATATAATAGTCAAACAGGCAATTGGTAATCAAAAAGTTTGGGTCATACTTGTTATCAGCTTTTAGTTCAAAACTTGCCAAATTCAATTGATTGTTTCTCCTTCAATACTTAATGAAATATGCTCAAACCAGTTTCTAGTTATAGCTTATAACATAAACTTTCAGTCTCTAAGAGGAAATTCTACAGTATTCAGAAATAAGCTAGAAAACAGCTTATTAGTGAAGGCCTGAGCATTTTCAATTCTCTGATATAAGAAGCATTCTGATTTCTTAGTTCTCATAATCCACTTCATAAAAGTTGTTGTTTTCTTTCACATTTCCATTTAGAAAGTATTGAATATGAGTTTTTTAGATTTTGAGCTTTTTCCAAAAATTGGTCAAAGTTTGGTCAACATAAGCTCATTTGAGCTTATTTTCAGATATCTAGCTTATTACTGGATGAGATTTGTTCTAATTTGATTTCCCCTTCCTTAAATCAAGTGCTTAATCAGAATTGTCACAAAAATCAAGTTGTGGATGTTTGGATTAGGCTGTAGCTTATTTTGAGCTTATTGATAAGCACTCTTTTGCTTATTTTGGACTTTTAGCTATTTTCCTTGAACACACGTTTCTTAAATTGGATTTGAAGTTGTTTGCAAGTTGTTTCAGCTTAATTGGTTGAGAAATAAGCTCAAACGAGCTTAATCTTTCTTTGTGCCCGTTTTTAGTTGAAATTTTGGTTTTATTGCATTTTAGTCCCTAGAATTCTATTCAGTTTCTAAACCTAGCTAATTGTCCTAATTTTGTGGTAATTGCATAATTCAGTCCTTGCATTTGGAAGTTTGTTAAATTTCAGTTTTAAAGTTTGTTAGTTTGTTAGTTTTTGGTTAGTTTGTTAAAGTTTTTACAAATTTAGTCCTTATAGTTAACTGTTTTACATTTTTAGTCCTTATAACTTTTAGGATTTACATTTCAAGCATTTTCATTTCATAGAAATTACATTTTCAGTCCTTATACTTTTGAATTTTGCATTTTTATATTTTACTTGAATAAATTTTGGAATTTGCAACTTGTTTTACGTATAAGTAGGTTTATATTTTTCAATTTTACTTAGTGTTGTTTGAATTAGCAATAGATTACCAAGCAAGCTTGAACAACCAAAAACAATTATAAATTTGATATTGATTGGACTTTCTATTAGTTAAGAACTGAGAAAACGAACTTGCATTATACACATTTCATGAACGTTATTTTCTTGCTTAAAAATTTCCAAAAATCCATAAAAATTAAAAATTTTCAAAAATCCAAAAAGATTTTATTTTCTTTCTAGTGTATATATATTCTCTTTGTGTTTGGTATCTTTTTCTTTTGCTTTCGCAGGTGTATGCGTACTAGATCTTCTACTTATCCAGAGCCCGAGACTCGTGAAGATTTAGCTATGGCAGGTGTGAACAACAACAATAATCCACCGCACCTCAACACCAACAACAACAATGTTCTTCCACAGCCCGATCTTCGGAAAACGGAGGAGCTTTGTCAACCCACCATGTTTGGACGAGGAGGACCGATTGCGCCGATGCAAATCACGGCTCCGGAGTTTTCGTTGAAGCATCACATGATTCAACAAGTGCAAACTAATCCTTTTCGCGGATTGCCTGATGATGATGCCAACAAGCACCTCGACAAATTCATTACTATCACTCAAAGCATGAAGTTGCCCGGTGCTACTATGGATGTTCTTCGCCTTCAACTCTTCCCACATACTTTATCACACCACGCCGAGAAATGGTTTGATCGTCTCCCAAAGAATTCCATTCATACTTGGGATGACATGACTCAACTCTTTTTGTCGCGCTACTTTCCACCATCCATGGTCACGAGCCTTCGAAATCAAATCAGCGGTTTCATGCAAGAACCCGATGAATCTCTCTTTGATGCTTGGGAAAGATATAATGTTTTGATCGATCGTTGTCCAAACCACAACATGCTCCCCGTGACCTTAATTGATACTTTCTACAATGGTTTGACTTTTCGTGATCGTGATACGATTAATGCAGCCGCCGGTGGCACATTTATGAAAAGAAGACCCGAGGAGTGTAGAGAGCTTATTGAGAACATGACTACTCATCACAAAAACTGGGATTCCTCCGCTTCTTCAAGGAACAACCCGAGAGTCAATGTTTCTTCTACTTCAGCAAACCCCGATATGACCGAATTCACCCGCATGATGGCCGAAATGAACAAAAATATCTCGCTCATCGCTTCAAACCAACAACAACAAGATAAAAGCAGTAGCCAATCCTTGTGAGACATGCGGCGGTCCTCACTCATACACTGATTGTCCTTCTACTCAAGGCAATCCGGAAAACGTGTATGCGGCTTATGGTAATTATTCACCGGAAAATTACCAAGCCCGACCTCAAGGGGATCGAATATTGCTAAGTTACCGGTCCAACAACTATCTTTCACCCGGTTTTTCTCCTCAAAATCACAACCCCAATAACAACTACACTAGAAGCAACCAAATCCCAACTCGAGCTTCTAATCCTTATCACCCACCCGCTCAACAAGCCCCACCCATCAATCAAGATGTTGAAGCTTTAATGAGAACCCAAGGAGAGCAAATTAAGAATCTGCAGAGCCAAATTATCAATTTGAAAGGGGATATCACTAAGCAAGGGAATGACATTAGATCCGAGCTTCGAAATGATATACAATCCTCCTTCAGCAATCAAACGAATGATTTGAAGAATATGCTGGCTAGTTTCTTACCAACCACTCAACCCTCTACTTCGGGCTCTCTACCTTCAAACACCGTCACCAACCCGAGAGCGAATGTGAGTGCTATTACTATCCGTAGTGGAGTTACTTTAGTAGGACCATCTATCCCACCCCCAGTTACACAATCTACACCTCCTCCACCACCATTTATCCCTACTACTCCCACACCTAGTATTAGTACACCATTACCGTCTCCGCCTCGTCGTGAAGAAGTACCCAAGACGAATCCTCCACCAACCCCACCTTTCACCTTTAACCTACAACATCTCAACCTTCACCTTCTACACCTCCACCACCCAACCCCAGCATTCCCTACCCTTCTCGACTCAACAAGGCTAGAATTTTGACTAAGAATGACATTCTAGTCGCTAACTTTTTGGAAAAGATTGCCGGAATGAAAATCACCTTTACCCTTGTTGAAGCTCTTGCCCAAATGCCACAATTTGTCAAGATGTTTAAGGAATTACTTAGTAAGAAGGAGAAGATGGTCGAGTTTGTTAATACTCGCTTGAATGAAAATTGCTCTGCAATCCTTCTTAAAGAACTTCTAGAAAAACTTGGAGATCCCGGTTGTTTTGTGCTACCTTGTACTTTTAACCAAACCGACAAATTTACTGCCTTAGCCGATCTCCGGGCCAGTATAAATTTGATGCCTTTAAGTGTTTGGAAAAAGTTATCATTGCCCGACCTTACACCCACGAAGATGACTCTTGAGCTAGCCAACCGCACTCTCGCTTACCCCATTGGTATTGCCGAAGATGTGTTCATTAAAGTTGTCACATTCACTTTTCCGGTCGACTTTGTCGTTGTTGATTATGAAATGGACCCTCGTATTCCGTTAATACTTGGACGCCCATTTTTGAGAACCGGTAGAGCTTTAATAGATGTGGATAAATGTGAACTCATCTTAAGAGTCGGGGATGATGCACAAGTTTTTGAAATGGGGAAGCTTACAAGCAAATCCTATGGAAGGGAATCAGCGAATATGATTAATGTGCTTGATGATTTTGTCGTCTACAACAATCCTCTATTCGATTCTTGCAATGATAATCCACTGTTTCAAGATGATGTGGATGATTCTCTCTCCAATTTGGAACCTCCACCCATATATGATTCCCCATCGATCTATGATGCTTATGATGATGATTCTAGTTCCGATGGGGATGTTTATGATGATTTTACTTCCGAGTATCCCGACATGCCCACTTATGATGATTTTGATTCGGCCGATACTCTTTCGAGTGATTCTTCATAGGATGAAGATCCTCCGCCATCCATGCTTGATCCTACTTTGGATGACTACTCATTTGAGGAAGATTTTTCTACTTTTCTCAATACATACTTCCCTCATGAGAGTGATGCACCTCCTTTGGACTTTGATGATTATGGTCTTCATTCTTCTACGGATTTGAAGAAAATTCTTTCAAAGGAGAAGAAACCGGACGACACCAACATCCGCAACACGTATGTTTTGACACCTCTTTGTCCACCTTCTGAGGACGAGGTTGTGCCTTTTCTTCGCGGCTGTTCTTCAAATTCTGCTGAGCGTGAGTGTTATTTTCCCCTAAAGCAAAAGGTGTCCGACCCCGGTATTGAAATTTATAAGCCATCTCAGTATCCGTCTGATGAAATAAAAGGAAAGATTTCGGAACTATTGGAGATATGCTTGCACCTCTTCACCCTTGCTCCCACCGTGCTCCATC
Source organism: Glebionis coronaria (assembly GCA_025667525.1). NCBI lineage: Eukaryota > Viridiplantae > Streptophyta > Magnoliopsida > Asterales > Asteraceae > Glebionis > Glebionis coronaria. Next base: position 297,513,408 of record CM046876.1, on the reverse strand, counting down.
TTTGCTTAAGGGAACCTTGCCTATTCTTCTTTGGCTTGCCTTGTTCGCCTTAAGCTTGTGCTATTTGATGGACGAAAACTATGTATTTGATCCCGGTGGATGTCTTTAAAGCTTCTTCCTATGCTAATCAAGGTCGAGTCAGGCTCACGACTCGGTGAACAAAATCAAGCGCTTCTTGGGAGGCAACCCATGTATCTATCTTTTAGCTATCTTTATCCTAAGTGTAGGGGGGCCCGTTGGTGTTTCCTATTTCCTCTCTTCTCATATTCAGGGATTCGAGCGCTCAATGATCCACTCTTGATGATTTTTGACGACCCCTGATTCTGTGTTTCCGTCTTCCCGGTTCTATCCTAAACTCTTTTCGATTCACTATTTTATATTTCTCAATATTAAAATAGGAATCTCTTTAGTTGTCTCTTCCTTAGCGAGATTTAAATAACGTGCACACTGTCCTAAGTGTAGGGGAGTTTTCTCACACATGCTAACATTGAGGACAATGTTTATATTAAGTGTAGGGGGACTTCTATCGAAGTTAAGTGGTCTTTTCCTTGTATTTGTCCTCATTTTAACCGGAAAATCAATTTTTCGACATTTTTCAATATTTTTGATCTATTTTGGCCTATTAGTTTCTCCCTTTGTATAGTTATTTTCTTTCTTTACTAGAATAAATTTTTAATAAAGTGGTTTTAATTTTCAACGTTGTGAATCTTTTGACTCAACCCGAGTTTACTTATCTTAGTTTACTCTAGCTAGTATCCTTAACGTGTTTAAGTCAAGTTTTGCTAGGCTTTTATATAGGGAGCTTTAAAACGCGAAAGTCTTAACTCTAACGGGTTAAGAACAAGAACTTTTCACAAGTTCCTATAATTGATCCTAGAGAGTCGTTTATCAAGGGAACTTTAAAATGCGATTTCTAAACTTGAAAAAGTCCAAGAATTTTCAAGATCCTATAGACGACTCGAAAACCCAAAACTTTGATTTAATAGGCTAAGCATCCACGAGTCTCATTCCTTGAGATTTTAAACTGTGGAGAACGAGAGATGATAGAGTCAATTATAAGTTTGGTATCCTTTCATGAATTTATGTGAGTTAATTATAAGCCTATTCTCCCATCGCTTGCTAATAAATTTATCTGCAATAAATAAGGTTGTACGATTTGAAAAGTTACTTAGCTTCTAGCCCAAGATCGTTTAAAAGTTGCTCGGTATGGATTAGAGTTTATAGCCAAGGCATAACTTATTGAAGCGGGATGCGAAGATTGGCGAGTCCAAAAAGGCCCTAACAAGGCATGAGGGCTACATTTTGTTCCTAAAGGTCCAAAAGTGACGTGAAGAATCATTTATCGAAAATCAATATGAAGGATCGAGACACACGACAAAAAGGAAAAACACCCCAAAAGATTATGGAGAAGTCTATCCGAAAAGGCCCTAACAAGGTATGAGGATAAATAGATCCAAGTCCTAAAAGGAGGCGGATCGTTGTATATCAAAATCCCAAATAAAGATTGGAGAAAAATGAAGAAGTCGTGGTCCAGGTATGAAGAATCTCTAAAAACTTCAAGTGAAGAAATTCCTATTGTGAATAGAAGACCATTATTTCATGAACGTCTCTCAAGATTTGAAGTATGAAGTCGCTGCCAAATATCGGTCCGAGAAAGGTCTCATATCGCGAAACGAGTTATGCCAAGATATGAATTTTATGAGGTCTCGAGAAGCATTTTTAAAAGATTTTGTCCTTTAGCTAACTATTGATTAAATCGTTGATGTAGGTTTTTCGTACACGTTTTAGGAAAAACGCGTATGAGTGGCAAGTATTAAGTTGCACGTTTTAGGAAAAACGCGAAACCGAATAAATGCGGGTTCGTTCTCGAAGGAGGTGCGTGGATTAATGTGCCAATTATATAAAATCAAAGTTTGGATTAGTGACGTTTTTGGTTTAAAGAGAGAAAAAGTAAAGACGAGCTACGATTACGATTAAACTACGACGTTGACGTAAAACGATGACGTAATTACGTAAAACGCGACAAAATTAATAAATTAAACCTAAAAATTAATTGAAAGATTAAACTAAGTCTAAAATAATATAAATAAGGATAAAAATCCAACAAAAATATTTTAAAACCTTTTATTAATTAAATATTCAACTTTTAATGCTAATTAAAGCCCTAAAATTAAATATAATTAACAAAATGTCCAAAATATTATTTTATTGAACAAATAACTTACTTATATTATATAAAGACTAAAGACTATTTTTCCTAAATTTTCAAAACTATTTTTCTATTTTTTAAATGCTAAAAACTATTTTTAAACTAAAATATTCATAAAAATAATAAAATAATGATAAAAATGATTTGATAATTTTAAAAATCCTAATTTATACTAATGAACAGTAGAAAATTGAAAAAGTTTGAAAAATGTAAAATTTTTCACTAAAAGACATAACTGATTAATATTAAAACCCTAATTAAACTAAATTAATTATAAAAAATAATTAAAAAGTGAACAGTAAAAACTTTTTAAACTAAAAATCTTAAAACATTTTATAAGTCTAATAAAATTTTTGAAATTGAAAAATATTAATTTTTACCACTAAAAGACAAAAACAGAAAGTTAATAAGTTAATTAAAATAGTTATTTAATGTAAAAAATATAAAATGAACAGTAACTGAAAAAATAATTAAACTGAAAATTCAAAAATTAAATAAGAAAAATATTGAAAAAAGAATGAAAGCCTAAAACCTATTTTTGGTCACAAAAGACAAAAAACTGAGTAAACTGGAAGTGACATGTGCTCACATTTGTCTGCTAGTAGAGTGATAGGTGTGAAATCACCCATCCTTTTACCACTTATTTCTTACTAAAACAAGACCAAAACGCGTGTTTAATATCATTTGTTTGGAATTATGCGTGGTTTTTTTTGTTTATTGTGTTTTCAGAGCCAACCGGATGAATATTGAAGAAAACATGGGATTGCACGGGTTTTATCGAGGAAAAAGATTCAAGACGAAGTCTATTTTCCAAGAGATGAAAAAGATTTGAAGTCAATGGGCCTATTTGAAGATTTATCGAAGAAAAGGACCAAAGATGGAAGATTTACATATGTCGAAGAAACTCAAGTCTATTGAACGAAGAAATTAAAAGACGAGTTGAATTTAATCGTCGACAAATCCCGAATCAGAATCGAAAACGTCAACTTTTCTGAAAAGACGAGAAGACAAGAAGATAGGGAGAAAGCCCACTCACCAACCAAAAGGAAGACCTATATAAAGATTTCCCTTCACACTTTTCATTCAGTTTTTTAGTTTCCTTTTTTCTCTACTTTCTGTTCGTAGGCATCACCAACACCATTAGGGTGTTTGGTGATTTTGATTCTAGTTTTGTTCACAAATCTTGTAGTTTTAATCCTTTCTTTTGATTGTTTAAACCTTTATCATCAATATAATCTTTTCATTAATCTTGTTCATCATCATCTTTTTATGCAAAGTTCTTGAGTTCTTATTTATTTGAGTTTGATCTTCTAAAGTTATTGGGTTTTGTGTTTTTATGACTGTGATTGGTTGTTTATGGTTAGTGAACGAATTGTGTTTAGTTTGGTTCAAATCCTTTGGTAAAATTTGGATTGTTTGGTTAAAATTCGCGTTCCCCTGTTTCTTGCTGTTCACTGTTCTTCATCCAGGGATATTCCGAATAGCCTGGTCATTTTGTCCCTTACTCGGAATGTTTATTTATTCCGAATAGCCTCTTTTCCTTTTCCCTTATTCGGAATATTTACATATTCCGCATAGGATTTTATTCCGAGTAGTGTTATATTCCGCATAGCCTTGATCATTTCGAATAGTTGCTCACTCTTTCCCTTACTCGGATTATTTGTTTATTCCGGGTAGCTAATATTCCGCATAGGCTTAGATATTCCGCATAGGCTCAGTTATTCCGGGTAGACTCATTTATTCCGCATAGTGTTAACATTCCGGATAGAACCCATTATTCCGAGTAGCCAACATTCCGAATAGCAGCTTTTATTCCGCATGGTCCATTATTCCGTGTAGCAGTTATTCCGGGTAGACTAATATTCCGGATAGTACTTTTATTCCGAATAGAGGAAGTTTTCAGTAAGGGTATTTTTCAGCTTTATCGTTTAATTGTTTACCTTTTTCAAGTTTAACTTCATTAACTGTTTTTGGTTTTAATCTTTATTTACTTTATTTACCTTTTTAGTAGAATAGAAAACCAAACCCACTATTTGTCACCAAGAACAAATCATTCCACTTTTAGCTGTGATCAATTCGAGGAGATACCGAGATAAATCTTGAACCCCATTGAAAATCATTGTATAAAATGGCGCCGCTGTCGGCTCTTTTTGTGAGGATTAAAGGTTTTTTGTGAGAGACGCGTTGGCTTTTGGGATCCGTTCACTTGTGAACGTTATTTTTTGTGTCCAAATTTTTCAAAAAAATCTAAAAACATTTGAAATTTTTTTAAAAAGCATTTCTTTTTCAAAGTTTTGCGCCAAAAATATTCTTCTTCCTCATCTATCTTTCTTTAAGGATTTTTATGTCCATTGTGTCGGGTGTGGGAGACGATTGTACGGGAACGACTCATGTCAATGGTGTACATGTGAGCGGTGTGGCAACGATATCAACAATACACAATTCATATGCGGATTTTGTCCTTTGTGCAACTCGACTAATTCGTCCTTTTTGAACCCACCTACTCTTTCCCCGTGCATCTATTGTGGAAGCGATTCTCATTGGCATGTGTCGTGCCCGGTTAGATACCCGTATGATCACGGGCAAGAACCGGGGTACAATTATGACAATGATAATAGCGATCCACAAGACGCACCTGATCTTTCTCCTTACCCATTTTGCAACAACTGTGGGGGTCCTCACGATACCTATTATTGTCAACCAATGAATTATTATGAGCAAAATCCGTGTCCTCAGTTTTCTTCACCAATGGATTATTATGAACCAAACACGGTTTCTAATTCTTCTCAACCGATGAACTACTATGAGCCACAACCATGCTATAATTCAGGTTTTCAACATTTTGAGCCCCCACAACACCCCATCGATCATCAACCCTCCTTCGAACATGTGAGCTCCCACGAACAATGGGCCACTCTTGTTAAGCAAGGTCAACAACTTCAAGAAGCTTTCAACAAGATCATCGAAAAATGTCAAGAGGATCAACGACAAGAGCAAATATCGAATATCGAGACTTATACTCCTCCTCCGGTGTATCCATACTATTATGATGATGATGACGATGAGCCTACTATTTCTTGGAATGATCTTACTGCTCAATGCCCTAGTGCTATTGTCATCCCTTCTCTCAATATCCCAAACGTGCCTTAGGATTGTGATTCGTTGAATGAGCTTCGTGATGTTGGTATCGATAAATTATGTGATGATGAGGTTTGTGACTTACCTACTATGGAGCCTGAGGACGACGTTGCTCTTACGGAAGAGGTCGACCTAATGATGACGATTTTTCTCCAAGCTATGAGAATTTCACTTTTGAAATTTCTCAATCTCCACCGGGAGATGCGGGTGATGACGATTTATTCTCTTCGGCTTACGAGAAGTTCACCGATGAACTTGATCTTGTGGATGAGGTGGAAGACGTGCTTCTTCGCGATAGATTACGGAAAGTGCACCTTCTTATTGCTCAAATCGAAGAGTTGACTTCTCCTTCTCTTTCCGATTCTTTGCCTCCATCTATTCCTCCCGTTGAAGATAATGACCCATTGCTGGAAGAAATCGACATTCACTCCATACCACCAGGTAATGATGACGATGACATGGAGGGGGACATTATTTTTGATAATTTGCTGCAAGAAAGTATTGTCCCAAGTTCCCCTCCCGAGCACCTTTCCTCCACTCCGTTAGAGACCATCACGGAGGATGAGTGCTTTGACCCGGGAGGTGAAATTGATTATGCTATCATTGATCACATTACGGCTTTTCCGTTTGCTCAACATCCATTGTCTTTGGGGGAGGACAATGTGCTTACTATACCCAACCCACCTCCCGTGGATCTTGATTTCACATACTTTTCGTATGTCGAAAGGGTCTTTCTCCCATTCAAGACTTATCCCCCCGCCTCTCCTTTGTTGATGTCAACCGGGAACGAGGACAAGGTCTTTGATCCCGGCATTACATTCGAGGCTTCCCAATGGACCATTTAATTCGGGGACGAGTCAGGCTCGTGACTCGGTTAATATAAACAAGCGCTTTTTGGGAGGTAACCCAATTATCTATCTATCTTCACCATAAGTGTAAGGGGGAGTGATACAATGATTTTGTATGGGTTCTAATTTCTCGGAATCTTCTCGAATTGATCTAGGCTTTAAGTGGAATGATTGTTCTTGGTTACTAAATAAAAGGGTTTGGTTTTCTAATCTAATAAAAAGTGGAAATGAAAATTTAAATCAAAGATAATTAATTTAATGATGATTAATAAAAACTTGAATTTAAATTAGAATTAAGATTAAAATAAAATTAAAATTAAAATAAGGAAACAGTAAAGAAATAGTAAAGAAACAGTAAAACTTTAAAATACCCAAAAGATAACTGATTCGGAAGTTACTGTTCATTCGGAAGTTGAGCTTCATTCGGAACTTTGTGCTTGGTTCGGAACTTTTGGACTCATCCGGAACTTACTGATTCGGAAGTTTTACATTCATCCAGAATTTACTGGTTCGGAAGTTCTCTATGTTCCGATTCGAAACTTTTGGTAAAAAATCGGTTCGGAACTTATGCCTTGGTTCGGAAGTTTAAAATTGGTTCGAAACTTATGGATTGGTTCAGAACTTTTTATTTGGTTCGGAAGTTATGGATTGGTTCAGAACTCTTAGCTTGGTTCGGAACTTTTCATTTGGTTCGGAAGTTATGGATTGGTTCGGAACTCTTAGCTTGGTTCGGAACTTATGCCTTGGTTCGGAAGTCTGGGAAACCCAGGTACAGTAATAATACCGAAGAACAAGGAAACACGATTTTGATCCAAAAATCACCAAGTTTTTCACCAAAAACTTAAATAAATCAATCACTAAGCATCTACTAACCATAAACTACTAATCCCATCAACAAAAACACAAATCCCAACAACTTTTGAAGATCAAATCAAGAAAATAAAAACTTAAAAACTTGAAGATAAAGATGATGATGAACAAGATAAAATGGAAAGATTAAACAAGAACTTTGTATTGAATGATTAATGTTTTGACAAGATAAATCAAAGATTAAAATTACAAGATGAGAAAATTAAAGATTAAAATCACCAATCACCCTAATGGTGATGGTGATGAAACGGAACAGAGAGAAAAAGTGGGGAAGAAGAAAAACTAAAAACTTGTCTAAATGTGTGAGGGGAGGGCTATTTATAGCCTTGTCTTTTGGTTGGTGAGTGGGCTTTCTCCCGTTCTTCTTGTCTTTTCGTCTTTTCAGAAAAGTTTCCGTTTTCGATTCTGATTCGGGATTTGTCGTCGATTAAATTCAACTCGTCTTTTAATTTCTTCGTTTAATAGACTTGAGTTTCTTCGACTTATATAAATCTTCCATCTTTGGTCCTTTTCTTCGATAAATCTTCGAATAGGCCCAGTGACTTCAAATCTTTTGCATCTCTTGGACAATAGACTTTATCTTGAGTCTTTTTCTTCAGTAAAACCCGTGCAATCCCATGTTTTCTTCAATATTCATCCGGTTGGCTCTGAAAACACAATAAACACAAAAACCACGCATAATTCCAAACAAATGATATTAAATACGTGTTTTGGTCTCGTTTTAGCCCGAATTAAGTGGTAAAAGGATGGGTGTTTACACACCTATCAAATCCCCTACACTTAACCATTGCCATGCCCTCATGCAATGCTTAGTGATAAAGCAAGCTTACACTTTTCTCATAATTAATCAACCTTGGCCTTATTTAAATTCTACTAAACAAAAATTAAAGAAATAAAACTTCAAAGGTAGCAAAGGGATAGAAAACCATTTTCACTTGAAAATAGTTATATGGAAATAACTTGCAAAGAAATCGATGACTTACATTAGGGCTTTGGTGCTGCGAAGATTTATCACCCTCAAGTTTCACGTTCCCCAAACTAAGCTTAAAAACAAGATCATTGTTATTATAAGTTAGCAATTCAAACACTTACACACATGGCTTAATTAAATGCTTAAGCTCCCTTATTCCTAAGTGTATCTCTTATATTTTATTTTTGTCTTAGAATGATCATGAAGATGCATTTTTGGACTTATTTCGATAGTTTATTTAGGCTGAAAGCAAAGTAGGACGATTTGATCAATAGTTAGCTAAAGGACAAAATCTCTTAAAACTGCTTCTCGGGATATCAAAAAGTTCATATCTTGGCATAACTTGGTTCACGATTTGAGACCTTTCTCGGGCCGATATTTGGCATGTACTTCGTACTTCCTATCTTCGAGAGACGTTCTTGAGATAATGGTCTTCTCATCATAATAGAGTTTCTTCACTTGGAGACTTTTGAGGGGTACTCCAACTTTGTTGACCACGACTTCATGATTATTTCTTCAATCTCTAATTGGGATTTTGAGATACAACGATCCGCCTCCTTTTCGGACTTGGATCTATTTATCCTTATACCTTGTTAGGGTCTTTTCGGATAGACTTCTCCATGATCTTTATGGGAGTTGATTGCTTTTCGTCGTGAGTCTTGATCCTTCATATTGATTTTAGGAATAATGCTTTTCACATCACTTTGGATCTTCAACAATAAAATTGAATCCTCATGCCTTGTTAGGGCCTTTTCGGACTCGCCAATCTTCGCGCCCCGCTTCATAAGTTATGCCTTGGCTATGAACTCTTATCATTACCGAGCAACTTTTAAACGATCTTGGGCTAGAAGCTAAGTAACTTTTCAAATCGTACGACCTTACTTATTGCAGATAAATTATTAGCAAGTGATGGGAGAATAGGCAAATAATTACACCAAGTGAGCTTGTGCAAGAATACCGACTTATAATTGACTCTATCATTTCTCGTCCTCCATAATTTAAAATCTCAAGTAATGAGACTCGTGGATACTTAGCCTAATAAACCAATTAAGGTCTACATGGTTAAGGATACTAGCTAGAATAAACTTAGATAAGTCTATTCGGGTTGAGTCAAAATAAACGCAACGGGCCTTATATGTCAAAGATTTCTAAACTAGCTACACCGCTTTATTAATATTTATGACTTTATTGCGGGATATATACATATGAAAGCAATGATAAAAATTTAAAAATTACGACTAAATGGCCAAAGTTAATAAAAAATTTGAAAAATGTTGAAAAAGATGATTTTCCGGTTAATAGAAGGCATTTTCATGGAAAAGTCCACTTAAAACTTCGATAGAAGTCCCCCCTACACTAAAGATAAACATTGTCCTCAATGTTTAAGCATGTGGGAAAAGTTTCCCCTACACTTATGACATTGTGCACGTTGGTTAACTCAAGTTAAGGATGGGACGACTAAAGTGATCAATTTCAAATGTGAGTATGAAGAAAATTGAATCACGTGCTTAAACAATTTCGATAGAACCGGATTTCGGATAACACGGGAGCACGGTTCTTCAAAGTTTCCAAGAGTGCACTTATCCCTGTAATCACATCACCACACAAAAACAAAGACTCTATAGAGGCTCCCCTACACTTAGGGGGTTAAAACATAAAAGGATAGATACTCGGGCTGCCTCCCGAGGAGCGCTTGTTTTTGATAACCGAGTCACGAGCCTGACTCGGCCCAAAATTAGTTCATGGGGAACGTGGTGAGGGATGGAATCACCTCCTGAGAGGTGTCCTCACCAAAGTACAACTTCACTCGTTGGCCATTCACCTTAAAATTTGGTCCATTAGGTTGAGCGAGCTCGAGAGTACCATATGGAAAAATTTGGGCAATGGTGAATGGGCCGGACCAACGAGATTTGAGCTTTCCCGAGAAGATTTTCAACCGAGAGTTAAAAAGTAAGACTTTGTCTCCAACATGGAACTCTCGGTTTTTGATCTTAGAGTCGTGAATGAGCTTAGTTCTTTCCTTATATATCAAAGAATTTTCATAAGCCTCATTACGGAGTTCATTTAGCTCATTGAGTTGGATCTTGCGTAGGTCACCGGCTTTGTTTATATCAAAATTAGCCCACTTCAAGGCCCAATAAGCCTTGTGCTCCAACTCAATGGGGAGGTGGCACGCTTTCCCGTACACAAGACGATAAGGCGTACAGCCGATCAGGGTCTTGTAAGCAGTACGGAAAGCCCACAAAGCATCATCAAGTTTATCAGCCCATGAGGCACGATGCTCTCCCACGGTCCTTTCAAGAATTCTCTTCAGCCCTCGGTTTGATATTTCAGCCTGGCCATTAGTTTGTGGGTGGTAGGCTGTGGAAAGACGATGGTTTACACCGTACTTAGCCATGACTCTAGCAAATTAGTCATTGCAGAAATGAGTCCCACGATCACTAATAATGGCACGAGGCACACCGAATCTAGCGAAAAGAGCTTTCAAAAAGTTACAAACCACCCTTGTGTCATTAGTAGGCAAAGCTTTGGCTTCAACCCACTTTGAAACGTAGTCAACGGCTACAAGGATGTATTTGTTTCCTTTAGACGAAGGGAATGGCCCCATAAAGTCGATACTCCAAACATCAAAGATTTCACATTCTTGTATGAAATTTTGAGGCATCTCATCTTTATGTGTGATCTTGCCTTGTTTTTGGCAAACATCACATCTTTTAACCATATCGTGAGCGTCACGATATATGGAGGGCCAATAAAATCCCGAATCAAACACTTTTTTAGCGGTGTAGTTGGGACCAAAGTGACCACCGGTGGGTCCTTTGTGGCAAGCATCAAGGATTTCAGACGCTGCCGGTCCATCAACACATCGGCGAATGATCAGGTCAGCACATTGTTTGAATAGGTAAGGGTCGTCCCAAAAATAAGTCTTAATGTCGGTAAAAAACTTTTTCTTTTGTTGGGACGTCAACCCTTCCTTGAGAATTCCACCCGCCAAGTAGTTTGCAAAGTCCGCAAACCACGGGGTTTCATTCGGCTTCGAGTTTATAGATATTAAGGTCTCCAAGGGAAAAGAATCATTGATTTCTTTGGTCGGATGATCCCCTTGGTAAGGATCCTCAAGTCTGCTAAGATGGTCCGCGGCTAGGTTTTCTGCTCCTTTTTTTATCGCGAATTTCGATTTTAAATTCTTGGAGCAGCAAAACCCAGCGAAGAAGTCTTGGTTTGGAATCTTGCTTTGTCAATAAGCACTTCAGCGCGGAATGATCGGTATACACAATGGTGGTAGAAAGGACAAGATAGGGGCGGAATTTTTCAAAAGCATAGACAACAGCTAAAAGCTCTTTTTCGGTTGTCGTATAATGCAATTGTGCCCCTGTCATTGTCTTGCTAGCGTAATGGATCGGTTGGAAGTGTTTGTTCACTCTTTGTCCAAGAACCGCTCCAATAGCAAAATCGCTAGCATCGCACATCAACTCAAAGGGCAGCTCCCAATTAGGGGTAACCAAGACAGGTGCCTTAGTGAGCTTATCCTTAAGCGAGTTGAAGGCTTCAAGACACTCTTTGGAGAAGATAAAAGGCGTATCTTTTTCCAAGAGGTGGGTCATCGGGCGAGCGATTTGAGAAAAATCTTTGATGAATCGACGGTAGAAGCCCGCATGACCCAGGAAACTTCTCACACCCTTCACGGTTGAAGGTGGAGGCAACTTTGCGATAACATCGACTTTAGCACGGTCAACTTCAAGACCGGCTTTCGAGATCTTATGTCCAAGCACGACGCCTTCTTTTACCATAAAATGGCATTTTTCCCAATTCAGAACTAGGCGAGTGTCTTCGCACCGCTTAAGCATACGTTCCAAATTGGCAAGGCAAGAAGAGAAAGAATCCCCGAAGACCGAGAAATCATCCATGAAGACTTCCATGGTTTGTTCAACCATGTCATGGAAGATAGCTAACATGCACCTTTGGAAAGTCCCGGGCGCATTACATAAGCCAAAAGGCATTCTTTTGTAAGCAAATGTGCCATAGGGACAAGTGAATGTCGTCTTCTCTTGATCTTGGGGATCGATGGGTATTTGAAAATAACCCGAGAAACCATCAAGAAAGCAGTAATATTCATTACCGGCTAAACGTTCAAGCATTTGGTCCATAAAAGGTAGAGGGAAATGATCCTTTCTCGTGGCATCATTGAGTTTGCGGTAGTCTATACAAACTCTCCACCCAGTAACGAGACGAGTGGGAATCAACTCGTTGTGTTCATTGGGAACAACGGTTATTCCGCCCTTCTTGGGCACACAATGGATTGGACTAACCCATGGTGAATCCGAAATAGGGTAAATCATACCCGCATCAAGAAGTTTGAGAACCTCAGTTTTGATGACTTCATGGATTTTTGGATTCACCCTTCGTTGGCTTTGAATTGTGGGCTTAAAGTCGTCCTCCATGAGAATTTTGTGTGTGCAGAAGTGAGGATCAATTCCACGAATATCTGAAATCTTCCAAGCAATAGCCTTCTTATGATCTTTCAACATGGCGACAAGTCGGGCTTTCTCTTCATCCTTCAAATCCTTAGCAATGATGACTGGCGACTTCTTCTCTTCTTCGAGGAATACATACTCAAGATGGGGCGGCAACTCCTTAAGTTCTAAATCTGGAGGATGTTCGACGGAAGGCGTATTCGAAGTCGGAGGATCGATAGCAATGACAGTGGGAGATGGAGGAGAAGGATTGTCTTCTTTGAGAAGGTTTGCAATGAAGCTGAGATCTTCATCCCAATTGGTATAAGAATCGTCATTGTGTAAATTCACATCTCCCAGGGTGGCTTCCAAATCTTTCCAAAGGAAATCACTTTCTCCACATAGAGATAGTGATGAGTCGATAGAGGAAATGGTCTCAACATGGGGAAGAGAGGTAGGAATATTTTTACAAGCATCTTTGAAATGTTCTTCATAAGCCTCATCAAGAACGTCAATACAATTAACACTCTCGTAAGAATAAGGCTGTTTAGAAAGCTTTCCCATGTTGAAGACTACTTTATCGTCACCCACTCTCATGATAAGCTCACCAGCTTCAACATCGATGAGAGTGCGACCGGTCCTCAAGAATGGACGACCAACAATGAGTGGCACACGGGGGTCCATCTCGTAGTCGACGACAACAAAATCAGCAGGGAAGGTGAATTTGTCGACTCCTACAATGACGTCTTCGGCTATCCCCACTGGATAAGCAACCGTACGGTTAGCTAATTCCAAAGTCATTTTGGTGGGGACTAGCTCTGGGAGAGATAATTGCTTCCAAACACTTAGAGGCATGAGATTAATACTGGCACCTAGATCGGCTAGGGCCATGCAATTCTCTACTCCCGGGAAATTGCAAGGGATAAGAAAACGACCCGGATCACCAAGCTTGGTTGGCAATTTCCTTAAGAGCACTGCAGAGCAGTTCTCATTAAGTTGGGTGTTGGCAATATCGAGGAGCTTTTCCTTGTCGCTCAGAAGATCTTTAAACATTTTGGCGTATTTGGGCATGTGAGCGAGAGCCTCAGCGAAGGAGATATTGAAATTTAGTTGTTTGAACATTTTTAGGAAGTTCGAAACTTGAATATCATCCTTGCTCTTTTGCTTCTCTTTCCTCAACCTAGATGGATAAGGTATATTGGAAGAAGAGGAAGGCTTTAGGGGAATAGGATCATTCACAACCACGGGTGGAGGAGGGGTAGAAGGAAGAGGTGGAGAAATTGGGGAAGGAGAAGGAGGAGGAATAGGAGCAGGCGACTCGTTCTCCTTAGTCACAACCACCGGTGGAGGTATAGGAAGCTCGGGTTCCTTGGTACCTTTACCACTGCGAGTGGTGATTGCTTTCATCTCCCCTCTTGGATTCGCAACGGTGTTACTCGGAAGAGTACCCGAAGAAGAGGTTTGATTACCTTGAAAGAAACTAGCCATCATGTTCCTCAGATCATTAGTTTGGCTATCCAACGTGTTTCTCATGTCAGCTCTTAAATCATTTCCTTTCTTGACCAAGTCTGCTTTCAAATTGCGCACTTCCTCTTGGAGATTTCCCACTATCACATCATTGGTTCTCATGTAGGTTGCAACCTCTTGGTGTAATGCAGTGGTGGTTTCGTTGGGAGGAGCATTGTATGCAGGTGGTTGGTAAGCAGGTTGTTGGTAGACTTGATTGTTACGTTGAGGTGGTTGTTGCTGCTTGTGAGGAGAGATGTATGGTTGTCGAGGTTGTTGTTGTTGAGGAGGGCGATTAAGGTTTTGTTGTTGGTTTGGGTTGGTTGGAGGGAAACCAGGTGGTGAAAGATAGTTGTTGGATCGATAGCTAAGCAAGTTACGGTCACCTTGAGGTCTGGCTTGATAAGCAGGTTGAGGATAGGTGCCATATGCCGCATTCACATTCTCAGCAGGGTAATCTTGGGTGGCGGTACAAGTTGTGTAAGAGTGAGGACCACCGCATATCTCACAAGGTTGGCTGACAGCGTTCACTTGAGCGTTTTTGACGTTGTTGCTGTTGTTGTTGCTGACGGTGTGGGTAACAAGCGATTCAAGAAGCGTAGTGATTTTGTCAAGTCGCTTGTCGCTGTCATTAGTGCTAGCACTAGCGAAATTGGTCCGAACACTCTTGGTTTGCACACGAGATTTATTCTCAATGATGTCCCAAGCAGCATTGGAAGTCTTAGCCAATAGATTACCCCCCGAGGCACTGTTCAGTGAATCTTGGTCACTCATGCTTAAACCATTGTAAAAAGTATTGATTTGATGTACTTTGGTAAAACCATGTTGTGGGCATTTTCTTAAAAGATCTTTAAAGCGATCCCAAGATTTACTGAATGACTCATCGTACTTTTGTTCAAAATTTATGATCTCATTCCGCAAAGCGGTAGTACGAGAGGGTGGAAAAAAGTAGTTGATAAACTTTGTTTCCAAATCCGTCCACGAGAGAATACTCTGTGGCGGTTCCTTAGCAAGCCAATGCCGGGCTTGTCCCTCTAAACAAAAGGGAAAAAGTTGTAACCTTATAACCTCTTGTGGAACACCATTGAACTTGACCGTGTTGGTGAGTTGCAAGAATCTCTTGATATGGTCGTGTGGATCATCAATGGTACGTCCCAAGAATGGTTGAGCGGAGACCATCTGGATAAAGCCTGATTTTAGCTCGAAATTGTTGGCGGCAATTGGTGGTATAACAATTGGATCCGTGTTGCCATCGACATGAGCTTGCAGCAATTCAATCATCGGGCGATTATCCGGAAGGGGCTCATTGTTGTTGTTATTGTTCATGTTGTTGTTGTTATTATTGTTTGGAGGTGGTACACCGGCCATGTCTAAGTGATCGAGAGGCTCGGGCTCTTGATATGACGTGGATCGAGTGCGCATACACCTGCAAAAGAACTAACAAGGCAAAAACAATACAAAAATATTTTTTTGGTTTTTAATTTAATTTTTTTTTTTAATTTTTTTTTGGTATTTTTGAAAATTTTATATTTTTTAGGATTTTTTGAAAATTTTTATGAAAAAGTAACGTTCACGGGGAACGGATCCCAAAATTCAAGTTCTCACAAAAAACTTTTGATCTTAACGAGAAGAGCCGGCAGCGGCGCCATTTGATACAATGATTTTGTATGGGTTCTAATTTCTCGGAATCTTCTCGAATTGATCTAGGCTTTAAGTGGAATGATTGTTCTTGGTTACTAAATAAAAGGGTTTGGTTTTCTAATCTAATAAAAAGTGGAAATGAAAATTTAAATCAAAGATAATTAATTTAATGATGATTAATAAAAACTTGAATTTAAATTAGAATTAAGATTAAAATAAAATTAAAATTAAAATAAGGAAACAGTAAAGAAATAGTAAAGAAACAGTAAAACTTTAAAATACCCAAAAGATAACTGATTCGGAAGTTACTGTTCATTCGGAAGTTGAGCTTCATTCGGAACTTTGTGCTTGGTTCGGAACTTTTGGACTCATCCGGAACTTACTGATTCGGAAGTTTTACATTCATCCGGAATTTACTGGTTCGGAAGTTCTCTATGTTCCGATTCGGAACTTTTGGTAAAAAATCGGTTCGGAACTTATGCCTTGGTTCGGAAGTTTAAAATTGGTTCGGAACTTATGGATTGGTTCGGAACTTTTTATTTGGTTCGGAAGTTATGGATTGGTTCGGAACTCTTAGCTTGGTTCGGAACTTTTCATTTGGTTCGGAAGTTATGGATTGGTTCGGAACTCTTAGCTTGGTTCGGAACTTATGCCTTGGTTCGGAAGTCTGGGAAACCCAGGTACAGTAATAATACCGAAGAACAAGGAAACACGATTTTGATCCAAAAATCACCTAGTTTTTCACCAAAAACTTAAATAAATCAATCACTAAGCATCTACTAACCATAAACTACTAATCCCATCAACAAAAACACAAATCCCAACAACTTTTGAAGATCAAATCAAGAAAATAAAAACTTAAAAACTTGAAGATAAAGATGATGATGAACAAGATAAAATGGAAAGATTAAACAAGAACTTTGTATTGAATGATTAATGTTTTGACAAGATAAATCAAAGATTAAATTACAAGATGAGAAAATTAAAGATTAAAATCACCAATCACCCTAATGGTGATGGTGATGAAACGGAACAGAGAGAAAAAGTGGGGAAGAAGAAAAACTAAAAACTTGTCTAAATGTGTGAGGGGAGGGCTATTTATAGCCTTGTCTTTTGGTTGGTGAGTGGGCTTTCTCCCGTTCTTCTTGTCTTTTCGTCTTTTCAGAAAAGTTTCCGTTTTCGATTCTGATTCGGGATTTGTCGTCGATTAAATTCAACTCGTCTTTTAATTTCTTCGTTTAATAGACTTGAGTTTCTTCGACTTATATAAATCTTACATCTTTGGTCCTTTTCTTCGATAAATCTTCGAATAGGCCCAGTGACTTCAAATCTTTTGCATCTCTTGGACAATAGACTTTATCTTGAGTCTTTTTCTTCAGTAAAACCCGTGCAATCCCATGTTTTCTTCAATATTCGTCCGGTTGGCTCTGAAAACACAATAAACACAAAAACCACGCATAATTCCAAACAAATGATATTAAATACGTGTTTTGGTCTTGTTTTAGCCCGAATTAAGTGGTAAAAGGATGGGTGTTCACACCTATCAGGGAGCCCCGTGGTGTTTCTTGCTTTCTTATCATGTGCAGGGATTCGAGCTTCAAAGACACACTCTTGATGATTTTTGACGAACCGTGATTCCGTGTTCCCTTCTTCCCGATTCTATCCTAAACTCTTTTCGATTCACTATTTTATATTTTCTCAATATTAAAATAGGAATCTCTTTAGTTGTCTTTTCCTTAGCGAGATTTAAACAAAGTGCACAATGTCTTAAGTGTAGGGGAGTTTACTCCCACATGCTTAAACATTGAGGACAATGTTTATATTAAGTGTAGGGGGACTTCTATCGAAGTTAAGTGGCCTTTTCCTTGTATTTGTCCTCATTTTAACCAGAAAATCAATTTTTCGACATTTTTCAAAATTTTTGATCTATTTTGGCCCATTAGTTTTTCCCTTTGTATAGTTATTTTCTTTCTTTATTAGAATAAATTTTTAATAAAGTGGTTTTAATTTTCAAACGTTGTGAATCTTTTGACTCAACCCGAGTTTACTTATCTTAGTTTACTCTAGCTAGTATCCTTAACGTGTTTAAGTCAAGTTTTGCTAGGCTTTTATATAGGGAGCTATAAAACGCGAAAGTCTTAACTCTCACGGGTTAAGAACAAGAACTTTTCGCAAGTTCCTATAATTGATCCTAGAGAGTCGTTTATCAAGGGAACTCTAAAACGCGATTTCTAAACTTGAAGAAGTCTAAGAGTTTGCAAGATCCTATAGGCGACTCGAAAACCCAAAACTTTGATTTAATAGGCTAAGCATCCACGAGTCTCATTCCTTGAGATTTTAAACTGTGGAGAACGAGAGATGATAGAGTCAATTATAACTTTGGTATTCTTTCGGGAATTTATGTGAGTTAATTATAAGCCTATTCTCCCATCGCCTGCTAATAAATTTATCTGCAATAAATAAGGTTGTACGATTTGAAAAGTTACTTAGCTTCTAGCCCAAGATCGTTTAAAAGTTGCTCGGTATGGATTAGAGTTCATAGCCAAGGCATAACTTATTGAAGCGGGATGCGAAGATTGGCTAGTCCAAAAAGGTCCTAACAAGGCATGAGGGCTATATTTTGTTGCTAAAGATCCAAAGTGATGTGAAGAATCGTTTATCGAGAATCAATATGAAGGATCGAGACACACGACGAAAAGCAAATACTCCCCTAAAGATCATGGAAAAGTCTATCCAAAAAGGCCCTAACAAGGTATGAGGATAAATAGATCCAAGTCATAAAAGGAGGCGGATCGTTGTATATCAAAGTCCAAAATAAAGATTGGAGAAAAATGAAGAAGTCATGGTCCAAGTATGAATCTCTCAAAACTTCAAGTGAAGAAATTCGATTATGAAGAAAAGACCATAATTTCATGAACGTCTCTCAAGGTATGAAGTATGAAGTCGCTGCCAAATATCGGTCCGAGAAAGGTCTCAAATCGCGAAGCGAGTTATGCCAAAATATGAACTTTATGAGGTCCCGAGAAGCAGTTTTAAAAGATTTTGTCCTTTAGCTAACTATTGATTAAATCGTTCACTTTATTTTCGGACTAAACAACTATCGAAATAAGTCAAAAATGCATCCTCGTGATCATTCAAGACAACAATAAAATATAAGAGATACCCCTAGGAATAAGGGAGTCTAAGTGAATAATTGGCCCACATGAGTTCGTGCTAGTTTACTAACTTATAATAACAATTATCTCGTTTCTAAGCTTGGTTTGGAGAAAGTGAAAACTTGAGGATGATGATCATTCACGACATTTCCAAAACCCAAAGGTATGATTTTGATTTCTTTACTTTGAATGTTTATAATTTTCTATCTCTTTAATAAAGGCCAACGTGGATTGATTATGATGGAAAAGGTAATCTTGCTTTGTAAACTAATTCATTGCATGAGGACATTGCAATGGTTAAGTGTAGGGGATTTGATAGGTGTGAAAACACCCATCCTTTTTACCACTTAATTACAATAATAACCGAGCCAAAACGTGTATTTTATGCCATTTATGTCGGAATTATGCGTGGTTTGTGTTTTTGTTGTGATTTAGGACGAAAAGGTGAAAAGTGGAGAAAACACGGCATTCACGGGCTTTTATCGAAGAAAAAGACGAAATATGAACTCGAAAGATCAAGAGTGGAAAAAGAACGGAAGTCCAAGACCAATTCTGAAGATTTATCGAAGAAAAAGTCAAAAGACGGAAGTTTACTAAAAGCCGAAGAACTCGAGTCTTATTTATGAAGAAAATTCAAGACAAGTTCAAAGAAATCCCGAGACAAAGTCATTAAGTCCAAGATTAACAAACAATTAAGAAGAAAAGGACTTAAGTGTGTAATTAAGGAAAAGAGGAAAGAGGGAGGAAGCTTCCTAAGCTCCTCCCTAATCACCCCTATATATAGTTTAGACTAGTTTCATTTTAATGTTGTTGGTGGCTTGACAAACCACTCTTCCACCATTTTCATTTCTTGTTAATTACTTTCTTACATTTTAATTTCATGTTATGCACTTTTAATTTCTTCAATTCAAGTAAGTCTTTTAATTTTGAAATCTTTTCTTTTAATCAAGTTCTTATTTTTAATCATCTTCTTCTACCTTTCTTATTTTGCTTATCTTTGATTCATGTTCATCTTTGATCTTATTTCATCTTAATGCTTATTTGATTTAAAGTTTTCTTAAAAATATTTGTCTTTTTAAAAGTTTGATTTAAAAAGTTTGCTTATTTAAAGTTTGGATAAGTTGTTGTTTGTGCTTATTAAGTCCATTTCGATTTAGATTCGTTCTAGTTTTGAGTTTGAGCTTATTACCATAGCTTATTGCTTTTGCTTATTTTTCGGATCAAAAATCAATCGGAAAAGGTAAACCCTTTTCCGATCAACATATTCCGACCAGCACACCCTCTTTCCGATCGACTGATCGGAAAAGGGTTTTATAGCATTCTGATTTTGGGCATTTTTGGCTTATTCCGATTAGCATGCATTTTCCATTATTCCGATTTGAAGGTTTCCAAACATTCCGATCGGAATCAATTTAAGTGTATTCCGATTTGCTTCAATTCCCATATTCTGATCATGTCCATTTCTTAATATTCCGATTACAACATTCCGATCGGAATACATTCCGATCGGATCCTTATGGATTCCGATCAGGTGTATTCCGATGGAATGTTTTGTTTTGTTTTAGTGTTATGCTTGTTTGTTTTTCCGCCACTTCACTCGTTTTGTCTTTAGTCTATTTTAATTACGTCTTGCATTTTTAATTAATTGTCAATTTACTTTTCGTTAAGCTTTAATTTTACATCATTTAAGTTCTCGTCATTTACTTTCCAAGTTTTAAATATTGCACCGTTTACGTTTCAACTAGTTTTAGTTTTAATTACTCGTCATTTATTTTTAAGTCTTGCACATTTAATTTACCAAACCCAAAAATATTTGTTTCACCAAGAACAACTAATCTCACACAATTAACCGGAAATCAATTCTAGAAGATACCGAGAAAACGAACTTTTCCAACTAGTAAAATCCATTATTATAGAGCAGTGGGAACTGAATGCACTAGCAGAGGGAACTTGGTTCCCACTGTTAGTGTAAAAAACGTGTCTGGTGGATTTTTTTGATATAACTTGCTGGAATTTTGGTTTTAATCAGATCCAAGGGCACCCCCACAACCAGTTGGGTTGTGGGGAGTCAAGAATGTAATAAAACACACAATCACAAAGCAAAATTGCACACAAAGTGGCCAAGTAGGTGACTATTAAAGCTTTTTGGGGTATCTGATGAACAGTGATGGTTCAAATTGCACAAAGACGAAATTTAAAGCTTACAAACTAGCTTAGAATGACTACCAATCTATACTTAACAGATTACAAACCTTATAATAACCTAACTTCTAACAACTAACAAAATTTCAAAGGAAATCTACACAAAAATAGGCAGAAAAATGCTAACAGATTTATGGCTATATTCTACCCAATTTTAAACATGCAGATTGCTTTTTAAACCTATCAAACTGAAAATAAACTAACACATGACCCTATTACTAGCATGAGAAGTGTGTTCAGGTAGGATTCAAGCCAACATTTTATCAAACATGTAGCTAAATCCCTTGTCCCAATCAGCCATTAATATTTCAGAATCAAACTTTTTGCATACAAAATCAAACAAAAACTTTTCAACTCTTGGCTAAACTAACTAAAACCATCTTAACATGCATAATTATTATAAATAATCATAAGTCAATCATAAACAATAACAAACACACCAAATCATAATATTTCACATAACTCAAAAAGCACAAGCAGGGTTCAAGCGATATGCTACCTGGCTGATGCCTTCTGCTAGGTCTAAATGGAGCTGAAATGATCTTATAAAAATGGTGCAAGGACCCTGTTGTTGGAGTCTTTGAAAGACCCAAGGGTGCAAGAAATGAACTTCACAGCGAACTGATACAAATGAAATGGAAATGAGATTCGTGCTTGCTTATTTCTTGATACCTGCACACAACCACAAGAAAAAGAAAGTAGCTTCAAGTATCAAGAGCTACAAGCTAAAAGCTTGTAACTTTTGATAAAGTAAGTGGTAAAAAAGACAAAATGAAAGAAGATTTTCATAAACTTTTGAAAAAGAACTTAGACAACCACAAAATCTTGAAACTTCTGAAAACCAAATGACACTTCCTGAAATCCACTACACAAATCCACTTTCACTTCAATGTGAGAGTGGATTTCAGAAAGTCCAAGTATCTAAAAACGTTTTATGCCAAATACTTTGAACAACAAAAAAATCTTTTTGATAATTTAAAAGTAACACAACTAAATTGCTATAATTTAAGAGTTACACTAAAACAGGAAGAATAAATGGAACTCAGTCTATCAATGCAAGATTTTCTGAAAATTACTTTAAATATTCAATTTCTAAAAAAAAAGAATTACAATTGATAAAAACTGGAACAAGAAGCTTAAACCTCACATGGCTTAGCTTATATACTACTCTAGAAATAATAAAAAAACACAAGAAATGTGAAACCCTATCTAGTGAATATCCAAAATTGCCCTTGGATGATTTTCAAAGTTCTTGGTCAAAATCAGTCCTCATGTGACTATGTAGGAGTCTTTGTGGATGCCAGTGGTGATGAAGACCAATCTGAGACGTTTATCTATCCTTTGGGGCCAATTGAGGATCGTTGGATGACTGAAAAGATTCCATCTTTGCTATTTTTGTTCAAGCAGGGGTGCAGGGGAGTCTCGTGTGAGCCCCACATATGAGCTGGAGGAAAAGTGAAAGTGGGGTTTAGTTTAGATAATTATCAATTGTGTTTATGGAAGCTTGCAGTCAAAACCCCTTTGATTTGGTGATATTGGTGATCAGGGTTTATGGGTGAGGATTAGGGGGTGATTAGGGGAGGGTGATGAACAGTAACCGTTTCCCCCTCACTTTTAATTAATATAAAACAGGTTTAAAAAGATTAAGTTGAGTTTGACTGGGGTTTGACTTAGGCCGGGTTTTTGGTGTGTTTGGGGTTAGTAATGGGTTGAAGTTGGGTTTAAACCGGGTTTGGTAAGGATCCAAGTGGGTATGGGTTTGGAATATACAGCTTTGGCCCCCAATGTTTAGGAGAAGTGGTATAATAAGTTATGGCAGATTTTCTCCCATTTTCTTTGTAAAGATCTTTCATCAACTTGTCATATTTGGCACCACAAACTTCATAACTTTAAACAAGGACTATTGGTGCAATTTTGGCAATCTTTAAGGACCATAGATGAAAACACTTGATATTTTAGGGACCCAAATGTAATTTTGGAGTTTTACAAGGGTATAAAATGACAAGTCTTCAAAAGTTGAGGGACCATTCTTGACAATCTTTAATTCTTCAAGGGCATTTTTGTAAAATCCACAATCGGGTCCGGTTCTTTGTGCGGCTTCGTTTCCCGTGTTCGTTTTTGCTCTATTCTTGTAATCTTTTGGTGAATTCATGATATCCGTACCTGAAATACACAATGAACAAACACAAGCATATTTTTAGGTATTTTAATGATATTTTAAGCGTTTTAAGCCCGATTTGGACGATGAGACTATGTATAAATACAGTCTCATCACTCCCCATACTAAACCATTGTCGTGTCCCCACGCGATGCTAGAATTAAGTATCATAGCACTTCCAAAATTCATTTTATGATGACTTTTATTGAAGACATAAACTTAAATAAACTACTACACGCGTTTTAGACATAATGTATTGTTTTCATCACGAGAATGTGACTTTTGGGATCATAGAACAAGAACACGTGAATGCTTCGTTAGAAATAATTTCGTCGTCCTCGATTTTCACCCAATTCCATGCTAAGCGTGCAACGAGATCATTGTTATTATAAGTTAGCAACACGATCATATCTCATGAGTGTTAATTACGAACCTAAACTCCCTTATTCCTACTTGGTATCTCTTATATTTTATTTTGTCTTAATGATCACGAGGATACATCATTGACTTATGCGTGAATAGAGATTAAGTCTAAAAATACAAACTTAACGGTGTAACCAAAACCATCGAATTAATAATTCACCCTAATAGACAACGATGTCAAAAAATTAAGTCAACAAGAAGGATCGATAAACACGGTTTTATAACGGTTTTGAACATGAGACTTATTACCAAGACTTTTATTCGCCCCCTAACGGAAGAGCCTTATTATCTTTGGTTTACCTCCATCTTTTATTCAACTTCGCCATGAAGCTTTTATTATGACTTCGGTCTTGCCTTGCCTTTTATTATTCGCCTCATCGGTGGTTTTATTAGCCAAAGACGTATATCCTCACGCTAAAGCGAATTTTGGATCTTTAAAGCTTCTAAGATTAAGGCTTGATTCACTTTCAATTTGGGCATAGATTTTTCGGCCTTGTGAGCTTCAAATTTTTGCTTAATTTAGGTGAGAACTTGAAATCTTTTTATTAGGTGAAGCTTTCGATTATTCGGGTGCCAATACTTCAAAACCGTGACGCTGGCGATACCTTAATGTTTCCCCAATTTAATTACATGGAAGCTACTAAAACAAATTAGAAACCAACAATAGTGACTAAACCGCTAAATCAATATTTATTAACAATTTATTATACAAAAGCGTGGGGAGAATAAGCTAATAATTACTAGACATGAGATCGTGACGATTACGAGACTTATAAATAACTCTATCATTTCTCGTCCTCATTGAAGAGACTTAGCCTAAAAAGTTAAGGAATCGAAGCTAAGTGCTCAACACGCACGGTCGAGTCAAAAATTACTCTTATTCTCACCATCGGAAAACCTACATTCGTGTCTTAAACACTTATGAAAAAGAAGAAATTTTTTAAAATTTGGCCATTTTTAGCCTTATTTGCAACAAAACGATAACAAAAAGATGAATATTGGATTGCGTGTTGATGTAAGCAAGGTGAAGTATCTACTCACCCCCCATACTAAAACTAAACATTGTCCTCAATGTTTCGAGTCTAGGGGTGTAAACACCCCCATACTAGAGAAGAAGTCGAATGCTTAATCTCAAGCATGGAAAGGGTAAAATGAATAACCTAAAAGCCGTTTATGAATTGTGCTAATAAGATAAACGTTAGAACATAAAATGATATCATCGGATATCGGAATCTCCAAAGGCAACGATCGAAGCTCGAGTGATCCATAAAACGAACACGAGAGGCTTCAATGATGACGATGAACCTAATGAATCACAATCACAAACAACCACGAAACAAAGGTTGAAAGAGCACAAGTCCCCTCGTTACATTAACTAAGAAAGCGATAATATTTACAAGGATAAGCATGAGAATCCTCCACGAGGCACCTTGTTTTTGATAACCGAGTCAAAAGCTCGACTCGAATCCCCATAAATGTGATCATTTAGGGATAATCATGGTAAGGTCATTTTTGGTGGGGCTTACATGATAAACAAGGCCCAAGAGTACATGGAGTACTTTAAAAACCCGATACACGAATACCGGGGTCAAAGATAGTGTCCTCGTTTTCGGATGAAAGACGAAACAACGCTACTTCAACCATTGCATAAACCCCAAAGGGGTAGAAGAAAAGAGAAGAGAAGTAGAAAGGTGGGGCAATAGGTAAGTCAACATAATGAGCTACTCGAGGTAGACTTACACCAAGCAAACGAAAAGATTTTCCATTTATTGCATCGGTGGAAGACCGAGATTTCCCTTTACAAGCAATTTCGGGATCGTAAATCTCGTCCCCGCTGGAGAAACGGGAAGGAACATAAGGGGCTTCCCTAACACTAGATCCACACCAACCATCGTCAAAAGGAGTAGACGAGGTGGTATCACTCATAAAACGCGGTGATGACGGAGTTAAACATGTAGAAAATTCTTTTAAAACATCTTTAAAATCCTTTCCTTTTTTATCGTTTAAAAACTCTTTATGAAAACCCGATTTGATAATGTCAAAAATATTTGGCGTGTCAAATTCAAAATTAGTCATGCTAAAAATCCTCACATTTAAGTCTTTGGTGGGAGGGAGTGGCAGATTATATAAGTTCTCAAAACGTTTGTCAATAAAGAACACCACCCCCTCGGGGTCTACATACTCGTCATCCTCATGAACGTCGATCTCATCGATTTCTTCATCAAAGATAGGCTTGTCAAACCAAGGTTTGTCATTCCCCTCCTTGAGTATCTTAGAAACTCTCTCGAAAAGATCACTATCAAGCACGAAACCATCATTATTTTGTGGGGATTGTTGATAAGTTAAATCCTCACGAATGTGGTAAACGTAATTCTCGTTTGAGGAGTGTTGATTAGGTAAATCCTCGAGAATTGGATTTTTAGTGGTCACATGAGTTGGTTCGTCATCGAAAATAAGACGTTCCAACTCATTAAGTTCATCCTCGATTTTGGTAAGATCGACCTCACTCGTAGGTGGAAGTAAAGGCATAAGAGCTAGCTCTCGTTCAATGATTTCCTCAATCTCGGGATCAAACTCGTAATCATCGTACTTCACATGTTTCTTTTTAGGAGAATCAAAAATGGCATGTGGATTTCGAAGTACGTGATCAATCTCGGCAAAATCGCCATCGTCATCGTCAAAGAAAGAGTCGATGTGAGCACTCACAACCATGGTCTTACAAGTCGAATGACTATGCTTAGGTGACTTTTCTAAGACGAGAGGATCGATGTCGATAAAACCTTTAGCCTCAACGGGTGTTGGGCTAGGCTAAGGAGGCACTTCGATGGAGTTAGAAGTTGAAGCCTCAAAGACGTGGTCCTTCGAAGGTGGTGAAGACGAGCCCATTTTGGTCATTGTCGTGATGGCACTAACGTCGCCCTTCGGAATTGGTGTTTCACTTGTTTCGCTAAAAACATCCCAAAGTGAGTTTTCATCCATAAATTTACACATACCTTTTTGAATTAGGTACACGTACTCTTTATCATTAAAATCATCATCTTTAAAACCGTTTTTCTTAATTCTTTCAAAGCATGCATTAAGCCTCATTCTTTCCGCTAACGTGAACATTTTGAAATCATTAGGATTTGAATCATTAGGTTTTGAAACCTCGGTTTTTTCATGATCATTAAAAACTTGGGATTTTCTAGCGAAAAAGTCCATCTTGTCATCCCCATATCTCATAGTAAGTCTCCCCTCGTGAACGTCGATTACGGTTCGAGCCGTCGATAAGAATGGTCGGCCTAAAATAATGGGACATTTAGGGTCACCCTCGTAATCGGATATAATTAAATTCGTGGGAAAAACAAACATTCCAACTTTGACATAGACATCCTCGGCTATTCCAGTTGGTATAAGTGGAGTACAATTTGCAAGCTCGATTGTCATGTTCGTGGGGGTAAGTGAAGGCAATCTCATCAATTTCCAAAGAGAATGAGGCATGAGATTGATGCTAGCACCTAAATCGGCAAGGGCTAAACATCCCTCAATCTCGGAAAAATCACAAGGTAGTAGAAATTGGCCCGGATCCTCTTCCTTTCTCAGCATACGCCTTTTAGGTTTTTTAAGAAGGATCGAAGCACAAGTTTCTTCAAGGGTTACTTTCGTAAGGTCAATAAAGCTATCTTTTTGAACCGTGGATGGAATTTGAGGTACACGAGGGTGTGCACTCTTTTCCTTGGTCGCCACGTTCACCCCATCGACTTTAGAACAGTAAGACGTCTTAGAAGTCGAGGGTTGAGAAGAAGGAACAACTCGAAATCCTTTAAGGTTAGGGGTAATCACACGACCTTTCTCACGAGACGAGGCGGCTTTATATTGTTCCTTCGGATTTGCAACGGTGTCACTAGGTAACGAACTCGATGAAGCACCCGAGGCTTTGTTCATAATAGCCGAAAACATCTTTTTAATGTCAATTTGTCCTTGCTCAATCTTCGTGTTTTGCAATTTTAATGTATTAGAAAAGTCTTCTTTCAAAGTACCAATTTCTCCCTCTAATCGTCTCATATTAGCCTCATTCGTTTTCATGTAATTTTGAAAATCGTTTGACGAACTATTTTGATTTGAATTAAAGTTCCCTTGGTTTTGATTGTTTCTTTGAAAATTTCCTTGATTCCCACTTGAAAAATTGTTTCCTAAATTGTTGTTTGAAAAATTCGAGTTTTGATTATTGTCTCGATTTTGCCAATTCAAATTACGACCTTGATTATAACCTTGATTTTGATTCGAAAAATTTCCTTGTTGATTATTTCCTTGAAAATTGTTTCGGTTTTGATTAAAATTGTTGCCTTGGTTATAATTGCCTTGTTATGATGGACCCGCGTTATTTTGATTAGAAAAATTGTTGTTTCCATTTAACGCACTCACAATCGACGTTTGGCCATCCGTAGCCGCACACTCGTAATAATTATGAGGTCCACCACAAAACGTACACGAAACCTCAACCGCTTTCACCGTAGCGGGAGCGTCTTTCTTTTGCATCTCAACGAGAAAAGACGTAAACACATTCGTCAACTTGTCGACTTTTGCATCAACTCTCTCAATGTCGTGATTAGAACTACTAACATTGGCGACATTGGAAACACTCGGTGCGTTGCGGAGTTGGTAAACCTTGGATCGGTTTTCGATAATTATCAATGCATCTTTCGGAGTTTTACACAAAAAGTTGCCACCGGCGGCGGAATTCAACAAATCTTGTTCTTGAAAATTAAGACCGTTGTAAAACGTATCGATTTGGTGCAACTCGGAAAAACCATGGTGAGGACATTGCCTAAGCAATTCCTTAAAACGATCCCACGCGTCTCTAAAAGATTCATTCGGTTTTTGCTCAAATTTCGTAATTTCATTTTTGAAAAACATCGTCTTAGACGGTGGAAAAAAATAATTAACGAACTTGGAAACGAGATCCTTCCACATAACTATCGAATTAGGTGGCTCTTTCTCGTACCAATCCTTGGCGGCACCATCGAGCGAGTACGGAAAAAGCATAAGCTTGACGACATCGGTGTCGACGTTCTTAAACTTGCTCGTGGCCAAAAGACGATCAAAATTCCGAATATGGTCGTGAGGATTATCGGCTTCACGACCTCGAAACTTCGTAGCTTGAATCAACGAAAGCATTCCGCTCTTAATCTCAAAATTCTCCGATTCGATAGCGGGAATTACGATCGCGTCTCCATAACCCTCGGTGGGCGCTTGGAGCAATTCCATCATCGAACGATTGTCGGCCATCTCGTCTAAGGTTTCTTCAACAACGATATTAGGAACGTCGGTTTCTAATTCTCGTCTACGTCGTCGATTCCTTCGATTACGATTGCGTCGATTCGAAGCGTCACTAGAATTAGAATAATCCTTCGATCGAGTGCGCATGCACTAAGCGTAGAATGGGTGGTAGCAAAGAAGATTCTTTTTGCGGTTTTTCGATTTTTTTTCAATTTTTTTGGTTTTTGATTGTTTTTTAATTTTTTTTAATTTTTGTTGTATTACGTAGACTCAAATCTACAAATCTCTCCTCGAATCGACTTTCTCGATTAAAGGAGCCTCAAAGAATGAAAACGATCACGTGGAGTGAACGCCTTCGATAACTTTAGAACGTTGGTGGAACACCAAAACGTTCAAGAGGGTTTAATCTTAAAAACAAGCAAATATAATATATGTAGATAATACTTGGGCGACAAACCCTCGATTGGCCCTCTTTCTCAAAACACGCACAAGCAAGCGGGGGAAACGAGGCGGCGCTAAGCACTTAAGAGCCTTTTTCCCTTAGGTCGTGAAATACAACCGCCTTATACCTACCTTATAGTTTGTGTTAATTGAAATTAAGCCTCACTAAAGTATTTATCTATTTTGCCTTTAAACTTTTGCTTTAGATTCGAACACAATGATCGAGTGATGAAATCCCGAATCAAGGTTGCGTTTTCACGCTTTTGGAGTACTTAATATTTATTGTTCTTACGTAAATACAATATAGTAATAATATATTCACAATAAAAATGAAAACCAATATATCTACAATATAGTAAAGATGATTGTTTTGTGTTTAGTTTAGGAAAACTAAACACGGTTTATTTGGATATTATACTATAATAGAGAAAAATAACAAAAATGAGTATGTACGATATTTACGCTTTCCAAAAATTGAAAAGCAAAAACGCACTACTCACACAAACACGATACTAATAATGGCACACTAAAAACACCTCCCCGGAAGCGGCGCCAAAAATTGATGTAGGTTTTTCGTACACGTTTTAGGAAAAACGCGTATGAGTGGCAAGTATTAAGTTGCACGTTTTAGGAAAAACGCGAAACCGAATAAATGCGGGTTCGTTCTCGAAGGAGGTGTGTGGATTAATGTGCCAATTATATAAAATCAAAGTTTGGATTAGTGACGTTTTTGGTTTAAAGAGAGAAAAAGTAAAGACGAGCTAGGATTACGATTAAACAACGACGTTGACGTAAAACGATGACGTAATTACGTAAAACGCGACAAAATTAAAAATTAAACCTAAAAATTAATTGAAAGATTAAACTAAGTCTAAAATAATATAAATAAGGATAAAAATCCAACAAAAATATTTTAAAACCTTTTATTAATTAAATATTCAATTTTTAATTCTAATTAAAGCCCTAAAATTAAATATAATTAACAAAATGTCCAAAATATTATTTTATTGAACAAATAACTGACTTATATTATTTAAAGACTAAAAACTATTTTTCCTAAATTTTCAAAACTATTTTTCTATTTTTTAAATGCTAAAATCTATTTTTAAACAAAAATAATCATAAAAAATAATAAAATAATGCTAAAAATGATTTGACAATTTTAAAAATCCTAATATATACTAAAGAACAGTAGAAAATTGAAAAAGTTTGAAAAATGTAAAATTTTTCACTAAAAGACAAAACTGATTAATATTAAAATCCTAATTAAACTAAATTAATTATAAAAAATAATTAAAAAGTGAACAATAAAAACTTTTTAACTAAAAATCTTAAAACATTTTTCTAAGTCTAATAAAATTTTTGAAATTGAAAAATATTAATTTTTACCACTAAAAGACAAAAACAAAAAGTTAAAAAGTTAATTAAAATAGCTATTTAATGTAAAAAATATAAAATGAACAGTAACTGAAAAAATAATTAAACTGAAAATTCAAAAATTAAATAAGAAAAATATTGAAAAAAGAATGAAAGCCTAAAACCTATTTTTGGTCACAAAAGACAAAAAACTGAGTAAACTGAAAGTGACATGTGCTCACATTTGTCTGCTAGTAGAGCAGTGGGAACTGAATGCACTAGCAGGGGGAACTTGGTTCCCACTGTTAGTGTAAAAAAACGTGTCTGGTGGATTTTTTTGATATAACTTGCTGGAATTTTGGTTTTAATCAGATCCAAGGGCACCCCCACAACCAGTTGGGTTGTGGGGAGTCAAGAATGTAATAAAACACACAATCACAAAGCAAAAATTGCACACAAAGTGGCCAAGTAGGTGACTGTTAAAGCTTTTTGGGGTATCTGATGAACAGTGCTGGTTCAAATTGCACAAAGATGAAATTTAAAGCTTATAAACTAGCTTAGAATGACTACCAATCTATACTTAACAGATTACAAACCTTATAATAACCTAACTTCTAACAACTAACAAAATTTCAAAGGAAATCTACACAAAAATAGGCAGAAAAATGCTAACAGATTTATGGCTATATTCTACCCAATTTTAAACATGCAGATTGCTTTTTAAACCTATCAAACTGAAAATAAACTTACACATGACCCTATTACTAGCATGAGAAGTGTGTTCAGGTAGGATTCAAGCCAATATTTTATGAAACATGCAGCTAAATCCCTTGTCCCAAACAGCCCTTAATATTTCAGAATCAAACTTTTTGCATACAAAAACAAACAAAAACTTTTCAACTCTTGGCTAAACTAACTAAAACCATCTTAACATTCATAATTATCATAAATAATCATAAGTCAATCATAAACAATAACAAACACACCAAATCATAATATTTCACATAACTCAAAAAGCACAAGCAGGGTTCAAGCCATATGCTACCTGGCTGATGCCTTCTGCTAGGTATAAATGGAGCTGAAATGATCTTCTAAAAATGGTGCAAGGACCCTGTTGTTGGAGTCTTTAAAAGACCCAAGGGTGCAAGAAATGAACTTCACAGCGAACTGATACAAATGAAATGGAAATGAGATTCGTGCTTGCTTCTTTATTGATACCTGCACACAACCACAAGAAAAAGAAAGTAGCTTCAAGTATCAAGAGCTACAAGCTAAAAGCTTGTAGCTTTTGATACAGTAAGTGGTAAAAAAGACAAAATGAAAGAAGATTTTCATAAACTTTTGAAAAAGAACTTAGACAACCACAAAATCTTGAAACTTCTGAAAACCAAATGATACTTCCTAAAATCCACTACACAAATCCACTTTCACTTCAATGTGAGAGTGGATTTCAGAAAGTCCAAGTATCTAAAAACGTTTTATCCCAAATACTTTGAACAACAAAATTTTTTTTTTGATAATTTAAAAGTAACACAACCAAATTGCTATAATTTAAGAGTTACACTAAAACAGGAAGAATAAATGGAACTCAGTCTATCAATGCAAGATTTTCTGAAAATTACTTTAAATATTCAATTTCTAAAAAAAAGAATTACAATTGATAAAAACTGGAACAAGAAGCTTAAACCTCACATGGCTTAGCTTATATACTACTCTAGAAATAATAAAAAAATACAAGAAATGTGAAACCCTATCTAGTGAATATCCAAAATTGCCCTTGGACGATTTTCAAAGTTCTTGGTCGAAATCAGTCCTCATGTGACTATGCAGGAGTCTTTGTGGATGCCAGTGGTGATGAAGACCAATCTGAGACGTTTATCTATCCTTTGGGGCCAAGGAAGAGATTGATGATCGTTGGATGACTGAAAAGATTCCATCTTTGCTATTTTTGTTCAAGCAGGGGTGCAGGGGAGTCTCGTGTGAGCCCCACATGTGAGCTGGAGGAAAAGTGAAAGTGGGGTTTAGTTTAGATAATTATCAATTGTGTTTCTGGAAGCTTGCAGTCAAAACCCCTTTGATTTGGTGATATTGGGGATTAGGGTTTATGGGTGAGGATTAGGGGGTGATTAGGGGAGGGTGACGAACAGTAACCGTTTCCCCCCACTTTTAATTAATATAAGACACGTTTAAAAAGATTAAGTTGAGTTTGACTGGGGTTTGACTTGGGCCGGGTTTTTTGTGGGTTTGGGGTTAGTAATGGGTTAAAGTTGGGTTTAAACCGGGTTTGGTAAGGATCCAAGTGGGTATGGGTTTGGGATATACAGCTTTGGCCCCCAATGTTTAGGAAGTGGTATAATAAGTTATGGCAGATTTTCTCCCATTTTCTTTGTAAAGATCTTTCATCAACTTGTCATATTTGGCACCACAAACTTCATAACTTTAAACAAGGACTATTGGTGCAATTTTGGCAATCTTTAAGGACCATAGATGAAAACACTTGATATTTTAGGGACCCAAATGTAATTTTGGAGTTTTACAAGGGTATAAAATGACAAGTCTTCAAAAGTTGAGGGACCATTCTTGACAATCTTCAATTCTTCAAGGGCATTTTTGTAAAATCCACAATCGGGTCCGGTTCTTTGTGCGGCTTCGTTTCCCGTGTTCGTTTTTGCTCTATTGTTGTAATCTTTTGGTGAATTTACGATATCCGTACCTGAAATACACAATGAACAAACACAAGCATATTTTAGGGTATTTTAATGATATTTTAAGCGTTTTAAGCCCGATTTGGACGATGAGATTATCTATAAATACAGTCTCATCAATCGTCCCACTTTATTTTCAGACTTAATAACTATTGAAATAAGTCAAACAATGCATCCTCATGATCATTCAAGACAATAATAAAATATAAGAGATACACCTAGGAATAAGGGAGTCTAAGTAAATAATTGGCCCACATGAGTTTGTGTTAGTTTGCTAACTTATAATAACAATGATCTCGTTTTTAAGCTTGGTTTGGAGAATGTGAAAACTTGAGGATGATGATCATTCATAACATTTATAAAACCCTAAGGTATGTCTTTGATTTCTTTATTTACTTTATTCCTTTGAATGTTTATAATTTTCTATCTCTTTAATAAAGGCCAATATGGATTGATTATGATGGAAAATGTAAAACATACTTTGTAACTAATGCATTGCATGAGGACATTGCAATGGTCAACTGTAGGGGATTTGATAGGTGTGTAAACACCCATCCTTTTACCACTTAATTACAATAATAACCAGGCCAAAACGTGTATTTTATGTCGTAAATGTGGGAGTTATGCGTGGTTTGTGTTTTTGTTGTGATTTAGGACGAAAATGTGAAAAGCGGAGAAAACACGGGCTTTCACAGGCTTTTCTCGAAGAAAAAGACAAAAGATGAAGTCAAGAAATCAAGAGTGCAAAAAGAACGGAAGTCCAAGGCCTATTCTAAAGATTTATCGAAGAAAAAGTCCAAAGACGGAAGTTTAATAAAAGCCGAAGAACTCAAGTCTAAATTAATGAAGATATTTCAAGACGAGTTTATTAATCCCGAGACAAAAGTCGAAGAATTAAGAAGACAAGGACTTAATGATAATTAAAGAAAGAAGAAAGAGAAGAGGAAGCTTCCTTCCACTAATCCCCTCCTCCCCTATAAATAGAGTCATTAGTCATTTGTTTAGTTTTGTAGGCTAATTTGACACATTAGTTCTTCCATCTTTAATTACTTGCACATTTACTTAATTGCACCTTTAATTACTTGTCTTGCACCTTCAATTTGTAAGTTCAATATTTACTTTAATTGTTTAATCTTTAATCTTAATCAAGTTTTATTTTAATCTCTCATTCTACCTTTCTTGTTTGCTTAATCTTTGTGCTTATTATCTTATTGTCATGCTTATTTGATTACTTGTTATGCTTTTATGTTTTTGATCTTGTTAGCTTATTGATTTTATAGCTTATTTTGTTTTTCTTAAATTTAATTAAGTGCTTATTAGTTAATTTTTATAAAAAGTTGATTTTTAATATTTTTATCATTTAGTTTTCTTAAAAGTTTTTAAATTTTAGCTTAATAGCTTTTTCTTAAAAGTATTTTGGTTAAACTTTTAGATTAGTGCTTATTTGTGTTTAGCTTATTGTAGTTTTGAGCTTATTTGATTAAGTTCTTATCCGGGTTTTGGTAAAACCCTTGTATTCCGAATATTGCCTTCAAGTATAGCATTCCGAATAGTGACAGCTTCGATTATTTCGGATAATGATCATCTGTTTATTCCGGATAAAGCTGCAGCAGGTATTCCGGATAAGGAACTTGGGATTTATTCCGGATATAGTTTTCGTCAGAATATTCCGGATAGGTATAACCGTTATTCCAGATAAGCTGTTTTAGGTGGTATTCCGGATAAAGTGAGTCTTCGCTTATTCCGGATAAGCATCCAGACTTCGTATTCCGGATAACATACTCCTGGTTATTCCGGATAACTGTACCCTAGTTATCCGGATAATGGTTCGGGGGAATTATTCCGGATAGAAGTAAGAAGATTATTCCGGATAAGAGAATTATCCCGTTTTCCGGATTGGTGACAGATCTAGATTGCGGATAAGATTTTCGGGACCAGGATTCCAGATAAGGGAGTTTTATTTATTCCGGATAAGGACCAAGTCATTATTCCGGATTGTCGTGACAACAAAGATTCCGGATAAGGCAAAGGTTGTTATTCAGGATAAGTACTCTGTTGGGTAGTCCGGATAGTGACAGTATTTCGGGCTCCAACTCACGTTCTGTTTACTTCCTTTTTATTTTCAAGCATTTAATTTTCTCGCCAATTTTCCTTAAGTATTATTTTAATTGATTAGATTTATTTTAATTTTCAAGTTTACATTTTTATTACATTGTCAATTTAATTTTCTCGTCACGTTTTAATTTTACGTCATTTAATTAATTTACTTTTAAAAGTTTTAATTTTGCACCATTTACATTTCAATTAAGTTTAGATTAATTACCCGTCCTTTACTTTAAAGTTTATGCACTTTTTACTACAACGACCAAACTATTATTTTCACCAAAAGACGACTGAGTCGCACTTAAACCAGAAATCAATTCGATTAGACCACCAAAACGAACTTTAATTTTGTTACTGGCCAAAAGCCTCGTATTTATGTCACGCGTGATTATGGCGTGTCATCAAAGCATGCAAGGATAAATGTCTTAAACATTACATGACCATAAAGGAAATACCAGAAACAAACATCGGTACCCCAAAGTATAAGCTCATCACACACAAACATAAGTACTGTAAAGGAAAAGGACTAAACAATGTCCATGGAAACTAGTAGCAAAATGTATGATGATAAGCATAAAGTAATGAAGGTTAGAAAGCTTCCAATCCATATGCACGTACGCTTAGAGTCTACGAGCGTCCCTGAGTACCTGCCGTTTTGGGAACATGAAAGGAAAGCGGCTGAGCATAACGCTCAATGCACGGATATACAAGCATAGAATGAATAACATAAGCATATACAACATATAGCAGCGGAATTGATTAAGTCTTAGAAAACCTGGTATAACTTAGTAAAAATGGTTATATAGTTTGAAAAGCCTTATGTTTATCTTATGAAAACTGTTTAACATGTTAACCATTAAGCCAATATAGGTCATCAAATATCAACGTGCATGAATACTTGGAGGGGTGACCTCGTCATGCAATTAGAGGGGTTGCCTCTAATTAATATAAGTTTGGGTAGGAGGGATCAGCTCCTTGTGAAGGATGCAAGACACACACACATTAACCTGAAAAATCTGTTAAAAACATGTAACCTAGGATGCACCCATACGCCCCACATGATAACATAATAATATGGCCAAAAGCTGAAATGGACGCCATGAGCTATCACTCCGCCGTGGTGAAGTCATAACACTAGTGCCTCCAGTGTTATGGTTATGGTACGTCCATAACTAGGTGAAACTGGTCATGCATGTATATGGCTTAGGCATTTAATTAAACATAAGAAAATCAAAACATATAAAATATATACTGGGAAAACGGTTGGCTGCATATGGGGAATCCTAATAAGGAAAGAATGTCCATACTGAAAGGACGGAGAATCCGTACCTTATGTCTAGTGAACAAAGACGACGAACGGAAGAGAGTCATACTTTGATCTCACCAATGCTACATAAATAGTGTACATGTATAAGTATTCTGATTACTAAGTACGTAACTGATTTTATATCGTGTCCTAGCTTGGTTTATATGTTCATGTCTTCTTTTACTGATTTTAACGTTATACTGTGTTATCAGGTATTGTGTATATTCTGTTTTAGTATTACTTGTATTCCATGTATTATTATACTTGTTGTGTAATAAAAAGTAACTTTCTAAAAATAGCAGGTTTCCTAAAATAGAAAGTTTCCAAAAATAGAAAGTTTCCAAAAATAGAAAGTTTTCAAAAATAGATTAACTGCTTAAAATAGATAAGTTTCTAAAAATATAAAGTTTCTAAAAATAGTAAGTTTCCTGAAATAGAAAGTTTCCATAATTAGAAATAAGCTGGATTATTAAGCTAATACGATAAGCTTAAGTTTTATTGATTAAATATACTAAGTCATGTGATTAATGGTATAGTTTATTAATTATAACATGTTAATTAAATAAAATATATGTTATACGATTTAATTAAATATAATTATGATTTAATTAAATTAAAGTGTATATAATACTTAGGTTAAAACATGTATTAATATTTATATTAATATAACCTAAGTCTTGGAAATTAATTAATTATATGTCATGTTTTAATAATTAATTAATTACTATAGTCTAATTTACATAAATAAATACTTAGGTTAAAATCATGTATTATTAATTAATAATAATAAACCTAAGTCCATGTTTTAATTAAATTAATTATATGACATGTTAAATTAATTTAATTAACTTGTAAATAAATAAACTTGTAAAAACAATTAAACTTGTAAAAATAATAAACCGAACCCGTGTATTATTTTATTTAAACATGTCGTGAACCGGACCCGTGACCCCATGAACCGGTCGAACCAAAACCCACCAAAACAATGGCAAACCGGCCTAAGCTGGTTGCCCCTGCTTGCGGTTAGGCTGCCACCGGCTGTGCGCCGGTGGTCTTGCCCTTCTTGGCCCAGCCGCTGACGCCACCAAAGTTCCCACTGGCAATAGCCAGTTGTCCCCCTGCTGCCTGCGGTGGGTTCCCCTTACTTACCATAAATAGCCACCAGCTTTAGCCGGTGGTTGGGGTTGTGGCTGTCGAGACCAACCGAACCACAAGGACACCCCCGACGCGAGTCGGGGTGCCTTGCCATTGCTGCCGACCGAACACCAACACCACCGAGACATTTGTCTCGTGTGGTGATGCGAACCAAATGACATTGAGAGTCTTGAGACTCTCGGTTTGTGTGGCGGCCGAACACCAAACCCAAAACACCCTTGTATTATTTACCCACCATGGTTTTACTTGTTTTAATTCTTGTGTTTTTCAACCCCATGATCATACATGCATAAAACATAAAAATGAAAATAAAAAGAAAGGTTTTCGGATTACCAAAACACGTGGAATCAATAGATCTTGAATACACGAACACGTTCTTGTGATTTCTTAATCAAAATCAACCAAACCCTTTGTTTGATTGATGTAGCCGCCGGCCTAAGGAGCAAGGAGGAGGGTTTTAGGGTTTTTACTTTTCTAAAATTTTACTGTGAATGAATAGTGTTTACATTATTTGTTTACTTAATAAAACAAATGGGCTGGGCCCCTCTTTCTTTGTGTGTCGCGGCTACCAGGGCCCACCAAGGGAAACCCGTAGCTATTTCATGTTCTAAATTATTATGTGTTCGTGTGCTTGTATTTACGTGACGTTATTATTAAATATTCGTGTTATAATATATACTTGTACGTAGTCGTAATAATAATTACCTAAATACCTAATTATACGTTCGTGATTATTACATTCTTGATTTCATGTTCGTGATTTAATTATTATCTATAATAATTATCGTGCATTATTACATACTTAATACTTATCGTGTAATAACACGTACGTAGTTCTTGTAATTTATGTTCGTGAAACATATTCATGTTATAAAAGGAAAGTTTTAATCATGTACGTACGATACTAAGGGTACTATTCATGGTAAAAGCATGCGGGTTTTACAACTCTTCCCCCCTAAAAAGAAAAATTCGTCCCTGAATTATAGATAAAGTAAACTGAAAAAGAGGAACATACCCGAATTCAAAAATTGTAATGAGGGTAAGAAGTTCGGATAGACTCCTCGGTTTCCCAAGTGGCTTCCCGCTCGGTATGATCCCTCCAAAGGATTTTGACGAATGGAATCGTCTTCTTCCTCATGACTCATTCTTGCCTGTCAAGAACTCGTTCGGGTTCCTCTATGAAGGTAAGATCTTCACTAATCTGTTCCAGTGGATACTGAACCATGTGAAGGGGATGATACTTGTACCCTCTGAGTAAGGACACATGGAAAACGTCGTGAACGTGAGAAAGCTGCGGAGGTAACGCTAAACGATAACATACTTCATCGACTCGCTCAATGACATCAAACGGTCCGATGAATCTAGGACTGAGCTTCCCTTTGATTCCAAAACGCTTAACGCCACGTGCCGACGATACCTTAAGAAAGACATGATCTCCTACGTTAAAATGTAAGTCCCTACGATGCTTGTCGGCATAACTCTTCTGACGTGGTCGTGCTTCTTGCAATTTCTGCTTAGCTACAGCGACCTTCTCGTTGGTCAACTCTATCATTTCTGGTCCTTTATGTGTTCGCTCACCAACCTGATCCCAACAGATTGGGGCGCGACACTTTCTTCCATACAACATCTCAAATGGAGCACACTTAATGCTGACGTGCCAACTGTTGTTGTATGCAAACTCTACCAAACAGATGTAATCGTCTCAGTCTCCTGTCTATTCGAACGCACATGACCTCAACATGTCTTCTAATGTCTAAATCGTTCGTTCTGATTGCCCGTCTGTTTGAGGATGAAAAGCCGTGCTGAGCTTAAGTTTTGTACCCCAAGCTTTCTGTAGACTCTTCCAGAATCGCGAAGTGAAACGAGGATCTCTGTCCGAGACGATACTAGATGGAGCACCATGAAGTCTCATGATCCTTCTTGTAAGTGTCGGCGAGTTTACTGACCGAATCTTCCTTGCGGATCGGTAAGAAATGAGCATGTAGAAACTAGAAGGGGGGTTGAATAGTTTCTCTTTGATTAGTCACCTAATTAAAATTACTTTCAGTTAGGTTTATATCAAAACTATCTTTTACTTGAAGCTAAGTTGCATAATGATTAGGTTTAATTCAAATGCATTAGCAATGGTAATAGGTAAGCATAATGATAATGAAATAAGTAAAGAGTAAGGAAAGAGACAACCTAATAACAAGACACCAAGATTTATAGTGGTTCGACAACGAGGCTCTATCCTCGTTTCTACTCCACTCCTCGAGTACACCTACTCGAGATTTCCACTATATCCACAAGCTCCCTTCTTGGCGGAGAAAGCCTTACATCGTCGCTTACATTATTTTCCGACACTAAGCTAAATGTCGAGACCTAATCTTTAGCTAGGACCAATCTACACAACGTTGCCTACTTCACAATTTAACGACACAAGGCTAGATGTTGAGTTCTAATCTAAAGCTAGAACCAATCTTCACGACTCTTCACTTTGAAGCTAAGTGAGAACTTCACACAACACAACTACTAATCACTTTCAAGTTTAGTGAGAACTCACAAGACACAACCACATGACTTTATAGTTTAGTGAGAACTTCTACACAATCTATTACAACTCAACTAGACATATCCAAGTACACACATGTAGCTTGGATCTACACAACATAAATCCAGGCAAACACATATGCAATGGATGTACACAAAAAATCCAAGTATTCAAAAATAGCTTGGATGAACACAACTAATCCAAGTATTCATAAATACAAATGGATCAACATAAAACAAAAAGGCTAACATGATGAACATGACTAATTCATGGATTTATCTTTATCACAACACTAGTGAGTGAGTGATCTTCTCTTTGGAAAAGGTAAAGGAGGGGATCAAGAGGATAATCATATGTAAACATACTTAACACATTAAGTGATCATTTACTAATGATTATGCTATAGAAAAGAGAAAGGGGGCTGAGAAAAACGTCCAAGAGGGTTGTTGGAAAATGAGATTTGATCCACTATTTATAGAAGACAAAGTGCAACGGCTAGCTGGGCGCGGTTCTTTAACTAGCCCGACGGTTCCATATCGCTAGAGAACCGCCTAGCTATTTAAGGTACCGCCCAGTAGACTACGCTCCTTTTTTGTCTTTTAGTGGGGTAGGAATATCTGAGGTTTTTTAAACCTTCAAAAGATATTCTTATGGCATATGGAATATGCCATTTTCAAATTTACATTTTCCATTTTAATAAAACATTTTCTTAAAAAGAAAGTTTATTAAAAAATCTTTTGTCATATTAACAAAGTGAGTTTTAAGGATAATCACTTTGATGATCACTAAGTATGATTAAGAAAATTTAGTGATATGATTATTACCTTGATGATAGTGTTAGTTAAATAATTCGTTTTGTGTTTTACACTAAATGTGTTGTATAGTTTGTTGTGATCGAAACTAAGAAAGATTAGTTAACACTAATAATGTTTTTAGGCATCACTTGCATTAACAATCTCCCCCTTTTGATTACGACAAACTATAAACTCATTTACGTAAAAACACAAAATATCGAATTATTAACGAGTTTATCACTATCATTTCTCCCCCTTTGTCATAGCAAAAAGGTAAGCACAAGTCTTTGAAGAGAACCGGACTTTGATAGTAGCTCCCCCTTGGTGGTTGCTCCCCCTTGCTTGGGGCACCAAGTGTATGAGCTATGGTGACATGCTACACAAAGGTTAGTAGAAAGAAAAGAAACACCAATGTATATATGATCACTACCTACTAAGTAACTTGAGAGGGAGAAGGAGAAGAAATCTCAAATTAGAAGCAAGTATTTGCTAAGTATGTCCAAAGAGGTAAATGACAAAATCAAAGTTCAATTGGTGGAATGGAGGTAGAAAAGAAACATCCAACCAATGAAGATGATAAATTTGTCAAGGGGTTAAAATTTAGAATTGATGGAATCACCCATAATCAATTGTAAAGATTAACCACGATCAACTCAAAAGAAAGAGAGAATGATCAAATAAAGAAAAAAAAATAACACAAAGGTTTCATATTACATAAATATGAAAGAAACAAACAAGGTAGATAGTCATACAACAATATGAGTATCTAAAGAAAAAGATATGGAAAATAAACCACAAAGCATAAGCTATTCTAATAGTGATAATTTTCCAAGATTGCTTAAAATGTTATT
Source organism: Glebionis coronaria (assembly GCA_025667525.1). NCBI lineage: Eukaryota > Viridiplantae > Streptophyta > Magnoliopsida > Asterales > Asteraceae > Glebionis > Glebionis coronaria. The sequence continues at coordinate 297,471,334 of CM046876.1, read as the reverse complement.
GACTCCAAAACAACTAAAGTATTATTGACTCCAAGAGTGCTTAGTCCTTTAGTTGGAAAAATAAGACGACGAGGCATCATTCAAAGTTTTGTCCATGGGAACGGAAACTTTGAGAGGAGGTCGAGTGAGGAGGAATTCAAGAAAATTTAACTTCTCATACACATGAGCAAGTTTAATTTGTTGAAATCGACAACAAGCACACGAGGATCCATGATGCAAAACAAATTCGGTTGATGGGGGAAGGCCATCACACCTAGGGTTTGGTGGTGGTGAGGAGAGTGGGTAGGAAATGTTTTCACAATGCCTTGTGAGGTTTGGGTTGGTTGAAAGGTCATTGAGTTGAGGGGTGTCAAAAGGTTTTGGTGGTGGGGGAAGATTTTCCTTTTCTCCGGTGATGGGGTTAATGGAGTAGGTCTCATTCTAATACTTGATTGGAGAGAAGGTGGGGTTCTTGGGTGGTTTGGATGAAGAGGGTTCATTTTTCTTGATCCAAATAGGTCGAACCGAGATCTTCGGTTTGTTGGAAAGCTTGGATGAGGAAGCTTTGGGTGAGGAGGTTTGTGACAATGAAATGTCAAGGTTATGAAAGGAAGAGTTAGGCATTGTTGAGGTGTGAGAGTGAAATCTCAAGGTGGGGATATAAGAAGAAAGTAGACAAGGCAAAGGTTTGAAAATCAAATGTAAAGTGTCAAGGAATGTTTAGCCAAATTGAGTAAACATGGAATCTTGACAGGGGATAGGTTGATGAAGAAAGACAAAAAACGAGCCAAAACTTGGCTATCTGTCCGCGGTTCCTTACAGGGACCGGCAGTTCCTTATCACTTAAGGAACCGCACGACTTTAATGAGCCGCGTGCAGTGGACTTGAAACCATGATTTTCCAGGGTTTTGAGAAAAACTAAGACTTTTTCAAAAAATTGCAAATCTTGGAATTTTACCTCTATTAGCACTAAATTATGCTAGGGTTGCATAAAAGCAACACATTCACAAAGAATGTCTTGACAAAGAGTGACAAAATATTTAGATAACATTTTGAACCAATTTTAGTCAAGTTTTAGAGGTTGTGATAGATTTAGGTTCAATTTTAATTTAGAATTAAAGTTGATTAATGTGCACATAAAGATAGAAACAAATAAAGCTAAATCCATAATTCATCCTCATGAAAAACTCATGGAGGGAAAGAGATACATTAAGGAAGTAAAAAAACAACTAACTAAAACAAAGTTAGCTTAAAACTAGTTCTTGATGAGTAGTCTTCCTTGTCTTGGTTTTTCTTGAAAAATATTTTTTAAAGAAAATCACCATTCATCTCCTAGGAGGAGGCATGGTAAACAAGGTGAGCAAGAAATCTTGTAACCTCCTATGAAGTCCAAACATCTCCATCCTAAGGTTGTGAATGATGTAGTTATTGTGACAATCCGTCAATTTATGGTTGATATTTTATTCTCAAGTATTATTTAAAAACATTTTTTTAATATTATATTATGAACTCACTTATTTCTGGGAAGAAATTTGGATTTACGTCTTGAAGTAGCATCGACTACGTCTAAACCGGAGGATTCTACGTTACGTGCTTACGTTTACATACACCGTCTTTGGTGACAGTCCGACATTTCAGAAAATAAATTTATCCGTAAATATTATTTTGGGATTTTAATTTTGAGTTGGTTCATAAACTCACAAATTTACGAGAAGAGATTAGGACTTACGATTATAATTTAACGTCCTTTACGACTAAACCGGAAATCTTAGGATTACGTATTTACGTTTTCGAACTCCGTTTTTGATGAGACAATTTTTATTAGATTCGTTTTATGCCGTTGATTCATAATTTATAAAAACGTCTTTCGTAAAACGACCTGAGGGCACGTAAATCGATGAAACTAGAATCGAGGAGTACCCGTAATTAAATGGGAATGAGACAAGATAAACTTGTCCCACCCCCACACATGGGATGGTTAGCAAGTCTCAACAAACACCATTAGGTGTCAAAATTATAAGCCATGAGTAACACTTGTTAACTCTAGCTTAACTTGTAAGCAATACCAACATCAAAACTACTAGCTACAAACTATTTTTCACACACACCACATGCAAACCACTCTCTCATCCTTCCTCTCTCATGGTGAACGTCCAAACACCATCCCAAATCACCCATCATCATCATCAATTTAACCATAAACTTCATCTATATTCAACATATGTTGATAACCCTTTGAAAAGATGATGATTGGAGGTGATTTTAACAACTAGCAAGGAGTTTACATGGAGATCAAGGGCTGATTTTCAGGAAGATATTCATGCATATGAAGATCTCAAGGAGTTCATTTTCCAAGTTGAAGGTTTGGTAACAAGGAACCAAACCTTGTTCATCAAAAACTCATCATTTCATCACTTTGGTGGTATAAAGATTGTTCTCCCCATCCTCTTGTTATTTTGATTATGTAATCATGTATTTTATTTCTTATTGTATATGTATATGATGAATATATGATGATAAAAATATTATGTGGGGATCAAGTGTTGATAAATATGATTAAAAAGATGAAAAACCACAAGAAACAAGGCTAAAATCTTGCTTAAATTGTTGGGTGTATAAAAACAGTAAGTAACCAAGTTATGAACTGATAAAATTGCATGGTGGAATCCATTTACAGTAAGTGTTAGATGTCATACACATGTGAGAGTTGGCCATGCAATGGAATCATCAAGATGAGTAAGATATGATCAAAACAAGATGAGTGTACCAATCTGAATAGTCTGTTTTGTATGGACTGTTAAGGATAGTTAGTCATGGAATGAGCAGTAGCTATCTAACTCAAGATATGATAAAAATGGTGAAGATGAAACTAAAAATCAGATTTTGAAGAATTAATGTTTAATAGTATTATATAAGCACTCAAACTAATATAGTATAAAATGTGAATTAAAACCCACTAACTTATATATTACATTTATATAAATATGTATAAGGATAAATAAATGGACATTTTATAAAAATGGTAGTTTGGTAAGTTTTATAAGTTATAAAAACTATAAACATGATTTTTACGACTTTTTCGGCTATTACCGTAAAATTAACGTTTTTCGCCAATTAAAACTTAGACGATCAAACCCGTCTAATGTAAAGTTTTTAAAAGTCATATACTGATGTATAAGTACCTAATACAAGTAAAAACCGATAAAACCCGAACTATATGACATACGGACATTAACGAGCTAAGTTAGCATATTTGGACTAATAATTTAACTAAATAAGTTAAACACTTATAAAAATTACTTATTGGGCTTAACCCATTTGGGCTCAACATGTAAAGTATAAATACTGATAATACAAGTATAAAATGGATTAATACAAGTTAATGAACTTATAATAGGCTTATTGGACCTAAAACATGTAAATAGGTAAAACTAGTAAACTAGTAAAAAGTTACCAATACATAAACACTAAAATGAGTAAATAAGAATATATAAACCCACTTGATCATCATCATATGTACAAAATCATCGTATGTATACATAGATCTCTTATTTCTATAAAATCATTGGACAAGAGTCTAAGATAAGTATTATTTGTCTAGGTTTCCGTGATTGAAGCACGTACCGTACATCCGAATCGCCGATAACCGCCTTCCCACATCAACGTGAGTTCATAGCCTCGCACTCTTTTAAATGTTTTTATGAAATGTTTTATAAACCCGCGAGGGAGATAATATGTTAGTTTTTATGAAATAGGACACTAGTTGTCCCGATTGTTTGTTTATTGATTTGGACCCGAATGATTGTATGACCCGATGAATGATTAAATGACCCGATAGATGAAATGAAATGGATTATTAAAGTTAGGTTATGTCACTAAAAGTCCCATTAGCATGAATTGTGAACTACCAGGATTTGGTAGACGCTTATGCATATAATAGTACTATTTGGGGACGATCAGCCCAGTTCGCGCCTTGATAGTTGATCCCCGTCGTGCCACATTGATTGGTAAGCGAATTTATGTATGAGAAGATTTACACAAGCGTGATTATTGTGACGACACGCTAACTTAGATGGGAAAATTGAGTTTCGGGCTAGCTACCCGTGTTTGTTGTAGTAAGGTAACAATGTCATGCGGCTTATAATAATCCAAAATAACGAAATACTGCTATACGCACCAAATTACGATATATTGCCTGACTAGCAATACGGGGTCTACTATTGATATTATGTTCGTGTTTTGGTTTTATATAACCATATTCGTATAACGGTTTTTATTTAATCTATACAACGTTATAAAACGTATTGTATAATGTTTTTAAGGACAATGGTTCGTATAATGATTTTGAAGGCGAAAGCCTATATTATGATTTTGATAAGGGTTTGTATAAAATGACTTTGGCTGTTTTATGTCCTATTACAATGATTTGTACAAAATGATTTTCGGTAATAATTTTATACCGATGTTATATTGATGGTTTTATTAAACTCTATGAATTCACTCGGCGTTATCGCTGACCTTTTGTTTTAACATGTTTTATCTCAGGTACTTGAATGTAATTCTCGAGAAGACAACAAGAATTCATGGCCCGCACTTAAATAATCATTTCCATTCAAATGCTTTGTAAAACTTGTATGAAATATAATGACTTGGGACCTATGTAAATTTGATATTTATGAATGGAAATGCTTTATTATTAAACGACGCGATTTTTAAGCGTTGTCTATGATGTGAGTAATGTGCTATCCCGTAACACCAACGAGTCTTCCGCTGTATTGAATTGTATAAATTTGGGGGTGTTACAGTTATTGTAGAGGCAACATGGACAATGAGAACCATGAGCTTCTAGGAACCCAAGGAAGTAAGGATCACCCATAAAGAGGGGAAGTGGGACACCCAAAATGGGAGTGTTTGAGGGAGGTGGAGGTGGAGGAGCTATGTTCTCCAAGGGTGATGTGGGTGAGTGTGGAGGTATGCTCTCCAAGGGTGAAATGGGTGAGTTTGGAGGGGTAAATGGTGAAGTCACCAAGGTATCAACAAAGTCATTCACAATGGGAATAATTTGGATGGGTTGAGGTTGGGTAGTCACATTAATAACTAGTTTTTACATAGTTATAAAAGAGTTATCGTCCGATCTTTTCGAATTGATTACTAGTTAAGAGTGCAACTTAGTCGTTCTTGGTGGAAAATAAATAGGTTGTCGTTTTCTATTAAAAAGTAAATGTGAAACGTAATTAAAATAGGCTAAAAGCGTGCAATTTTTGGAAATTAAAACGTAATGAATTTAAAACTTGAAAACTTTGTAAAAACAAGAAATTAAACCCGTCGGAATGCCTTATCGGAATCCCGTCGGAATAATCCGTCGGAATGTGATCGGAATGCACACGTCGGAATGTCTCAAAGTAATTCCTATTAGAATGCTAGTCGGAATCAAGAGCTATCGGAATATCATAAAAATCACCTCCATCGGAATGTAATAAAAACAGACTATCGGAATAATGAGATTAACTTCTATCGGAATACAAACAACCACCTCCGTCGGAATACCAATCAGAATGATTGTCGGAATCCAGAAACCCTATTCCGATACCTTGTGTCAGAATAATAGTGTTGCAGATCGGAATGTAAAGCCCTAATCGAAATACACAATCGGAAAGGAGTTTACCCTTTTCTGATGACTTTAAGATTCGTAATAAGCTAAGTTTAAAAGCTACTTTTTAATAAGCTCAAACTAAAACTTAACCAAATTTATAACGAAAAGAACTAATAAGCACAAATAAGAACTTTTTAAACTTTAAATAAGCAAAACTTTTTAAATCAAACCATAAAAAGATGAAACTTTTTAGAAAAATGAAAAGTAAATAAACTAAATACAAAATAAGCCAATAAGCATGATAAGCTCAAAGCTTAATCCGTATAAAACTTAGATATAAAGCAAAAGATAAACTTTTTATCAATCAAACATCAAGATCAAACAAAATCAAAGATGATTTCGAATCAAATATAAGTAAAAATCAAGAAAGGTAGAATAAGATTAAAGATGAAAAGATTAAACTTGAACTTGTAGATTAAAAGATTTCAAAATACAAGATTTAAGTAAAGCTTAAACATGAAAGAAAGAAAAGATGAAGTTCTAGTGAGAGAAAGTTAAACACTTTCTCTCTCTAAAAATAAAACTACAAAAAACTGAAAATGAACTAATTAACTAACACCCTCCTAATGACACATTGGGAGGGTATATATAGGAGGTGGGGAGTGCATGTGTTGCTTCCTTTCTCTTTCTTTTCGTCTCGACTCGATTTAAATTCTTTGTCTTTCTCGATGTCCTCTCGGGATTTGTTGATATAAATTTAAATTGTCTTATAATTTTCTACTTCTATTAGACTTGAGTTCTTCGACTTCATTAAACTTCCGTCTTTAGACTTTTTCTTCGATAAATCTTCAGAATAGGCCTTGGACTTCCGTTCTTTTTACACTCTTGATCTTTTGACTTCGTCTTTTCTCGTTTTCTTCGATAAAAGCCCGTGATAGCCCGTGTTTTCTTCCTTTTTCATATTTTTATCCTGAAACACAATAAAAACACAAACCACGCATAATTCTGACTTTTACGACATAAAATACACGTTTTGGTCTTGTTATTATTGGAAATAAGTGGTAAAAGGATAAGTGTTTTCACACTTATTAAATCCCCTACACTTGACCATTGCAATGCCCTCATGCAATGCATTAATTTCAAAGCACAGATTACATTTCTCATCATAAATAACCCACCTTGGCCTTTATTAAATACTAAACTTTAAGGAAAGTAAAAAGATAGAAATCAAAGACTTACATTGGGGTCTTGGCTGTCATGAATGTTTACCATCCTCAAGTTTCACGTTCCCTATACCAAACTTAAAAACGAGATCATTGTTATTATAAGTTAGCCAACTAACACGAACTCATGTGGCCCAATTATTTACTTAGACTCCCTTATTCCTAGGTGTATCTCTTATATTTTAATTTTGTCTCGAATGATCACGAGGATGCATTGTTTGACTTATTTTGATAGTTTATTTAGGCTGAAAATAAAGTGGGACGATTTAATCAATAGTTAGCTAAAGGACAAAATCTTTTAAAATTGCTTCTCGGGACCTCTTAAAGTTCATATCTGGGCATAACTCGCTCCGCGATTTGAGACCTTTCTCGGACCGATATTTGGCAGCGACTTCATACTTCAAATCTTGAGAGACGTTCTTGAATTTATGGTCTTCTCTTCATAATAGGAATTTCTTCACTTGGAGTTTTTGAGAGATTCTTTATATATGGACCACGACTTCTTCATTTTTCTCCAATATTTATTTTGGACATATACAACGATCCGCCTCCTTTTAGGACTTGGATCTATTTATCCTCATACCTTGCTAGAGTCTTTTCGGATAGACTTCTCCATGATCTTTAGGGGAGTATTTGCTTTTCGTCGTATGTCTCGATCCTTCATATTGATTTTTGATAAATGATTCTTCACATCACTTGGGATCTTTAGCAACAAAATGTAGCCCTCATGCCTTGTTAGGGCCTTTTCGGACTCGCCAATCTTCGCATCCCGCTTCAATAAGTTATGCCTTGGCTATGAACTCTAATTAATACCGAGCAACTTTTAAACGATCTTGGGCTAGAAGCTAAGTAACTTTTTAAATCGTACAACCTTATTTATTGCAAATATATTTATTAGCAAGCGATGGGAGAAAAAGCTCATAATTAACTCACATAAATTCATGAAAGAATACCAAACTTATAATTGACTCTATCATCTCTCGTTCTCCACAATTTAAAATCTCAAGGAATGAGACTCGTGGATGCTTAGCCAATTAAATAAAAGTTTTGGGTTTTCAAGTCATCTATAGGATCTTGCAAATTCTTAGACTCTTTCGAGTTTAGAACTCGCATTTTAAAGATCCCTTGATAAACGACTTTCTAGGATCAATTATAGGAACTTGCGAAAAGTTCTTGTTCTTAACCCGTGAGAGTTAAGACTTTCGCGTTTTAAAGTTCCCTATATAAAAGCCTAGCAAAACTTGACTTAAACACGTTAAGGATACTAGCTAGAGTAAACTTAGATAAGTAAACTCGGGTTGAGTCAAAAAAATCATGACGTTGAAAAACGAAAACCACTTTATTAAAAATTTATTCTAACACATAAAGTGAATAACGATAACAAAGGAAAATAGGACTATACTACTAGGCCAAAATAGATTAAAAATTTTGAAAAATGTCGAAAAATCAATTTTTCGGTTAAAATGAGGACAAATTCATGGAAAAGCCCATTTAACTTCGATAGAAGTCCCCCTACACTTAATATAAACATTGTCCTCAATGTTTAAGCATGTGGAAGTAAACTCCCCTACACTTAGGACATTGTACACGTTGTTTAAATCTTGCTAAGGAAGAGACAACTAAAGTGATTCCTATTTTAATATTGGAAAATATAAAATAGTGAATCAAAAGAGTTTAGGATAGAACCGGGAAGACAAGTACACGGGATCACGGTTCCTCAAATGTCATCAAAAGTGCTCTTTGAAGCTTTAATCCCTGCATATGAAAAGAAACAAGACAAAAAACACATACGGGGCTCCCCCTACACTTATTATGAAAACGGTAAAGGATAGATCATCGGGTTGCCTCCCGAGAAGCGCTTGTTTTTGTTAACCGAGTCACGAGCCTGACTCGACCCAGAACTAATTCAAGGGAAACGTGGTGAGGGATGGAATCATATCATGAGAGATGTCCTCACCAAAGTACAACTTCACGCGCTGGCCATTCACTTTAAAATTCGGCCCATTTGGCTGAGAAAGCTCAATGGTACCATAGGGGAAGACTTTGGCGACGGTGAATAGGCCAGAGCAACGGCTCTTCAGCTTGCCCGAGAAGATCTTCAACCGAGAGTTAAAGAGTAAAACTTGATCACCAACGTGGAACTCTCGGTTCTTAATCCTTGAATCATGGATGATCTTGGTCTTCTCCTTGTAGATTAATGAGTTCTCATAAGCTTGATTCCTCAGTTCATTTAGCTCGTTGAGTTGAATCTTCCGAAGATCACCGGCTTTGTTTATGTCAAAATTAGCCCACTTCAAGGCCCAGTACGCCTTATGTTCCAGCTCAATAGGGAGGTGGCATGCCTTCCCGTACACAAGACGATTGGAGTGCAACCAATCGGCGTCTTATATGCGGTACAGAAAGCCCATAAAGCATCATCCAACTTATCAGCCCACGAGGCACGATGCTCTCCCACAGTACGCTCAAGAATTCTCTTCAATCCACGGTTAGATATCTCGGCTTGACCATTTGTTTGAGGATGATAAGAGGTGGAAAGACGATGATTGACACCGTACTTAGCCATGACTCGAGCAAATTGATCATTGTAAAAATGAGTCCCGTGGTCACTGATTATAGCACGAGGAACACCGAATCGAGCAAAAAGTTGTTTCAGAAAGTTCACAACCACCCTCGCATCGTTCGTAGGGAGAGCCTTAGCTTCAACCCATTTAGATACGTAGTTAACGGCTACGAGGATGTACTTGTTCCCTTTAGATGATGGAAATGGCCCCATAAAGTCGATACCCCATATATCAAAGATTTCACATTCTTGTATGAAATTTTGAGGCATCTCATCTTTATGTGTGATCTTGCCTTGGCGTTGGCAAGCATCACAATGTTTAACCATTTTATGAGCGTCATGATAAATGGTGGGCCAATAAGATCCAGAGTCGAAAACTTTCTTCGCGGTGTAATTGGGACCAAAGTGACCACCGGTGGGTCCTTTATGGCAAGCTTCAAGGATTAGTAACGCTGCCGGCCCATCAACACACCTACGAATGACAAGATCCGCACATTGTTTGAAAAGGTAAGGGTCGTCCCAAAAGTAGTGTTCAATGTCTTTAAGAACTTTTTCTTTTTTTGAGACGTTAACCCTTCCTTGAGAATTCCACCCGCCAAGTAGTTTGCAATGTCCGCAAACCACGGGGTGTCATCAAGATTGGAATTGATAGACATTAAGGCCTCAATGGGAAAAGAGTCATTGATCTCTTGATTCAGATGATCCCCTTGATAAGGATCCTCAAGTCTACTTAGATGATCCGCGGCTAGGTTTTCGGCTCCGTTCTTATCACGAATTTTGATTTTAAATTCTTGTAGGAGCAAAACCCAACGAAGAAGTCTTGGCTTAGAGTCTTGCTTAGTCAACAAGTACTTCAACGCGCAATGGTCGGTATACACAATAGTGGTGGAAAGGACAAGATAGGGGCGGAATTTCTCAAAGGCATACACTATAGCTAAGAGCTCTTTTTCGGTAGTGGTATAATGCAATTGAGACCCCGTTATTGTCTTGCTAGCATAATGGATTGGTTGGAAGTGTTTGTTCACTCTTTGGCTCAAAACCGCTCCAATAGCAAAGTCGCTAGCATCACACATCAATTCAAAAGGTAGCTCCCAATTAGGGGTAACCAAGACCGGTGCCTTATTAGCTTATCCTTAAGAAGATTGAAAGATTCAAGACACTCTTTAGAAAAGATAAAGGGAGTATCTTTTTCCAAGAGGTGGGTCATCGGGCAAGCGATTTTAGAAAAATCTTGAATGAATCGACGATAGAAGCCCGCATGACCAAGGAAACTTCTCACACCCTTCACGGTTGAAGGTGGAGGTAACTTTGCTATGACATCAACTTTAGCACGGTCCACTTCAAGACCGAATTTTGAGATTTTATGTCCAAGCACAATGCCTTCTTTTACCATGAAATGGCATTTTTCCCAATTTAGAACAAGGCGAGTGTCTTCACACCGCTTAAGCATGCATTCCAAATTGGCAAGGCAAGAAGAGAAGGAGTCACCATAGACCGAGAAATCATCCATGAAGACTTCCATAGTTTCTTCAACCATGTCATGGAAGGTAGCCATCATACACCTTTGGAAAGTCCCAGGAGCATTGCATAAGCCGAAAGGAATTCGTTTGTAAGAAAATGTTCCATAAGGACAAGTGAATGTGGTTTTCTCTTGGTCTTTAGGATCGATGGGAATTTGAAAATACCCGGAGAAACCGTCTAAGAAGCAATAATAATCATTACCCGCTAGACGTTCAAGCATTTGGTCCATAAAAGGAAGGGGAAAATGATCCTTTCTCGTAGCATCATTGAGTTTGCGATAGCCTATACAAACTCTCCACCCTGTAACGAGACGAGTAGGAATCAACTCGTTGTTTTCATTGGGCACAATGGTGATTCCGCCTTTCTTAGGCACACAATGGATCGGACTAACCCATGGTGAATCCGAGATAGGGTAGATCATTCCCGCATCAAGAAGTTTGATAACCTTTTTTTTGATAACGTCATGGATCTTGGGATTCACCCTTCTTTGGTTTTGAATAGTGGGTTTAAAGTCGTCCTCAATGAGAATTTTATGTGTGCAAAAGTAAGGATCAGTTCCACTAATATCAGAGATTTTCCAAGCAATCGCTTTCTTATGATTCTTCAGCACGGAGATAAGTCGAGATGTTTCGTCTTCTTTCAAATCCTTAGCGATGATGACGGGTAACTTCTTATTGTTGTCAAGGAACACGTATCCGAGATGAGACGGTAGATCCTTAAGCTTTAAATCCAGAGGATTTTCGATGGAAGGTATAGTGAAATTCGGATCATTGATAGAGATTTCCTTAGGAGATGGTGGAGAAATATGGTCCTCATTGAGAAGTTTCTCAATGGTACGAATGTCTTCATCCCAATCGGTGGGAGAATCGTCATATTTTAAGTGCACATCTCCCAAAGTTGCTTCAAATTCTTTGAAAAGGAAAATCACTTTCTCCAAATGGAGTTAGTGAAGGAGCAATAGAGGCAACAGTCTCAACAATGGGAAGAGAAGAAGAACCACTTTTACAAGCGTCTTCGAAATGTTCTTCACAATGCCTCATCAAGAATGTCAATGACATTAACACTCTCGTTTTCAGAAGGCTGCTTAGAAAGTTTACCCATGTTGAAGATGATTTTATCGTCACCAACTCTCATGATTAATTCGCCCGTGGCTACATCAATGAGAGTGCGAACGATCCTCAAGAATGGACGTCCAACGATTAATGGAACACGGGGATCCATCTCGTAGTCAACGACAACAAAATCCGCCGGAAAGGTGAATTTGTCGACACCGACGAAGACATCTTCGGCTATCCCCACCGGATAAGCAACCGTACGGTTAGCTAATTCCAAGGTCATTCGTGTGAGGACAAGCTCGGGTAGAGATAATTGTTTCCAAACATTTAATGGCATTAAGTTTACACTAGCACCTATGTAACACCCCATTTTGATAATGGAATGTCACGCGTAATTATGGCGTGTCATCAAAGCATACAAGGATAAATGTCTAAACATTACATGACCATAAAAGGAAAATACCGTAATCAAACATCGGTAGTCCAAAAGTAAAGCTCATCACACACAAACATAAGTAATGTAAATGAAAGGACTAAACAATGTCCATAGCAAGAGTATAAAAAGTAAAGATAATGCATAAAGTAAAGAAAGGCTAGAAAGCTTCCAGTCCATATGCACGTACGCTTAAAGTCTACGAGCGTCCCTGAGTACCTGCCGTTTTGGGAACATAGAAAAGGAAAACGGCTGAGCAATACGCTCAGTGCACGGATGTATAATAAAGCATGAATAGTAGAAACACATAAGCATATAACAACGGAAGAAACTAAGTCCCGAATAACCTGGTTAAGTCTTGGTAAAACTGGTTTTATAGTTTGAAAAGCCTTATGTTTATCTTATAAAAACTGTTTAACATATTCTACCATTAGCCAATATAGGTCATGAAAATCCACCGTGCATGAATACTTGGAGGGGTGACCTCATCATGCAAATTAGAGGGGCTACCTCTAATTTAATATACTGGTTTTGGGTAGGAGGGATCAGCTCCTTGTGAAGGATGCAAGGCACACACCACATTCACACTAAGTAATCTGCTAAAAAACATGTAACTAGGATGCACCCATACGCCCCACATGATAAATATAATAATATGGCCAAAAGCTGAAGGGACGCCACGAGCAATCACTCCGTCGTGGGGAAGTCATAACACCAGTGCCTCTAGTGTTATGGTTATGGTACCTCCATAACTAGGTGAAACTGGTCATGCATGTATATGGCTATAGGTATTCTAAATTAAACATAAGCAAATCAAACATATAAACTTATACTACAGGAAAACAGTTGGCTACATACGGGGAATCCTAATAAGGAAAGAATGTCCATACTGAAAGGACGGGAATTCGTACCTTATGTCCAGTGAACGAAGAAGACGAACTGAGGCGAGTCCTACTTCGGTATCACTAATGCTACATAAATACATACGTGTATAAGTATCTGATTACTAAATACGTAACTGGTTTTATGTCATGTCTTAGCTTATTTTATACGTTCATGTCATGTTTTACCGTTTTAAGCTTTAAACTGTGTTTATCTTATATTCTGTCTATTCTGATTAAGTATTACTTGTATTTCATGTATTATTATACTTACTGTGTAATAATAAGTAACTTTCTAAAAATAGCAGGTTTCCTAAAAGAGAAAGTTTCTAAAAATAGAAAGTTACCAAAAATAGAAAGTTTCCAAAAATAGAAAGTTTCCAAAAATAGAAAGTTTCCAAAAATAGAAAGTTTCCAAAAATAGAAAGTTTCCAAAAATAGAAAGTTTCCAAAATAGAAAGTTTACAAAAATAGAAAGTTTCCAAAAATAGAATTACTGCTTAAAATAGATAAGTTTCTAAAAATAGAAAGTTTCCATAAATAGATTAGCTGCCTTAATTAAATAAGCTAAGTATATAAGCTTAAGTATTTTCTGATTATTTTTCTAAGTCATATTGATATAAGGTATAGTTTATTAATTATTACATGTAATTTAAATAAACTCTAGGTTAAAAGTATTTAATTAAATATATCATGTTTTTAATTAAATAAAGTTAAATACTTAGGTTAAAACATGTATTATTAACTATTAATAATATAACCTAAGTCATGTTAATTAATTAATTATAACCATGGTTTTTAATAATTAATTAATTATAAAGTCTAGAAAATATAAATACTTAGGTTAAAAATCCATGATCTAATGATTAAATTATAACCTAAGTCAGGTTTTATTAAATTAATCATGTCATATATTATTAATTTAATTTTAACATATGATTATTAAAAACACAACCTTAACATAAACTATGAACCGGATCGTGACTAGAAATCGTGAACCGGACCCGTAATCAACACCATACCCCGAACCACTTCGGGGTTCTCCCCTGTTTGCTGCTGCCGTGGGACCCACACCACCAACCGAGACCTTGAGGTCTTTGTGGTGGTCAATAAGCCAAACCGAGACCCCCTTGGGGTTCAGTTTAGGTGCCGGCCACAACAAAACACCCCTAAATCCTCTGTTTTGATTTACCCCATAAAAATTTACATGTTTGATTTATGTTTTTAATTAGCTTTTTAAAAACATCATGTTCTTATTTAATTTATTAAATCAAAACAAAAAGAAAAAGGATTAAAAAAGTGTACCGAATGCGTGGATCAAACGAGGATGAACACACACGAACACTTGCACCAAATTCAAGATCAAAAATCGAACAAACACCCCCTTTCTTTTGTTTATGTGCGGCGGCCAAGAGAGCAAGAAGGAAGGAGGAGCAAAAATCTTTTTAGGTTTTTGATAAATTTTCTGTAAAGTGAAAAGTGAAATAAAAGATTTACCTTAACCCCTTTTCTTAGTAAAATTTAAATGGGCTTGGCCCATGGACTTGGTGTAGCCGCGGGTAGGGGCCCCACATGGGGTACCCGTACCTTTTTCCGAGTCTATTTATTTAGTGTTCGTTCGTGTTTAGTCATGTTCGTGTTTTATGTGTTCTCTTTAAATATTAACCATGACTTAATATATTTATTCGTGTTCGTAATAAATATATATATGTAATTAATATTAGCTTGTGATTTAATTACGTTCATGATTTCATGATCGCATGTTCGTGATTAATTATTGTTTAAATAATTACTGTATGTTCGTACGTAATAAATACTTATCGTGTTCTAACACGTACGTAATACGTAAAATTCTAACACGTGAACGTACTCATACTATAAAAGGAAAGTTTTAATCTAGTACGTACGATCTTAAGGATACTATTCATGGTAAAAGCATGCGGGTTTTACAACTCTTCCCCCCTAAAAAGAATAATTTGTCCCTGAATTATAGATAAAGTAAACTGGAAAAGAAGAACATACCCGAATTCAAAATATGAAATGAGGGTAAGAAGCCCGGATAGACTCCTCTGTTTCCCAAGTGGCTTCCCGCTCGGTATGATCCCTCCAAAGGATTTTGACAAATGGAATCGTCTTCCTTCGCATGACTCGTTCTTGTATGTCAAGAACTCGTTCGGGTTCTTCTATGAAGGTGAGATCTTCACGTATCTGTTCCAGTGGATACTGAACCATGTGAAGGGGATGATACTGGTACCCTCTGAGTAAGGACACATGAAACACATTCTGTACATGCGAAAGCTGCGGAGGTAACGCTAACCGGTAAGATACTTCACCGACTCGCTCAATGATATCAAACGGTCCGATGAAACGAGGACTGAGCTTCCCTTTAATCCCGAAGCGTCTAACACCACGTGCCGGCGAAACCTTAAGGAAGAAGTGATCTCCTACGTTAAAATGTATGTCCCTACGATGCTTATCGGCGTAACTCTTCTGACGTGAACGTGCTTCCTGAAGTTTCTGCTTAGCTACTGCGATCCTTTCATTGGTCATCTTTATGATTTCTGGTCCTTCAAGTGTTCGCTCGCCAACCTGATCCCAACAGATTGGGGCGCGACACTTTCTTCCATACAACATCTCGAAAGGAGCACACTTGATACTTGCGTGCCAACTGTTGTTGTATGAAAACTCCACCAAACAGATATAATCGTCCCAATCACCCGTCCATTCCAACGCACATGACCTCAACATGTCTTCCAATGTCTGAATCGTTCGCTCTGACTGTCCGTCTGTTTGAGGATGAAAAGCCGTGCTAAGCTTAAGTTGTGTACCCCAAGCTTTCTGTAGGCTCTTCCAAAATCACGAAGTGAAACGAGGATCTCTGTCTGAGACGATGCTAGATGGAGCACCGTGTAGTCTCATGATCTCTTTTCTATACGTATCAGCGAGTTTACTTACCAGATCTTCCTTGTGGATCGGTAAGAAATGAGCTGATTTGGTAAGTCGATCTACGATAACCCAAATTGCATCGTGCTTCCTCTTGGTAGGTGGAAGACCAGTAACAAAATCCATGGTGATTTTGTCCCACTTCCACTCTGGAATATCTAGTGGTTGAAGGAGACCGCCAGATCGCTGATGCTCGATCTTAACCTGCTGGCAGGTAAGACATTTGGAGACGTAAGTGGCCACATCCTGTTTCATACCACTCCACCAAAAGTATTGCTTGATGTCATGGTACATCTTAGTCGAACCAGGATGTATAGAGAACGGCGAGCTATGAGCTTCAGCTAACAAGGCTTCCCGGAGTTCTTGATCATCAGGAACACAAAGTCTCGTGCCCTGCCATACGATACCATCTACATCTACTCTGAATTCCGTCTGTTTCTCCAAATTCTGTACTATCGCCCAGATTTCTCCATCATCTTTCTGAGCTTCCTTGATCTTAGAGAGTAACTCGGGTTCTACTCTAAGATTAGCCCTGTAAAACCCGCATGCTTTTACCATGAATAGTACCCTTAAGATCATATGTACTAGATTAAAACTTTCCTTTTATAGTATGATTACGTTTACATGTTAGGATTTTACGTATTACGTACGTGTTAGAACACGATAAGTATTTATTACGCACGAACACGCAATAATTATTTAACAATAATTAATCACGAACATGCGATCATGAAATCATGAACGTAATTAAATCACGAACTAATATTAATTACGTATATATATTTATTACGAGCGTGAATAAATATATGAGGTCACGGTAATTATTTAACGAGAACACACAAAACGCGAACACAAATAAACACGAACGAACAATTAAACAACGAGACACGGAAAACGGTACGGGTACCCCATGTGGGCCCCCCTTACCCGCGGCAACATTAAGGAGATGGGCCAAGCCCATCTCAAAACTTACTAAGAAGGGGTTATGGTAAATTTTGCTAGTCATTTTCACATTACAGTAAACTTAAACAAAAACCTAAAAGATTTTTCTCCTTCTCCTCCCTCCTCTCTTGTAGCCGCCGCACATAAACACCAAAAATGGGGTGTTTAGTTGATTTTGATCTTGAATCTTGCACGTGTGTTCGTGTGTGTTCATCCTCGTTAGATCCACGCATTCGGTATATTCTTTTAATCCTTTTCTTTTTGATTTGATCTAATAAAATAATTAAGAACATGATGTTTTTAAAAACCTAATTAAAAACATAGATCAAACATGTAAATGGTTTTTGGGAAAATCAAAAAGGTTGTTTTTTGGGGTGTTTGTTTGGTCGGCGCCTAAACCGAACCCCAAGGGGTCTCGGTTTGGCTAATAAACCACCACCGAGACCATATGGTCCCAGTTTGGTGGTGTGGGTCCCACGGCAGCAGCAAACCAAAGGGAACCCTGAAGTGGTTCGGGGTGTGGTGTCGATTTCATGTCCGGTTCATGGTTTCTAGTCAAGATCCGGTTCATGGTTTATGTTAAGATTATTTTTTTATAATCATATGTTAAAATTAAATTAATAAATATGACATGGTTAATTTAATAAACATGACTTAGGTTATAATTTAATCATTAGAATCATGGAATTATTAACCTAAGTATTTTATATTTTCTAGACTTATAATTAACTAATTATTTAAAAACCATGGTTATAATTAATTAATTAACATGACTTAGGTTATATTATTAATAAGTAATAAAACATGTTTTAACCTAAGTATTTAACTTTATTTAATTAAAAACATGATATATTTAATTAAATACTTTTAACCTATAGTTTATTTAAATTACATGTAATAATTAATAAACTATACATTATATCAGTATGACTTAGAAAATAATCAGAAAAACACTTAGGCTTATATACTTAGCTTATTTAACCAGCTTATATCTAATTATGGAAACTTTATATTTTTAGAAACTTATTTAATTAAGGCAGCTAATCTATTTATGGAAACTTTCTATTTTTAGAAACTTATTTAATTCAGGCAGCTAATCTATTTATGGAAACTTATTTAATTATGGCAGCTGATCTATTTATGGAAACTTTATATTTTTAGAAACTTATCTATTTTAAGCAGTAATTCTATTTTTGGAAACTTTCTACTTTTGGAAACTTTCTATTTTTGGAAACTTTCTATTTTTGGAAACTTTCTATTTTTGGTAACTTTCTATTTTTGGTAACTTTCTATTTTAGGAAACTTTCTATTTTTGAAAAGTTACTTATTATTACACACTAAGTATAATAATACATGAAATACCAGAAATACTTAATCAGAATAGACAGAATATATGATAAACACAGTTTAAGGCTTTAAACAGTAAAACATGACATGAACATATAAAATAAGCTAAGACATGACATAAAACCAGTTACGTATTTAGTAAGCAGATACTTATTCATGTATGTATTTATGTAGCATTAGTGATACCGAAGTAGGATTCTCCTCAGTTCATCTTCTTCGTTCACTAGACATAAGGTACGGATTCTCGTCCTTTCAGTATGGACATTCTTTCCTTATTAGGATTCCCCGTATGCAGCCAACTGTTTTCCCGTAGTATAAGTTTATATGTTTGATTTGCTTATGTTTAATTTAGAATACCTATAGCCATATACATGCATGACCAGTTTCACCTAGTTATGGAGGTACCATAACCATAACATTAGAGGCACTGATGTTATGACTTCACCACGGCGGAGTGATTGCTCGTGGCGTCCCTTCAGCTTTTGGCCATATTATCATATTTATCATGTGGGGTGTATGGGTGCATCCTAGTTACATGTTTTTCAGCAGATTTCTCAGTGTGAATGTGGTGTGTGCCTTGAATCCTTCACAAGGAGCTGATCCCTCCTACCCAAACCAGTATATTAAATTAGAGGCAGCCCCTCTAATTTGCATGATGAGGTCACCCCTCCAAGTATTCATGCACGGTGGATTTTCATGACCTATGTTGGCTAATGGTAAAATATGTTAGACAATTTTCATAAGATAAACATAAGGCTTTTCAAACTATAAAACCAATTTTATGAACATGTTCCAGGTTTTCCAGGACTTATACATTTCTGCTGCTATTAAGTCTTTATTATGCTTAGTCATTCACACTATGTCTATATCCGTGCACTGAGCGTTTTGCTCAGCCGTTACTTTCCTTTCCATGTCCCAAAACGGCAGGTACCCAAGGACAGACTCGAGCATTTGGAGGATGTGCATAGGAGGGAAGCTGCCATAGACTTCTTTTCCTTCTGCCTTCACTTATTTATGCTTGTTTAAGTCTTTCATTTCATTTCATTTACTTTATTATGTTTTGGGCTTATGTTTGAGAACCGATGTTTGATTCCGGTTTACCCTATGGTCATGTAATGTTTAGACATTTATCCTTGCATGCTTTGATGACACGCCATAATTACGCGTGACATTTCATTTATCAAAATGGGGTGTTACAATTACGGTATCAGTGCCAAGGCTTCGACCTGTAGGCTCTAAAACTCGACCTGTGACTAGTGGGTAGTCACCAGGAGCTTCCTAAGCCAACGTTTGTTATTCTACGTATTG
Source organism: Glebionis coronaria (assembly GCA_025667525.1). Lineage (NCBI taxonomy): Eukaryota > Viridiplantae > Streptophyta > Magnoliopsida > Asterales > Asteraceae > Glebionis > Glebionis coronaria. The sequence goes on along the minus strand of CM046876.1, from coordinate 297,451,549 downwards.
ATGTTTTTAGCGCATTGTTGTTCTAACCATGATGTTTTCAGTACCTTGAGGTTTTAACCTTGATGTTTTCATCGATATTGTTTTACTGATATGGATGGACAACCGTCATTCATATTTAGTTATGTGTCATTGTTTCATGCATAATGTTCCTCGTGAACTGTTGCTATGTGGACTGAACCCCAATAGTTCATAATTAGTCACATAAATTTTTTTTTTGATAAGTTTTGACAGATGAGTTTCATTTATTTATGTTTCATGTATCATTGTTGCAGGAATTATGACTAAGTAATGGTTGGTACAGGACTGGCCCTATTTAGTCGCATGTGCTTTTATCGAAACTTTTAACTTTGGGACCGACCCATAGGCGTCCCCTCGCCATGTATTTTGTTTTGGGACCGACCCATAGGCGTCCCCTCGCACATATAAAGGTTTTTATAAACTACATTACGCATTCATGCATAAAATTTTTCTCATGATTTATTGGCAAAAAAAAAATATATTTCATGTCCCCTCATAAGTTAATATGTTTTTATGTCAAGTATGTTTTCATACTGTCATGGTTAACTTCAGTTTCGTGCTGATTATGTTATACACTCCTTCGTGATAGATGGTTTCATGTTTCTTCATGATAATTCCGTCTTCATGTTGATTACGTCTTATGCCGCTTTTGTTATTTATGCTCTGATACAAGGCATTATTAGACTTCATTGAATCCTGCTTTGATGATAGTCATGGTTGGTTTTCATTGATCAGGCTGTCAGGAAAATCATCGTTGAATTTTGTGTAACAATACTTTAACGTTTCTCGATACAACCAGAATGATGTCTATGCTATTACTGCCAGATTATCATGATGGTTTCCTAACCGTTTAACCGATATACTTTCCTTAAATCATGACAAAAGATCGACCCCATGCCGATCATTTCATGTTCATTATATGTGTACTCCATGTACCATATTCCATGTGTATTACACGTACCTAAATCCATGTGTATTTCACTTGCAATACTTCACGAGTATTCGCCAGCCGATTCTGAATCATCTCAGGCGTATTTTCAATTGTTGATATTCTACAAGATTGCTGATGTCGCTCATAAATTAGAGATGTTACTAAAGGTTGATGCTACTGACGTTCGAAGACGCTACGAGATGCGGATGTTGTTCACAACCTGGAGATCCTACAAGACGAAGACAAAGGCGTCATAGCAAAGAAATTGGACGAGAAGATGCTTCACCATCATAATATTTCCATCAATCATTGTCCCTAATTCTTAGTTACATGTCACACGTCATTGGGCTGTCATTTCAGCCATATGAGTGCAAACCGGTACCAGCCGGCCACTCAACTGAATAGTTACATGAATCACGGTCATGAGAATGACCGTCATGGAACTGACATACATGATGATAGTAACCACTACTATGACAGAAACTATCCTAGAAATCGCAACCGAGGCTCCGGCCGTGGACGTGATCAGACATACTAAGGATCAGTAGTCCAACCGATCCGCCAAGTCTGGCATAATAACCTAATATTGTAGTTCTATTGTTTTACGTCTCGAGACACATGTCAAGACATCTGTCAAGAAGCATGTCTCACGTATACTTTCTGAAGGCGCATGTCAAGACACCAGTCAAGACATATGTCATGCTTATAGTTCCAAGACACGAGTCAAGACACATGACTCACGTCCAACTATGGAACATTTCTAAGAAATTCAGGGTACCCTCCAAGGGTATATCCATTTTGTTGTGCCATGAATTAATCAAACCAAAAGAATTTCAATACCATTATCGGCGCATCAGTGAGAACTTTCACGTTGCCGATGTCACTTTCATTTATTTCACCATATTTCATATATTCATGACCATGAAGGACGCCTTTCGTATTCCCACGTATACGAAGGTTTTCCTTCAGCTTAATGATGAGATCCAAGCTGCTAACGCATTTCCTCAGACAGACACACGATGAATTTTATCCTAATTATGGACTATGAACAGCACACCATGCTACGATTCATAATTATGTACAGTAATGTTCAAGCTCCTGAATACTTTCAGCTTGATTTTCCATCAGGAAAATCTGTACAATATATCTATGCTTACAAGAATGTGCGTTGTTAGCCATGGTCGCTAAAATTTTCTAGCTGTCAGTAAGACACAACTACTGAAGTCCTTTTACGCATAGCCAGTGATTATTCCAAAATCTTCATATAAGAAGAACCTACAAGGAGAAGGATGGTACCATGAGATTATGTGTCGACTACCGTCGATTTAAACAAATCACCATTTATGACCGTTATTCTCCTCCACGTATGGACAACATGTCCAATCGAACTTATAGTGTTAATCACTTTTCCAAGATCGAACTCATGATCATGCTGCCAACAGTGACGAGTGGAAAAGCAGGACATGTCCATGACTGCTATTAGTACACGACTCGGTCAAGATAGATTTATGATTTTGAATTAGTCTCATCAATGCTCCAACGGCATTATAAGAATGAGTTTTCATGAACTCATAGCAAATTCATCAGTGTTTTCATTGAGGATAACCTGATTTCCCTCTAAGCCTAGAGAAGAACAGGAAGACCATATCTGCACTATGTTGCAAATTCTATGACAAGAGAACTTTTACCTGGAAATTTTTCCAATATCAATTCTGGTTGATTACAGTGACATGCTGGATCACATGGAATTGCATGGTTAATCTTACCATGACTCAGCTTATGCGTAAAGGAGATAACCCTACATTACTTTAGGTGTTATAGAATATCCTACGCTAAGAGAAGTTTAGATTCATAGACTCAGAGTTTCACAAACTCCTATGTATCAAGTTCGATGAAGCAAGATAAAGTTACGTTCATATCTTCATACCTGTCATACAAACAGGTTAAGATAGGACACCAACAGACTAGGATGTTTTCATCATCTGAAATTGTGAATCGAAAAGGGACAAGATCTCCATGGATTTTAGTTACCAGATTACAGGAAACTCAGAAGAAGCATGATGCTATCTGGGTTGTTGTCAACAGTTGATCAAGTCTGCAGAACCCTTACATCCGTACGGATTTCAGAACCAACAGATTGATCGGACACATTCCACGCCAAGGTTCATCCGACCACTTGGAAATCCCTCAGCTATCTGGTCTGACAAAGATTCGCAATTGTACTCCTTAATTACTTCACGTCTTCATTCTGATTCCACGACTTGCTTTCACGCTCGCGTTCATGACACTATTCACGTTCATGATCGTATCTGGGTTTACGATTTTACGTTCATTTCGTTCTGGGAAGTTTTGCAAGAACTTGAGAGACCAGACCCAAGTTTAGTATAACTCCCTATCCCCAGATAAACGTTTCTCGTCATATTCTGTGTCTCACCTTGTAGCGTTTGGCGTTACCGCCATTATATTCTATGTTCACGATATGTTTCACATGTCATGTTCATTCCACGTTCCTCATATCATGATCAAGATTTGTTACACGTATCATGATCACGATATGTTTACTCATACTACACTCATCACTTCTCAACGTATCACGTTCAAAATTTTTCACGTCTCACGTTCAAAATTTTTCACGTACTACGTTTCCTTATGTCTCGCGCATCGTTGCTAATTATCAGTTAAGTTAGAAATGTTTCGCATGATAACGTTTTAGTTGCCCTTACACGTTAATTCTTATTCCCTCGATCAAATTTAGGGGATCTACCTTAAGTTGATAACCAAGAACTTCTTCGTATTTCAAGTCAAGGTCAGGAGGACCAAGATTTATCATTTGTGTCAAGATCTGTGAAGGAACCGTTCCAAGAGGGAAGCCACTTGGAAACGGACAAGTTCATCCGGACTTCTAATCCGTTTTCTCTTAGCAATTAGATAGGTCCTTTCAGTCACGTCACGTTCCATGTCCTTTCAAGACATGTCACGTTCCGTTTTCCTTCTGCCAGGTCACCTGAACGTTTTATTTATCTTACATACCCTCTCGGTTTAATTCGGGTATGTTTCTCCTTCAGTTACGTTATCTATAATTCGGGGACGAATTATTCTTTTTAGGGGGGAAGAGTTGTAAAACCCGCATGCTTTTACCATGAATAGTACCCTTAAGATCGTACGTACTAGATTAAAACTTCCCTTTTATAGTATGATTACGTTTACATTTTAGGATTTTACGTGTTACGATCGTGTTAGAACACGATAAGTAATTATTACGCACGAACACGCATTAATTATTTAACAATAATTAATCACGAACATGTGATCATGAAATAATTAACGTAATTAAATCACGAACTAATATTAATTACGTATATATATTTATTACGAGCGTGAATAAATATATGAGGTCACGGTAATTATTTAACGAGAACACGCAAAACGCGAACACAAATAAACACGAACGAACAATTAAACAACGAGACACGGAAAACGGTACGGGTACCCCATGTGGGGCCCCCTACCTGCGGCAACATTAAGGAGATGGGCCAAGCCCATCTCAAAACTTACTAAGAAGGGGTTTTGGTAAATTTTGCTAGTCATTTTCACATTACAGTAAACTTAAAAAAAACCTAAAAGATTTTTCTCGTTCTCCTCCCTCCTCTCTTGTGGCCGCCGCACATAAACACCAAAAAGGGGGGTGTTTAGTTGATTTTGATCTTGAATCTTGTACGTGTGTTCGTGTGTGTTCATCCTCGTTAGATCCACGCATTCGGTATATTCTTTTAATCCTTTTCTTTTTGATTTGATCTAATAAAATAATTAAGAACATGATGTTTTTAAAAACCTAATTAAAAACATAGATCAAACATGTAAATGGTTTTTGGGAAAATCAAAAAGGTTGTTTTTAAGGGTGTTTGTTTGGCCGGCGCTTAAACCGAACGCCAAGGGGGTCTCGGTTTGGTTAATAAACCACCACCGCGACCATATGGTCCCGGTTTGGTGGTGTGGGTCCCATGGCAGCAGCAAACCAAAGGGAACCCCAAAGTGGTTCGGGGTGTGGTGTCGATTTCATGTCCGGTTCATGGTTTCTAGTCAAGATCCGGTTCACGGTTTATGTTAAGATTATTTTTTTTATAATCATATGTTAAAATTAAATTAATAAATATGACATGGTTAATTTAATAAACATGACTGGTTATAATTTAATCATTAGAATCATGGATTTATTAACCTAAGTATTTTATATTTTCTAGACTTATAATTAATTAATTATTTAAAAACCATGGTTATAATTAATCAATTAACATGACTTAGGTTATATTATTAATAAGTAATAATACATGTTTTAACCTAAGTATTTTACTTTATTTAATTAAAAACATGATATATTTAATTAAATACTTTTAACCTATTGTTTATTTAAATTACATGTAATAATCAGTAAACTATACATTATATCAGTATGACTTAGAAAATAATCAGAAAAACACTTAGGCTTATATACTTAGCTTATTTAACCAGCTTATATCTAATTATAGAAACTTTCTATTTTTAGAAACTTATTTAATTAAGGCAACTAATCTATTTATGGAAACTTTCTATTTTTAGAAACTTATTTAATTCAGGCAGCTAATCTGTTTATGGAAACTTATTTAATTAAGGCAGCTGATCTATTCATGGAAACTTTCTATTTTTAGAAACTTATCTATTTTAATCAGTAATTCTATTTTTGGAAACTTTCTATTTTTGGAAACTTTCTATTTTTGGAAACTTTCTATTTTTGGTAACTTTCTATTTTTGGAAACTTTCTATTTTAGGAAACCTGCTATTTTTGGAAAGTTACTTATTATTACACAGTAAGTATAATAATACATTAAATACCAGAAATACTTAATCAGAATAGACAGAATATATGATAAACACAGTTTAAGGCTTTAAACAGTAAAACATGACATGAACATATAAAATAAGCTAAGACATGACATAAAACCAGTTACGTATTTAGTAAGCAGATACTTATTCATGTATGTATTTATGTAGCATTAGTGATACCGAAGTAGGATTTTCCTCAGTTCATCTTCTTCGTTCACTGGACATAAGGTACGGATTCCCGTCCTTTCAGTATGGACATTCTTTCCTTATTAGGATTCCCCGTATGCAGCCAACTGTTTTCCCGAGTATAAGTTTATATGTTTGATTTGCTTATGTTTAATTTAGAATACCTATAGCCATATACATGCATGACCAGTTTCACCTAGTTATGGAGGTACCATAACCATAATATTAGAGGCACTAATGTTATGACTTCACCACGGCGGAGTGATTGCTTGTGGCGTCCCTTCAGCTTTTGGCCATATTATCATATTTATCATGTGGGGCGTATGGGTGCATCCTAGTTAAATGTTTTTCAGCAGATTTCTCAGTGTGAATGTGGTGTGTGCCTTGCATCCTTCACAAGGAGCTGATCCCTCCTACCCAAACCAGTATATTAAATTAGAGGCATCCCTTCTAATTTGCTTGATGAGGTCACCCCTCTAAGTATTCATGCATGGTGGATTTTCATGACCTATGTTGGCTAATGGTAAAATATGTTAGACAGTTTTCATAAGATAAACATAAGGCTTTTCAAACTATAAAACCAGTTTTATGAACATGTTCCAGGTTTTCCAAGACTTATACATTTCCGTTGCTATTAAGTCTTTATTATGCTTAGTCATTCACACTATGTCTATATCCGTGCACTGAGCGTTTTGCTCAGCCGTTACTTTCCTTTCCATGTCCCAAAACGGCAGGTACCCAAGGACAGACTCGAGCATTTAGAGGACGTGCATAGGAGGGAAGCTGCCATAGACTTCTTTTCCTTCTACCTTCACTTATTTATGCTTGTTTAAGTCTTTCATTTCATTTCATTTACTTTATTATGTTTTAGGCTTATGTTTGGGAACCGATGTTTGATTCCGGTTTACCCTATTGTCATGTAATGTTTAGACATTTATCCTTGCATGCTTTGATGACACGCCATAATTACGCGTGACATTCCATTTATCAAAATGGGGTGTTACAAGCCCAGTAACCGTGCTGTCCATGTACCATGATCTTGATGTCTAGTCGCTCCAAGTCTCTTATGATTTCCTCCTCAATATTAATGCTGTTGATCATTCCGGACTTCCTGCTAAGAGCATCTGCTACTACATTTGCCTTTCCGGGATGATACTGTAGATTAATGTCATAATCCTTCAACAGCTCTAACCATCTTCTCTGCCTCATGTTCAATTCACGTTGAGTGAAGATATACTTCAAGCTCTTGTGATCCGTGGGGAAAATGTCACATGATTCTCCATATAGGTAGTGCCTCCATATCTTCAATGCAAACACGACTGCAACAAGTTCCAAGTCATGCGTAGGGTAATTCTCTTCATAAGGCTTAAGCTGCCATGAAGCGTACGCGATCACTTTCCCATGTTGCATGAGAACACAACCAAGTCCCTTCCCCGATGCATCACTATAGATTTGAAATCCACCCGTACCAGATGGGAGAGTAAGAATAGGTGCAGATACTAGCTTCTGCTTCAGGTCTTCAAAGCTCTTCTCTCGTTCTTCAGTCCAGACGAATTTATCCCCTTTCCCCATCAGTTTTATCAATGGTAGTGCTAAGCGGGAAAAGTTCTCCACGAACCTACGGTAATAGCCAGCTAAGCCTAAGAAACTGCGGACTTCCGTCGCTGATGTCGGCCTCGGCCACTTAGTAATGGCCTCAACCTTCGCTGGATCCATAGTGATTCCTTCTGCTGATACAATGTGACCTAAGAATGCCACCTTGTCTAACCAGAACTCACATTTGGAGAATTTAGCATACAGTTGCTTCTGGCGAAGAATCTATAGTATTGTACGAAGATGGTCTTCGTGTTCCTCCTTGGACTTTGAGAAAATCAGGATGTCATCGATGAAGACAATGACGAACTTGTCCAGAAATTCATGGTAGATTCTGTTCATCAATTCCATGAACACTGCTGGAGCATTTGTCAGGCCGAATGGCATAACTACAAATTCGTAGTGGCCATAGCGGGTACGAAAAGCAGTCTTGGCGATGCCCTGCTCCTTAACCCTTAGCTGATGGTAGCCTGACCTAAGATCAATCTTGGAGAAGTGTTTGGCCCCTTGGAGTTGGTCAAACAGATCGTCTGTACGCGGTAGTGGATACCTATTCCGGATAGTAATCTTGTTGAGCTCGTGATAGTCTATGCAAAGACGCATACTGTCGTCCTTCTTCTTAATAAATAAGACCGGTACGCCCCATGGAAATGCGCTCGGTCGAATGAAACCTCGTTCTAGAAGTTCTTTGATTGTGGTAAAATACGACCTTTAGGAAAAGGAGCGTAAAAGCGGTAAGTATTAAACAAATGATTTTAGGAAAAACCAAGTGTTAATGACCCTTATGAAGTTCGTTTCCCAAGGAGGTATATGTGTGTGAAAAACTTGTTAAATGTTTGTGATTAATGATTGGTTTAGAAAGGGATGAGAAAAGAAGATGACGAAGACGTGAAAATTACTACTAGAATGATAAAACGTAAAACCGTAAAAACTACAAAAATAAAAATTAATTCTAAAAATTACCAAAAATTCACCAAAAATCAAAATAAATAAACTAAGAGTTTACCAATGATCAAAACGTTTTCAAACCTTTTAAATAATTAAATATCCAATTTTTAAATGCTAATTAAAGCCCTAAAAATCAAATAAATTATCAAAAAGCCCAAATAAAGCTTTTTCAATTGGTAAACCTCTAAAATGACCTAAAAAGATTAAAAACCTATTTTTAGAAATTTTTAAACTAATAAGAACTATTTAAAATGATTTAAAAACTATTAAAACTTAAAATAATTATAAAAATTAATCTAAAAGTGATAAAATTATTCTAAAAGTTGCTAAATTCCTATTTTAATGTATTAAAGCTAAGAAAAATGTAAAAAGTTGGAAAATGTGAATTTTGAAAAATAATAATAAAATAATATTAAAATAATATTAAAAATCCAAAAATTATAAAAAATTATAAAAACTTGCAAACTAGTTTATTTTAACCTAAATAATCAGAAAATCAAAGTGAAATGACCAGAATACCCCTATTGGGCCCGCAAATGGGCCAAAACCAAAAACAGTCAACCTTAATGGGCTTTTGGGCCCAAAAAGTCTAACTTGGCCCATTTGACTTGGAAAAGCCCTATCTGACTCAAAATTTAATTCTAAGAATAAAACTCTAAAGGCCCAAAAGCTGAATGTGAGCTTATCACAACTTAATAAGCAGGCAGCTTATTCTTATTGGGCTTTTCAGCCCATTAAGCAATAAGCCAATGCCATAAGCTCTAATTTGACACACAACCTTCTTTTGGGATGCTTATGAGATCTGTAAAAAGAAATTTTGAAAAAGCACACTCAATAAGCCAGAAATAAGCAAAGTAAAAATCCACAAAACGACAAAATAGTCGGGTTTGAGATTTAGGGCACCTCATAAGCTCTAGTTTGTTGCAAAAGCTCACAAATAGCTTAACTAAGAATAATTAATCAATAAAATCACAAAAAGCCAAGTAGAATAAGCTGTAAGAACAAATAACTGGCTGAAAAAGCCAAATAAGCTAGTTTTCTAGCAAAAGCTTAACCAAAAGCCTTGTAACCTTCCACACTTGATATTAAGCTGAGAAAAATGAGTTCTATTACAAAAACTAAGTTGTTGCATGTACCAATAAGCAAAACAGATTCAATAAGCCTTGAAACCAAGTTTGACCAAAAGTCAAACGCTGATAAGTTGAAATCAAACGCTGACAGGAACAAAGTGGACGTTGACAGACTAAATGAAGTGTATGGACTTGTTTTTCACCCTGCTGGTCAAGGTTTGAGTGCAAACCTTGTGAATCAAAGCTTACCAGTTGGGTAAACTTGATGTGTTTTGGGACAAATAAGCCAATAAGCCAGTGGGCTTATAAGCTATGAACAAAACAATCCAAATAGCCAAATAATCTCACAAGCAGCACACAAATAGGATCCAAGCAACAAAACAGTAGTCCTTAAACTAGAAATCAAAATGCAACACCAAATGAGGTGGTCACTTTGCTGATGCAAATGACCACTTCAGCAGACTTTGATAAGCTATAACAATCACAATAAGCCACCAAATTCAACAACCAGATAACCAATATATAGCTTATCACCCAAACTATTCCCAAACCTGATTTCAGACCTTAGATCCAAGTAACAAAGGAGTTATTGGATCTGATGTGTTTGACCAATTCCAAAACCACTTTTATCAGATTTTTGCAAAACTTCAAATCCCTTTTCCAAACTTTCAGAAAGTAAACTAATGACTAAAACTTGTATATTAAGACTTGTTTAGACCTCCCAAACCCTAAGAACCAAGGGAACAAGGCCACAAGGCCTTATGAACCAGTAATCCCAAACAGTCCTTAATCAACCACTTTTCAAACAAACTTCTGATTTTCAAACACAACCTACTGATTTTATCCTTCAAATAGCTACACTAGGTGACAACTAGTAGATTACAACCATAAAACATAAAGCACAAACACAGAATCACCAAATCATATGTCAAAGTACAAAATAAGCACAAACATGAAATTTTTAGAGGAATCTTAACAAGAGGTTATACCTGCCCTCCATAACATCCTAGGAGGGCCAGCTATGCTCCTTGGACCTTGTTCAACAACTAGAACAAGACCAAGGTACTTCAACAAAGAAGATGCAAGACTGCCTTGGTTGATGGTTCAAAGTAGAACCTCAAGGACTTGATTTCTTCAACACAAGCAGCAAACAACTCAACCAAGGGCTCTAATCCCTTCACAAGCTTGGTGTCAACAAGCTTGCAAGAGCTTATAGCTTATGGCTAAGGGTTACTACACAAAAATAAGAAAAATCAGAAACCTTCTTTCAAGCTTTTTCAAACTTGAAAAACTTACCAAACATAAACGTCCTTGAACCAAATTATTCAAGCACACTTATAACAATCAATGGAACTCAGAATCACCTTTAAACAATACCAACTTTCAAAAACATAAAAAGGAATTACAATTTTCTCAAAATACCAACTTTTATAAATTCCAAAAAGGAATTACAAGTTTAAAAGGTAAAGACTGGAACAAAGGGACTCTCACATGTTGAGGTCTCTTTTTATAGGCAAATGCCTGGCTACACTATTCACAAACCCTAGCACTGAATTCTCTAAAATGCCCTTGAGGTCTTCTAGGCGTTTCTTGGTTGTGAGCTGTCCAAAGTGATCAAGGGCGTTCATTTTAGCTTTGGAATGAAGCAAGGATCCTTAGCTGTTGATTTGGACACGTAGGATGACTTGGAGAGTAAGTTGCATTTTCATTGGTTAAACGGGAATTGGGGGTGGGGTTCATAGTGAGTGGGATTAAGGGTTTTTGGTGTGGGATAGGTTTCTGCACATGTGAATCAAGTGTGTGCAAAGGGAATTGATTTTTACCCTAAGTTTAAGTGGAGTAAAAACTGGGGGTGAAGAAGGGTAAACAGTAGTACTTTTGATCCGAAATTGGGGGAAAAGAGTTATTTGGCGCATTTTTCAGGTTTGAATGTTTCAAGTATACAACTTTGGCCCTTATTTTTCTTCTTTCCTTTCATTTGTGTTTTAAAACGTGTCAGCGCCCATTTCCTTTGTTGACAACTTTCAGGACTTGTCAATTTTGGCACAAAACTTTTCAACAAGGTTTACAAGGGTTGTTTTTGCCATTTTGAGATATTTCAAGGGCTGATCTTGGACATTCTTGATCTTCAAAGGTCTTCAATGTATCTTTGGCTTCATGAGGGACCATCGTTGGCAATTTGGAATTGTTGAGGGACTAATCTTGCCATTTCTTCAAAGTTGAAGGACCTTTTGTGTAATTTTGACAAACTTAAGGGACCAAACTTGTAATTATCAATATACAAGGGTTTTAAGTGTCTTTTCTTCAATAAATGAGGATCAATCTTGTATGTCTTCAAGTCTTCAAGGGTATTTGTTGAATATTCCATGAATTAGTGCCCGGTTCTTTGTACGGCTTCGTTTCGCGTGTCTGTTTCTCCTTATATCTTGTGATCTTTTGTCTTTTTCACGATATCCATACCTAAAATACACAAGTAAACAAACACTAGCATATATATGGTATATTATGACATTTTTATGCATTTAAAGCCCGAAAAGAACGATGAGATCATGTATAAATGCCATCTCATCACTCCCCCATACTAAGCCATTGCCGTACCCTCATGCAATGCTAGAATAAAGTATCTAAGCATCACCAAAGTTCAATTTTATTATCCTTTATTGAAGAGTAAAAGACTTGCAACATACTACGAAGATGTGTAAAGACATAACATATGATTTTCATCACGAAAAGTGACTTTTAAGGTCAAAGAATAGAAACAAGTAAATGTCCCTTAGAGTAAACTTCGTCATCCTTGATTGTCATACATTCCATGCTAAGTGCAAAAACGAGATCATTGTTGGTACAAGTCACAATGCTAACACTACTCATACGTCCAAATTGTGTAATACTTTTTCTCCTCGCAATCCTAGTTATTATAAAAGGAAATGGGTTACTAGCATTTTTTATCTATTTGTCATGGATCACAAGTGATTCATATTGACTTTTTTGAGTAGTTATTAGTCCGAAAGCAAAGTAGCACGATTTGATCAATAGTTAGCCGAAGGACAAAATCTTTTAAAACGGCTTCTCGTGTACCTCCTTAAGTTCATATCTTGGCATAACTCGTTTCACGATTTGAGACCTTTATCGGACCGATATTTGGCATGTACTTCATACTTCAAATCTTGGGAAGACGTTCTTGAAATTATTGTCTTCTCTTCACATATTTGGAATTTCTTCACTTGACGTTTTTGAGAGATTCTTGATATTTGGACCACGACTTCATCATTTTTCTTCAATCTTTACTTTGGATTTTGATATACAACGATCCCCTCCTTTTCGGACTTGGATATATTTATCCTCATACCTTGTAAGGGTCTTTTTGGATAGACTTTCTCCATGATATTTAGGGGAGTAATTGCTTTTCGTCGTGTGTCTCGATCCTTCATATTGATTTAGGAATAATGATACTTCACATCATCTTTGGATCTTTAGCAAAAATAGAGCTCCTCATGCCTTGTTAGGGCCTTTTTGGATGATCGCCAATCTTCGCGTCCCGCTTCAATAAGTTATGCCTTGGCTATGAACTCTATTCAACCCCGAGCAACTTTTAAACGATCTTGCGCTAGAGGCTAAGTAACATTTCAAATCGTACGACCTTACTTATTGCAATTATGATTTATTCCTAATGCATTGATCTTATGGGAAGAAAAAGCCACAATTAAAAACATATGAGTTTTTGAAAGAACACTTTCATGTTCTACGTTTAGCATGATCACTTGTCTAACTCTATCATCTCTCGTTCTTCACTATATAAAGACCTCTAATTAAAGAGACTTGTGAATACTTAGCCATGCAAGTCAAAATTAAGCCAAATATGACTGTGGTAAAATACGACCTTTAGGAAAAGGAGCGTAAAAGCGGTAAGTATTAAACAAATGATTTTAGGAAAAACCAAGTGTTAATGACCCTTATGAAGTTCGTTTCCCAAGCAGGTATATGTGTGTGAAAAACTTGTTAAATGTTTGTGATTAATGATTGGTTTAGAAAGGGATGAGAAAAGAAGATGACGAAGACGTGAAAATTACTACTAGAATAATAAAACGTAAAACCGTAAAAACTACAAAAATAAAAATTAATTCTAAAAATTACCAAAAATTCACCAAAAATCAAAATAAATAAACTAAGAGTTTACCAATGATCAAAACTTTTTCAAACCTTTTAAATAATTAAATATCCAATTTTTAAATGCTAATTAAAGCCCTAAAAATCAAATAAATTATCAAAAAGCCCAAATAAAGATTTTTCAATTGGTAAACCTCTAAAATGACCTAAAAAGATTAAAAACTATTTTTAGAAAATTTTAAACTAATAAGAACTATTTAAAATGATTTAAAAACTATTAAAACTTAAAATAATTATAAAAATTAATCTAAAAGTGATAAAATTATTCTAAAAGTTGCTAAATTCCTATTTTAATGTATTAAAGCTAAGAAAAATGTAAAAAGTTGGAAAATGTGAAATTTGAAAAATAATAATAAAATAATATTAAAAATCCAAAATTATAAAAAATTCTAAAAACTTGCAAACTAGTTTATTTTAACCTAAATAATCAAAAAATCAAAGTGAAAAGACCAGAATATCCCTATTGGGCCCTCAAATGGGCCAAAAGCAAAAACAGTCAACCTTAATGGGCTTTTGGGCCCAAAAAGTCAAACTTGGCCCAATTGACTTGGAAAAGCCCTATCTGACTCAAAATTTAATTCTAGGAACAAAACTCTAAAGGACCAAAAGCTGAATGTGAGCTTATCACAGCTTAATAAGCAGGCAGCTTATTCTTATTGGGCTTTTCAGCCCATTAAGCAATAAGCCAATGCCATAAGCTCTAATTTGACACACAACCTTCTTTTGGGATGCTTATGAGATATGTAAAAAGAAATTTTGAAAAACACACTCAATAAGCCAGAAATAAGCAAAGTAAAATCCACAAAACGACAAAATAGTCGGGTTTGAGATTTAGGGCACCTCAGAAGCTCTAGTTTGTTGCAAAAGCTCACAAATAGCTTAACTAAAAATAACCAATCAAGAAAATCACAAAAAGCCAAGTAGAATAAGCTGTAAGAACAAATAAGCTGGCTGAAAAAGCCAAATAAGCTAGTTTTCTAGCAAAAGCTTACCAAAAGACTTGTAACCTTCCACACTTGATATTAAGCTGAGAAAAATGAGTTCTATTACAAAAACTAAGTTGTTGCATGTACCAATAAGCAAAACAGATTCAATAAGCCTTGAAACCAAGTTTGACCAAAAGTCAAACGCTGATAAGTTGAAATCAAACGCTGACAGTAACAAAGTGGACGTTGACAGACTTAATGAAGTGTATGGACTTGTTTTTCACCCTGCTGGTCAACGTTTGAGTGCAAACCTTGTGAATCAAAGCTTACCAGTTGGGTAAACTTGATGTGTTTTGGCACAAATAAGCCAATAAGCCAGTGGGTTTATAAGTTATGAACAAAACAATCCAAATAGCCAAATAATCTCACAAGCAGCACACAAATATGATCCAAGCAACAAAACAGCAATCCTTAAACTAGAAATCAAAATGCAACACCAAATGAGGTGGTCACTTTGCTGATGCAAATGACCACTTCAGCAGAATTTGATAAGCTATAACAATCACAATAAGCCACCAAATTCAACAACCAGATAACCAATAGATAGCTTATCACCCAAACTATTCCCAAACCTGATTTCAGACCTTAGATCCAAGTAACAAAGGAGTTATTGGATCTGATGTGTTTGACCAATTCCAAAACCACTTTTATCAGATTTTTGCAAAACTTCAAATCCCTTTTCCAAACATTCAGAAAGTAAACCAATGACTAAAACTTGTATATTAAGACTTGTGTAGACCTCCCAAACCCTAAGAACCAAGGGAACAAGGCCACAAGGCCTTATGAACCAGTAATCCCAAACAGTCCTTAATCAACCACTTTTCAAACAAACTTCTGATTTTCAAACACAACCTACTGATTTTATCCTTCAAATAGCTACACTAGGTGAAAACTAGCCGATTACAACCATAAAACACAAAGCACAAGAACAGAATCACCAAATCATATGCCAAAGTACAAAATAAGCAGAAACATGAAATTTTTAGAGGAATCTTAACAAGAGGTTATACCTGCCCTCCACCACATCCTAGGAGGGCCAGCTATGCTCCTTGGACCTTGTTCAACAACTAGAACAAGACCTAGGTACTTCAACAAAGAAGATGCAAGACTGCCTTGGTTGATGGTTCAAAGTAGAACCTCAAGGACTTGATTTCTTCAACACAAGCAGCAAACAACTCAACCAAGGGCTCTAATCCCTTCACAAGCTTGGTGTCAACAAGCTTGCAAGAGCTTATAGCTTATGGCTAAGGGTTAGTACACAAAAATAAGCAAAATCAGAAACCTTCTTTCAAGCTTTTTCAAACTTGAAAAACTTACCAAACATAAACGTCCTTGAACCAAATGATTCAAGCACACTTATAACAATCAATGGAACTCAGAATCACCTTTAAACAATACCAACTTTCAAAAACATAAAAAGGAATTACAATTTTCTCAAAATACCAACTTTTATAAATTTCAAAAAGGAATTACAAGTTTAAAAGGTAAAGACTGGAACAAAGGGACTCTCACATGTTGAGGTCTCCTTTTATAGGCAAATGCCTGGCTACACTATTCACAAACCCTAGCACTAAATTCTCTAAAATGCCCTTGAGGTCTTCTAGGCGTTTCTTGGTTGTGAGCTGTCCAAAGTGATCAAGGGCGTTCATTTTAGCTTTAGAATGAAGCAAGGATCCTTAGCTGTTGATTTGGACACGTAGGATGACTTGGAGAGTAAGTTGCATTTTCATTGGTTAAACGGGAATTGGGGGTGGGGTCCATAGTGAGTGGGGTTAAGGGTTTTTGGTGTGGGATAGGTTTCTGCACATGTGAATCAAGTGTGTGCAAAGGGAATTGATTTTTACCCTAAGTTTAAGTGGAGTAAAAACTGGGGGTGAAGAAGGGTAAACAGTAGTACTTTTGATCCGAAATTGGGGGAAAAGAGTTGTTTGGCGCATTTTTTCAGGTTTGAATGTTTCAAGTATACAACTTTGGCCCTTCTTTTTCTTCTTTCCTTTCATTTGTGTTTTAAAACGTGTCAGCGCCCATTTCCTTTGTTGACAACTTTCAGGACTTGTCAATTTTGGCACAAAACTTTTCAACAAGGTTTACAAGGGTTGTTTTTGCCATTTTGAGATATTTCAAGGGCTGATCTTGGACATTCTTGATCTTCAAAGGTCTTCAATGTATCTTTGGCTTCATGAGGGACCATTGTTGGCAATTTGGAATTGTTGAGGGACTAATCTTGCCAATTCTTCAAAGTTGAAGGACCTTTTGCGTAATTTTGACAAACTTAAGGGACCAAACTTGTAATTATCAATATACAAGGGTTTTAAGTGTCATTTATTCAATAAATGAGGATCAATCTTGTATGTCTTCAAGTCTTCAAGGGTATTTGTTGAATATTCCATGAATTAGGGCCCGATTCTTTGTACGGCTTCGTTTCTCGTGTCCGTTTTTCCTTGTATCTTGTGATCTTTTGTCTTTTTCACGATATCCATACCTAAAATACACAAGTAAACAAACACTAGCATATATATGGTATAGTATGACATTTTTATGCATTTAAAGCCCGAAAAGAACGATGAGATCATGTATAAATGCCATCTCATCATTCTTGCAGTTGATCCTTCAGCTCTATGGGAGCCATGCGATAAGGAGCCTTAGAGATCGGTTCAGCTCCTGGAATAAGCTCAATATTGAATTCCACTTCTCGTGCAGGTGGTATGCCCGGAAGTTCTTCTGGAAATACATCTTGGAATTCCAACACTACTGGTTGATCATGAATTGATGGAGATTCAGCATCCATGTCGTGAACCGTAGCGAGATAACCCTCGCAGCCATGGGACAGTAGTGCACGCGCTTGCAGGGTAGATATGATTTGTACAGACCGTCCAGGTACGAACCCGTTATGAATGTACTCTGGTGCATTAACATCATCGAAGATAACTCGATATGAATGGCAGTCTATGGTAGCATGATGCTTGGATAGCCAATCCATGCCCAAAATCATGTCAAAGTCATTCATGTCCAGCGGAAGTGCGTTAACAGGACGAACCTTATCGTCAAATTCTAGGGGAAGACTCTTGTATACATGGGTGATTAATACAGTCCCTCAAAGGCGTGGAAATAGTAAGCCTATTTTCTAGTGGCATGGGGAGCATCCTAAGTTTCTTAGCATAAGCAGTAGAAATGACCGAGTGAGTAGCACCCATATCGAAAAGAACACACGCAGCTTGACCATACATATACAAGATTCCAGTGATGGTACCTGTAGACTTGTTGGCCTGGTCTCGAGATGTCGTGTAGACACGCCTAGTGGTAGGAGGCTGCTTGGTATCAGCATGTCCCGATGTGCCCTCCATCTCGGCCTTACGGCAATCCTTCATGATATGGGCAGGAAGACCACACTTGAAGCATGCGTTAGTGTTACGACGACATGGCCCTGGGTGCCTACGGTGGCAAGTGGAGCAAAGAGGATGAGTATATCCTCCAGCAGGTGCTCTGTCTGGCTGAGGACCAGTGATAGCTGGACGGCTAGGCTGGGAACCTCTCTGGTTCTGGTCCCTACCGTTTTCATGATTCCTGGTAGAAGTTTTGCTAAAGTGTCAAAATATGAGTTATAACATGAAATCATAAGAAAATGCGTAAGTATTAGGACCTGTTGCTGTTGGAGTGTCCAGCGTTGTTACGATAATTATCATTATCGCCACGCCTATCCGTAGCAGAACGGTCGTTAGTCTGACCGTTTCCCTTGGGCTGATGAGGCTGCTGCTGAGTAGCCGGCTGAGACCGGTCCCCAGTTTTCTACCTGGAAGATACAATTTAAAGAGATGATTAATTGACATATATGGAGAGAATACGGATTGGTCACCGCTTGAATACGAATGTTTACCTCTTGTCGGGTTTCTCAACTTCCCCGAACTCATCTCTCTCATGCAACATCTCCAGCTTACGTGCCGCATCGGCCACTTGTGCTACTGTGGTGAACGTAGCACACACCAGATTGTTTGCGAACGATGTGCGAAGAGCCCACCTAAAGTGGTGTGCCTGGTCTTTAGGAGTACCTGCTGCTGCACCAAGGAAACCAGCTAAGCGAAGAAAGCGCTGCATAAACTCATTGCTATTCTCCCCAGTTCTCTGTCGGATCCCATGGTACTCCCTCTTGAGCTTGTCTTGCTCAGCCTTAGGAAAGAAGTGCTCCATCACCCTATCTTTGAACTGAGCCCATGTCAAACCAGCAACCCAATCGTCACCTCCCTCAGACTGCATCAACGCTAACCACCAATTTAACACATCGCCTTCGAACCAATATCATGCCAACCTCGCCTTGAACGCGGGGTCACAACCCATAGCATTGAAAATCTTGTCGATGTGAGCCAACCAGCTTTCAGCATCACTGGGGCTATCTGTTTCCTCAAAAGCTCGAGGACGGAGCTTGTTGAATCTCTCCAGCCGTACTGCCAATGTCACTGGAGGAGGAGGAGGAGGTGCTTGGTTATGTTGCTGATTGTTGGTAGCTTGAACTCAGCCCTGATGTCGTTCCTCAGTTGAGGAAGCAAAGCTTGCATTGCAGCTTGGATTGCAGTATTGAGTTGTTCCTGTTCACGTGTGAGAACCATCTGATAGTATAACATAAAACATATGATTAACAGATCAAAACATAAAATATATATACATGAAAAAAATTTATACCAATAAATCCAGAGAAAAAATTTATGCAAGAAAATTTGTGTATGAATGCATGATGCAGTTTTATGAAAACTTTTGTATGCTCGAGAGTGAACGCCTATGGTCAGTTCACCCAAAATAAAAGACATGGCGAGGGGACGCCTATGGGTCAGTCCCAAATTTAAAAGTTTCCATAAAACACATGCGACTAAATAGGGTCAGTCCTGTACCAACCATTACGTAGTCATAAACCTGCGACAATGACATATATATGTATGCATAAAATGATGAATGCATGAAAAACGACTGTCAGTTCTAAGAAGACCATAGTGACTATCCACTAATCACAGGTCATATTTTGAGAGCCTACAGGTCGAAGCCTTGGCTCTGATACCATAATTGTAACACCCCATTTTGATAATGGAATGTCACGCGTAATTATGGCGTGTCATCAAAGCATACAAGGATAAATGTCTAAACATTACATGACCATAAAAGGAAAATACCAGAATCAAACATCGGTAGTCCAAAAGTAAAGCTCATCACACAAAAACATAAGTACTGTAAATGAAAGGACTAAAAAATGTCCAAAGCAAGAGTATCAAAGTAAAGATAATGCATAAAGTAAAGAAAGGCTAGAAAGCTTCCAGTCCATATGCACGTACGCTTAAAGTCTACGAGCGTCCCTGAGTACCTGCCGTTTTGGGAACATAGAAAAGGAAAACGGCTGAGCAATACGCTCAGTGCATGGATGTACAATAAAGCATGAATAGTAGAAACACATAAGCATATAACAGCGGAAGAAAATAAGTCCCGAATAACCTGGTTAAGTCTTGGTAAAACTGGTTTTATAGTTTGAAAAGCCTTATGTTTATCTTATAAAAACTGTTTAACATATTCTACCATTAGCTAATATAGGTCATGAAAATCCACCGTGCATGAATACTTGGAGGGGTGACCTCATCATGCAAATTAGAGGGGCTGCCTCTAATTTAATATACTGGTTTTGGGTAGGAGGGATCAACTCCTTGTGAAGGATGCAAGGCACACACCACATTCACACTGAGTAATCTGCTGAAAAACATGTAACTAGGATGCACCCATACGCCCCACATGATAAATATAATAATATGGCCAAAAGCTGAAGGGACGCCACGAGCAATCACTCCGCCGTGGGGAAGTCATAACACCAGTGCCTCTAGTGTTATGGTTATGGTACCTCCATAACTAGGTAAAACTGGTCATGCATGTATATGGCTATAGGTATTCTAAATTAAACATAAGCAAATCAAACATATAAACTTATACTATGGGAAAACAGTTGGCTGCATACGGGGGAATCCTAATAAGGAAAGAATGTCCATACTGAAAGGACGGGAATCCGTACCTTATGTCCAGTGAACGAAGAAGACGAACTGAGGCGAGTCCTACTTCGGTATCACTAATGCTACATAAATACATACGTGTATAAGTATCTGATTACTAAATACGTAACTGGTTTTATGTCATGTCTTAGCTTATTTTATACGTTCATGTCATGTTTTACCGTTTTAAGCTTTAAACTGTGTTTATCTTATATTCTGTCTATTCTGATTAAGTATTACTTGTATTTCATGTATTATTATACTTACTGTGTAATAATAAGTAACTTTCTAAAAATAGCAGGTTTCCTAAAATAGAAAGTTTCCAAAAATAGAAAGTTACCAAAAATAGAAAGTTTCCAAAAATAGAAAGTTTCCAAAAATATAAAGTTTCCAAAA
The DNA here is from genome assembly GCA_025667525.1 of Glebionis coronaria. Taxonomy (NCBI): domain Eukaryota; kingdom Viridiplantae; phylum Streptophyta; class Magnoliopsida; order Asterales; family Asteraceae; genus Glebionis; species Glebionis coronaria. Next base: position 297,430,380 of record CM046876.1, on the reverse strand, counting down.
ATAGAAAGTTTCCAAAAATAGAATGTTTCCAAAAATAGAAAGTTTCCAAAAATAGAATTACTGCTTAAAATAGATAAGTTTCTAAAAATAGAAAGTTTCCATAAATAGATTAGCTGCCTTAATTAAATAAGCTAAGTATATAAGCTTAAGTGTTTTCTGATTATTTTTCTAAGTCATAGTGATATAAGGTATAGTTTATTAATTAATACATGTAATTTAAATAAACTATAGGTTAAAAGTATTTAATTAAATATATCATGTTTTTAATTAAATAGTTAAATACTTAGGTTAAAACATGTATTATTAACTATTAATAATATAACCTAAGTCATGTTAATTAATTAATTATAACCATGGTTTTTAATAATTAATTAATTATAAAGTCTAGAAAATATAAATACTTAGGTTAAAAATCCATGATCAAATAATTAAATTATAACCTAAGTCATGTTTTATTAAATTAATCATGTCATATATTATTAATTTAATTTTAACATATGATTATTAAAAACATAACCTTAACATAAACCATGAACCGGATCGTGACTAGAAATCGTGAACCGGACCCGTAATCAACACCATACCCCGAACCACTTCGGGGTTCTCCCCTGTTTGCTGTCTCCGTGGGACCCACACCACCAAACCGAGACCTTGAGGTCTCGGTGGTGGTCCATAAGCCAAACCGAGACCCCCTTGAGGTTCGGTTTAGGCGCCAGCCACAACAAAACACCCCTAAATCCTCCGTTTTGATTTACCCCATAACCATTTACATGTTTGATTTATGTTTTTAATTAGCTTTTTAAAAACATCATGTTCTTATTTAATTTATTAAATCAAAACAAAAAGAAAAAGGATTAAAAAGTTATACCGATTGCGTGGATCAAACGAGGATGAATACACACGAACACTTGCACCAAATTCAAGATCAAAAATCAAACAAACACCCCCTTTCTTATGTTTATGTGCGGCGGCCAAGAGAGCAAGAAGGAAAGAGGAGCAAAAATCTTTTTAGGTTTTTGATAAATTTACTGTAAAGTGAAAAGTGAAAAAAAAGATTTACCTTAACCCCTTTTCTTAGTAAAATTTAAATGGGCTTGGCCCATGGCCTTGGTGTAACCGCGGGTAGGGGCCCCACATGGGGTACCCGTACCTTTTTCCGAGTCTATTTATTTTAGTGTTCGTTCGTGTTTAGTCGTGTTCGTGTTTTATGTGTTCTCGTTAAATATTAACCGTGACTTAATATATTTATTCGTGTTCGTAATAAATATATATATGTAATTAATATTAGCTCGTGTTTTAAATACGTTCATGATTTCATGATCGCATGTTCGTGATTAATTATTGTTTAAATAATTACTGTGTGTTCGTACGTAATAAATACTTATCGTGTTCTAACACGTACGTAATACGTAAAATTCTAACACGCGAACGTAATCATACTATAAAAGGAAAGTTTTAATCTAGTACGTACGATCTTAAGGGTACTATTCATGGTAAAATCATGCGGGTTTTACAACCTAGATCGGTTAGGGCCATACAATTCTCTACCCCGGGGAAGTTGCAATGAATGAGAAAACGACCCGGATCACCAAGTTTGGTGGGTAATTTCCTTAAGAGCACTGCGGAGCAATTCTCGTTAAGTTGGGTCTGAAAGATATCAAGTAGTTTCTCCTTATCACTGAGAAGATCATTAAACATTTTAGCATATTTCGGCATGTGAGCGAGAGCCTCAGCAAAGGAGATATTGAAATTCAGTTGTTTAAACATTTTAAGAAAGTTAGAAACCTGAATATCATCCTTGTTCTTCAACTTCTCTTTCCTCAAGCTTAAGGGATAAGGTATATTGGGTTGAGATGAAGGCTTTGGAATGGAATTCTCACTCACATCCTTGGGTGGTGGAGGGGTGTAAGTAGAATGTGGAGTAATTGGTGAAATAGAAGGTGTAGGAATTAGAGAAGGGGACTCGTTTTCCTTTGTCATAATCACCGGTGTAGGTGTAGGAAGCTCGGGTTCCTTTAAACCTTTTCCACTTCGAGTGGTGATTGCTTTCATCTCCCCTCTGGGATTAGCAACGGTGTTACTCAGAAGAGAACCCGAACCAGAGGCTTGATTACTTTGGAAGAAACTAGCCATCATATCCCTTAAGTCATTCGTTTGACTGCTAAAAGAGTTTCACATATCGGCTCGAAGATCATTCCCTTGTTTCGCCATATCTCCTTTCAAGTTGATGATTTGTCGCTAAAGATTCTGCACTATCGCATCATTAGTCCTCATGTAAGTGTCAACCTCCAGATTAAATGCGGTGGGTTGGGTGGGAGGAAGAGCATGGTAGGCAGGTGGTTGATAAGCGGGTGGTTGGTGAACTTGATTGTTTCCTTGAGGTGGATATGGGTTTCTTTGGGTTTGATATAGATTTGGAGCTCGTGGTTGATTTTGATTGTTGCAATTGAGCTTATTTTGGTTTTGAGGTGGAAAACCGGGTGGTGAAAGAAATTTGTTAGAACGATAACTGAGCAAGTTGCGGTCACCTTCAGGACGTGCTTGATAGCCTCCCGTAGAAAATTTACCGTTAGCGGCATACACATTTTCTGGATTGTCATGAGTCGAAGGACAATCGGTGTATGAATGAGAACCCCCGCATATTTCACATGACTGATTCATAGCATTAACTTGCGCATTGATGCTTTTGGTATTGTTAGCGGTTTGTAGAGCAATTGTTTCAACAAGTGAAGTAAGCTTATCAATTCTCTTGTCGGCGTCACTAGTACTAGCACTAGCCACATTAGTCCGAACACTCTTAGTTTGAACTCTAGACTTATTCTCAATAATATCCCATGCGACATTAGGAGACTTAACCAAAATGTTACCCCCCGAGGCACTATTTAGTGAATCTTGGTCATTCATGCTTAAACCATTGTAAAAAGTATTAATTTGATGTACTTTTGTGAAACCATGTTGTGGACACTTTCTTAAAAGTTCCTTAAAACGGTCCCAAGATTCACTAAATGTCTCACCGTACTTTTGTTCAAAGTTAATGATTTCATTCCGCAAAGCGGTAGTTCGTGAGGGTGGTAAAAAGTAATTTATGAATTTGGTGTAAATCCGACCACGTAAGAATACTTTGTGGCGGTTCCTTATCAAGCCAATGTCGGGCTTGTCCCTTTAAGGAGAAAGGAAAAAGTTGTAAGCGAATTACCTCTTATGAAACCCCATTATACTTAACCGTATTATTAAGTTGAAGAAACCTTTTTATATGGTCATGAGGATCATCAAGTGTTCGCCCCAAGAATGGTTTAGCAGAGACCATTTGAATAAAACTGGATTTGAGTTCAAAGTTGTTGGCTCCAATCTGGGGTATGACAATAGCATCAGTGTTTCCCTCTACGTGCGATTGCAAAAGCTCGATCATTGGTTGATTGTCCATGGTGACAATAGGTGGAATAATGACTTCAGCTTGAGCTGCTTTCTTCTTACGAGCACGGGTACGCATACACACCTACACAAGGATAAGAAAATTAGACAAGAAATATTTTTGGTTTTTTATGTTTTTCTATTTTTTTGATTTTTTGAAAATTTTTAATTTTTATGGATTTTTGAAAATTTTAAAGCAAGAAAAATAACGTTTAAACGTGAATGGATCCTAAAATCCAACACGTCTCTCACTAAAAACCGTTAATCTTAACGAAAAGAGCCGGCAACGGCGCCATTTAATAACTAGTTTTTACTTAGTTATAAAAGAGTTATCGTCCGATCTTTTCGAATTGATTACTAGTTAAGAGTGCGACTCAGTCGTTCTTGGTGGAAAATAAAAAGGTTGTCGTTGTCTATAACTAATAAAAAAGTAAATGCGAAAGGTAATTAAAATAGGCTAAAAGCGTGCAATTTTTGGAAATTAAAACGTAATGAATTTAAAACTTGAAAACTTTGTAAAAACAAGAAATTAAACCCGTCGGAATGCCTTATCGGAATCCCATCGTAATAATCCGTCGGAATGTGATCGGAATGCACACGTAGGAATGTCTCAAAGTAACTCCTATCGGAATGCTAGTCGGAATCAAGAGCTATCGGAATATCATAAAAATCACCTCCATCGGAATGTAATAAAAACAGACTATAGGAATAATGAGATTAACTTCTATCGGAATACAAACAACCACCTCCGTCGGAATACCAATCGGAATGATTGTCGGAATCCAGAAACCCTATTCCGATACCTTGTATCGGAATAATAGTGTTGCAGATCGGAATGTAAAGCCCTAATCGGAATACACAATCGGAAAGGGGTTTACCCTTTTCCGATGACTTTAAGATTCGTAATAAGCTAAGTTTAAAAGTTACTTTTTAATAAGCTCAAACTAAAACTTAACCAAATTTATAACGAAAAGAACTAATAAGCACAAATAAGAACTTTTTAAACTTTAAATAAGCAAAACTTTTTAAATCAAACCATAAAAAGATGAAACTTTTTAGAAAAATGAAAAGTAAATAAACTAAATACAAAATAAGCCAATAAGCATGATAAGCTCAAAGCTTAATCCGTATAAAACTTAGATATAAACCAAAAGATAAACTTTTTATCAATCAAACATCAAGATTAAACAAAATCAAAGATGATTTCGAATCAAATATAAGTAAAAATCAAGAAAGGTAGAATAAGATTAAAGATGAAAAGTCTAAACTTGAACTTGTAGATTAAAAGATTTCAAAATACAAGATTGAAGTAAAGCTTAAACATGAAAGAAAGAAAAGATGAAGTTCTAGTGAGAGAAAGTTAAACACTTTCTCTCTCTAAAAATAAAACTACAAAAATTGAAAATGAACTAATTAACTAACACCCTCCTAATGACACATTAGGAGGGTATATATAGGAGGTGGGGAGTGCATGTGTTGCTTCCTTTCTCTTTCTTTTCGTCTCGACTCGATTTAAATTCTTTGTCTTTCTCGATGTCGTCTCGGGATTTGTTGATATAAATTGAAATTGTCTTATAATTTTCTTCATCTATTAGACTTGAGTTCTTCGACTTCATTAAACTTCCGTCTTTAGACTTTTTCTTCGATAAATCTTTAGAATAGGCCTTGGACTTCCGTTCTTTTTACACTCTTGATATTTTGACTTCGTCTTTTCTCGTTTTCTTCGATAAAAGCCCGTGATAGCCCGTGTTTTCTTCCTTTTTCATATTTTTATCCTGAAACACAATAAAAACACAAACCACGCTTCATTCTGACTTTTACGACATAAAATACAGGTTTTGGTCTTGTTATTATTGGAAATAAGTGGTAAAAGGATAAGTGTTTTCACACTTATTACACATCCAAGAGAGTACTTGGAGTGAAGGGTAAGGATAGCTCATTCATTCTAGATTGTAATGAAGAGGAGGTAGAACCATGAGAATGGTTGGTACCATAGTTGAGGTAGTTTTGCATGGAGCAAGAGGTGGTGAGGTTGATGAAGAGATGAAAATTGGGATAATCTCATTCTTGGGTGTGTGAAAGGGTGAAGAGTTAGGTTTGCGAAACTTAATCTTAATCTTAAGATTTTTCTTTGAAGTGGAGGTTTTGGATGAGTTTGAGGTTCTTGTAGAAACCATGGTTGTAATGAGTGGTTTAAGGGTTAAGGATGAATGGTTTGATGTGTGAAGAACATGGCTAACAAGGTAGGTTTAAAAGGGTGAGGGGATGATCCAAACTAGTAATGGGTTAAAAACATTTTATGTGAATAATGAATTTAGGTAACCTAGTTTAGGAAATGTGTAGGTTTTTGCAAAGAATCATGCAATGTTTACACAGATTAAGGAAAATAGTGTAAAGCAAAGATTCTGTCGGACACAGTAGCCAGCGGTTCCCTATATAGGGGGGCGGTTCCTTATCAATAAGGTACCGCTGGTCGATATGGAACCGCGACCAGAGGTGTTCAAAAATGGTACTTCCTCAAACTTTGGTTAGCCCAGATTTTTACAAAAGAATTATCAAGCCAGAGTTAACTACTGACCAAAATCTAGGAAGCTAACTAACACATAGGATGCAGAAAGCTATGCAAATCGTAAACACGATGGCATAGACAATCATTAGGATAAAAATAACAAGTAATCCAAACAAGTAGTATTAGTTAATACACAACCAAAATAAGGTAAAAAGAAGCAAATGTTCAACATCACATTACATGTTTACCAACATGTATACTTTGAAACACTTCAAAGTCTTCACCTTCTTGTCTTGCCCAATCCCTTGATCATATTCCCAAGTACTTGAATCCCTTCCTTGACTCAACCCGATGATCATGTAACTCACCTTGGGTTCGAAGACTTTGACGGTAAAGTTCCTCCATATTAAGATTATTCAGAACTTCACTAGAGGAATGATGAGGAGGGGAAACAATGTCATCTAAACCGTCCACGAATGAGTTTGTGGAGTGGTGAGAAGTACTCAAAGAGCCAATGGGAGCACTTGTGCCAATGCCATCACCATCACTTGTTGGCATGTCAATGTCCTCATCATTGGACTCTTGTTGGTCGGATTTACGATCACATCTTGTCTTTCTCTTATATACCTCTTGAATAGGTAGCATAACCTGTTGACCGGTTGAAAATGAGAAAGATCCAGATTTGGAAAATCACGACCAACCCTTTTAAAAAGGCGAGTGAGAAGCATTGCGTAAGGGAGGTTTGTTTTAGGCTTGTGAATAGCATAATTGATCCGTTGAGCGATAAAATATGCCAAATTGTTATTGGTGTTGGTAAAGATGCAAAATAACATATGCACTACACACGCCAGAACATGATCCCGGTTTCCACCAAGATAAAACACATTTTCCCTAGGAATATTGGTCCATTGGACCATATTATCATTAAGGTCGCTTAACAGAACCTCATGACGTTTCACCGAACGTACCTTTGTATGAAGGCTTCTTTTAACGGGTCGATTACGCTTTTTGGATACAATGTCAACAATGTAGTCAAGATCAATTTCCGCATGATCATTTGGAGGACAATTGTTGGATTCAAGGAGAGCACTAAGCTTCCATTTATCCGTGAAGCGACGAGTGCCTACAAATGGGACATCAATAATTTGACCGAAGACTTCGAGAGATTATTGTATGAGTTGACCGTTCAAGATGAACCTAACAAATATTCCATTATTGTTTTCAATGACGGAGTATGTGCTAAAGAACTCCAATAGGAATCGAGGATATATGTCTTCCTTAATGTGCAATAAACAATCAAACCCAATGTTTTCAAACATAGATTTGATGTAGACATAATCCTTAATATCCTTTTGGACAACTCTAACCTCATGAAAACAACAGGATTGAAGGGAGGAATAAGTATGGGCGAGATGAGTTGAGTGACAAAAGTCAGAAAGGTTAGGCATATACTGTTTAGTGAGTTGATGATCCTTTTGGTATTGTGAAGGCATGATTAGTACCTAAATAAACACAAGAAAATATTTTTCCAATCACTCATATGAAAAATAAACTCAAAAATAAAAAATATGAGAATGTGTTAAATTAATTTTTTGACAAACAAAGGATTGAATCCATATCATTCTCATGTTTACAATGTATCTATTCCATTATTAACCAAGAACATATGAACTATGTTGGATCAACAATGGACTAGAACATTGGTTTTTCAAAACAAGGTTTTTAGGTAAGCATTAACAATGCAATTACCTATTTGTTCATGGGTTCATCTCAATTCCATCTTTTAACCAAAATCATTTAGCCAAAATTTGGATTTTTCTACAAGTGGGTTTTTGTGAAATCTGAATGAATATGAACCTAAGGAATCATAGTAAAATAACCATGTCAACCCATATTCCTATTAAGGTTCTAATTCAATTTCAATTTTGAAAATCCCCAATTATGAAAGGATGAACCCTAGAACAAAATAGATGAAATTGAAAGAAAATACTTATAATTAATTGATGTTTGATGAAGGATGAGTGAAACCCACAAGTTGGAATCAATTAATTTGAGTGACTGAAGGTTTTTGAAGCTTCAATAATGGTGGAAAAGGTGGAACCCGTCGGCTGTGTGTTTTTGGGAGAGAGAGGGTTTAGTTTGAAAAAGATTAATTTAATAAAACTGGCGCTCTAACGAGTTTTACTGACCGTGGTTCCATATCGATAGAGAACCGCGGGTTTAAACCGCCAGAGATAAAGAACCGCCTATAGAGGCTGGTTTTTATCAATGAAATACGCCAAATTTTTGAAAACCAAGTTTTCTAAAATACTTAAAAAATATATCTTAAACCTTTTAGAATATCATTGGATCATCATAACACTAAGCAATATGCCTTAATGAAGGATTACGAGTTGAATCGATATCGAAAAGAACCGAAACGGACAAACGACTACTCGTAGTGAAAAAGCAAAGTGGAGAGAAGTCAAGGGAAGTGAATCAAGACTAAGATCAATTCTCAAGGGATTAATGACAATCTTCAAATAGAGGAGACGAAGAGCTTGTGTCATATATAGTGGTTTAAGACGTGCCTTTCTAGCGAAGTGTTAAACGGCTTTGGTAATAAATAAACACAAAGCAAATATTGATGCATAGACTAAGATCACTTTCAATAATAGTCTTAGTCTAAACCAAAGTATGAGAAAGGTATTAATTCACTTTCTCTCCCACAAAGGGCCTACTAACCGTATGGGTGCAAACCATAGATATCATGCTTGATACTTTAAGCTACTACTGACTCACTCTACATCACCATAGTGAGTCAAGTATCCAAGCAATGAAGGTTTGAGAGGATAAAAGAAAAGAATCACAAACCATAAACAAATGTCAAGGCAAGGATGCCAAAGACAAGCACATAGTCAAGTAATGATCAAAAGAATGATCAAAGGGCGTGTGGAAAAACAAAAGCGTAGCTTGGCCACAAAGAGCATTCCAATCCATCAAGGAATCAATACAAAGCCCAACAATGACTATGATGAGTACTAAGTCTTCAAAGACTAGTATCCTTCCCAATCATCTTGATATCATCATTCAAAGATGTTGAAGATCAATGAAGACGAGTCTTCTACAAGTGCAAGTAACTCAATCCACAACCAATTAAATGATTGACCTTCATGAGTACCTACACAAGGCAAGATGCAAACTAGTAGATACATTTCAAGAAAAATGCATAAAAGCTACTAATCTAAGAGGGATGCAATATTACCAATTAAAAGACCTATTTTCCAAGAAAAAATAGTTTTGACCAAAGAGAAACTTTAGTACAACTTGACCTTCTAATTTGAGGAGACAATGGATCGATCCAACTTTTAAAGTACAATATACTTCAAAGATCTTGAGTGACCATCGCTCTGATACCAGTTGTAGAAACTAGAAGGGGGGGTTGAATAGTTTCTCTTCGATTAGTCACCTAATTAAAATTACTTTCAATTAGGTTTGTATCAAAACTATCTTTTACTTGAAGCTAAGTTGCATAATGATTAGGTTCAATTCAAATGCATTAGCAATGGTAATAGGTAAGCATAATGATAATGAAATAAGTAAAGAGTAAGGAAAGAGACAACCTAATAACAAGACACCAAGATTTATAGTGGTTCGACAACGAGGCTCTATCATCGTTTCTACTCCTCTCCTCGAGTACACCTACTCGATATATCTACTATATCCACAAGCTCCCTTCTTGGCGGAGAAAGCCTTACATCGTCACTTACATTATTTTCCGATGCTAAGCTAAATGTCGAGACCAATCTTTAGCTAGGACCAATCTACACAACGTTGCCTACTTTACAATTTAACGACACAAGGCTAGATGTCGAGTTCTAATCTAAAGCTAGAACCAATCTTCACGACTCTTCACTTTGAAGCTAAGTGAGAACTTCACACAACACAACTACTAATCACTTTCAAGTTTAGTGAGAACTCACAAGACACAACCACATCACTTTATAGTTTAGTGAGAACTTCTACACAATCTATTACAACTCAACTAGTCATATCCAAGTACACACATGTAGCTTGGATCTACACAACATAAATCCAAGCAAACACATATGCAATGGATGTACAAAACAAATCCAAGTATTCACAAATAGCTTGGATGAACACAACTAGTCCAACTATTCATAAATACAAATGGATCAACGTAAACCAAAAAGGCTAACATGATGAACATGAATAATTCATGGATTCATGTTTATCACAACACTAGTGAGTGAGTGATCTTCTCTTTGGACAAGGTAAAGGAGGGGATCAAGAGGATAATCATATGTAAACATACTTAACACATTAAGTGATCATTTACTAATGATTATGCTATAGAAAAGAGAAAGGGGGCTGAGAAAAACGTCCAAGAGGGTTGTTGGAAAATGATATTTGATCCACTATTTATAGAAGACAAAGTGCAACGGCTAGCTGGGCGCGGTTCTTTAACTAGCCCGGCGGTTCCATATCGTTAGAGAACCGCCTAGCTATTTAAGGTAACGCCCAGTAGACTATGCTCCTTTTTTGTCTTTTAGTGGGGTAGGAATATCTGAGGTTTTTTAAACCTTCAAAGGATACTCTTATGACATATGAAATATGCCATTTTCAAATTTACATTTTCCATTTTAATAGAACATTTTCTTAAAAAGAAAGTTTATTAAAAAATCTTTTGTCATATTAACAAAAGTGAGTTTTAAGGATAATCACTTTGATGATCACTAAGTATGATTAAGAAAAGTTAGTGATATGATTATTACCTTGATGATAGTGTTAGTTAAATAATTCGTTTTGTGTTTTACACTAAATGTGTTGTATAGTTTGTTGTGATCAAAACTAAGAAAGATTAGTTAACACTAATAATGTTTTTAGGCATCACTTGCATTAACAGAGCTGACTTAGTAAGTCGAACAATGATAACCCAAATCGTATCGAGCCTCCTGTTTGTCTGCGGAAGACCGGTAACAAAATCTATGGTGATCTCGTCCCACTTCCACTCTGGAATATCTAACGGTTGTAGAAGACCGCCAGATCGCTGATGCTCGATCTTAACCTGCTGACAGGTAAGACATTTGGAGACGTAAGTCGCAACATCCTGTTCATAGCACTCCACCAAAAGTATTGCTTGATGTCGTGGTACATCTTGGTCGAACAAGGATGAATGGAGAATGGGGAGCTATGAGCCTCAGCTAACAATGCTTCCTGGAGTTCTTGATCATCAGTAACACAAAGTCTCGTGCCCTGCCATAAGATACCGTCTTCGTCTACACGAAATTCTGGCTGCTTCTCTAAGTTCTAAATTATCGCCCAGATTTCACCATCATCCTTCTAAGCTTCCTTGATCCTAGAGAGTAACTCCGGTTCCACTATAAGATTAGCCCAGTAACCGTGCTGTCCACGTACCATGATCTCGGTGTCTAGTCGCTCCAAGTCTCTTATAATTTCTGCCTCAAATTTAATGCCGTTTATCATTCTGGACTTCCTACTAAGTGAATCTGCCACTACATTCGCCTTCCCGGGATGATACTGCAGATTAATGTCATAATCCTTCAACAACTCTAACCATCTCCCCTGTCTCATGTTCAATTCACGTTGAGTGAAGATGTACTTCAAGCTCTTGTGGTCTGTGAAAATGTCACATGATTCTCCATACAAGTAGTGCCTCCATATCTTCAATGCAAACACGACTGCTGCAAGTTCCAAGTCATGCGTAGGGTAATTTTCATCATAAGGCTTAAGCTGTCGTGAAGCGTACGCGATCACTTTCCCATGTTACATGAGAACACAGCCAAGTCCCTTCCCTGAAGCATCACTGTAGATTTGAAATCCACCTGAACCAGATGGGAGAGTAAGAATCGATGAAAATACTAACTTCTGCTTTAGGTCTTCAAAGATCTTCTCTCTTTCTTCAGTCCAAACGAATTTCTCCCCTTTCCACATCAGTTTGGTCAATGGTAGTGCTAAACGGGAAAAGTTGTCTACGAACCTACGGTAGTAACCAGCTAAGCCTAGGAAACTACAAACTTCAGTCGTTGATGTCGGTCTTGGCCACTTAGTTATAGCCTCAACCTTTGCTGGATCCATGGTGATTCCTTCCGCGGATACAATGTGACCTAAGAACGCCACCTTGTCTAACCAGAACTCACACTTGGAGAATTTAGCATACAGTTGCTTCTGGCGAAGAATCTGTAGTACTGTACGAAGATGGTCTTCGTGTTCCTCCTTGGACTAAGAGAATGTCAGGATGTCATCAATGAAGACAATGACGAACTTGTCCAGAAATTCCTGGAAGATTCTGTTCATCGAATCCATGAACACAACTGGAGCATTGGTAAGGCCAAATGGCATGACTACAAATTTGTAGTGCCCATAGCATGTACGGAAAGCAGTCTTAGCGATGTCCTGCTCTTTAACCCGTAGCTGATGATAGCCCAATCTTAGATCAATTTTGGAGAAATGTTTGGCCCCTTGGAGTTGGCCAAACAAGTCATCAATGCGTGGTAAAGGATACCTATTCTTGATGGTGATCTTGTTGAGCTCGCCGTAATCTATGCAAAGACGCATACTGCCGTCTTTCTTCTTCATGAATAAGACCGGTGCGCCCCATGGAGATGCGCTCGGTCAAATGAAACCTTGTTCCAGAAGTTCTTGCAATTGGTCCTTCAACTCCTTCAGCTCTATGGGAGCCATGCGATAAGGAGCCTTGGAAATCGGCTCAGCTCCTAGGATGAGCTTGATGTTAAACTCTACTTCACGTGCAGGTGGTATGCCCGGAAGTTCTTCTGGAAATACGTCTGGAAATTCTGACACTATTGGCTGATTCTGAATTGATGGAGATTCAAAATCCATGTCATGAATAGTAGCTAGATAGCCCTCGCAACCATGTGAAAGTAAAGCACGTGCTTGCAGGGTTGATATGATTTGTACAGACCTTCCGGGTACGAACCCGTTGTGAATGTACTCTGGTGCATTTGCATAACCGTAGATGACCCGATATGTATGACAGTCTATGGTGACGTGATGTTTGGATAGCCAGTCCATGCCCAATATCATGTCAAAATCACTCATATCCAGCGGAAGTGCGTCATCAAGACGAATCTTGTCGTCAAACTTTAGGGGAAGGCTCTTGTACACATGGGTTATGCATACAGAGTCTCTTAAAGGCGTGGAAATGTTTTGTCATTATCTAATGGCATAGGGGATATCCTAACGTTCTTAGCATAAGCAGTAGAAATGACTGAATGATTAGCACCCGTGTCAAATAAAACACATGCAACTTGACCATACATGTGACAACCGTGGTTTTGAGGTTCGTCACTTGGTCTTACTTTTAGGTTATTTTATGTGTGACTACTTGATTTTTGTGCTTACGTGTTTATTTTGTGTGAACGAGGTTGGTGTGATTATCGTTTATGAGTATAGAGTAATCATAAGTAAATCGAGGAACGGTTAATTCATGTTCATGAGATCACAATTAGTGACTATGAAATGAAATGGTGATATTTTGGTGGTTACGTATACGTATAAGTATTATAGTAATAGTGTATTTTTTTTTAGGATTTACGGTTTAGCATTTAGAGGTCTCGGACTTAATTATAAAGTTTATTTTTCGGGATGGTTTTAGGTCATTTAGGACTTAATTATAAAGTTTATTTCAAAATTTGAGATTTTTTATAAAAGTGTATATTTTACGTATTTTACGGTAAAACGCGTAAATTTGACTAGTTTTACGGTTTTGAGGTTTTGGGAGTTTTAGGAGCTGAAATAAATTAAGGTAAATTAAGGTAATATTAATAAGATATTAATTAACAATAAAAAGAAAAAAAATAAAGAAAAAAACGAAATTAGGGGTGTTTGGGTTGGTTTAGAAGAGAAAAAAAAGGAAAAAAAGGAAAAAAAAGGAAAGTGGGCTTTGGGTTGGACTAGGATTCACCCATACCCTATATAATGTATATACTAAACCAAATTCATTATTTTTCTCCTGGAGATGAAGGAAATTCGTGAGTCTTATAAAAAATTAGGGTTCTTCATAAAATTTGGGGGTTTTCATAAATCCAAGGTAAATCTTCAAATCCCTTTTTAATTAAATTGTTTTTATGTTTTCTTTAATAATCTTATGATGGATTTAGGTTAGGGTTTAATATAAAAATAGTAAATTAATGTTGTATTAATCATAATATGATGATTACATATATTAGGGCTTGTAATTAGAGGGATTAGGGTTAATTAATGAGGTTGATTTTGTTAAACCCGTTTTTTAAAAACTGGACAGATTTTTGAGTCAATTGTTTTGATCGTATCGGGAGTTCTATAAACTCTTATTTTACGATCCAAGTATCCCTGGAAAGATATTTGAAGTGGATTTCCAATGCAAGAAACGAGAACTAAATTGGAGGTCGGGAAGTGGGTCAAAAACAGGTTACAACAGTCGGAGGTCAAAACAGTTTTGAATTCAGCCTGTTTTCTTTTTAAGTTTTGGGTTGTTTGGGGTACTTAGGGTTGCATTGGGATCTTCTCACGAACGTGAGAGATGTTTTATATATTGTAGTAAGTATCTGCACTTGGGCTAAGGTTGTGGTTTAGGGTAAGACCCCTTAATGGTAACAAACTTTTAGTACGTTTAAAATCAGGAAATCTGGAATGACAAAAGTAGATATATGTATATCGGGGCCTTAACAGTAGCTTTAAGGTTAGGGCAAGTGGGAGGTGTTATCCAACATACGTAAGGGTATGAATATTCCTTTTACAGAAACCATGGGTATGTTTAAGTGGAAGTTTGACTTAAAGTTTTGAGACTTAAAAACTGGGACTGTTTTGGGTAAAATATGAACGGGATAGTTATTAAACTTAAACAAGTTAAGGACTTGTTAAGGAAGGGTAATGGGGTGATTAGAGCTTGACAATGAGGTAAATATGTGGGAATAGACTAGATGTCCATCATAGGTTAATGAGCCATCTTAGTGATTGGTTCGTGTATTGATTTCGTGTTTTTGGTTTGTTAGCTTGTTGCTAGTGCGAGGACTTGTGAAGAAGCTATCAGGTGAGTGTTCATACTCCCATGTTTACTATTGTTTTTGACTTCCAGATGGGATGGAAGAGACACTGTGTTGAATTATTTTCTAAATTAATGCTGTGAATGTTTAAGGTTTGAGATGGACTTGTGTGTACATTTATGTGATTAACTGCTATGTGATTCTTGTTTGTGTGTGATCTGGATTGGAAAGGTACATAGGTGTATGGGCACCTATGGGACCTATGGTTAATGATAAGGCGTGATGCCTTGGAAATTGTGATTGTTGGTAAGGCGTGATGCCTTGGAAATTGTGATTGTTGGTAAGGCGTGATGCCTTGGAAATTGTGATTGTTGGTAAGGCGTGATGCCTTTGAATTGTAATGATTGATTGAGCTTGAATGCTAGTTGTTAGTACATGATTGTAGCGCATTGTCCGTATGTTTATTGGTTTATGGTATTCACAGCTTATGACTTGTCTTGTGTTGGAGTCTAAACCTATGACTCTCACCAACTTTATGTTGACGTATTTTAGTGTCTCTTTCAGGTGATACTATGGTTAAGCATGAGAAAATAAGTGGCTAGGATTGGAGAAGCTTAGGAATGCATATAGAAGGAGAATCCCCGTTTCCTTCTTAGTTTTATTTGACTGTTCATTTTAATAAGTGATACTGTGGCATACATATGGTTGTTTTGGTATGTTATTTGTTGTCTTGGGTAAGAAGTAGGACTGTTACTTACTTACCTAGACCCCTTGCATTTGTTGAGATATTTTCATGACCTTCGTGTCACCATTTTTATGACATTTCTTATATCATATAGTTATCTCTATAGACACGCCATGTTGTGATGATATCCATACGTCGCACCCTATATTCCGCCATGGTGGGGTGTGACAGAATGGTATCAGAGACAATGGTTATAGAGAATTAGGTTGCCTAGTCGCGTAGCCTAGTCTATAGCTTAAGGGTCCATGCATATAGGCGTCATAGGAGTATGTGTGCATTTTATTATAATTGATGTATTTGAATGTTATTTATTGTGATGTTTTGACTGGTATGAATTGAACCATAGTAAATTCATACTTAGCCACATGTTATTTTCTTTTCGAGTTGTGAGTAGTGCGGGTTTAACCATAATCGTCCACGCTAGTCATTGTCGTATTTTACTTATAATGTACATTATAGTACATAATTTGGTACATAGTAGTTTCTATCTTTTGTTGGGTTATTTTATGTACCTAAGGGGTATTATTTTCTTTTGATGTTTAAGTCATGTTCCCTAAGAATCATGTGGTGGTTCGAGTTATTAGGAGTAGGTGAATATGAAGGACCTTATGCTATTTCCACTCTTATGGGCGACATGACTTATAACTGATTATGTTTTCGTTTTGGATTTAGTCTAGGCTGTTTTAGCTAGACTATGGATTTCTGTATTCCAAGAGTTTTATTATGTTATTTTATAGATGGAGTTTTGGAACTTATTGGTTATGTGGTTATGAGCTTATGTGAGTAGATAAATTTATGTGTTATATGTTGTATTGATTCTTATAAGTGTCATCATAGGAGGGAGTGCATTGGGGAAAGGGTAATTGTATAAGTATGGTGGCCAACATAGTTATACAAGTACCACAACTTCAATGGGTTCTCAAGTATGGTTGCATGAAAGAGTGTTAGTACATGCTTGTATATGATGAGATGTAGAATTTGGGTATACGTATTATATATGGATTTATGTAATGGCTGCCTATGATATGGCTATTGTTCTTTTTGTGTTTTATGTTTTGGGTTATAGTTGTGGTGTGTGATTATGGGGTCACACGATATGGTTTGGTTTTGGAGGTGGGCATTATGCCTTGTTGTGGCACGGTGAGATGGTGATTAGTCGTGTGGAAAAACGAGTGTATGACGTGATTGGTTGATCCGACATGTATGGTAACGAGTATGTTTTGGGTGATTTATTAGGTATATATATGCGGATGTATATATACTACTATGTGTTAAGTTATGGTATATGGTCGTTCACTAGTTATTATAACTTGAACGTACCTTGTGTTTGTTCGTGTTTTATGGTGCTGGAGTTGATGGAGTTTCAACAACGTTTCGAATTTTTTTTGAACTGTGTCTTGTAGCGTATTCTTTGAGTTCATATTTCACGTGTACATTTTAAAATGTTGTTCTGGGTTTTAAGTCCGTTGAAATAAATGGAGATTTCTTTTGGGATAATGAAATCTTTTGGGTTGAGTCTTACATTTCTTTTGGTTGGTATATGGAGAAAGGGGGGACATGGAAATCTACTATAGAGTTAGATAGTTGGTTGTATTCGGTAAAATAAGGGTAAGGTGTTGGAGTCATGTTTGAAACAAGATGTAACATAAGTTTTTTTTATCAACACTTATTTATTTCAAATTCTAAAAGACTTTCTTTAAAATAAAGCGAAGTAAAACTTCTTTCTACTTACATAGTTTATATAATTGGATTTAACCGATTCATGTCATTTATAGTTATTAATACAAGGTTAAAAGGAGTTTATGAATATTTCACATACAATTATATCTTTCATTGAAAAGGATTGCATTGATCACTAAGTCTATTCTTTAGTTTTTAAAACAACTAGCATAAAATTGTTTTGGTCATAACTTGTTCGTTTTTAAAGCTTTTTGGGTGATTCAAAAGCCTAAAATTATGTACTCGGAACGTACTTTCAAATATTCAGAATGTATAGTCATGGGAGGTCAGTAGACTGGTCGGAATTGTTGTACAAGTGTCGGGTTCAAGGTTGAGTTTGAATAGTAGTTTTATTTTTATGATTTGGGATGCACGGGATACCTAGTCTTTGAGTTGAGTTTTGAGATCGTCTAGAAGGTTGTTTGTAGATGGTTTGAGTCACATAGATGTGGGGAGGTAAGGAAATTTTCTTTTTAAAATATATATATATATATATATATATATATATATATATATATATATATATATATATATATATATATATATATATATATATATATATATATATATATATATATATATATATATATATATATATATATATATATATATATATATATATATATATATATATATATATATATATATATATATATACATATATATATATATATATATATATATATTCTTTTGGAAAGTCGATCTTTTGCACGGTTTTAATAATATGTCGCGGGGCGTAATATGTTTTGGTTGCCATTGGGTGTTTCTTGGATTATTTTTCGTTGTCATGGGTCATTTGGAATTGATACATGTTTTGTGTTTGAGTTTTCTTTGGAGTCTCGTGGTTTTTGATTTGTTTTAATTGGTGCACGTGAAATGTCGTTAGTTATCCGTGGGTTTAATTCATCGATCGTATCTGGTGTATTCAGGATGTAGTTTTGGTTTTGTATGGTTTAGGAGCGTTGAGGTAGAACCATGAATAGAGCAAGTAGGAGAAGTGAGAGGAGTTGTAGTTAGTGTCTTCCAAGGCAAATCGTTGATGGAGTGAATTAAGAACAAGAGCTGTTAGAAATTGGAAGGAATTTATTTGTATTGCTGCTAAGAGAGGGTGTGAGGAGGACATAGTTGAAATTGCTAAGGATGTTGTATGAACGCTTTGGGTTTACGGTTATGCATTTGGCTTCGCCAAAGCACTAGCGGTTTCATGGAGTCAATGAACCGAGTGTGCATGAAAGTATATAAACGAGTTGTCATCGGGAGCATCGACGACATCTTGATCTACTCAAATCTTAGAAGGAGGATGAGGCGAATTATGTGTTGGTTTTGGAGTTGTTAGTAAAGGGAATGAAACGCGAGATTTTCAAGTGTGAGTTTTAGGATTTAGTTAGCCAGGACCAGTAGTCAGAGATGATGGCATATCGTGGAACCAGCAAGGGGCAAAGTGAAGAAGGACGAGGAAGCATTTTGGAGGCTGAAGAGGTGGATTGGATGATGAGCAGATCTTGGCATTATCGGAAGGACTGGATGAATTCGCGAAGCATGACGATACGTGGAGCAGGGATTTGGACGCGTACGAGGACGACAAAGAAAGGCGATCGCTTATACGTTGCAGGAACTGAAGATTTGGAAGAACTGGATAGATTTAGTTAGTAGAGCTGGACTGTTATATCTGCCTAGAATACTAGAGGCATTTGGTGTACGAGACGTGGAGAATGATCTATACGGATCATGAACGTCTCCAACATATATTCAATCATCTTGATTGAACATTTGGCAAAGGTGATGGGTGGAGTTAATTGATGAAAGAAAATTGCAAGGCCAAGTACCATCTGGGAAAGGCAAGCATGGTTGATGAGACATAAAATAAGAAGAATGAAGTGAAGCTGAGACGAACTTGGACTATATGGATGACGTATTAGGGTGGTTTGTATGAAGGATGTATGTTGCACGAGTTGAGTTGTCTAAAGCAGAGAACGCGTCAACATGTATGTTGCGTGGCTTAGATAATCATATGGAGAAAAGGGACGTAGACTATACTTCCTACATAGATAGGAGTAGCTTAGAAAGGGCGATGTAAGGACGAAGTTGGTGAAAGGGATGCATAATTGGGTGGAGGAATAAGTACGATGAGAGTAGGGTGATAGTCGATAGACTACCTAATTCATCACATATTTCAAGAGGGATGAGAAGTCACATAGTTGAGAATTTGTAAGGATTGTGTACAGATGCGATGGGATAGGAAGTTTTGTGTAAAAGTTAGCCTAATATGCATGGAATGCCTTATGAAGGATTATGGCAAGGGAAGAAACGATAGAAAGCAAGCGTAGTATACCGTTGATAGACTAATGATTGGTATATTATAGGGGTAATTGAGAAAGACGCCTAGAGCATTGGCGTGAGGTTTGGA
Organism: Glebionis coronaria; assembly: GCA_025667525.1. NCBI lineage: Eukaryota > Viridiplantae > Streptophyta > Magnoliopsida > Asterales > Asteraceae > Glebionis > Glebionis coronaria. The sequence continues at coordinate 297,410,581 of CM046876.1, read as the reverse complement.
GATAGTTGGAGAACGCGTTACATCAGCAAGAAGTCTCCTACAAGGAGAGAGTCACTGGTGAGAGGGGCATGATCCCTATTAATGAGGATGTAGGGAATAAAGGAGGAAACCAATAGAGTTAGTGACAGAGTTATGTATGAAGTTTCACCCATAGTAACGGGTGGTATGTTTTGGTAAAATAGAAGAGTTGATGTAGAGTTTTGTAGGTCCATATAAGATCTTTGGATAGATCAGACCATTAGCTTATGAGCATAGAATTACCTGGGGGAAATGAGTTGTATACATGATACATTTCATGTATTGGGATTGGTAAATGTTGTTTGAGGATGCATATTTGCATGTCCGGTTATTCGGGTTTTGTGCTAATAAGAGTCTTTGTTTTATCGAAGAGTCATTTGCGAGATTTATTGACTGTGAGGTCAAGAGTTTGGCAATGGGTTTAATTATTTTTGGTTCGTACATGTGGTATCTTGAAACTTGAACTGAAGTTCACGTGGAAATGAGAGGAGTTCATTTAGAACAAGTATCCTCGTATGATTTGTTGTCTGTGTGTTGATCCTAAGGAGTAAATCTCGGGACGAGATTTCTATTAGGATGGAGTGATGTGACAACCGTGGTTTTGAGGTTCGTCACTTGGTCTTACTTTTAGGTTATTTTATGTGTGACTACTTGATTTTTGTGCTTACGTGTTTATTTTGTGTGAACGAGGTTGGTGTGATTATCGTTTATGAGTATAGAGTACTCATAAGTAAATCGTGGAACGGTTAATTCATGTTCATGAGATCACAATTAGTGACTATGAAATGAAATGGTGATATTTTGGTTGTTACATATACGTATAAGTATTATAGTAATAGTGTATTTTTTTTAGGATTTACGGTTTAACATTTAGAGGTCTCGGATAAGGTAATTAGTCAAATGAATATTTTTCGGGATGGTTTTAGGTCATTTAGGACTTAATTATAAAGTTTATTTCAAAATTTGAGATTTTTTATAAAAGTGTATATTTTACGTCTTTTACGGTAAAACGCGTAAATTTGACTAGTTTTACGGTTTTGAGGTTTTGGGAGTTTTAGGAGCTGAAATAAATTAAGGTAATATTAATAAGATATTAATTAACAATAAAAAGAAAAAAAATAAAGAAAAAAACGAAATTATGGGTGTTTGGGTCGGTTTAGAAGAGAAAAAAAGGAAAAAAAGGAAAAAAAAGGAAAGTGGGCTTTGGGTTGGACTAGGATTCACCCATACCCTATATAATGTATATACTAAACCAAATTCATTATTTTTCTCCTGGAGATGAAGGAAATTCGTGATTCTTATAAAAAATTAGGGTTCTTCATAAAATTTGGGGGTTTTCATAAATCCAAGGTAAATCTTCAAATCCCTTTTTAATTAAATTGTTTTTATGTTTTCTTTAATAATCTTATGATCAATTTAGGTTAGGGTTTAATATAAAAACAGTAAATTAATGTTGTATTAATCATAATATGGTGATTACATAAAGTAGGGCTTGTAATTAGAGGGATTAGGGTTAATTAATGAGGTTGATTTTGTTAAACCCGTTTTTTAAAAACTGGGCAGATTTTTGAGTCAATTGTTTTGATCATATCGGGAGTTCTATAAACTCTTATTTTACGATCCAAGTACCCCTGGAAAGATATTTTAAGTGGCTTTCCAATGCAAGAAACGAGAACTAAATTGGAGGTCGGGAAGTGGGTAAAAAACAGGTTACAACAGTCGGAGGTCAAAACAGTTTTGAATTCAGCCTGTTTTCTTTTTAAGTTTTGGGTTGTTTGGGGTACTTAGGGTTGCATTGGGATCTTCTCACGAACGTAAGAGATGGTTTATATATTGTAATAAGTATATGAACTTGGGCTAAGTTTGTGGTTTAGGGTAAGACCCCTTAATGGTAACAAACCTTTAGTACGTTTAAAATCAGGAAATATGGAGTGACAAAAGTAGATATATATATATATCGGGGCCTTAACAGTAGCTTTAAGGTTAGGGCAAGTGGGAGGTGTTATCCAACACACGTAAGGGTATGAATATTCCTTTTTCAGAAACCATGGGTATGTTTAAGTGGACGTTTGACTTAAAGTTTTGAGACCTAAAAACTGGGAGTGTTTTGGGTAAAATATGAACGGGATAGTTATTAAACTTAACCAAGTTAAGGACTTGTTAAAGAAGGGTAATGGGGTGATTAGAGCTTGAAAATGAGGTAAATATGTGGGAATAGGCTAGATGTCCATCATAGGTTAATGAGCCATCTTAGTGATTGGTTCGTGTATTGATTTCGTGTTTTTGGTTTGTTAGCTTGTTGCTAGTGCGAGGACTTGTGAATAAGCTATCATGTGAGTGTTCATAGTCCCATGTTTACTATTGTTTTTGACTTCCAGATGGGATGGAAGAGACGTTGTGTTGAATTATTTTCTAAATTAATGTTGTGAATGTTTAAGGTTTGAGGTGGACTTGTGTGTATATTTATGTGATTAACTGCTATGTGATTCTTGTTTGTGTGTGATCTGGATTGGAAAGGTACATAGGTGTATGGGCACCTATGGGACCTATGGTTAATGATAAGGCGTGATGCCTTGGAAATTGTGATTGTTGGTAAGGCGTGATGCCTTGGAATATGTGATTGTTGGTAAGGCGTGATGCCTTGGAAATTGTGATTGTTGGTAAGGCGTGATGCCTTGGAATTGTAATGATTGATTGAGCTTGAATCCTAGTTGTTAGTACATGATTGTAGCGTATTGTCCGTATGTTTATTGGTTTATGGTATTCACAGCTTATGACTTGTCTTGTGTTGGAGTCTAAACCTATGACTCTCACCAACTTTATGTTGACGTGTTTTAGTGTCTCTTTCAGGTGATACTATGTTTAAGCATGAGAACATAAGTGGCTAGGATTGGAGAAGCTTAGGAATGCATATAGAAGGAGAATCCCCGTTTCCTTCTTAGTTTTATTTGATTGTTCATTTTAATAAGTGATACTGTGGCACACATATGGTTGTTTTGGTATGTTATTTGTTGTCTTGGGTAAGAAGTAGGACTGTTACTTACTTACCTAGACCCATTGCATTTGTTGAGATATTGTCATGACCTTCGTGTCACCATTTTTATGACATTTCTTATATCATATAGTTATCTCTATAGACACGCCATGTTGTGATGATATCCATACGTCGCGCCCTATATTCCTCCATGGTGGGGTGTGACAATACATATACAAGATTCCAGTGATGGTACTTGTAGACTTGTTTGCCTGATCGTGAGAAGTCATGTAAACGCGTCCACTAGTAGGAGGCGGCTTGGAATCAACATGTCCAGATGTGCCCTCCATCTCGCCCTTGCGGTAGTCCTTCATGCGATGACCAGTAAGGCCACACTTGTAGCATGCGTCGTTGTCGTGGCGACATGGCTCTGGGTGCCTACGTTTGCAGGTAGTGCAAAGAGGATGAGTATACCCTCCAGCAGGTTCCCTTGTTAGCTGGGAGCCTGTTAAGAACATTATACATGAGACATGGTTTATAGGTACAAAAGGACAATGCGGAAAATCATAAGATGTAATACTAGTAATAGCTAGACGGTTAGGCTGTGAACCTCTTTGGTTCTGGTCCCTCCCGTTACCATGATTCCTGGTAGAAGATTTCTAATGTGTCAGAATTATGAAATATTGCATGTAACATAAGAAAATGAGTAAGTGTAAGGACCTGCTGCTGTTGGAGTTTCCATCGTCGTTATGGTAATTATCATTACCGCCACGCCTATCCGTAGCAAAACAGTCGTGAGTCTGACCATTTCCCTTGGGCTGAGTAGGCTGTTGCTGGGTAGCCGGCTAAGACCAATCCCTAGTCTTCTGCCTGAAAGATGCCGTTTAAAGAGAGATAAATATTGGATAATACTGAAAGAATTCGAAATGGTCACCGCTGAATAACGAATGTTTATCTCTTCTCGGGTCTCTCTTCTTCCCCGAACTCTTCTCTTTCTTGCAGCATCTCCAACTTACATGCTACATCGGCAACTTGTGCCACTGTGTTGAATGTAGCACACACCAAGTTGTTGACGACCGATTTACGAAGAGCCCGCCGGAAGTGGTATGCTTGCTCTTCGGCAGTACCTGCTGCTGCGCCAAGAAAACCAGCCAAACGAAGAAAGCGCTGCATGAACTCGTTGCTGTTCTCCCAGCTCTCTGCCTGATTCCGTGGTACTCCCTCTTCAGCTTGTCTTGCTCAGCCTTGGGGAAAAATTGTCCCATCACTAACTCCCTAAACTGAGCCTAAGTCAAACCAGCCACCCAATCAACACCTCCCTCAGACTGCTTGAGTGCCTTCCACCATCCTAGCACATCACCTTCGAACTTGTAACAGGCCAACGTCAACTTGAAGACGTGGTCACAGCCCATTGCATCGAATATCTTCTCAATATGAGCCAACCAGCTTTCAGCTTCACTGGGGCTATCCGTTTTCTCGAAGGATCGAGGGCGTTGCTTGTTGAATATCTCCAACCATGTGACCAATGTTGCTAGAGGAGGAAGAGGTACTGGGTGCTGTTGCTGATTTTTGGCAGCCTACACCTCTGCCTTGATTTCGTTCCTCAGCTTAGGAAGCAAAGCTTGCATCGCAGCTTAGACTGCTACATTGAGTTGTTCCTGCTCGCGTGTGAGAACCATCTGACAGTATAACATAAAAATACATGATTAAACTGATCAAAGCATAAAATATATACATGAAAAAATTTTATACAAATAAATCATGAGAAAAATTTTATGCAGGAAAACTAGTACATGAATGCATGATGCAGTTTAATGAAAACATTTATATGCGCGAGAGTGAACGCCTATGGTCAGTTCACTCAAAACAAAAGACATGGCGAGGGGACGCCAATGGGTCGGTCCCAAAGTTAAAAGTTTCGATAAAAGCACATGCGACTAAATAGGGACCGTCCTGTACCAACCATTACTTAGTCATAAACCTACGACAATGACATATATATATGAATACATGAAAACAATGAATGCATGAAAACCGACTGTCAGTTCTAGGAAGACCATAGTGACTACCCACTAATCACAGGTCGTGTTTTGAGAGCCTACAAGTCGAAGCCTTGGCTCTGATACCATAATTGTAACACCTCATTTTGGTAAATGGAATGTCACGCGTGATTATGGCGTGTCATTAAAGCATACAAGGATAAATGTCTTAAACATTACATGACCATAAAGGAAATACCGGAAACAAACATCGGTACCCCAAAGTATAAGCTCATCACACACAAACATAAGTACTGTAAAGGAAAAGGACTAAACAATGTCCATGGAAACAAGTAGCAAAATGTATGATGATAAGCATAAAGTAAGGCTAGAAAGCTTCCAATCCATATGCACGTACGCTTAGAGTCTACGAGCGTCCTTGAGTACCTGCCGTTTTGGGAACATGAAAGGAAAACGGCTAAGCATAACGCTTAATGCACGAATATACAAGCATATAATGAATAACATAAGCATATACAACATATAGCAACAGAATTGATTAAGTCCTGGGAAACATGGTATAACTTAGTAAAACTGGTTTTATAGTTTGAAAAGCCTTATGTTTATCTTATGAAAACTGTTTAACATGTTAACCATTAAGCTAATATAGGTCATGAAATATCAACGTACATGAATACTTGAAGGGGTGACCTCGTCATACAATTAGAGGGGTTGCCTCTAATTAATATAAGTTTGGGTAGGAGGGATCAGCTCCTTGTGAAGGATGCAAGGCACACACCACATTCACCTGAACAATCTGTTAAAAACATGTAACCTAGGATGCACCCATACGCCCCACATGATAACATAATAATATGGCCAAAAGCTGAAAGGGACGCCACGAGCTATCACTCTGCCGTGGTGAAGTCATAACACTGGTGCCTCCAGTGTTATGGTTATGGTATGTGACAACCGTGGTTTTGAGGTTCGTCACTTGGTCTTACTTTTAGGTTATTTTATGTGTGACTACTTGATTTTTGTGCTTACGTGTTTACTTTGTGTGAACGAGGTTGGTGTGATTATCGTTTATGAGTATAGAGTACTCATAAGTAAATCGAGAAACGGTTAATTCATGTTCATGAGATCACAATTAGTGACTATGAAATGAAATGGTGATATTTTGGTGGTTACGTATACGTATAAGTATTATAGTAATAGTGTATTTTTTTTTAGGATTTACGGTTTAGCATTTAGAGGTCTCGGATAAGGTAATTAGCCATATGAATATTTTTCAGGATGGTTTTAAGTCATTTAGGACATAGTTATAAAGTTTATTTAAAAATTTGAGATTTTTTTTAAAAGTGTATATTTTACGTCTTTTACGATAAAACGCGTAAAATTGACTAGTTTTACGGTTTTGGAAGCTTTAGGAGCTGTAATAAATTAAGGTAAATTAAGGTAATATTAATAAGGTATTAATTAACAATAAAAAGAAAAAAAATAAAGGAAAAAAACGAAATTAGGGGTGTTTTGGTCGGTTTAGAAGAGAAAAAAAAAGGAAAAAAAGGAAAAAAAAGGAAAGTGGGCTTTGAGTTGGACTAGGATTCACCCATACCCTATATATTATTTTGTACACAACCAAAATTCATTATCTATCCCCTGGAGACAAATTAAATTCGTGGGTTTCACAAAAAATAGGGTTCTTCATATTTTTTTTTGGGGTTTTCATAAATCGAAGGTAAAGTCTTTAATCCCTTTTTAATTTAATTGTTTTAATGATTTCTTAATCATTCTTATGATGGATTAGGGTTAGGGTTTATATAAAATCAGTAAATTAATGATGTTATAATCATAATATGATGATCATATAATCTAGGGCTTGTATTAGATGGGGTTATGGGTAATTAATTAGTTCAATTTGTTTAAACCCGTTTTTAAAAACTGGGCAGATTTTGAGTCAATTGTTTTGATCATATCGGGAGTTCTATAAACTCTTATTTTACGATCCAAGTACCCCTGGAAAGATATTTGAAGTGGCTTTCCAATGCAAGAAAAGAGAACTAAATTGGAGGTAGGGAAGTGGGTCAAAAACAGGTTACAACAGTCGGAGGTCAAAACAGTTTTGAATTCAGCCTGTTTTCTTTTTAAGTTTTGGGTTGTTTGGGGCACTTAGGGTTGCATTGGGATCTTCTCACGAACGTGAGAGACGGTTTATATATTGTAGTTAATATCTGCTCTTGGGCTAAGGTGGTGGTTTAGGGTAAGACCCCTTAATAGTAACAAACTTTTAGTACGTTTAAAATCAGGAAATCTGGAATGACAAAAGTAGATATATATATATCGGGGCCTTAACAGTAGCTTTAAGGTTAGGGAAAGTGGGAGGTGTTAGCCAACATATGTAAGGGTATGAATATTCCTATTACAGAAACGATGGGTAGGTTTAACTGGGAGTTTGACCTAAAGTTTTGAGACCTAAAACTGTGACTGTTTTGGGTAAAATACGAACGGGTTAGTTATTAAACTTAACCAAGTTAAGGACTTGTGAAGGAAGGGTATTGGGGTAATTAGAGCTTATTAATGAGGTATATATGTGAGAATATGCTAGATGTCCATCATAGGTTAATGAGCCATCTTAGTGATTGGTGCGTTTATTGATTTCGTGTTTTTGGTTTGTTAGCTTGTTGCTAGTGCAAGGACGTGTGAAGGAGCTATCAGGTGAGTTTCATAGTCCCATGTTTAATATTGATTTTGACTTCTAGATGGGATGGAAGAGACACTGTGTTGAGTTATTTCTAAATTGTTGCTGTGAATGTTTTTATGGTTTGTGATGGACTTGTGTGTACATTATTTGATTAACTGCTATGTGATTTTTGTTTGTGTATGATTTGGATCGGGGGACACGTGCCGTCTCAGTTATTGTGGTTTGACAAGGTAGTGGCCTTGTGGTTTGCCAAGGTAGTGGCCTTGGGATAGGTACATAGGGTGATCATCTAAGGTACCATGATGTTGTTTGGCAAGGTAGGAGCCTTGGATTGGTTTGGTATGATTGGTCTTGATTGATAGTTGTTAATACATAATTGTAACACATTGTCCATATGTTCTTTTGTTGATGATTGTTATTCACAGCTTGTAACTGATTTAGCGTTGGAGTCTAAACCTATGACTCTCACCAACTTTATGTTGACGTGTTTTAGTGTCTCTTTCAGGTGATACTATGGTTAAGCATGAGAAAATAAGTGGCTAGGATGGGAGAAGCATAGGATTGCATATAGAAGGAGAATCCCCGTTTCCTTCTTAGTTTTATTTGATTGTTCTTTTAATAATTGATATTGTTGGCACCTATATGTTTGTTTTGTTTGTGATATTTGATTGTCTTGGGTAAGAGGTAGGACTGTTACCTACTTACCTAGACTCCTGCATTGTTGAGATATTGTCATGACCTTCGTGTCACCATTTTTACGACATTTCTTATTTCATATAGTTATCTCTATAGACACGCCATGTTGTGATGATATCCATACGTCGCGCCCCATGTTCCGCCATGGTGGGGTGTGACAGAATGGTATCAGAGACAAACGTATAGAGAATTAGGTTGCCTAGTCGCGTAGCCTAGTCTATAGCTTAAGGGTCCCTGCATATAGGCGTCATAGGAGTATGTGTGCATTTTATATTAATTGATGTGTTTGGATGTTATTTATTGCGATGTTTTGACTAGTATGAATTGAACCGTAGTATGTTCATACTTAGTAACATGTTATTTTCTTTTCGGGTTTGTGACTAGTGCGGGTTGAACCATAATCGTCCACGCTAGTCACTGTTGTATTTTGCTTAAATGGTACATTATAGTACATAATTTAGTACAAGGTAGTTTCTATCTTTTATCGAGTTATTCTACATACCTGAGGTATGTTATTTTTCTTTTGATGTTTAAGTCATGTTCCCTAAGAATCGTGTGGTGGTTCGAGTTACTAGGAGTAGGTGGATAGGAAGGGTTTAAAGCTGTTTTCCACTCTTACGGGCGACATGACTTATAACTGATTATATTTTTGTTTTGGATTTAGTCTAGGCTGTTTTAGCTAGACTATGGATTTCGGTATTCCAAGAGTTTTATTATGTTATTTTTATAGTTGGAGTTTTGGACCTTATTGGTTATGTGGTTATGAGCTTATGTGAGTATATGGGTTTATGTGTTATATGTTGTATTGATTCTTATAAGTGTCATCATAGGAGGGAGTGCATTGGGGAAAGGGTAATTGTATAACTATGGTGGACAACATAGTTATACAAGTACCACAACTTCAATGGGTTCTCAAGTATGATTGCATGAAAGAGGGTTAGTACATGCTTGTATATGATGAGATGTAGAATTTGGGTATATGTATAATATATGGGTTTATGTAATGGTTGCCTATGATACGGCTATTGTTCTTTTGTGTTATATGTTTTGGGTTATAGTTGTGTTGTGTGATTATGGGGTCACACGATATGGTTTGGTTTTCGAGGTGGGCTTATTGCCTTGTTGTGGCACGGTGAGAAGGTGATTACTCGTATGGAAAAACGAGTGTATGACGCGATTGGTTGATCTGATATGTATAGTAACGAGTATGTTTTGGGTGGTTTAATAGGTATATATATATGCGAATATATATATACTACTATGTGTTAAGTTATGGTATATGGTCGTTCACTAGTTATTATAACTTGAACGTACCTTGTGTTTGTTCGTGTTTTATGGTGCTGGAGTTGATGGAGTTTCAACAACGTTTCGAATTTTTTGAACTGTGCCTTGTAGCGTATTCTTTGAGTTCATATTTCACGTGTACGTTTTAAAATGTTGTTCTGGGTTTTAAGTCCGTTGAAATATATGGAAATTTCTTTTGGGATAATGAAATCTTTTGGGTTGATTCTTACATTTCTTTTGGTTGGTATATGGAAAAAGGGGGGGACTTGGAAATCTACTATAGAGGTAGATAGTTGGTTGTATTCGGTAAAATAAGGGTAAGGTGTTGGAGTCATGTTTGAAACAAGATGTAACATAAGTTTTTTTTTATCAACACTTATTTATTTCAAATTCTAAAAGACTTTCTTTAAAATAAAGCGAAGTAAAATTTCTTTCTACTTACATAGTTTATATAATTGGATTTAACCGATTCATGTCATTTATAGTTATTAATACAAGGTTAAAAGGAGTTTATGAATATTTCACATACAATTATATCTTTCCTTGAAAAGGATTGCATTGATCACTAAGTCTATTCTTTAGTTTTTAAAACAACTAGCATAAAATTGTTTTGGTCGTAACTTGTTCGTTTTTAAAGCTTTTTGGGTGATTCAAAAGCCAAAAATTATGTACTCGGAACGTACTTTTCAAATATTCAGAATGTATAGTCATGGGAGGTCAGTATCTTGGCCGAAATTATTGTACAAGTGTCGGGTTAAAGGTTGAGTTTGAATAGTAGTTTATTTTTTTTTATGATTTTGGATGCACGGGATACCTAGTCTTTGAGTTGAGTTTTGAGATCGTCTAGAAGGTTATTTGTAGATTGTTTGAGTCACATAGATGTGGGAGGTAATAATAAAAAAAGAAGATATGAATTCTTTTAGAAAAGTCGATCTTTTGCACGGTTTAAATAATATGTCGCGGGGCGTAATATGTTTGGTTACCATTGGGTGTTTCTCGGATTATTTTTCGTTGTCATGGGTCATTTGGAATTGATACATGTTTTGGGTTTGAGTTTTCTTTGGAGTCTCGTGGTTTTTGATTTGTTTTAATTGGTGTACGTGAAATGTCGTTAGTTATCCGTGGGTTTACATCGTCGATCGTATCTGGTGTATTCAGGATGTAGTTTTGGTTTTGTATGGTTTAGGAGCGTTGAGGTAGAACATGAATAGAGCAAGTAGGAAAAGTGAGAGGAGTTGTAGTTAGTGTCTTCCAAGGCAAATCGTTGATGGAGTGAATTAAGAACAAGAGCCGTTAGAAATTGCAAGGAATTTATTCGTATTGCCGCTAAGAGAGGGTGTGAGGAGGACATAGTTGAAATTGCTAAGGATGTTGTATGAACGCTTTGGGTTTACGGTTATGCATTTGGCTTCGCCAAGGCACTTGCAGTTTTCATGGAGTCAATGAACCGAGTGTGCATGAACGTATATAAACGAGTTTTCATCGGGAGCATCGACAACATCTTGATCTACTCAAATCTTAGAAGGAGGATGAGGCGAATTATTTGTTGGTTTTGGAGTTGTTAGTAAAGGGAATGAAACGTGTGATTTTCAAGTGTGAGTTTTAGGATTTAGTTGGCTAGGACTAGTAGTCAGAGATGATGGCATATCGTGGAACCAACAAGGGGCGAAGTGAAGAAGGACGAGGAAGCATTTTGGAGGCTGAAGAGGTGGATTGGATGATGAGCAAATCTTGGCATTATCGGAAGGACTGGATGAATTCGCGAAGCATGACAATACGTGGAGCAGGGATTTGGACGCGTACGAGGACGAAAAAGAAAGGCGATCGCTTATACGTTGCAGGAACTGAGGATTTGGAAGAACTGGATAGACTTAGTTAGTGGAGCTAGACTGTTATATCTGCCTAGAATGCTAGAGGCATTTGGTGTACGAGACGTGGAGAATGATCTATACGGATCATAACGTCTCCAACACATATTCAGTCATCTTGATTGAACATTTGGCAAAGGTGATGGGTGGAGTTAAGTGATGAAAGAAAATTGCAAGGCCAAGTACCATCTGGGAAAGGCAAGCATGGTTGATGAGACATGGAATAAGAAGAATGAAGTGAAGCTGAGAGGAACTTGAACAATATGGATGACGTAATAGGGTGGTTTGGATGAAGGATGTAGGTTGCACGAGTTGAGTTGTCTAAAGCAGAGAATACGTCAACACGTATGTTGCGTGGCTTGGATAATCATATGGAGAAAAGGGACGTAGACTATACTTCCTACATAGATAGGAGTAGCTTAGAAAGGGCGATGTAAGGACGAAGTTGGTGAAAGGGATGCATAATTGGGTGGAGGAATAAGTACGATGAGAGTAGGGTGATAGTCGATAGACTGCCTAATTCATCACATATTTCAAGAGGGATGAGAAGTCACATAGTCGAGAAATTGTAAGGATTGCGTACAGATGCGATGAGATAGGAAGTTTTGTGTAAAAGTTAGCCTAATATGTATGGAATGCCTTATGAAGGATTATGGCAAGGGAAGAAACGAGGGAAAGCAAGCGTAGTATACCGTTGATAGACTAATGGTTGGTATGAGTATATTATAAGGGTAATTGAGAAAGACGCCTAGAGCATTGGCGTGAGGTTTGGAGATAGTTGGAGAACGTGTTACAGCAGCAAGAAGTCTCCTACAAGGAGAGAGTCACCGGTGAGAGGGGCATGTTCCCTATTAATGAGGATGTAGGGAATAAAGGAGGAAACCACTAGAGTTAGTGACAGAGTTATGTATGAAGTTTCACCCATAGTAACGGGTGGTATGTTTTGGTAAAATAGAAGAGTTGATGTAGAGTTTTGTAGGTCCATATAAGATCTTTGGAAAGATCGGACCATTAGCTTATGCGCATAGAATTACCTGGGGGAAATGAGTTGTATACATGATACATTCCATGTATTGGGATTGGTAAATGTTGTTTGAGGATGCATATTTGCATGTCCGGTTATTCGGGTTTTGTGCTAATAAGAGTCTTTGTTTTATCGAAGAGTCATTTGCGAGATTTATTGACTATGAGGTCAAGAGTTTGGCAATGGGTTTAATTATTTTTGGTTTGTACATGTGGTATCTTGAAACTTGAACTAAAGTTCACGTGGAAATGAGGGGAGTTCATTTAGAACAAGTATCCTCGTGTGATTTGTTGTTTGTGTGTTGATCCTAAGGAGTAAATCTCGGGACGAGATTTCTATTAGGAGGGAGTGATGTGACAACCGTGGTTTTGAGGTTCGTCACTTGGTCTTACTTTTAGGTTATTTTATGTGTGACTACTTGATTTTTGTGCTTACGTGTTTACTTTGTGTGAACGAGGTTGGTGTGATTATCGTTTATGAGTATAGAGTACTCATAAGTAAATCGAGAAACGGTTAATTCATGTTCATGAGATCACAATTAGTGACTATGAAACGAAATGGTGATATTTTGGTGGTTACGTATACGTATAAGTATTATAGTAATAGTGTATTTTTTTTAGGATTTACGGTTTAGCATTTAGAGGTCTCGGATAAGGTAATTAGCCATATGAATATTTTTCGGGATGGTTTTAAGTCATTTAGGACATAGTTATAAAGTTTATTTAAAAATTTGAGATTTTTTTTAAAAGTGTATATTTTACGTCTTTTACGATAAAACGCGTAAAATTGACTAGTTTTACGGTTTTCGGGTTTTGGAAGCTTTAGGAGCTGTAATAAATTAAGGTAAATTAAGGTAATATTAATAAGGTATTAATTAACAATAAAAAGAAAAAAAATAAAGGAAAAAATGAAATTAGGGGTGTTTGGGTCGGTTTAGAAGAGAAAAAAAAGGAAAAAAAGAAAAAAAGGAAAGTGGGCTTTGGGTTGGACTAGGATTCACCCATACCCTATATATTATTTTGTACACAACCAAAATTCATTATCTATCCCCTGGAGACAAATTAAATTCGTGGGTTTCACAAAAATTAGGGTTCTTCATATTTTTTTTTTGGGGTTTTCATAAATCGAAGGTAAAGTCTTTAATCCCTTTTTAATTTAATTGTTTTAATGATTTCTTAATCATTCTTATGATGGATTAGGGTTAGGGTTTATATAAAATCAGTAAATTAATGATGTTATAATCATAATATGATGATCATATAATCTAGGGCTTGTATTAGATGGGGTTATGGGTAATTAATTAGTTCAATTTGTTTAAACCCGTTTTTAAAAACTGGGCAGATTTTGAGTCAATTGTTTTGATCATATCGGGAGTTCTATAAACTCTTATTTTACGATCCAAGTACCCCTGGAAAGATATTTGAAGTGGATTTCCAATGCAAGAAACGAGAACTAAATTGGAGTTCGGGAAGTAGGTCAGAAACAGGTTACAACAGTCGGAGGTCAAAACAGTTTTGAATTCAGCCTGTTTTCTTTTTAAGTTTTGGGTTGTTTGGGGCACTTAGGATTGCATTGGGATCTTCTCACGAACGTGAGAGACGGTTTATATATTTTAGTTAATATCTGCACTTGGGATAAGGTGTTGGTTTATGGTAAGACCCCTTAATGGTAACAAACTTTTAGTTCGTTTAAAATCAGGAAATCTGGAATGACAAAAGTAGATATATATATATATATATATATATCGGGGCCTTAACAGTAGCTTTAAGGTTAGGGAAAGTTGGAGGTGTTAGCCAACATATGTAAGGGTATGAATATTCCTTTTACAGAAACCATGGGTAGGTTTAAGTGGGCGTTTGACCTAAAGTTTTGAGACCTTAAACTGGGACTGTTTTGGGTAAAATACGAACGGGTTAGTTACTTAACCAAGTTAAGGACTTGTTAAGGAAGGGTATTGGGGTAATTAGAACTTATTAATGAGGTATATATGTGAGAATATGCTAGATGTCCATCATAGGTTAATGAGCCATCTTAGTGATTGGTTCGTTTATTGATTTCGTGTTTTTGGTTTGTTAGCTTGTTGCTAGTGCAAGGACGTGTGAAGGAGCTATCAGGTGAGTTTCATAGTCCCATGTTTAATATTGATTTTGACTTCCAGATGGGATGGAAGAGACACTGTGTTGAGTTATTTCTAAATTGTTGATATGAATGTTTTTATGGTTTGTGATGGACTTGTGTGTACATTATGTGATTAACTGCTATGTGATTTTTGTTTATGTATGATTTGGATCGGGGGACACGTGCCGTCTCAGTTATTGTGGTTTGACAAGGTAGTGGCCTTGTGGTTTGCCAAGGTAGTGGCCTTGGGATAGGTACATAGGGTGATCATCTAAGGTACCATGATGTTGTTTGGCAAGGTAGGAGCCTTGGATTAGTTTGGTATGATTGGTCTTGATTGATAGTTGTTAATACATAATTGTAACACATTGTCCATATGTTCTTTTGTTTATGATTGTTATTCACAGCTTGTAACTGATTTAACGTTGGAGTCTAAACCTATGACTCTCACCAACTTTATGTTGACGTGTTTTAGTGTCTCTTTCAGGTGATACTATGGTTAAGCATGAGAAAATAAGTGGCTAGGATGGGAGAAGCATAGGATTGCATATAGAAGGAGAATCCCCGTTTCCTTCTTAGTTTTATTTGATTGTTCTTTTAATAAGTGATATTGTTGGCACCTATATGTTTGTTTTGTTTGTGATATTTGATTGTCTTGGAAAAGAGGTAGGACTGTTACCTACTTACCTAGACTCCTGCATTGTTGAGATATTGTCATGACCTTCGTGTCACAATTTTTACGACATTTCTTATTTCATATAGTTATCTCTATAGACACGCCGTGTTGTGATGATATCCATACGTCGCGCCCCATGTTCCGCCATGGTGGGGTGTGACATGGTACCTCCATAACTAGGTGAAACTATTCATGCATGTATATGGCTTAGGCATTTAATTAAACATAATCAAATCAAAACATATAAAACATATACTGGGAAACAGTTGGTTGCATACGGGGAATCATAATAAGGAAAGAATGTCCATACTGAAAGGACGGAGAATCCGTACCTTATGTCCAGTGAACGAAGAAGACGAACGGAAGAGAGTCTTACTTCGATCTCACTAATGCTACATAAATAGTGTATGTGTATAAGTATTCTTATTATTGAGTACGTAACTGATTTTATATCGTATTCTAGCTTGTTTTATATGTTCATGTCTTGTTTTACTGATTTTAACGTTATATTGTGTTATCATGTATTATGTATCATCTGTTAAAGTATTACTTGTATTCATTGTATTATTATACTTGTTGTGTAATAATAAGTAACTTTCTAAAAGTAGCAGGTTTCCTAAAATAGAAAGTTTTCAAAAATAGAAAGTTTCCAAAAATAGATTAACTACTTAAAATTGATAAGTTTCTAAAAATAAAAAGTTTCTAAAAATAGTAAGTTTCCTGAACTAGAAAGTTTCCATAATTAGAAATAAGCTGGATTATTAAGCTAATACGATAAGCTTAAGTTTTACTAATTAAATATAGTAAGTCATGTATTAAATAAACTATATGTTATATGATTTAATTGAATATAATCATGATTTAATAAATTAAAGTATATATAATACTTAGGTTAAAACATGTATTAATATTTATATTAATATAACCTAAGTCATGGAACTTAATTAATTATATGTCATATTTTAATAATTAATTAATTACTATAGTCTAATTTACACAAATAAATACTTAGGTTAAAATCATGTATTATTAATTAATAATAATAAACCTAAGTCCATGTTTTAGTTAAATTAATTATATGACACGTTAAATTAATTTAATTAACTTGTAAATAAATAAACTTGTAAAAACAATTAAACTTGTAAAAATAATAAACCGAACCCATGTATTATTTTTATTAAACATGTCGTGAACCAGACCCGTGAACCCATGAACCGGTCGAACCAAAACCCACCAAAACAGTGGTAAACCAGCCTAAGCCGGTTGCCCCTGCTTGCGGTTAGGCTGCCACCGGCTGTGCGCCCGTGGTCTTGCCCTTCTCGGCCCAGCCGCTGACGCCACCAAAGTTCCCACTGGCAGTAGCCAGTGGTCCCCCTGCTGCCTGTGGTGGGTTCCCCCTGCTTACCATAAATAGCCACCGGCTTTAGCCGGTGGTTGGGGCTGTGGCTGCCGAGACCAACCAAACCACAAGGACACCCCCGAAGCGAGTCGGGGGTGCCTTGCCCTTGCTGCCGACCGAACACCAACACCACCGAGACCTTTGTCTCGTGTGGTGATGCGAACCAAACGACACCGAGAGTCGTGAGACTCTCGGTTTGTGTGGTGGCCGAACACCAAACCCGAAAACACCCTTGTATTACTTACCCACCATGGTTTTACTTGTTTTAATTCTTGTGTTTTTCAACCCCATGATCATACATGCATAAAACATAAAAAGAAAAATAAAAAGAAAGGTTTTTGGATTACCAAAACACGTGGAATCAATAGATCTTGAATACACGAACATGTTCTTGTGATTTCTTAATCAAAATCAACCAAACCCCTTGTTTAATTGATGTAGCCGTCGGCCTAGGGAGCAAGGAGGAGGGTTTTAGGGTTTTTACTTTTCTAAAATTTTACTGTGAATGAATAATGTTTACCTTATTTGTTACTTAATAAAACAAATGTGCTGGGCCCCTCCTTCTTTGTGTGCCGCGGCTACCAGGGCCCACCAAGGGAAACCCGTAGATATTTCGTGTTCTAAATTATTATGTGTTCGTGTGCTTGTATTTATGTGACGTTATTATTAAATATTCGTGTTATAATATATACTTGTACGTAGTCGTAATAATAATGACGTAAATACCTAATTATACGTTCGTGATTATTACGTTCATGATTTCATGTTCGTGATTTAATTGTTATCTATAATAATTATCGTGCATTATTATATACTTAATACTTATCGTGTAATAACACGTACGTAGTTCTTGTAATTTATGTTCGTGAAATGTATTCATGTTATAAAAGTAAAGTTTTAATCATGTACGTATGATACTAAGGGTAGTATTCATGGTAAAAGCATGCGGGTTTTACAATACTTGTAAGCTTCAATGTGTCAGATGAGGCGACAAAACCCCATATACATGTTCACATAAGTGAACAAGACATATGACATTGTACGCTCCTCTACTCAGGCCTAGCTACTCAGTTGTATTAAAAAATTTGTTCAGAATTTGCTGAAGGAAACTTTTGATGACTGGTGATCATTTGTTCAGCTTTAGTGAATCAGATAAGGCGACAAAACATCATATACACAATCACATAAAGTGAGATAGACACATGACATTGCACACCCCTTTACTCAGACACTGCTACTTAGCATTAATCAAAACTTTTAAGAAATGCTTAAACTTCAAGCTTCTTCAGTGAATGTTGAAGGTTCAGGTTTTGTATCATCAATGTTCAGCATACCAAGCTCCATTATCAATCTTTTGAAAGTTGATTCATCTAGTGGTTTGGTGAAGATATCAACCAATTGATACTGAGTGGGGATGAAATGTAATTGAATGTCCCCTTTCACAATATGATCTCTGATAAAGTGATATCTGATATCAGTGTGTTTTGTTCTTGAGTGAAGGACTCGATTGTTGGATATTGCAATAGCACTAGTGATATCACAAAAGATTGGTACATTTTCATATTCTATGTCATAATCAGCCAGTTGGCTTTTTATCCAAAGAACATTGGCACAACATCCAACAGCTGCCACATATTCATCTTCTGCTGAAGATATGGCAACTATTTGTTGCTTTTTAGCACTCCAACACATAAGTTTTCCACCTAACAATTGGCAAGCACCAGATGTGATTTTTCTGTCCATATTGCATCCAGCATAGTCAGAATCTGAATACCCCTTTAGATCAAAACCTGAGGATTTGGGGTACTAGAGACCTAGACTTGGTGTATGATAACTCGCTTTTACTCAGGCTAAAAATTATCGTTGTACCAATCTAATCGAATTGATCTAGGTTCTCTATGTGACTCAGTTTTATTTTGGTGAAACAAAAATTGTGTCGTTGTAGTGTTTAAAATAGAAGTGCGAGACTTTAAAGTAAAAGTGCAATTAAAGTAAATCTAAAACTAATTAAAGTAAGTGCAAGTATTTAAAACGTGACTGAAATTAAAGGGCACTAAACGCAAATAACGCAAACTTAAATCTATCTAAGGCAATCTTAAAACGCAACTAAAACTTAAACTAAGGCAAGGATAAAATAAAGCTAAGGCAAATAAACTTAAAGTGCAATTAAAATAAAAGGTGGGAAAAAAATAAAGCTTGAAAATAAAAGACAGAAATTTAAAAAGAAAGACTAAAAAGAACCTGAAAGAAACCTTGATTCGGAAGACTTCCGGATGAAGCCTTCTTGATCCGGAACTTTCGTTCGGAAGACTTGACTCGGAACTTTTAAAGTTCCGAATGAACCCTCTCTGATCCGGAACTTTTTGAGTTCCGAATGAATTGCTTGATCCGGAACTTTTTGGGTTCCGAATGAAACCTTTCTGATCTGGAACTTTTTAAGTTCCGAATGAGATTGCTGACTCGGAAGTTTTGGTGTTGATCCGGAACTTTTTCCTTCGGAAGTATTGATCCGGAACTTTTCCGAATGAACTTTACTCGGAACTTTTGAGTTGGAAGATTTCCGGATGAAGCTTGATTCAGAACTTTTGAGTTGGAAGACTTCCGGATGAAGCTTGATTCGGAACTTTTAAAGTTCCGAATGAACCACTTCCTTCCCTTGGCTCGGAGCTTACCTGGGAATACAGTAACAGAAACAAACACCCCCGAAGAACAAGGGATCAAAAATACACGAATCTAACCACAATATTAACCAAAATCAAAGACAAGATTAAACTAAACTAATAACAAAACATTAAGTAATCATAAACAAACAATCTAAATCAACAAACTAACAAATTTAACCACAATAATCAAAAACCCACTTGATCAAAATAAGAACATGAACATGAACACAAACATAAACTTAAAAATCAAAGATTAAGAAAGGTAGATAGGAGATTAACAAGATAAAATAAAGATTGACAAGAATTAAATGGAAACTTACTTGAAATTAAAGGAATTTAAGGTATTTAAATTTGACAAGTATTTAAATTGACATGAATTAAAGGTGCAAGGTAATTAAAATGGAAGACTAATTGTCACACTTATCCAACAAAAAAGAAAATTAACTAGTCCTAATCTATATATAGGGGAGGATTAGGAAGCTTCCTCCCCTTCTTCATTTCTTCTTAATTGTGAGATTAAGTCCTTCCTTCTTTAATCTTCTTTTAATTGCATGCTTAGTCCTTTTCTTCTTATCTTCTTTAATCTTGGACTTTTACTGACTTTTGGCTCGGGATTTCTTCGAACTCGTCTTTTAATTCTTCAATAAAATAGACTTGAGTTCTTCGGCTTTAAGTAAACTTCCGTCTTTTGACTTTTTCTTCGATAAATCTTCAGAATTGGTCTTGGACTTCCGTTCTTTTTGCACTATTGACTTCTCGACTTCGTCTTTCATCGTTTTCTTCAATAAAAGCCCGTAAATGCCCGTGAATGCCCGTGTTTTCTCCACTTTTCACCTTTTCGTCCTAAATCACAACAAAAACACAAACCACGCATAATTCCGACATAAAAGACATAAAATACACGTTTTGGCTCGGTTATTATTGTAATTAAGTGGTAAAAAGGATGGGTGTTTACACACCTATAAAATCCCCTACACTTGACCATTGCAATGTCCTCATGCAATGCATTAGTTACAGAGCACGTTTACATTTTTCATCATAATCAATTCATAGTGACCTTTATTAAAGGGATAGAAAACTAAAAACATTCAAAATAAAGAAATCAAAAGCATACCTTGGGTTTTGGAAATGTTATGAACAATCATCATCCTCAAGTTTTCACTTTCTCCAAACCAAGCTTAAAAACGAGATCATTGTTATTATAAGTTAGTAAACTAACACGAACTCATTGGGGCCAATTATTCACTTAGACTCCCTTATTCCTAGGGGTATCTCTTATATTTTATTGTTGTCTTGAATGATCACGAGGATGCATTTTTGACTTATTCCGATAGTTATTAAGTCTGAAAATAAAGTGAACGATTTAATCAATAGTTAGCTAAAGGACAAAATCTTTTAAAACTGCTTCTCGGGACCTCATAAAGTTCATATCTTGGCATAACTCGCTTCGCAATTTGAGACCTTTCTCGGACCGATATTTGGCAGCGACTTCATACTTCAAACCTTGAGAGACGTTCATGAAATAATGGTCTTCTCTTCATAAATGGAATTTCTTCACTTGAAGTTTTGAGAGATTCATACTTGGACCACGACTTCTTCATTTTTCTCCAATCTTTATTTTGGACTTTGATATACAACGATCCGCCTCCTTTTATGACTTGGATCTATTTATCCTCATACCTTGTTAGGGTCTTTTCGGATACACTTCTTCATGACTTTTGGGAAGTTTTTGCTTTTCGTCGTGTGTCTCGATCCTTCATATTGATTTTCGATAAATGATTCTTCACATCACTTTGGATCTTTAGCAACAAAATATAGCCCTCATGCCTTGTTAGGGCCTTTTCGGACTCGCCAATCTTCGCATCCCGCTTCAATAAGTTATGCCTTGGCTATGAACTCTAATCCATACCGAGCAACTTTTAAACGATCTTGGGCTAGAAGCTAAGTAACTTTTCAAATCGTACAACCTTATTTATTAGCAGATAAATTATTAGCAAGCGATGGGAGAATAGGCTCATAATTAACTCACATAAATTCACGAAAGAATACCGAACTTATAATTGGCTCTATCATCTCTCGTTCTCCACAGTTTAAAATCTCAAGTAATGAGACTCGTGGATACTTAGCCTATTAAATCAAAGTTTTGGGTTTTCGAGTCGCCTATAGGATCTTGCAAATTCTTTGACTTTTTCAAGTTTAGAAATCGCGTTTTAAAGTTCCCTTGATAAACGACTCTCTAGGATCAATTATAGGAACTTGCGAAAAGTTCTTGTTCTTAACCCGGGAGAGTTAAGACTTTCGCGTTTTATAGCTCCCTATATAAAAGTCTAGCAAAACTTGACTTAAACACGTTAAGGATACTTGCTACAGTAACTTAGATAAGTAAACTCGGGTTGAGTCAAAAGATTCACAACGTTTTGAAAATTAAAACCACTTATTAGACATTTATTCTAACAAAGAAAGAAAATAACTATACAAAGGGAAAACTAATAGGCCAAAATAGATCAAAAATTTTGAAAAATGTCGAAAAATTGATTTTCCGGTTAAAATGAGGACAAATACAAGGAAAAGAGCCACTTAACTTCGATAGAAGTCCCCCCTACACTTAAGATAAACATTGTCCTCAATGTTTAAGCATGTGGGAGTAAACTCCCCTACACTTAGGACATTGTGCACTTTGTTTAAATCTCGCTAAGGAAGAGACAACTAAAGAGATTCATATTTTAATATTGAGAAAATATAAAATAGTGAATCGAAAAGAGTTTAGGATAGAACCGGGAAGAAGTAGAACATGGAATTCACGGGTCGTCAAGAATCATTAAGAGTGGATCATTGAAGCTCGAATCCCTGATTAAGAGAGAGGAGAGGAAATAGCAAACCAAAGGGTCTCCCCCCTACACTTATGGTAAATAAAGCGAAAAGATAGATGCATGGGTTGCCTCCCAAGAAGCGCTTGATTTTTGTTAACCGAGTCATTAGCCTGACTCGACCTTGATCATCAACGGAAGAAGCATGAAACATATCCACCAGGATCAAATACATAGTTTTCGTCCATCAAATAGCACAAGCTTAAGGCGAACAAGGCAAGCCAAAGAAAAGTAGGCAAGGTTCCCTTAAGCAGCGATGGAGCATGGTGGAAGCAAGTATGGGGAAGTGGTGCAAGCATGTCTTCAATAACTCCAAAGATTTTTACTTTTATTTCATCAGGTGGATACTGAGATGGCTGTAGAATATCAATACCGGGTTCGAACACCTTTTCCTTTAGGGGAAAATAGCACTCAGGCTCAGCAGAGTGTGAAGAAGATCCGCGAAGAAGCACAACCTCGTCCTCAGAAGTGGGACAAAGAGGTGTTAACTCATACGTGCTGCGGATTTCAGTGTCGACCGGTTTCTTCTCCTTAGAAAGAATGTGCTTCAAATCCAAAGTAGGATCAAGACGATAATCTTCAAAGTCATAAGGAGGAGCATCACTCTCATGAGGGAAGTAAGTGTTAAGAAACGTAGAGAAATCTTCCTCAAATGAGTAATCGTCCAAAGTAGGATCGAGTGATGGCGGAGGATCTTCATCATGTGAAGAATCGCTCGAAAGAGTATCAGCCTCATCGAAATCATCGAAAGTGGGCATCTCGGGATACTCAGAAGTACAATCAAAATCATGCGAGTCTGAGCTAGAATCATCATCATCATAAGCATCAAAGACCGGTGGAGAATCATAAATGGGAGAAGGTTCCAAAGTGGAGCGAGAATCATCCACATCATCATGAAAAAGTGGATTATCAATAGAAGAGTCGAATAGAGGATTGTTGTAGACGACAAAATCATCATGCACAGTAATCATATTCACTGAGTCTCGTCCATAGTATTTGCCTGTAAGCTTCCCCATTTTGAAAATTTGTGAATCATCCCCGACTCGTAAGATTAACTCGCCTTCGGCAACATCAACTAGAGCTCGTCCGGTTCTCAAGAATGGCCGACCAAGTATTAAAGGAATACGAGGGTCCATTTCATAATCAACAACGACAAAGTCGACCGGGAAAGTAAATGTGCCAACTGTAATGAACACGTCTTCGGCTATACCAACAGGGTAAGCGAGAGTGCGATTTGCAAGTTCAAGAGTCATCTTTGTTGGAGTGAGGTCGGGCAATGATAGTGTTTTCCAAACACTCAGTGGCATCAAATTAATACTGGCCCCGAGATCAGCAAGGGCAGTAAATTCTTCAGTTTTGTTGAACACGCAAGGCAACACAAAACGACCGGGATCTCCAAGCTTTTCCGGAAGTTCTTTAAGAATAACTGCAGAGCAGTTTTCATTTAAGCGTGTGTTCGCGAGTTCAATCAACTTCTCCTTCTTGCTAAGAAATTCCTTGAATGCTTTAACAAATTTTGGCATGTGGACAAGTGCTTCAACAAGGCTAATGTTGATGTTCATTTGAGAAAGCATCTTCACATATTTCGACACTTGGCAGTCATTCTTGGTTAGCTCGTTAGGCTTGTCCAAGCGAGAAGGATATGGGATGTTGGGTTTATAGGTGGAAGGTGAAGGTGTAGCAGTAAAGGTTGAGATGTTGAAGGGTCCTTCCTAGGAACATCGTCATGACGAGGCGGAGACGGTAATGGTGCACTAATACTAGGTGTAGGAGGAGTAGGGATACATGGTGGTGGAGGAGGTGTAGATGATGGGGGTGGGATTGGTGGTCCTACGATGGTAATCCCACTACGAGTAGTATAGCACTCACATTTGCTCGCGGATTAGTGACGGTGTTTGAAGGCAGAGAACTTGAAGTAGAAGGTTGAGTGGAGGGCAAGAAACTAGCCAACATATTCTTTAATTCATTCGTTTGAGTGCTGAAGGAGGATTGAATATTATCGCGAACCTCGGACCTTATCTCATTTCCTTGCTTCGTGATATCTCCTTTCAAATTGATTATTTGGCTTTGTAGATTCTTGATTTGCTCACCTTGAGTTCTCATGATGGCTTCAACATCGGGATTAATGGGTGGGGTTTGTTGGGCGGGAGGGTTATAAGGATTAGAAGCTCTTGGTGGGATTTGGTTGCTTCTATTGTAGTTGTTGGCGGGGTTTTGGTTTTGAGGAGAAAAACCGGGTGAAAGGTAATTGTTGGATCGGTAGCTCAGCAGATTTCTATCCCCTTAAGGTCGAGCTTGGTAATTTTCCGGTGAATAATTACCATAAGCTGCATACACATTTTCCGGATTTCCTTGAGTCGAAGGACAATCGGTGTATGAGTGAGGACCGCCGCATGTTTCACAAGGAGCAGCAACAGCTTTAACTTGTTGTTGTTGGTGGTTTGAAGCCAAGAGTTGCATACTTGTGTTCATTTCAGTCAGCACACGGGTGAGTTCGGTCATATCAGGGTTTGCTGAGGTGGAGGAGACATTGACTCTCGGGTTGTTCCTAGAAGAAGCAGAGGAATCCCAGTTTTTGTGGTGAGTAGTCATGTTCTCAATTAACTCTCTACACTCCTCGGGTCTCCTTTTCATGAATGTGCCACCGGCGGCTGCATTAATCGTATCACGATCTCGAAAAGTCAAACCGTTGTAGAAAGTATCAATTAAGGTCACAGGGAGCATGTTGTGGTTTGGACATCTATCGATCAAGACATTATATCTCTCCCAAGCATCAAAAAGAGATTCATCAGGGTCTTGCATGAAACCGCTGATTTGATTGCGAAGGCTCGTGACCATGGATGGTGGAAAGTAGCGCGACAAAAAGCGTTGAGTCATGTCATCCCAAGTGTGAATAGAGTTCTTCGGGAGACGATCAAAACATTTCTCGGCATGATGTGACAAAGTATGCGGGAAGAGTTGTAGGCGAAGAACATCCATTGTGGCACCAGGCAACTTCATGCTTTGGGTGATTGTAATGAACTTGTCGAGGTGTTTGTTGGCATCATCATCAGGCAATCCACGGAATGGGTTAGTTTGCACTTGCTGAATCATGTGGTGCTTCAACGAAAACTCAGGAGCGTTGATTTGCATCGGCGCAATCGGTCCTCCTCGTCCAAACATGGTAGGTTGACAAAGCTCCTCCATGGTCCGAAGATCGGGCTGTGGAAGAACATTGTTGTTATTATTAAGGTGCGGTGGAATATTATTGTTGTTAACACCTGACATAGCTAAATCTTCTTGAGTCTCGGTCTCTTGATAATTAGAAGATCTAGTACGCATACA
This sequence comes from Glebionis coronaria, assembly GCA_025667525.1. Classification (NCBI taxonomy): domain Eukaryota; kingdom Viridiplantae; phylum Streptophyta; class Magnoliopsida; order Asterales; family Asteraceae; genus Glebionis; species Glebionis coronaria. Next base: position 297,384,990 of record CM046876.1, on the reverse strand, counting down.
CCTGAAAATGCAAAAGAAAAAGAAACCAAACACAAAGACAATATATATACACAATAAAGATAAAATCTTTTTGGATTTTTGAAATTTAAAATTTTTATGGATTTTTATCAATTTTTATTTTTATGGTTTTTGAATTTTTTTATGCAAGAAAAATAACGCTCACAAGTGAACGGATCCCAAAAAGCAACGCGTCTCTCACAGAAAACCGTTAATCTTTACGAAAAGAGCCGGCAGCGGCGCCATTTGATAACTCGCTTTTACTCAGGTTAAAAATTATCGTTGTACCAATCTAATCGAATTGATCTAGGTTCTCTATGTGACTCAGTTTTATTTTGGTGAAACAAAAATTGTGTCGTTGTAGTGTTTAAAATAGAAGTGCGAGACTTTAAAGTAAAAGTGCAATTAAAGTAAATCTAAAACTAATTAAAGTAAGTGCAAGTATTTAAAACGTGACTGAAATTAAAGGGCACTAAACGCAAATGACGCAAACTTAAATCTATCTAAGGCAATCTTAAAACACAACTAAAACTTAAACTAAGGCAAGGATAAAATAAAGCTAAGGCAAATAAACTTAAAGTGCAATTAAAATAAAAGGTGGGAAAAAAATAAAGCTTGAAAATAAAAGACAGAAATTTAAAAAGAAAGACTACAAAGAACCTGAAAGAAACCTTGATTCGCAAGACTTCCGGATGAAGCCTTCTTGATCCGGAACTTTCGTTCGGAAGACTTGACTCGGAACTTTTAAAGTTCCGAATGAACCCTCTCTAATCCGGAACTTTTTGAGTTCCGAATGAATTGCTTGATCCGGAACTTTTTGAGTCCCGAATGAAACCTTTCTGATCCGAAACTTTTTAAGTTCCGAATGAGATTGCTGACTCGGAAGTTTTGGTGTTGATCCGGAACTTTTTCCTTCGGAAGTATTAATCCGGAACTTTTCCGAATGAACTTTACTCGGAACTTTTGAGTTGGAAGATTTCCGGATGAAGCTTGATTCGGAACTTTTGAGTTGGAAGACTTCCGGATGAAGCTTGATTCGGAACTTTTAAAGTTCCGAATGAACCACTTCCTTCCCTTGGCTCGGAGCTTACCTGGGAATACAGTAACAGAAACAAACACCCCCGAAGAACAAGGGATCACAAATACACGAATCTAACCACAATATTAACCAAAATAAAAGACAAGATTAAACTAAACTAATAACAAAACATTAAGTAATCATAAACAAACAATCTAAATCAACAAACTAACAAATTTAACCACAATAATCAAAAACCCACTTGATCAAAATAAGAACATGAACATGAACACAAACATAAACTTAAAAATCAAAGATTAAGAAAGGTAGATAGGAGATTAACAAGATAAAATAAAGATTGACAAGAATTAAATGGAAACTTACTTGAAATTAAAGGAATTTAAGGTGCAAGACAAGTATTTAAATTTGACAAGTATTTAAATTGACATGAATTAAAGGTGCAAGGTAATTAAAATGGAAGACTAATTGTCACACTTAGCCAACAAAAAAGAAAATTAACTAGTCCTAATCTATATATAGGGGAGGATTAGGAAGCTTCCTCCCCTTCTTCATTTCTTCTTAATTGCGAGATTAAGTCCTTCCTTCTTTAATCTTCTTTTAATTGCATGCTTAGTCCTTTTCTTCTTATCTTCTTTAATCTTGGACTTTTAATGACTTTTGGCTCGGGATTTCTTCGAACTCGTATTTTAATTCTTCAATAAAATAGACTTGAGTTCTTCGGCTTTAAGTAAACTTCCGTCTTTTGACTTTTTCTTCGATAAATCTTCAGAATTGGTCTTGGACTTCCGTTCTTTTTGCACTCTTGACTTCTCGACTTCGTCTTTCATCGTTTTCTTCAATAAAAGCCCGTAAATGCCCGTGAATGCCCGTGTTTTCTCCACTTTTCACCTTTTCGTCCTAAATCACAACAAAAACACAAACCACGCATAATTCCGACATAAAAGACATAAAATACACGTTTTGGCTCGGTTATTATTGTAATTAAGTGGTAAAAAGGATGGGTGTTTACACACCTATCAGTGTACCTTTTAGGTATCTAAAGATTCTCTTTACAGCAGTTAGGTGTGATTCCTTTGGATCTGCTTGGTATCTTGCACAAAGGCATGTAGAGAATTGAATGTCAGGTCTACTTGCAGTTAAATACATGAGTGACCCAATCATACTTCTATACTGAGTCTCATTGACTGATTGTCTATTGAGATCAGGTCCTAAGCTGTTAGGAGGTACCATGGGAGTCTTTACTGAAACACAATTGATATCATACTTCTTCAGCATACTCATCTCAAACTTGCTGGTCATAAGCTTGGCAAATTGTTTGCATAGTTTCAAGCTTGTTAAACCAAAGATGATGTCATCCACATAAATTTGTACAAGAATGGTGTCAGTTTTAGATTTATAGATAAACAAGGTGCTATCTATTTTTCCTTTGACAAACTTATGTTCAATGAGAAATGTTGAGAGAGTTTCATACCAAGCTCTTAGAGCTTGCTTCAGTCCATACAAAGCTTTGTAATGTTTGTAGACGTGGTTTGGGTATTTACTACTCCCAAAGCCAGGAGGCTGTGTAACATAAACTTCTTCTTTTAGGTCACCATTTAGGAATGCACTTTTGAGATCCATTTGGTAGATGATGAAGTTCATGTAAGTGGCATAAGCAATAAAGATTCATATGGCTTCCATACGTGCAACTGGAGCAAAGGTTTGATCAAAATCAACACCAGGCTCTTGATTGAATCCTTGGGCCACCAACCTAGCTTTGTTTTTGGTCACCACATTGGTTTCATCTCTTTTGAGCTTGTAAACCCATTTGGTGCCAGTGGTTGATTTACCATATGGAAGAGGAACCAATTTCCAGCCTTTATTTCTTTCAAATTGATTTGGTTCCTTGATAGTTGTAAAAATACGTCTTTTAGGAAAAAGAGCGTAATTAGGGCAAGTATTAACAAACGGTTTAGGAAAACCACGAGTTATGACCCAAAGTGGGGATCGTTCTGAAGGAGGCTTGGTGTGTGTGTTAAGAGATGATTAATTATGTGATTATATTTATGATGAGAAAAGAAAATAGAAATGGGATAAGAAGAGAATGACGGTTACGATGACGAATTAAACTAAGACGATAAAGTCGTACACGTAAAACCGTAAAAAGTAGCAAAATTAAAATTTTATCCTAAAAATTCCTAGAAAATTGCAATAAATCCTAAAAAAGGTAATTAGAGTTTACAAAAAATCAAAAATCACTCAAACCTTTTATTTAATTAAATAATAATTTTTTAATGCTAATTAAAGCCCAGAAAATCAATTTAATTAACAAAAAGCCCAAAATGAGATTTTTTAAAATGTAAACATCTAAAATGACCTAACTTAAATTAAAACTATTTTTGAAAATTTTAAAATTAATAAAAACTATTTAAAAACAATTAAAAACTATTAAAACTTAAAATAATTATAAAATTAATCTAAGGGCAATAAAAATATTCTAAAAATTGTAAAATTCCTAAATTAATGTATTTAACCAAAGAAAAATGTAAAAACTTGAAAAACCTAAATTTTATTTTTAATAATAAAATAATATTAAAAATGCAAAATTTATAAAAAATTCTAAAAACTTGCAAACTAGCTTAATTTAACCTAATAAACACAGAAATGAAGTTGAAATTACAAAATACCCCTAATGGGCCTTTAAATGGGCCAAAATCCAAAACAGACCCTTATTGGGCCAAAATAAGCCCAATAAGAAAAATGTTTATAAAAATGGCCCAAAAGCTCCTATCTGACTCAAAATTTGATTCTGAACACAATTTTTCAAAGACCCAAAAGCTGAAAATGTGAAATAAGCTGGCTTATATGAAACATCTTATTTTTAATAGGCTTTTTGGCCCATTAAGCTATAAGCTGATGCCATAAGCTCAAGTTAGACACACAAGCTTCTTTTGAGTTACTTAAGACTTCTATAAAAAGAAATTTGAAAAAAGTCCAAGGAATAAGCCTGAAAATGCAATAAGCAATCTTCACAAAACGACAAAATAGTCGTTTTCGAGTTCTAGGCCACCCCAAGAGCTGATTCAAGTTTCAAAAGCTTTTATATGACTTAACTAAGCTTAATCAACAAAAAGTTTTCAAATAAGTTCACTCAATAAGCTGAAATAAGAAAATAAGCACTTCTTTAAAAGTCGACTTTAAGAGTTTTCAGCAAAAAGTCAAAGTCAAAGTCTAATAAGCTCCAGTTCAAACAAATGGGTCAAATGATGAAGATTGATCACAAAAAGTAAGTTGTTGCAGGTCTAAATAAGCCAATAAGGCTTATTCATAAGCTAACTGAAAATTAACACTAGCAGGGGCTAGTTTTGGTATCTGAGCAGTGGGAAAAGTTTCCACTGCTTGATTATTTGTCCTTAGTGACTTTTTTGGAGATTCAAGTTACACAAAGGCACCCAAATGAACAGTGGATCATAAGGAGTCAATAACAACAAAGAAATCACAATCACAATCAGCCAATTTGTACAGTTAATTCAATTAAGTATCAGACATGCACCAGACTTTGAGCAATAAGCAATTAAGCACTTATAAGCTGTTTTAGCAAATTTCAGCCAACCAAATTGCACCAAAAGCATACACAAGCTATAATAAACTTAAATGGACAAGTTTAAACAGGTTTCATGCAATGGTTCAAAGCCTAAATCAAGATTCAAGCACAAATAGGTTACTGATGAACACTAACATAAGCATATTTTTACTTTGTTGATGCACTTGACCAACAAGCCAAATTCAAACACTCAGATCTATCACATATGTTGTATAAACACTGATTTAACAACTTTTAACCCTAATCATGCATATATTCTAGATATTACCAAAATCTTAGGTCAAAAACAGTTAAAATCAATAAGATATAGCACAATGTTTAATTCAAAGGTTTAAACCCAAAAACTTGCAGCAAATAACTCTCAACCAAGTATATAGCAGATACAAAGCACAAACACAAACTTCCAACCACAAAATAACACACTATGATCTTAAACAGGTAAACCCAAACACCCCTTTAAATTTTCAAATCACAATTTTCAAATCAAAATTTTATTCCAAGGTTACCCAAGCCCAAATCAACACAATAACAGATATTATATGTAGATTAGAACAAGATTAGACCACAAAATCAGCAAGAACACAAGCAACACACAAATTCACCAAAAATCCAAATTTTTAACAGATTTTGAGTAGAATGGTGTGTACCTCATGGATGTACATCCACACCCACGAATTTTGAGCTTATGTGCTAGCAAGAACAAGCACAAGCTTCCACAATAAAGCCTGCTAAGATTCAACAAGATTAGAAGCAAAATATCAAAACAGAAAAGTGAAAAATTCTTGATTAATGCAACCTTAGTTCCCCACACTTGATTATCCCCAAGTTATAGGCTTCACCACACCTTGATAACTCAATATCAGGATGCTATGATCAGCTTTATAGCCTAAGAATTCCAAGGTTTGAACTAGACTTAGCAAAATATCAAGAAAAGTGGAAAATGTGCAAACTTTTGCACACTCCTTTGAAAACAGGTTTTAAGATCAAAGATTAGTAAACATCAAACAACAATAAACAGATAAAAAGGTTGGCACTTGAGTTTTCTTCACCAAGTTCAAACACATTTCATTAACTGAATATATGATTTACAGATTTGTGAACAATGGAAAATTCAAGAGCCAAGATAAATGTACTCAGTCCTATGCCTTATATAGGCTACAATGAAGTCTAAGAAAGCTTAAAACGAAACCCTAATGCTTGGTGAAGTCCCAGAAATGTCCTTGAGGGTTTGAATAACTTTGAGAATCATGTGACTTTTCTTGGCGTCTCGTTGTAGCTAGCAAGGTAAAAGTGAATCCAAAGGTGTAAAATAAGCTTAAGATGTAAGCTAGAATCATGCCCGTTGGATGGATATCACAATTTTTGCAGTTTGCTCAAAGGTGAAAAAGCAGGGGAATCATGTGTCCAAGGTGGTGATGTGGCAAGGTTTTTGAAAGTTGGGATGTGTTTAGTGTCACCTTAATCACTAATCTGGAAGAGATTAGGGTTTAATTGTTGGTAATTAACAAATGCCCAAATTTGTGAAGAACATGAAGAACAACTGTTTTGATCTTTGTTTTAGGTTTAAAAAGTGTTTAGCGCGTGTTTTTAATATTAATTAACATTTGAAAAGTTAATTAATAATAAACGGTGAGTGGATGGTGAGGTGGAGGCAGGGTGGGCTGTGATTGGATGAGGGATGTTAGTGGGGCACGTGTCAAGCCTCCATAGGTCTAGGTAAGATTGTGTGTCTGCCAGAAATAACCCCTTAACTCCTTTCTTCTTTTCACTTTGTAAATAAACACAATAAATCCAGATTCCCTTTGTAATGAAGTTTTCATTTTCACACTTTTGCCCCAAATACTTTTCCAAAGTATTTTCAGGTGTATTTCTTGCCATTTCTTGATTCTTAAAGGACTGATTTGGCATTTTCTTCATAGATAATGGTCTTGACTTGTCTTGTTGACTTCTTGGAGGACTGAAATTGCCAAGTCATGATTAATGAGGGACCATTTTTGCCATTTCTTCAAAGTCAAGGGTCCTTTTGGTAATTTTGACATTTTCAAAGGACCAAACTTGTAATTTCTTGTAACTTGAAGTCCTTCATGGTATGTTTGACTTTGAGGAGGAATAATATTGACATTTTAGTTTTATTGAGGGACTAAAATTGCAAATTCTTCAAAATGGAGGGCCTTTTTTGCAATATTGACAAACTTGAGGGACCAATCTTGTAATTATGAAGATACAAGGGTATAAAGTGTCAATTATTCAATATTGGAGGACCCTTCTTCATAAATCTTCAAATCCTCAAGGGTTTTCTTGGAAAATTCTTCATTAGGGCTTGGTTTAATGTGCGGCTTCGTTTCCCGTGTTCGTTTTTGCATGATTCTTGTGATCTTTTGTTATTTTCTCAATATCTGTACCTAAAATACACAAGCAACAAACACAAGCATATATTAGGGTATTTTCATGATATTTTATGCATTTAAAGCCCTTTTTGGACGATGAGACTATGTATAAAAGTAGTCTCATCACTCCCCATACTAAACCATTGCCGTGCCCTCACGCAATGCTAGAATAAAGTATCGTAGTACCTCCAAAATTCATTTTTATTCACTTTTATTGAATGATAAACTAACTACACTATTACTATTACTACTACTTGCGTTTTAGACATAATGTATGATTTTCATCGCAAAATGGGGCGTTTAGGTTCATAGAATAAGAACATGTGAATGCTTCGTTAGAAATAATTTCATCGTCCTCGATTTTCACCCCAACTCCATGCCAAGCGTGCAACGAGATCATTGTCATTATAAGTTTGTAATGCTAACACTACTCATATGCCCTAATCACGTGCTTATCCTCCCATTTTCCTAAGTTGTATCTCTTATATTTTATTATGTCTTGAATATTTCACGAGGATACATTGTTTGACTTATGCGATAATAGAGATTTAGGTCTAAAAATAAAGTCCTAACAGTGTAACCAAGACCATCAAATCAATAACCCCTCCTAATAGACAACGATGTCAAAAAATTAAGTCAACAAGAAGGATCGATAAACACGGTTTTATAACGGTTTTGAACATGAGACTTATTACCAAGACTTTTATACACCCCCTAACGGAAGGGCCTTATTATCATAGGTTTACCTCCATCTTTTATTCAACTTCGCCATGAAGCTTTTATTATGACTTCGGTCTTGCCTTGCCTTTTATTATCCACCTCATCAGTGGTTTTATTAGCCAAAGACGTATATCCTCACGCAAAGGCGAATTTTGGATCTTTAAAGCTTCAAAGATTAAGGCATGATTCACTTTCAATTTTGCATAGATTTTTCGGCCTTGTGGGCTTCAAATTGTTTGCTTGATTTAGGTGAGCACTTGAAATCTTATTATTGGGTGAAGCTTTTGATTATTCGGGTACCAATACTTCAAAACCGTGACGCTGGCGGTACCTTAATGTTTTCCAAATTTAATTACACGGAAGCTACTAGAAAAGACTAGAAACCCAACAATCAAGATTAAACCGCTAAGTCAATATTTATTAAGCAAAAAATATTTACAAGCGAAGGGAGAATAAGAAAACAACGATAACACATGAGTTTTTGAAAGAATACGAGTACTCTACGTTTAGCATAGTAACTTATAATTAACTCTATCATTTCTCGTCCTCATTTAAGAGACTTAGCCTAATGTGAAGTTAAGGAATCGAAACTAAGTGCTCAACACGCACAGTCGAGTCAAAAATTACTCTCATTCTCGCCATCGGAAAATTTACATTCGTGTCTTCAAACACTTATGAAAAATACGAAATTTTTTAAAATTTGGCCATTTTTAGCCTTATTTTTCAACAAACGATAAACAAAAAGGTAAACTTTGGAAAGCGTGAAGGTTTGGCAAGGCAAGTATCTATTCACCCGCCCATACTAAAGTTAAACATTGTCCTCAATGTTTTGAGTCTAGGGGTGCAAACACCCCTATACTAGAGACGTATTAGAATGCCTAATCTAGCATGGAAAGGGTGTAACCGTTAAATTTAATGCCGTTTATGAAGTGTGCTATAAACCTAAGGTTAGAACAACAAAGGATATATCATGGATATTGAGAAAGTCTTCAAAGCAAACGATCGAGTGCTCCCATAAAACGAACACGAGAGGCTCCAATCGTGAAGATAATGATCATCTAAAATCCACAATTCACAAACAACCACGAAACAAAGGTTGGAAGGGCACAAATCCCCTCACGTTACTACATTAGAAAGCGATAATATGTACATAGGATAAGCATGGGACTCCCCCACGAGGCACCTCGTTTTTGATTACCGAGTCATGAGCTTGATTCGATCCCCTCAATACTAATTATCATTGGGTAAGGTGATTTGGTCGAGGTAGTTCAAGGATGGAACTTCCCCGCCAAAGTAGTGCTTCAACCTATGTCCATTCACCTTGAAATTGGGGCCATCATTTTGAGCTAGCTCGATGGTACCATATGGAAAAACTTGAGTCAGGTGAATGGACCAGACCAACGGGATTTCAACTTACCGGAAAAGATTTTCAAACGAGAGTTAAAAAGCAAAACTTGATCCCCAATGTTAAAAACCCAGTTTTTTATTTTTGAGTCATGCAACTTTTTAGTCTTTTCTTTATAAATCAATTAATTTTCATAAGCAATATCCCTTAATTCATCCAATTCATTTAATTGCATTTTCTGGTGTTTTCCCGCGGTCTCCATGTCGTCATTACAATGCTTTAGGGCCCAATAAGCCTTGTGTTCCAATTCAATTGTCAAATGACGATTTTTCCCATACACAAGCTTATAAGGAGTGCACCCAATGGGCGTCTTATGAGCGGTCCTAAAGGCCCATAAAGCATCGTCCAACTTATCCGACCAAGATTGTCGGTTTTCCCCAACGGATCTCTCCAAGATCCTCTTCAACGCTCGGTTTGAAACCTCGACTTTCCCACTCATTTATGGGTGATAAGCCGTAGAAAGCCAATGTGTTACCCCATATTTCCTTAGGACCCTTTCGAATTCGGCGTTACAAAAATGGGTTCCACGATCGCTTATGATCGACGAGGGGTTCCAAACCGAGAAAACAAGCTTTTCAAAAACTTGACTACCACACGAGCATCATTGGTGGGCAAAGCCTTAGCTTCCACCCACTTAGATAGGTAGTCAACCGTGACAAGGATGTACTTGTTACCACGAGATGATGGGAACGGCCCCATAAACTCAATGCCCCAAACGTCAAAGATCTCACACACTTGGATGATGTTTTGTGGCATTTCATCTTTTTGTGAGGCTTTTCCTTGTCGTTGGCATGAGTCACACGACTTCACAAGTTCATGTGCATCTTGGTAAATAGTAGGCCAAAAGAAACCGGCATTAAAGACCTTCTTAGTCGTGAGATTAGCACCGTGGTGACCACCCGTGGGTCCCTCGTGAAAAGCTCTAAGGATGTTAGAAGCTTCGGTACCAAAGACACAACATCGAATGATTTGATCCGCACAAGTTCGAAACAAGTAAGGTTCGTTCCAAAAGTAGAACTTGACGTCACGAAAGAATTTTCGTTTTTCTTGAGTCGTCATACCCTTGATGATGAAGTTGCCCGCATGGTAATTTGCGATGTCCGCAAACCATGGGGTGGAAGAATCAAGCTTAGAATTCACTACACCAAGTGTCTCGAGCGGAAATGTTTCGGTGATTTCCTTGGGCTCGTAAACACTTTGGTGAGGATCTTCCAAACGAGAAAGATGATCGGCCGCTAGATTCTCGGCTCCTTTTTTGTCAACAATTTTGTGATCAAATTCTTGAAGGAGGAGAATCCAACGAAGTAATCTCGGCTTAGCCTCTTGTTTAGCCATAAGATACTTGATAGCCGAATGATCCGTATACACTATGCATTTCGTCAAGACGAGATAAGGTCGGAATTTCTCAAATGCATACACCACGGCAAGGAACTCCTTCTCTGTTGTAGTGTATTTTAGTTGAGCCTCGGTCATCGTCTTGCTAGCATAGTGAATAGTCAAGAAGTTCTTTTCATGACGTTGCCCCAATACGGCCCCAATAGCATAATCACTAGAATCACACATGAGCTCAAAGGGGAGGTTCCAATTGGGAGCAAAAAGAATGGGAGCTTCGGTAAGTTTCCTCTTAAGGATTTCAAAGGCTCGTACACAATCTTCGTCAAAGACAAAAAGTGCATCTTTTTCGAGGAGATGTGTAATAGGTCGAGAGATCTTTAAAAAATCCTTTATGAATCGACGATAAAAGCCCGCGTGGCCTAGGAAACTCCTAACTCCCTTAACGGTTTTGGGATGAGGTAATTTGGCGATGACGTCTACCTTAGCTTGATCTACCTCAATCCCCGCTTTCGAAACCTTGTGCCTTAAGACGATTCCACTTTTAACCATAAAGTGAAATTTTTCCCAATTGAGCACAAGGTTGGTTTCCTCAAAACGCTTCAACATTCTCTCAAGATTCGACAAACACGAAGTGAACGAACAACCAAACACGGAAAAGTCATCCATGAAGACTTCCATTGTCTTCTCGGTCATATCATGAAAAATAGCCATCATGCACCTTTGAAAGGTTCCCGGTGCATTACAAAGTCCGAATGGCATTCTACGATAGGCAAACGTTCCATATGGACACGTAAACGTAGTTTTTTCTTGATCACGAGGATCGATGGGGATTTGGAAGTAACCGGAAAAACCATCTAAAAAGCAATTGAAATCGTTTCCCGTAAGACGCTCCAACATTTGGTCCATGAAGGGCAAGGGAAAATGGTCTTTTCGAGTGGCTTCATTCAACTTACGATAGTCAATGCACACTCTCCATCCGGTCATAAGTCTAGTGGGAATTAACTCGTTGGCATCGTTTGGCACAACGGTCATTCCTTCCTTTTTAGGGACACAATGAATAGGACTCACCCAAGGGCTATCAGAAATAGGGTAAATCATTCCCTCGTCAAGGAGTTTTAGGACTTCCTTTTTGATGACATCGTGAATTTTAGGGTTCACCCTCCTTTGACATTGGATTGCGGGCTTGTAATCCTCCTCCATTAAGATTTTGTGGGTATAAAAATTTGGGATCGATCCCCTTAATGTCGGATAACTTCCACGCAATTGCTCCTTTGTGATCCTTTAAAACATCGACAAGTGCGGTTTTTTCATCATCCGAAAGTTCCTTCGCAATAATAACCGGCAACTTGTCGCCCTCCTCCAAAATGACATATTTGAGATGAGGAGGTAAATCTTTCAACTTGAGGATAGGTGGTTCCTCAATTGAAGATTTAGGCTCGATACTCATAACCTCCTCGGGTGGAGGAAATGGGAAATCGTTAAGAAAATCCTTGATAATCGAGAAGTCCTCATCATTGTCGAGGTCTTCGTTACAAGTACGTGGAACATCGAATTCTTCCTACGTAAAACCACCACCTTCAAATGGAGTGAAGGTTGGTGTCGAGTTATCAAGAATGGGATCTAACATAGTGAGATTGCCACTATTTTCATCATCACCAAAACCTAGAACTTCTTGCGAAAATTCCTCGCAAACAACGTCAATCATATCAACGAGGTTTATGGTTGCAACGGAATAAACATGAGAAATTTGAGAGTTTTGAGTTGCGTTTATAACAAGTTCCTCGTCGTTGAAACGTAAGGTGATCTTTCTAGCACGAACATCGATCAAAGCCATAGACGTATCTAAAAACGAACGACCTAAAATGAGAGGAACTTGAGGATCCGTGGGAATATCGACAACGATAAAGTCTACTGGATAATAGAACTTTCCCATTTTCACAAAAACGTCTTCCGCCAATACACATGCGGGAATTGTGGAATGGTCGGCCAACTCGATAGACATTAGTGAAGGAGTAAGATTAGGAAGATTGAGCGACTTGAAAATTGCAAGTGGCATCACGTTAATACTAGCACCAAGATCGGCCAAGGCATAGCATTCTTCCATATCTTGGATTGCACAAGGGATCAAGAATTTACCGGGATCACTGACTTTTTGAGGTATGCGATTAAGATAAACCGATGAACAACTAGACAATTGATGCAATTTCTCCTTGTTGTTCAACATACTCTTAAAGTTAGCGGCAAATCGAGGCATCATGACCAAAGCATCGGCGAAACTCACATTAAAGTGCAAATCACGAAACATTTTCATAAAAAGCTCAAATTGGTAATTGTCGCGCTCTTGATGTTTCTCCTTTCTAAGTCTCGATGGATAGGGCAAAGGTGGTGTGGGTTGAGGCATAGGCATAGCCTTTGGAATCTCGGGTTCCAATGTTGGTAATGGGTCAACCGTAGGTGTGGCATGAGCGGTACTTCGTGGGATTGGGACATGCTCCTTTTCGACCACCACCTCGGGTTCTTCCTCAATTGCATCCTCCGTAGGAGCAATTGGTTGAGGAGTCGGTTCCTTAAGTGTCTTACCACTACGTGTGGTAATCACTTTCATATCTCCCTTAGGGTTCGATATGGTGTTACTAGGAAGATTACTCGAAGACGGTTTGCACATAATTGCCTCAAACATAGATGAAATTTTGTCCTCAAACATGGATTGCCTCTTCTCGTCCTTAATCATTTCTTGCTTAATTTCATGTTGCCCTTGTTCGATTTTTTGTTGGTTTTGTTGTAACCTAGTTACATTTCTTTCCATTTTGTTTGTATGGATGTTAAGCTCATTTGCTAACTCATTTTTCAACTCCTTCTTCAAGTCGTTCTTAAACTCGGATCTTAGGATAAAGATTTCTCTTTGAATGTTGTCAAACCTAGCATTGTTTCCATTAGCGTATTCAACAAATGTATTTGGAAGATCTTTCAAAGTTTGCAAACCCTTGTTGTTGTTTTGAAAATCACTTTAATTTTTGTTTGAAACTTGATTATTAGCCCCTTGATTACCATAGTTTCCTTTGTTGTAATTGTTTTTGAAACCAACTTGACTGTTTCGATAGTTGTTGTTAGCATTTTGATTTGAACCAAAACCCGGTGGAGTCAATTGATTAGAGCGGGTAACTTAACCGTTTTGGTTGTAAGTTCCCGTGGCCGCGTAGGCACTCGAAGTGTTACCACCGTTGGTAATGCAATCGGAGAAATCATGACCTCCACCACAATACATACATGAAGCCTCAACCACTTTAGCCGTAGCGGGAGTACTTTGTTCTCCAACTTTGAATTCAATTAAAAGCCCTTTAAGCTTATCAAAGATTTTGTTTTCCAAGTTCGCCTCAATATGGCAAGCATCGATGGTATTAGGCAAAGAAGGTGAAGCCAAAGACGAAGCCTTACGAACACTCGACGTGCTACGAGGACTATACACCTTAGATCTATTCTCAATTATCACCAAAGCTTCCTCAACCATTTTACGAAAAAAATTACCACCCGCGGCGGCATTTAGATAATCCCTTTCATGATCATTAAGTCCATTGTAAAACGTGTCAATTTGATGCAAATCGGAAAAACCGTGATGAGGACACTCATGTAACATTTCCTTAAACGTATTCCAAGCCGTTGAAAAACTCTCATTAAATTCTTGTGAAAATTTTGAAATCTCGTTTTTCAAATGCGTAGTCTTAGAGGGCGGGAAAAATTGGTTCACAAACTTAGAAACGAGATCCTTCTACGTCAATATAGAATTTGGCGGCTCTTTCTCTAACCAAATTTTAGCGGGCCCCGCTAAGGAATACGGAAAAAGCATCATCTTAATCGAGTCATTAGCAACATCCTTAAATTTACAAGTGGCGGTAAGACGATTGAATTGGCGGATATGGTTGTGCGGGTTGTCCTTTTCATCACCACGGAATTTGTTGTTTTGGATCATCGACAAGAAACCCGTTTTCACTTCAAATATCTCTGCAAGGATAGCGGGAATTACAATAGCCTCTCCATAACCCTCGGTGGGTACTTGAAGTAACTCCATCATAGTTCGATTCTCCATGGTTGGTTCCTCTCTTTCAATGGGTTCGTCAATAGGAGACTCCTTACTAGAAAGATTAGAGTAGGTGTTGACTCCTTCCGGTTTCTTCGTTTACGTGCACGTCTTGCTTGGTTGCGGGTTTGCATAAACGTCACGTACAACGAGGGGATGAGCAAAGAAGATTATTTTTGGTGTTTTATATTTTTCCAATCTTTTGTGGTTTTTGATTGTTTTTATTTTTTTTTGGATTTTTGTGATTGTATTAAGTAGACCAAAATCTACAAATCTCCTCCTTAATCAAATCTATTGATTAAAGAAGCCTCAAGGAATGAAAACGATCACGTCAAGTGAACGCCTTCGATGACTTTAGGACGTTGGTAGAACACCAAAACGTTCAAGAGGGTTTAATCAAATAAAATAAAGAAAGTATATATGATACTTAATAATAATTCGGGCGGCAAAACCCTCGATTAGCCTTCAATTCCAAAATACTCACAAGCAAGCGGGGAAACGAGGCGGCGCGAAGCACTTAAGAGCCTTTTTCCTTAGGGTATATTTTATAATACCCCCCTTATACCCACCTTATAGTTTGTATTTTTCAAAATCGAGCTTCACGAAAGTATTTATCTATTTTTGCCTTTTCTTTCTTGTTTGAGATTCGAATACAATGAGTGGGTAATGACCTCCCAAGTCAAGGTTGTGTTTTCACACTTTTGGAGTACTTGTGAATTTATTGTTCTACGTATACAATATATTAATAATATTCACACAAAAAATGAAAAACCGATAATACGTATTAGTAGAGTGCTACTAATACAAATAGATATTATGGCTATATATAAAAACAACAATTGCCAAATCAAAATACAACACGCCTCCCCGGCAGCGGCGCCAAAATGATAGTTGTAAAAAAACGTCTTTTAGGAAAAAGAGCGTAATTAGGCCAAGTATTAACAAGCGGTTTAGGAAAACCACGAGTTATGATCCAAAGTGGGGATCGTTCTCAAGGAGGCTTGGTGTGTGTGTTAAGAGATGATTAATTATGTGATTATATTTATGATGAGAAAAGAAAATAGAAATGTGATAAGAAGAGAATGACGGTTACGATGACGAATTAAACTAAGACGATAAAGTCGTACACGTAAAACTTTAAAAAGTAGCAAATTAAAAATTTATCCTAAAAATTCCTAGAAAATTGCAATAAATCCTAAAAAAGGTAATTAGAGTTTACAAAAAATCAAAAATCACTCAAACCTTTAATTTAATTAAATAATAGGTTTTTTAATGCTAATTAAAGCCCAAAAAATCAATTTAATTAACAAAAAGCCCAAAATGAGATTTTTTTCAATTGTAAACCTCTAAAATGACCTAACTTAAATTAAAACTATTTTTGAAAATTTTAAAATTAATAAAAACTATTATAAAACAATTAAAAACTATTAAAACTTAAAATAATTATAAAAATTAATCTAAGGACAATAAAAATATTCTAAAAATTATAAAATTCCTAACTTAATGAATTTAACCTAAGAAAAATGTAAGAACTTGAAAAATCTAAATTTTAATTTTTAATAATAAAATAGTAATAAAATAATATTAAAAATCCAAAATTTATAGAAAATTCTAAAAACTTGCAAACTAGCTTAATTTAACCTAATAAACACAGAAATGAAGTTGAAATTACAAAATACCCCTAATGGGCCTTCAAATGGGCAAAAATCCAAAACAGACCCTTATTGGGCCAAAATAAGCCCAATAAGAAAATTGTTTATAAAAACGGCCCAGAAGCTCCTATCTGACTCAAAATTTGATTCTGAACACTATTTTTCAAAGGCCCAAAAGCTGAAAATGTGAAATAAGATGGCTTATATCAAACAACTTATTCTTAATGGGCTTTTTGGCCCATTAAGCTATAAGCTGATGCCATAAGCTCAAATTAGACACACAAGCTTCTTTTGAGTTACTTAAGACTTCTGTAAAAAGAAATTTGAAAAAAGTCCAAGGAATAAGCCTGAAAATGCAATAAGCAATCTTTACAAAACAAAAAAATAGTCGTTTTCGAGTTCTAGGCCACCCCAAGAGCTAATTCAAGTTTCATAAGCTTTTAAATGACTTAACTAAGTTTAATCAACAAAAAGTTTTCAATTAAGTTCACCCAATAAGCTGAAATAAGCAAATAAGCACTTCTTTAAAAGTCGACTTTAAGAGTTTTCTAGCAAAAAGTCAAAGTCAAAGTCTAATAAGCTCTAGTTCAAACAAATGGGTCAAATGGTAAAGATTGATCACAAAAAGTAAGTTGTTGCAGGTCTAAATAAGCCAATATGGCTTATTCATAAGCTAACTAAAATTAACACTAGCAGGGGCTAGTTTTGGTGTCTGAGCAGTGGGAAAAGTTTCCACTGATTGACTTGTTTGACTATTTGTCCTTAGTGACTTTTTTGGAGATTCAAGTTACACAAAGGCACCCAAATGATCAGTGGATCATAAGGAGTCAATAACAACAAAGAAATCACAATCACAATCAGCCAATTTGTACAGTTAACTCAATTAAGCATCAGACACGCACCAGACTTTGAGCAATAAGCAGTTAAGCACTTATAAGTTGTTTTAGCAAATTTCAGCCAACCAAATTGCACCAAAAGCATACACAAGCTATAATAAACTTAAATGAACAAGTTTAAGCAGGTTTCATGCAATGGTTCAAAGCCTAAATCAAGATTCAAGCACAAATAGGTTACTGATGAACACTAACACAAGCAGATTTTTACTTTGCTGATGCACTTGAGCAACAAGCCAAATTCAAACACTCAGATCTATCACATATGTTGTATAAACAATGATTTAACAACTTTTAACCCTAAGCATGCATATATTCTAGATATTACCAAAATCTTAGGTCAAAAACAATTAAAATCAATGAGATATAGCACAATGTTTAGTTCAAAGGTTTAAACCCAAAAACTTGCAACAAATAACTCTCAACCAAGTATATAGCAGATACAAAGCACAAACACAAACTTCCAACCACAAAATAACACACTATGATCTTAAACAGGTAAACACAAACACCCCTTTAAATTTTCAAATCAAAAGTGTATTCCAAGGTTACCCAAGCCTAAATCAACACAATAACAGATATAATATGCAGATTAGAACAAGATTAGACCATAAAATTAGCAAGAACACAAGCAACACACAAATTCACCAAAAATCCAAATTTTTAATAGATTTTTAGTAGAATGGTGTGTACCTCATGGATGTACATCCACACCCACGAATTTTGAGCTTATGTGCTAGCAAGAACAAGCACAAGCTTCCACAATAAAGCCTGCTAAGATTCAACAAGATTAGAAGCAAAATATCAAAACAGAAAAGTGAAAATTTCATGATTAATGCAACCTTAGTTCCCCACACTTGATTATCCCCAAGTTATAGGCTTCACCACACCTTGATAACTTAATATCAGGATGCTATGATCAGCTTTATAGCCCAAGAATTCCAAGGTTTGAACTAGACTTAGCAAAATATCAAGAAAAGTGGAAAATGTGCAAAATTTTGCACACTCCTTTGAAAACAGGTTTTAAGATCAAAGATTAGTAAACATCAAACAACAATAAACAGATAATAAGGTTGGCACTTGAGTTTTCTTCACCAAATTCAAACACATTTCATTAACTAAATATATGATTTACAGATTTGTGAACAATGGAAAATTCAAGAGCCAAGATAAATATACTCAGTCATATGCCTTATATAGGCTACAAGTGAAGTCTAAAAAAGCTTAAAACGAAACCCTAATGATTGGTGAAGTCCCAGAAATGCCCTTGAGGGTTTGAATAACTTTGAGAATCATGTGACTTTTCTTGGCGTCTTGTTGTAGCTGGCAAGGTAAAAGTGAATCCAAAGGTGTAAAATAAGCTTAAGATGTAAGCTAGAATCATGCCCGTTGGATGGTTGTCACAATTTTGGCAGTTTGCTCAAAGGTGAAAAAGCAGGGGAATCATGTGTCCAAGGTGGTAATGTGGCAAGGTTGTTGAAAGTTGGGATGTGTTTAGTGTCACCCTAATCACTAATCTGGAAGAGATTAGGGTTTAATTGTTGGTAATTAACAAATGCTCAAATTTGTGAAGAACAGCTGTTTTGATCTTTGTTTTAGGTTTAAAAAGTGTTTAGCGCGTGTTTTTAATATTAATTAACATTTGAAAAGTTAATTAATAATAAACGGTGAGTGGATGGTGAGGTGGAGGCAGGGTGGGCTGTGATTGGATGAGGGGTGTTAGTGGGGCACGTGTCAAGCCTCCATAGGTCTAGGTAAGATTGTGTGTCTGCCAGAAATAAACCCTTAACTCCTTTCTTCTTGTCACTTTTTAAATAAACACAATAAATCCGAATTCCCTTTGTAATGAAGTTTTCATTTTCACACTTTTGCCCCAAATACTTTTCCAAAGTATTTTCAGGGGTATTTCTTGCCATTTCTTGATTCTTGAAGGACTGATTTGGCATTTTATTCATAGATAATGGTCTTGACTTGTCTTGTTGACTTCTTGGAGGACTGAAATTGCCAAGTCATGATTAATGAGGGATCGTTTTTACCATTTCTTCAAAGTCAAGGGTCCTTTTGGTAATTTTGACATTTTCAAAGGACCAAACTTGTAATTTCTTGTAACTTGAAGTCCTTCATGGTATGTTTCACTTTTAGGAGGATTAATATTGACATTTTAGTTTTGTTGAGGGACTAAAATTGCCAGTTCTTCAAAGTGGAGGGCCCTTTTTGCAATATTGACAAACTTTAGGGACCAATCTTGTAATTATGAAGAAACAAGGGTATAAAGTGTCAATTCTTCAATACTGGAGGACCCTTCTTCATAAATCTTCAAATCTTCAAGGGTTTTCTTGGAAAATTCTTCATTAGGGCTTGGTTTAATGTGCGGTTTCGTTTCCCGTGTTCGTTTTTGCATGATTCTTGTGATCTTTTGTCATTTTCTCAATATCCGTACCTAAAATACACAAGCAACAAACACAAGCATATATTGGGGTATTTTCATGATATTTTATGCATTTAAAGCCCTTTTTGGACGATAAGACTATGTATAAAAGCAGTCTCATCATTCCTCTTGCATGACATCCACCCATCGAAGGTGTGTGAGTGCTTCAGAAACCTTTGTAGGTTCAATTTATGAAAGAAAGTTTGCAATGAGGCATTCTCTAGGTGAAGCAGCACTCAGTTTCTTTGCCATAGATCTAGTGACTCTACCTTCACTAGGATTGCCTATTATGTTCACCAACTGTATGTGACTATTATTAGTCCAAGATTTTTGTGGAGCTGGAAAATAGGCACTGATATCATGATTAGAGCTAGAACTTGGAAGTCCATAATGTAGAAACTAGAAGGGGGAGGGGTTGAATAGTTTCTTAAATTTCTTGTTAAAGATTGATTTATAAAAATCCTCTTTCAAAACTTAAGATTGAGTATTTATGTGAAACCTTCTTATACACAATATGAACAAGGTATAGTGCAACTAAACTAATAATCACAAGTATAAGTGCAACTAAACTAATTATCACAAGTGTAAAGAATAATGAATGTAAATAGATAAGGGAAGGAAAGATCAAACCAAACACCAAGGATTTATATTGGTTCGACAACGAAGCTCACTCCTCGTTCCTACTCCACTCCTTGAGTACACCTTACTCGAGAGTTCACTAATCAACAAGCTCCTTAAGGTGGAGAAACCGTACACAACGTCGCTTAACCAATTTCTGACTCTAAGCTAAAAGTCGAGCCCTAATCTTAGCTAGGACCAATCTACACCAATATACTTTAAGGACTAACTATTAGCCTTAATACATAGACAACTTCCAAATAGACAAAACTACTTGGATCTTCACAATAATGACACAACAATGAATGAATAAGTTTGGATCTTCAATGAATCTTTGAGGTAGACACAACAATTTAAGAATGATAGTGTTCTTCTCTTTGCACTTTGAGAGGAAAAGATAAGAGGAGAAAGATTCACTTCTAAACAAGTAGTAATCAAACGAATCATCAAGGATTTGGTGATATAAGAAGTATGAAAGAATCTAGAAATTTATGTGCAAAAGAGGTGAATTGAAAGTCTGAGAATGGTCTACTATTTATAACACAAACATCCAACGACTATATCTGCCCGCGGTTCCTTATTGGAGCCTGCGGTTCCTTATCAATAAGGAATCGCTATAGGCGCTAAGGAACCACCAGCGTAGAGTCCACTCCCTTTTGTCTTTTAGTGGATTGGTTCGAATATGGGGATTAAAATATCCTGAAAGGATATTCCAAACCAAGATAGAATATGCCATGTTCAAATTTCATATTTTCAAATAATTAATTTAATAAACCATTTTCTTAAAAAGAAAGTTTAATAAAAAAACTTTGTCACACTCAATAAAGTGAGTTTTAAGAAAAGATTAAATCCTTGATCACTTAATTAGGATAAGTACTTGGTTGTTCATACCTTAAGTGATAATGGTTGAAATGAAAAATACTTGAATTCAAGAATTCTTTTTTCGTCGTTTTCGTAAATGATTGTTTTTACATATTGTCGTAATCAAAACAAAGAGAAACCGAAAAATTCAAGTAACGTTTTTAGGCATCATTGCATTAACAATCTCCCCCTTTTTGATTCCGACAATACATAAACTCAATCATCTAACAAAACAAGATTTTCGAAGACGAGTTTATCATTTCTCCCCTTTGTCGAAGCAAAAAGGTTGCAAAAGTCTTTGAAGAAGAAAAGAACCAGACTTTGCAAATGCTCCCCCTTGGTGCTTACTCCCCCTTGCTTGGGGCACCAAGGAATCGATATATGGTAAGCTACATAGAAGGGTTAGTAGTAGAGAAGAGACACCCAACAAGATATAGAAAAGGTCATAAAGAAAATAAGAGAAGAAACAAAAGATCCAAGATAAGTCATGTTAAAAGGAAACATGATAAAAGATACAAGGAAATAAATCATACAAAGATGTATGAGACACAAACACAAGCCAAAAGAAAAGCATAAATCTTATCATAGTTAAACTAGAACCCTAAGATTTGCTTGAACTAGATGTCTTGAAGATAAGCAACCAATGCTTAGATAAAAGACAAGGTAGTGGCAGAAGGAGGTGGTGGTGGCTTGGTAAAGATCTCATAGTTATAGTGAAGAGGAGGTTTGACTAAGAGACTCTTGATGTAATTCAACTCTTCATAGATATGAGCCATAGCAAGATGTTGATATTGACAACAAAGACAATATGTTCCATGATGCATGACATTATCATGTGAAAGAGGTAGAACACTAAAGGCTAGTGGTGGAAGATAAGAAGTTCCACAATCAACATTCTAAGAAGGAGAAGAGATGTGATTTTGAGTGTTCTTGGGTGAATTGGGATTGAAAGCAATTGGTGAGAATGGAGGAGAATCAAAGCTTTCATTTGGGGAATGAGACATTTTGATTTGAGAAAGGATGCAAAATATTTAAGGTTAAATAGATAAAGCCCAAGATAATTTGGGGGTGGTCAAAGAGTTGAAACAAAGATTCCAAAAAGTGTTGGAACATATTTGGAGTTTCAAGAATACCCGAAAAAGAAAGTACTGGGCGCGGTTCCTTACCTCAGCCGGCGGTTCCTTATCACTGGGGAACCACGGTCTCAATAGAGAACCGCCCACAGTGGGTTGAATTTGGTGATGAGGGAGGATTTTCCAATTCAGCAAATCCTATTTTTCTAGTCTAACTAATCATGGAGATATGCTAAGAAGCAAAGATAGACAAAGAAAACACACAAGAGCTCACCAAACAAGGTTTTGACTTAAAATACATAGATTTTTCAATAAAATCGATGTAGGAGGTGTGTAGAACTAGTCACAAGGTCATGACACATTGATCCTCCATAATTTCCTTTTGTTCTTGCTATATTTGAGAGACCCATACATATGAATTATGTAAGCTCATTATGAATAGCAAGAAGCTATGAAAAACGTTTTTAGATTGAATTAACAATGCAAAAACATTTCTCGATCATTTTCGAAAGAACTTTGAGAGTTTTGAAAAAGGGAAGAGAAGTTTTCCAAAAAGAGTTTACTATACTCAAAAGCTCAAATAAAGAAAACACTCAAAAGAAAAACATTTCTCGACCATTTTCGAAAGGAATTTTAGAGTTGTGATTTGGAATTTGTTTAGCTGCTATTTAGACTTGATTATCTGAGTATTTTTAGCCCGTGTTTTAGTTGCCTGCTATTTAGTTTGGTCAATTTGGCTCTATTTTTGCATACCTGTATCATTTTAGGATTAGTTTGCTTAACTTGGTTGAGCTATTTGTTATTTGATAGTTTTTTTTGTTGCTGCTGGTTGTTATTATATTTAAACTGTTTGTTAGTCATGATCTAATCAAATTGATTGGCTCTGACACTATAAAAATAAACTGGTCATAAAAAATAATAACATTAAATTTTGTCCCTATGGGGTCTCGAACTCGAGACCTCCCCCTTAATAGTCAGTGTGCTCACCAACTGGTCTAGCCACGTGTTTTTGTTTAATTACAACTTAAGTACTTAATATATCTTGTATAATCTGATTTGTCAGCTTATATTTCACTTTTATCTTTTTAATTAATTTTTAATATTAATTATTTTACCTACTTTTAGTTATGTAAAGTTTCATTAATTAAATTTAAATCATTTGTTTAAAATTAATTTTATAAAGTTTAATAAAATAAATAAATAAATAAAAATATTCTATTACTTTTTAGAAATTTAAATTGTTTTAAAATAATTTAGTTTTAATAAATTTTGTCTTAAATAAATTTTGATTCAATATTTTAGTTTAAATAACTTTTGTTTAAATAGTTTGTTTATTTTAAAAGTAATAGTAGAGTTTTTAAATTTTGCATAGTTTAAATAATTGTCTTTTAGATTTTAAGTCGGGTTACGATTCATGCACTTTAGGATTAAAAATTGATAGAATTAATTTAGATAAAAACCAAAACCGAATTCAAAACAATTGTCCAATTCAAAACGAACGTCTCAAATTCATAAGGTCCTTCTGTACAACGAACCGGGATCACTCTCCTGTTTAATTGATTCGTCTTTAGCTTATTTATGGATTATTACCTTTTCCTAAAGATAATTTCCTAAATTTGCTCTATAACGTACTTAATTAAAATACACCGATACTTTCTCGATAAATCAAAAATTTTGGCGCGCTGCCGGGGATCTTGTGTACGATTCGTTCGTGGAGATTTGTTGATCGTTGATTTGAAGACCCTTTCTGTCCTCGTAAAGTTTGTTATTTTTCTATTATATAGTATATATCGTTTTTCGTGTTTTTTGTTATTACTATATTATATTATGTAGAACAATAAAATTACCTACTTCCAAATAAGACCTTAGTTGGGATTTCATCACCTAGCTGTTGTATTCGAATCCAAAACAAAAATAAAAGACAAAATAGATAAATACTAATAAAAAGTTTGAACTCAATTTATACAAACTATAAGGTGGGTATAAGGCGACGAGCTTTAAATGGCCGTAAGGAAAAAGGTTTTTAAGTGCTATGTGCCACCTCGTTTCCACGCTTGCTTGTGCGTATATTGAGAGGTACGACCGATTATTGGTTTGCCGACTCAAGTAGTATTAAATCTTATTTTTGTTGTTTACTTATTGATCCTCGAGACGGTTAGGTTTTCACCTACGTTTCAAAGTCGACCGAGGGTAGATTACTTCCATAGTAATTATCCTTATTCCTTGTTTTTTTATCAATCTTTTGATTGAGCAATACCAAATAAAAATACCAAAAATAATCTTCTTCAAATCTAATTTCTTTTCTTCAACCCTCTAAATTCTCGTCACATTGGTTTATGCAATTACGATCTACTCGACTTTTGATTAATCACGATAGGCTTGAAAACATTCCTCGTAGAAATAGAAATCGTCAACAACGAATAGTGGAACCCGAGCTTCCACCTATTGTTGTAGAGATGGCCGATAACCGAACAATGGAGGAATTGCTCCGTGCACCCACTGAAGGGTACGGGGAAGCAATCGTTGTGCTGGCTATTTTGGCGGATCATTATGAGATTAAGACGGGTCTTTTATCACTCATTCATGGCGACCATTTTCGTGGCAATGAGACCGATAACCCGCACTCTCACATTCGGAAATTTATTCGTATCACCTCGACTCTCAAGTTTAGATATGTGTCGAATGACGCGATTAAGCTCATTCTTTTTCCGTACTCGCTCAAGGGGAACGCTATGTAGAA
Source organism: Glebionis coronaria (assembly GCA_025667525.1). Taxonomy (NCBI): domain Eukaryota; kingdom Viridiplantae; phylum Streptophyta; class Magnoliopsida; order Asterales; family Asteraceae; genus Glebionis; species Glebionis coronaria. Next base: position 297,360,184 of record CM046876.1, on the reverse strand, counting down.
ACTAGAAGGGGGGGGGGTTGAATAGTTTCTTATATTTACTTGTTAAACTATGGTTTCCAAAAATCCTTTTTCAAAAAACTTAGGCTTGAGGAAATATGTGAAATCTTCTTATGCACAATATGAACAATGATAGTGTAGCTAGACTAATACTAACAAAAATATATCCACAAAGAATAAAGAATGATAGTGTAGCTAATCTAATATTAACACATGTATATGCAAAAAGAATAAAGAATGTAAAGAGTTAAGGGTAAAGAAAGATCAAACCGAACACCAAGGATGTATAGTGGTTCGGCAACGAAGCTCACTCCTCGTTCCTACTCCACTCCTCGAGTACTCCTTACTCGAGAGTTCACTACACAACAAGCTCCTTATGGTGGAGAAAACCGTACACGTCGCATAACCAATTTCTGACTCTAAGCTAAAAGTCGAGCCCTAATCGTAGCTAGGACCAATCTACACAACTATACTTAGTACATACACAACTTCCAAATAAACACAATTAATTGGATCTTCACAACTATGACACAACTACAAGTATATAAAAAATTGATCTTCAATGGATCTTTGGTAGTGGACTCAACACTTCACTAGGATAGTTTTCTTCTCTTTGCACTTGGAGAGGAAGGGATGGAAGAACAAGATTCACTTCTTAAACAAGTAATAATCAAACAAATGATCAAATATTTGAGTGATTAAAGAAGGGGTTTGAATCTGGAAATGAATGTGCAAAAGAGGTGAGGTGAAAAGCTGAGAATGGTCCACTATTTAAAGGATAAAGGAGCCAACGGCTATATCTGCCCGCGGTACCTTATCACAGTCCGCGATACCTTATCGATAAGGTACCGCCTAGGCGCTAAGGTACCGCCGGACTAAACTCCGCTCCTTTTTGTCCTTTAGTGGTGGAGGTCTTATCTGGGTATAAAAAATATACTGAAAGGATATTCTTAACAGAATAAGAATATGCCATTTTCAAATTTCAAATAATTAATTTAATAAAACATTTTCTTAAAAATAAAGTTTAATAAAAACTTGTCACATTTAATAAAAAGTGAGTTTTAAGAAAAGATTAAATCACTTGATCACTTGATTAAGGTTAGTACTTGTTTATCCATACCTTAAGTGAAAATGGGTAAAATGAAAAATACTTGAACTCAAGAATTCGTTTTTCGTTGTTTTCGTAAATGCTTGTTTTTACATATTGTCGTAATCAAAACTAAGCAAGACCGAAAAATGCAAGTAACGTTTTTAGTCATTATTGCATTAACAATCTCCCCTTTTTGATTCCGACAATACATAAACTCAATCACACAAAAACAAGATTTCCGAAGACGAGTTTATTCATTTCTCCCCCTTTGTCGAAGCAAAAAGGTTGCGTAAGCCGGTGTTGAAGAAACAGACTTTGCAAAGACTTCCCCTTGGTGCTTACTCCCCCTAGCTTGGGGCACCGAGGAATCGAGATATGGTGACTAGCTACATAGAAGGGTTAATTGAACAAAAGAAACAACCAACAATATATAGCAATAGGTCACAAAAAAAAAATTAAAAGAGAAGAAAACATAAGGACAAAGATCCAAGATAGGTTACTAAAGAAACATCATACAAAGAAGTATGGAAAAAGGAACAAGCCAAAAGAATACATCTAATCCTAGTTATTCTAGAATTCTAAGATTTTCTTGAAGTTGGTGTCTTGAGGATAAGCAATCAATGCTTATATGAAAGACAAGGTAATAGCGGAGGGTGGTGGTGGTGGCTTGTTGGAGATCTCAAAATCAATGTGAAGAGGAGGCTTGATTAAGAGACTCTTGATGTAGCTCAACTCCTCATAGATGTGTGCCATAGCAAGATGTTGATATTGACAACAATGACAATATGTTCCATGGTGCATGACATTATCATGAGAAGGAGGAAGAACACTAAAGGGTGGTGGTGGAAGAAAGGAAGTTCCACAATCAACATTCTTGGTAGGAGAAATGTGATTAAGAGTGTTCTTGGGTGGGTTTGGATTGAAAGCAATTGGAGAAAATGGAGGAGATTCAAGGCTTTCATTGGGAGAATAAGACATTTTGGATGTGAAGTAATGCAAAATGCTTATGGTTTAAATAGGGAAGGCTTAGGGTATTTTTGGGGTGGTCAAAGGGTTTGAAACAAAGATTCTCAAAAAGGTTGGAGCAAATCTGGAGTTTCAGACAAAAACCCGAAAAGGAAGGCCACTGTAGGCGGTTCCTTATCTATGGTACCTTATCAATAAGGTACCGCGGCTCACTTATGGAACCGCCTGCAGAAGCAGGGTTTGGTGTTTGGAGAAAGATTTTTCAGCAAATCTTATTTTTCTAGTCTAACTTATCATAGGGATGTGCTTAAAAGCAAAGATAGACAAAGAAAAAATATGCAAACTTACCAAATAGAGATTTGGCCAAAATACATGGATTAAAAAATCAATGTAGGAGGTGTGTAAGACAAGACCTTAAGTCATGACACAATGATCCTCCATGATTCAGTCTTGTTCTTGCTATGTTTGAGAGAATCATACATATGAATTATGTAAGCTCTATATTAATAGCGAGAATCTATGAAAAATCGTTTTTAGATTGAATTAACAATGTCAAACGAATTTCTCAACCATTTTCGAAAGAGGCTTTGAGTGTTTTGAAAAGGAGATGGGAAGATTTTTCAAAGGAATTTTAAAAGACTCAAGGACTCAAAGTTGTAATAGAAAACACACAATAAGAAAAGAATTTAAGGAAGATGTTCCATTAATCCTAGACCTAGACGCAAGTAATTAAAAGGTTCCCTCTTAAGTGGCTTAGTGAAGATATCGGCTAAGTTGTCCTCGGAGGGCACCTTTTCGATAGTAATGTTCCCCTTTTGAACATTATCCCTAAGGAAATGGTGTCTAATTTCTATGTGTTTGGTTCGCGAATGTTGCACGGGATTCTTGCTTAGGTCTATAGCGCCTTTATTATCGCACATGATGGGAACATCATCAAGAGAAATCCCGTAATCAACAAGCGCTTGCTTCATCCATAGATCTTGTTGGCATGCTTTACCGGCACTCACATACTCGGCTTCCGTGGTGGATATCGCAAGAGCGGTTTGTTTCTCGGAGAACCAAGAAGTTAAACAACAACCCATGAAGGTACAAACTCCACTAGTGCTTTTCCGGTCCACATAGTCTCCCGCATGATCCGAGTCCGCGTAGACAATGGTTTCTACGCCGGTCCCTTTAGGATACCATAATCCTAAATGTATAGTGCCTTTAATGTATCGGAAGATACGCTTAACCGCTTCAAGGTGAGAGGTTTTGGGAGCCTCTTGGAAGCGAGCACAAAGGCAAACACTAAACATGATATCCGGTCGACTTGCCGTTAGGTACAACAAACTACCAATCATACCTCTATATTTGGTGTTGTCTACCGACTCACAATCATCATCTACAGTGAGTTTAGTATCCGAGGCCATAGGGGTCTTCATTGGTCTAGATTCTTCTAATCCAAATTTCTTTAGCATTTCTTTAGCGTACTTAGATTGACTAAAAAAAATACCATCGTCCATTTGTTTAATTTGGAGTCCTAAAAAGAAGTTAAGTTCTCCCATCATACTCATTTCAAACTTATCATGCTTGATTTTGGCAAAGTCATCACACAATTCTTGACAAGTTGAGCCAAATATAATGTCATCAACATATATTTGTACGATTATGAGGTGAGGACCTTTCTTCTTTGTAAATAGTGTATTGTCTACCATACCCATGGTATACTCATGTTTAACAAGAAACGCTTTAAGTCTATCATACCAAGCTTTGGGTGCTTGTTTGAGTCCATAAAGTGCTTTCTTAAGCTTGTAAACATGGTCCGGTTTCTCAAAATCAATGAAGCCGGGAGGTTGAGCCACATATACCTCCTCATTGATCAAACCGTTAAGAAATGCACTCTTTACATCCATTTGTTGAAGCTTAATATCTAAGGCACAAGCGTAGGCTAAAAGGATTCTAATTGATTCTAATCTAGCTACCGGTGCATATGTCTCGTCATAATCAATCCCTTCGTGTTGATTCTAGCCTTGAGCTACAAGTCTAGCCTTGTTACGAGACACAACACCATTCTCATCTAGCTTATTCCTAAATACCCATTTGGTTCCTATAATGGTAGAACTTCTAGGTGGAGGAACAAGTTCCCAAACATCATTGGCAACGAATTGATTCAATTCTTCTTACATTGTAATGACCCAACTCTCATCCGTCAAAGCTTCTTTAACATTCTTTGGTTCAATCAAGGAGACAAAACAAAAGAAGTTGCTTTGGTTTTGGACTTGAGATCTTAGGGTCCTTTGATTTAAGTCACCAATGACATTGTTGAGAGTATGATCCCTAGACTCCTTAATGTTTACTTCCTTTTCAACACTAAGGTCTTCAACTCCTATTTTTCTAACCTCTTTGGCTTTAACTACTTCTAATTCATCCAAGTCATCATCAACCAATGGTGGTGTCTTGGGTGAAAGAGGGGTTTCATCAAAGGTTACGTTGAGTGATTCTTCAATAACCCCTGAGGTTCTATTTAGGACTATGTAGGCCTTACTAGTTTGGGAATAACCTAAAATGATACCTTCGTAAGACTTTAGGTCAAACTTGGTAAGGTAGTCTTTGGTGTTGAGGATAAAGCACTTGCTTCCAAACACCCTAAAGTATTCTAATGAGGGTTTCTTACCTTTAAGAATCTCATAGGGGGTCTTTCCTAGGAAAGGTCGAATAAGAATTCGGTTGAGAATATAAGTCGATGTATCCACGGCATTGCACCAAAAATTTTGAGGCAAAGATTGCTCGTTTAACATCGTCCTACTCATCTCTTGGAGAGTCCTATTCTTCCTTTCAACTACCCCATTTGATTGTGGAGTGCGAGGAGCCGAGAAGTTATGGGTAATACCATGAGCTTCACAAAAGGCACCAAATTGCACTTTATTATCAAATTCCCTACCATGATCCATCCTAATAGAAACAATTGAACATCCTAGTTGATTTTGAATTCTTCGACTAAAGATTTCGAAGTGATAGAAAGCTTCATTCTTAGATGCCAAAAATCTAGTCCAAGTGAATCTAGAATAGTCATCAACTATAACTAGGGTATAAAGGTTACCTCCATAACTCCGTATGGCGGAAGGTCCAAAAAGATCCATATGTAGGAGCTCTAAGCACTGAGAGGTTGAAACCAAATTCTTGGCTTTGTGACTTGAGTGAACTTGCTTTCCAACTTTGCAAGCATCACAAAAGTGACTATCAAACTTAATCTTGGGGAGGTGTCTTACCAACTCCTTAGAGACTAAAGATTGAATTAAACGCATATTAGCGTAACCTAATCTCCTATGACAAAGAGTAGAACTATCATCTATAGTCGCAAGACATATGTTGTCTTTTGACTTCTTATTAACCTTCATGACATAAAGCCCATGCTTTCTAACACCCTTTCCAATGACTTTTCCATCTTTTACGATTTCACTGTCATGTTCCGAAAAGATGACCTTACACTTATTATCACAAATTTGACCTATACTTAAAAGGTTAAAACCTAAGTTATCTACGTGCTCAACATTTTCAATGGTCATGGAGTCAAGAGAAATCGTACCTTTGCCAATGATATTACCACGTATACTACTAGCGAATGTGACGTTACCTCAATCATATGCTTTGTAATGCGAGAACAAACTTCGATTACCCGTCATGTGTTTAGAACATCCACTATCCTTAATCCACTCATCGGGCTCCAAATCAATTCTCAAGCATAACCCATGGGTCCAAAATTGTTAGTTCCAAAGATCCCTTGCATTTGGTTGGGATGCATGAATGAGGTGGGGATTCCCCATGGAGAACAAAATGGAGGAGGGTAGTAATTCATGTAACCATTTTGTTGTTCATTACTTCTCCTAGGTGTGTTTGATCTAGGTTTAGAATTATTATTATTCCTTCTAGGTGTTGGAGTTTTACTTCTAGGTCGTGAGTTGTTTTGATTATCTCTTGTAGGCGTTGTCGTTCTACTTCTAGGCTTAGAATCATTCCGTACTCTAGGTGGAGTAGAAGATAGTCTAGATAAACTTCTATTTCCCATGAGAGGTTTACTTAACGGCTTATAGAACTTACTAATAGCATTGTCGTCAAGTATGGGTAATTGAACCTTATTAACAATAAGATGCTTTGGTTTTTCATTTAACTTAGATTTTTCAGAAAGTTCAGAATTTTCACAAAACTCAACTTCTGGCCGCGGTACCTTATCTATGGCCGCGGTTCTATAGTGATAAGGAACCGCGCCATACAATGTGGAACCGCGTCCAGAAGGTGTTTTCTGTGAAAACCTGACTTGTTTTGGTTCACTAGTTGAGGCTTCATTTGAGTTAAAACCTAGACCAAGTTTTTCCTTAGAAAGAACTTGTTTGTTTAACATATCATCAAGAGCACTAGTACCTTTCATGAACTTTTCCAATTTAATAGTGGTTCTCTTGAGATCATCATTCTCTAATCTAAGTTTCTCACAACTTAAGCAACCTAAATCAACCTCTTTTTTTTCTCAAGTTTAGCCAATTTCTCCCTAAGTTCATTGATCTCATTTTCAAGCTTAGTTTTGGTTGATTTTAAGGTTTTATTCTTTTCTATGAATTTAAGACTAAGTTTGTGTAAGCTATCATATTTGCCTTCAAATTCAATATCATCTAAAGTGGAACTATCATTGCTATAATATTCGGTTTCGGAATGTACCTCTTTAGAAGTGTGAGCCATAAGACATTTCTCCTCTTTGGGGTTGTCATCATCATCTTCACCGCTATCGCTCCAAGCGCCACTAACGAATGCCGTGTGGTTCTTATCACGAGCGGGCTTTAGACAATCACCAATGAAGTGATTTGGATCACCACATCTAAAGCAACTCCTATTACCTTTTTCGTTCTTGACAAACCGATTCTTTGACAATGGTTTCTTGTCATAGTTTGGTTGCCTAACGTGTTGACCTCGTCTCTTGAATAACTTCTTGAAATCTCTCACCGCCAATGCATGCTCCTCGTCATCACTTTCCAAGGAAATATCATGGTCACTTTGTGCCTTCTTGGCTTTAAGTGCAAGAGATTTCCTTTCACTCTTGGTTTTTACTAATTCCGAGCCCTTCAAAATTATCATCTCATGAACCTTCAAGTTTCCTATGAGTTCATCGAGTGATAAAGTTGAGAGATCTTTCGACTCTTCAATAGCCGTGACTTTTGCTCTCCACTTTGGATGTAAGGCCCTTAGAAACTTCCTAACATTGTTCTTGCTAGAAAAACCTTCATCAAGTGCTTTTAGACTAATAATGGTGTTAAACCTAGCAAATGCACTATCAATAGTTTCATCTTCTAAGATGACAAATTGTTCATATTGTTGGACAAGAAGATCGATTTTACTTTCTTTGACTTGGCTATTACCTTGGTGGGTTACTAAAAGAGTGTTCCAAATATCTTTAGCGGTTTCACACATAAAAATTCTTTCATACTCTTTCTTAGGCAAAGCATTATAAATCACCATTTTAGCCTCATTATTTTTTGAAAGTTTCTTTTTAGTGTCATCATTAGCTTTGTCAAAAGTGAATAATTCTTTTGTTTTAGAAACTTCATTAAATTGAAAGGGTAAAAAATCACCATTGGTAATAACATGCCAAAGATCTAAATCTTTTGATTTCACATAAGTTTCAAATCTATTTTTCCAATAAATAAAACTATCGGTTTCAAAAAGTGGTGGTCTTTGCATAGATTGCCCTTCTAGGTACTTGTTGGAATCCATAGATCGATTCATGTTTTAAAATACAATATACTTTAAAAAATCTTGAGCAACCCGCTCTGATACCAATTGTAGAAACTAGAAGGGGGGGGGGTTGAATAGTTTCTTATATTTACTTGTTAAACTATGGTTTCCAAAAATCCTTTTTCAAAAAACTTAGGCTTGAGGAAATATGTGAAATCTTCTTATGCACAATATGAACAATGATAGTGTAGCTAAACTAATACTAACAAAAATATATCCACAAAGAATAAAGAATGATAGTGTAGCTAATCTAATATTAAAACATGTATATGCAAAAAGAATAAAGAATGTAAAGAGTTAAGGGTAAAGAAAGATCAAACCGAACACCAAGGATTTATAGTGGTTCGGCAACGAAGCTCACTCCTCGTTCCTACTCCACTCCTCGAGTACTCCTTACTCGAGAGTTCACTACACAACAAGCTCCTTATGGTGGAGAAAACCGTACACGTCGCTTAACCAATTTCCGACTCTAAGCTAAAATTCGAGCCCTAATCGTAGCTAGGACAAATCTACACAACTATACTTAGTACATACACAACTTCCAAATAAACACAATTACTTGGATCTTCACAACTATGACACAACTACAAGTATATAAAAAATTGAACTTCAATGGATCTTTGGTGGTGGACTCAACACTTCACTAGGATAGTGTTCTTCTCTTTGCACTTGGAGAGGAAGGGATGGAAGAACAAGATTCACTTCTTAAACAAGTAATAATCAAACAAATGATCAAAGATTTGAGTGATTAAAGAAGGGGTTTGAATCTGGAAATGAATGTGCAAAAGAGGTGAGGTGAAAAGCTGAGAATGGTCCACTATTTAAAGGATGAAGGAGCCAACGACTATATCTGCCCGCGGTACCTTATCACATCCCGCGGTACCTTATTGATAAGGTACCGCCTAGGCGCTAAGGTAACGCCGGACTAGACTCCGCTCCTTTTTGTCCTTTAGTGGTGGAGGTCTTATCTGGTATAAAAAATATCCTGAAAGGATATTCTTAACAGAATAAGAATATGCCATTTTCAAATTTCAAATAATTAATTTAATAAAACATTTTCTTAAAAATAAAGTTTAATAAAAACTTGTCACATTTAATAAAAAGTGAGTTTTAAGAAAAGATTAAATCACTTGATCACTTTATTAAGGTTAGTACTTGTTTATCCATACCTTAAGTGAAAATGGGTAAAATGAAAAATACTTGAACTCAAGAATTCGTTTTTCGTTGTTTTCGTAAATGTTTGTTTTTACATATTGTCGAAATCAAAACTAAGCAAGACCGAAAAATGCAAGTAATGTTTTTAGTCATTATTGCATTAACACGCTAAGCTTTGGTATGAAAAAGAACCACCGGGTTCGATTTTTACATGGGACGATTTAGTGTCTAAGTTCATGAATTACTTCTTTCCACCATCCAAAACAACTCACTTTAAAAATGAGATCACTAGATTTGAACAAAAAGTGCATGAATCATTTGGAGTTGCTTGGGAAAGGTTTAAGGATTTGTTGAGACAATGTCCACACCATGGTTTCACGGAGTTACATCAAATCAATACTTTTATAATGGAATTAATATGGTTGAACAAGATTCTTTAAATGCCGCCGCGGGTGGTAATCTTATAAGAAAAACTCCAAGAGACGCATGGGGTATCATTGAGAATAAGTCTAGAGTGCAATATTCACAAAACACACCGGTTGTTTCCAATGTGAATTCATCTAATACCGAGATTGCTAGATTGGACTCTAAGATTGACACGATTTTGAATGAGATTAGGAAGAATCCTCATGGAACGATTAATATGGTTGAGAATTTTTGTGTATCATGTGGTGGAGCACATCTGAATTATGTTTGTTCAACCACGAGGTTTGATCAAGCTAGTGCTTTTGCCGTGACGGGAACTTATGGCCCTAATGGTCAAGCTCCTCGTCAAAACCATGTTGCTCCATTGGGTTTTCCACCGGTTCAAAATACAACAATGGAAATAATGGGAATAATTTTAACCGTGGTAACCAAGGGAATTATAATCAAGGAAATGGATTTCATGGCAATCAAAACAATCGAGGTTTTCAAAGCAACAACCAAAATGATTTGTCAAGCTACATCAAAACGAATGAGGCAAATTTGAAAGCTTTTCAAAATAATATTCAAGGACAAATGGCAACTTTGAAATATGAATTTAAAAATACGATCAAGGGTCAAAATAACAAGATTGAGCTTAACCAACAAATATTAGAGCAAAACCAAAACCGTATGGAACAAAGATTAGAGCAAATCCAAAACCGTATAGAGGGAAATCAAGCTAAGTTTGAGAACAAATTACTTTCGATGTTTGAGGCTTTTATGTGCAAACCTTCCTCTTCTTCGGGTGGCTTACCTAGCAACACCATTACAAACCCAAAAAGTGAGATGAAAGCTATAACCACACGTAGTGGGAAGGCTTTAGACGGACCTTTGCTTCCACATGTAATTACCTCTCCGGTGAGGGAAGTGGAGCAAGAACCCGAGGTGGTTAGAGAAAAGGAAATTCCTATTCCACCAAGGTAGACCAATTGCCTATTCCGGAACACAAGCTTCTGAATACTAAACCCATACTACCCTACCCTTCGAGACTAAACCAAGAGAAGCTCCGCGAAAGATCCAATGCTCAAATGTCCACATTTCTTGAATTGTTTAATAAAATTAATTTTAATGTTAGTTTCGCGGATGCATTGCTTTACATGCCTAAGTTTGCTTCAACGATCAAAAAGTTGATGAACGATAAAGGGAAATTGGTTGAAGTGTCTACATCTTCAGATGAAAATTGTTCCGCGGTACTTACACAAAAGCTTCCCAAAAATCTTGGAGATCCGGGCCAATATTTGATACCATGTGATTTCCCTAATATGGAAGAATGCTTAGCATTAGCCGATCTTGGCGCTAGCATTAATTTGATGCCTCTTTCCGTGTGGAAAAGGTTATCACTTCTCGAGCTTACACCTACTAAGATGAATCTCGAGCTAGCGGATCGATCGAACACCTTTCCAAAAGGTATAGCCGAGGATGTGTTTGTCAAAGTAGGGAAACTCGTCTTTCCAACGGATTTTGTAGTTTGCGATTATCCGGAAGATTCGCGTGTACCTCTTATTTTGGGAAGACCGTTTTTAATGATGGCTAGTGCTTACGTTGATATGAAAGCGGGGAAATTGACTTTACGTGTTGATGATGAAAATATCACGTTTGATGTTGGTAATATCTCGAGATATTCTTCCAAGTACTACGAGGAATCAATCAATCAAATCGATGTGATTGATGTTGCTAGTGAAGAAGTTTCGCAAGATATGCTTGGTTTTTCGAATATTTCCAAAAGTGGAAATCCCACTTCTTCTAATCTGATTATCTCTTTGGCTACACCTTCACTCACTCCATTTGAGGGAGGGGACTTTGTTCTAGAAGAGCTAGAGGATAATGTTCGTTCAAAGATCGTTAAGGAAATTGATGATTACCTTAGTGCACCATTCGATGCTAGTGAGTTTGATAGTGAGAATTTTGATCCGGAGGGAGATATTGCTTTAATTGAAAAGTTTTTGAATATGGATCCTTTTGAATCAACTCCTATGGAAATTATAGTTGTGAACGAGAATGAACAAAAGTGAAAACATCTCTTGAAGAAGCACCCGAATTAGAACTTAAGGATCTTCCCACTCATTTGGAGTATGCTTTTCTTGAAGGAACCGATAAGTTACCGGTTATTATTGCTAAGGGATCGAAGGATAATGAAAAGGATGAACTTATTAAGGTGCTTAAGAAACATAAACGGGCCATTGCATGGAAAATTTCCGACATCAAGGGTATTGACCCAAAATTTTGTACTCATAAAATTTTGATGGAGGAAGATTATAAACCCACTATCCAAAATCAAAGAAAGGTTAATCCAAAGATTCATGAGGTGACCAAAAAGGAAGTTATGAAACTTCTAGACGCTGGAATGATCTACCCTATCTCTAATAGCCCATGGGTTACCCCCGTGCGTTGTGTTCCATAGAAAGGAGGAATGACCGTTGTTACTAATGAGGATAATGAATTGATTCCTACTAGACTTGTGACCGGTTGGCGTATTTGTATCGACTATAGAAAGCTTAATGATGCCAATAGGAAGGATCATTTTCTATTACCTTTTATGGATCAAATGTTAGAGAGACTAGCGGGAAATGAATTCTATTACTTTTTAGATGGATTTTCCGGCTATTTCCAAATTCCTATAGACCCTCGTGATCAAGAAAAAACCACATTCACTTGTCCTTATGAAAAATTTGCTTATCGTAGAATGCCTTTTGGGTTATGCAATGCTCCGGGGACGTTCCAAAGGTGTATGATGGCCATTTTACATGATATGATTGAGAAAACCATGGAAGTCTTCATGGATGATTTCTCGGTTTTTGGGGAGTCTTTCACTTCATGTCTCTCTAACTTGGAAAGAATGTTGCAACGTTGTGAGGAAACAAATCTCGTGCTTAACTATGAAAAATGTCATTTCATGTGCAAAGAAGGAATTGTTTTAGGACATAAGATCTCTAAGGTCGGTATTGAGGTTGATAGGGCTAAAATCGACATGATTGCCAAATTACCTCCACCCACCACCCTTAAGGGAGTTAGGATTTTTCTCGGCCATGCCAGCTTCTATAGACGTTTTATCCAAGACTTCTCTAAGATAGCTCGGCCTATGACCCATCTTTTGGAAAAAGAGACTCCATTCCTCTTTTCAGATAAGTGCATCAAAGCCTTTGATATGCTTAAAAAAAAATTAACCGAATCACCAATTTTAGTTGCTCCGGATTGGGATCTACCCTTTGAAATAATGTGTGATGCTAGTGATTACGCGGTAGGTGCGGTTTTGGAGTAACATAAGACAAAACATTTCTTGGCTATACACTATGCAAGTAAGACTATGACGGATGCTCAAACTAAGTACACTACAACAGAAAAGGAGTTACTTGCCGTTGTGTATGCTTTTGAAAAGTTTAGACCATACCTCGTCTTGTCTAAAACCAGTGTATACGGACCACTCGGCTATCAAATATATTCTTAATAAACAAGATTCAAAGCCGAGGTTGCTCCGGTGGATTCTCCTCCTTCAAGAATTTGTTGTCAAAATTCTAAACAAAAAAGAGCCGAGAATCTTGCGGCCGATCATCTATCTCGACTTGAGAATCCTCACCACAGCGATCGAGAGAACAAGGAAATTAATGAAACATTTCCTCTCAAGACGCTTGGTATGATTTCTTTTCGTGGTGATGATAGTACCCCATGGTTTGCGTACATCGCAAATTACCATGCGGGGAAGTTTGTGATCAAGGGTATGTCATCCCAACAAAAACGGAAATTTTTCAAAGACATATCCTATTATTTTTGGGACGACCCCTACTTGTTTAGAGTGTGCGCGGATCAAGTGATTCGTAGGTGCGTGTTTGGCAAGGAAGCTCAAGATATTCTTAAATCTTGTCATGAAGGACCCACCAGGGGACATCATGGTGCCAACGCCACCGCGAAGAAAGTCTTTGATGCCGATTTCTTTTGGCCTTCCATATATCGTGATGCCTAAGACTTGCTCAAGACTTGTGATGCTTGTCAACGTCAAGGAAAGAATTCACAAAGGGATGAAATGCCCCAAAACATTATCCAAGTTTGTGAAATCTTTGACGTATGGGGGATCGATTTTATGGGGCGATTTCCATCATCGAAAGGAAATAAGTATATTCTCGTAGCCGTGGATTATTTGTCAAAATGGGTTGAAGCTAAGGCTTTGCCTATGAATGATGCTCGAGTTGTGGTGAAATTTTTGAAACAACTCTTCTCTAGGTTTGGAACTCCACGGGATATAATAAGTGATCGTGGGACTCATTTTTTTAATGAACAATTCGAAAAAGTTCTAAAGAAATATGGTGTCACTCGTCGACTTTCGACGACTTATCACACTCAAACGAGTGGTCAAGTAGAGGTTTCAAACCGAGCTCTTAAGAGGATTTTGGAGCGTTCTATTGGAGAAAATCGCACTTCATGGTCGGATAAATTGGACGATGCATTGTGGGATTTCCGTACGGCTTACAAGACGCCAATTGGTTCCACACCATTTAGGTTGGTCTACGGTAAGGAATGCCACTTGCCAATTGAACTCGAACATAAGGCGTATTGGGCTCTTAAGCATTGTAACTTTAATTTAAGGACCGCGGGTGATCATCGCAAGGTTCAATCGAATGAACTAAGTGAATTAAGGGATCAAGCTTATGAGAATTCTTTGATCTATAAAGAGAAGAATGATGAGATGGCATTTATACATGATAATGAAATGATTTTTCTAGGTTCAATTGTTGTTCTCGGTATCTTAACGAATTGATTACCGGCTTAAAGTATGACTCTATTGTTTTTGGTGAAAAAGAATATTTTGGTTGTTTTTAAAATAAAAGTGCGAAACTTTAAAGTAAAAGTGCAATTAAAGTAAATCTAAAACTAATTTAAAGTAAGTGCAAGTATTTAAAACGTGACTGAAATTAAAGTGCACTAAACGTAAATAACGCAAACTTAAATCTATCTAAGGCAAACTTAAAACGCAACTAAAACTTAAACTAAAGCAAAGCTAAAATAAATCTAAGGAAAAATTAACTTAAAGTGCGACTAAGGAAAAGGAGGGAAAAATAAAGCTTGAAAATAAAAATCAAAGGAAAAAACTAAAAAAAACCTGAATACAGCTCATTCGGAATAATCCTTCGTTCTGAACAATCACTCATCTGGAATGTCACCTTCGTTTGGAATGATTCTTCTTCGCTCGTAATATTACCAAAATCCTTGATCCGGAACAAATTATTCTGAATATGTCACTTATCCAAAACAATCCTTCATACGGAACTTTACTGATTCGGAACTCAATTGAAAGAAATCCTTGATTCGGAAGTTTTGGTTCGGAAGATGTTGATTCGGAACTCTTCCGAATGAGTTGCTTGATTCGGAAGTTTCTGCTTAACCCTTGATCCGGAACTCTTGATCCGGAACTTGTTGATCCGGAACTTTTCTGCTCGGAACTCCTTGATCCGGAACACTTCCGAATGAACCCTCCTGGTTCAGAACTTTTGTTGATCCGGAAGATTTGATTCGGAAGTTGTCCTTGATCCGGAACTTTCGTTCGGAACTTTCAATGTTCCAAATGAGTTGCTTGATTCGGAACTTTTAGAGGTTCCAGATGAATCACTCACTCCTTGATCCGGAAGTTTTCGACTCGGAAGTTCTTGATTCGTAACTTTTATGAATCGGAACTCCTTGGCTCAGAAGACTTCCGAATGAACAAGAATTATTTCGGAACATGCCTGGAAAAGATCAGTCACAGAAAAACAAACTCCCCGAAGAACAAGGAAATACAGTAACATGAATCTAATCACAATTCAACCAAAATTAAACACAAGATTAAACCAAACTAATAACAAAACATTCAATAATCATAAACAAAATATCTAAATCAATAAAACTAACAAATCTAACCACAATAATCAAAACCCACTTTGATCAAAATAAGAACATGAACATGAACACAAACATAAACATAAAAATCAAAGATTAAGAAAGGTAGATAGGAGATTAACAAGATAAAATAAAGATTGACAAGAATTAAATGGAAACTTACTTGAAATTAAAGGAATTTAAGGTGCAAGACAAGGTATTTAAATTTGACAAGTATTTAAATGACAAGGTAATTAAAAGTGGAAGACTAATTGTCACTATTAGCCAGTAAAGAAAAATAATTAACTAGCCTAATCTATATATAGGGGAGGATTAGGAAGCTTCCTCGCCTCTTTCCTTTTCTCTTAATTGCATCATTAGGCCCTTCCTTCTTAATCTCTTTGTTAATTGCATCATTAGTCCTTAAGCCTTAAAATCTTCTTTAATCTTGGACTTTAATGACTTTTGGCTCGGGATTTCTTTGAACTCGTCTTTTAATTCTTCAATAAAATAGACTTGAGTTCTTCGGCTTTAAGTAAACTTCCGTCTTTCGACTTTTTCTTCGATAAATCTTCAGAATTGGTCTTGGACTTCCGTTCTTTTTGCACTCTTGACTTCTCGACTTCGTCTTTCATCTTTTTCTTCAATAAAAGCCCGTGAATGCCCGTGTTTTCTCCACTTTTCACCTTTTCGTCCTAAATCACAACAAAAACACAAACCACGCATAATTCCGACATAAAAGACATAAAATTCACGTTTTGGCTTGGTAATTATTGTAATTAAGTGGTAGAAAGGATGGGTGTTTACACACCTATCAAATCCCCTACACTTGACCATTGCAATGTCCTCATGCAATGCATTAGTTACAAAGCAAGATTACATTTTTCATCATAATCAATACACGTTGGCCTTTATTAAAGAGATAGAAAATTATAAACATACAAAGTAAAGAAATAAAAAACATACCTTGGGTTTTGGAAATGTCATGAATAATCATCATCCTCAAGTTTTCACTTTCTCCAAACCAAGCTTAAAAACGAGATCATTGTTATTATAAGTTAGTAAACTAACACGAACTCATGTGGGCCAATTATTCACTTAGACTCCCTTATTCCTAGGTGTATCTCTTATATTTAATTATTGTCTTGAATGATCACGAGGATGCATTGTTGACTTATTTCGATAGTTATTTAGTCCGAAAATAAAGTGAACGATTTAATCAATAGTTAGATAAAGGACAAAATCTTTTAAAACTGCTTCTCGGGACCTCATAAAGTTCATATCTTGGCATAACTCGCTTCGCGATTTGAGACCTTTCTCGGACCGATATTTGGCAGCGACTTCATACTTCAAACCTTGAGAGACGTTCATGAAATTATGGTCTTCTCTTCATAATAGGAATTTCTTCACTTGAAGTTTTGAGAGATTCATACTTGGACCACGACTTCTTCATTTTTCTCCAATCTTTATTTTGGACTTTGATATACCACGATCCGCCTCCTTTTATGACTTGGATCTATTTATCCTCATACCTTGCTAGGGTCTTTTCGGATACACTTCTCCATGACTTTTGGGGAGTTTTTGCTTTACGTCGTGTGTCTCGATCCTTCATATTGATTTTCGATAAATGATTCTTCACATCACTTGGATCTTTAGCAACAAAATATAGCCCTCATGGCTTGTTAGGGCCTTTTCGGACTCGCCAATCTTCGCATCCCGCTTCAATAAGTTATGCCTTGGCTATGAACTCTAATCCATACCGAGCAACTTTTAAACGATCTTGGGCTAGAAGCTAAGTAACTTTTCAAATCGTACAACCTTATTTATTGCAGATAAATTTATTAACAGGCGATGGGAGAATAGGCTTATAATTAACTCACATAAATTCACGAAAGAATACCGAACTTATAATTGGCTCTATCATCTCTCGTTCTCCACAGTTTAAAATCTCAAGTAATGAGACTCGTGGATGCTTAGCCTATTAAATCAAAGTTTTGGGTTTTCGAGTCGCCTATAGGATCTTGCAAATTCTTAGACTTTTTCAAGTTTAGAAATCGCGTTTTAAAGTTCCCTTGATAAACGACTCTTTAGGATCAATTATAGGAACTTGCGAAAAGTTCTTGTTCTTAACCCGTGAGAGTTAAGACTTTTGCGTTTTATAGCTCCCTATATAAAATCCTAGCAAAACTTGACTTAAACACGTAAAGGATACTAGCTAGAGTAACTTAGACAAGTAAACTCGGGTTGAGTCAAAAGATTCACAACGTTTAAAAATTAAAACCACTTTATTAAACATTTATTCTAATAAGGAAAGAAAATAACTATACAAAAGGAAAAACTAATAGGCCAAAATAGATAAAAAAATTTGAAAAATGTTAAAAAATTGATTTTCCGGTTTAAATGAAGTAAAATACAAGGAAAAGGCCACTTAACTTCGATAGAAGTCCCCCCTACACTTAAGATAAACATTGTCCTCAATGTTTAAGCATGTGGGAGTAAAACTCCCCTACACTTAAGACATTGTGCACTTTGTTTAAATCTCGCTAAGGAAGAGACAACTAAAGAGATTCCTATTTTAATATTGGAAAATATAAAATAGTGAATCGAAAAGAGTTTAGGATAGAACCGGGAAGAAGGGAACACGGAAGCACAGGTCGTCAAGAATCATCAAGAGTTGATCATTTAGCGTTCGAATCCCTGATTAAGAAGAGAGGAGAGGAAAGCAAACCAACGGGTCTCCCCCCTACACTTATGGTAAAGAAAGCGAAAAGATAGATGCATGGGTTGCCTCCCAAGAAGCGCTTGGTTTTTGTTAACCGAGTCGTGAGCCTGACTCGACCTTGATTAGCAGAGGAAGAAGCATGAAATATATCCACCAGGATCAAAGACATAGTTTTCGTCCATTAAATAGCATAAGCTTAAGGCGAACAAGGCAAGCCAGAGAAGAGTAGGCAAGGTTCCCTTAAGCAGCGATGGGGCACGGTGGAAGCAAGTATGGTGAAGTGGTGCAAGCATGTCTTCAATAATTCCAAAGATTTTTCCTTTTATTTCATCAGGTGGATACTGAGATGGCTGTAGAATATCAATACCGGGGTCGAACACCTTTTCCTTTAGGGGAAAATAGCACTCAGGCTCAGCAGAGTGTGAAGAAGATCCGCGAAGAAGCACAACCTCGTCCTCAGAAGGGGGAAAAAGAGGTGTTAAATCATATGTGTTGCGGATATTGGTGTCGGCCGGTTTCTTCTCCTTTGAAAGAATGTTCTTCAAATCCAAAGTAGGATCAAGACGATAATCTTCAAAATCATAAGGAGGAGCATTAATACTCGGTTTTTAAACCTCGTATCAAAATTCGTTATCCCATAGTCTTTTCGAATTGAAAACCGGTCTAAAGTGCGACTCAATCGTCTTTTGGTGAATCAAGAGAATGGTTTGGTTTTGATTATCTAATTTTAAACTAATATCAAGTAATTAAAGTGTCGTTGAGTAAAATGGAAGAATAAAGATTAATATTAAAATGACGAGTAAAAATAAATGCATGTAAACTATAAGGTAAAATGAGCACACTAAATAAAACTAACACTTGGAAAATTTTAGCAAAAACAAGAGACTACACAAATCCCAATCGGAATATGGAAGAAGCAGTGCAATCGGAATGGGACGATAAAAGTCCAGATCAGAATACTTTCCGATCTGGTGGTCGGAATGTAGGGCTAGGTATCAATTGGAATAGCAGGGAATAGCACTCAATCGGAATGTTTAAACTAGCTCAAATTGGAATACATGCAAAACAATCCAATCGCAATTACCGAAAACTCCACAATCGGAATATGGAACAAAGGCCTAGATCGGAATACTCAAGGGTGCAGATCGGAAAAGGAGAAACCCTTTTCCGATTGGTCAATCGGAAAGGGTGGTCTGCTCGGAATGGGGCAATCGGAAAGGGTGTTTGTACCCCTTCCTAAAATTGTGGAATTCGGTTAAGCAAGTGAATAAGCTATATAATAAGCTTATCACAAAACTAACCCGAATCAATGCCTAAACCGGATCAAATAAGCACTCTAATCAACTTATCCGACTCGAAATTAAGCAACTTTTTAGATTAAACAATAAAAACATAAACTTTTTAAGGAAGATTTTTATGAACTACATAAGCTAATCATAAAAATAAGCCAATAAGCACAAAAGTCTTAAAGCTTAATCAAATGAAAACTTATGAAATGATCAAAAGATTAACTTTTTAAGCACGAAATCAATTAGAACAACACGGATCACATGATATTCGCACCAAAATCAATCTTAAATCAAAGAAAAGTAGAATGAGATTAAGGATTAAAAGCTTAAAATGAACTTGATTAATAAAAATAAGCAATACAAAGTGTTTAATCTTGAAAGATTAAGAAAAAGATGAAATTTAGTGAGAGAAAGTTTAAGACTTTCTCTCTCTAAAACTAGAGAAAACTAAGAAAAAGTGAAAATTAACTAAAATCTAACTAACCACCCTCCTAATGACTATTAGGAGGGTATTTATAGGGAAGGTGGAAGGAGTGCATGTGTTGCATCTTCTTTCTCTCTTTCTTCACGTTTTCTCGACTCGACTTTAATTCTTCGTCTTTGTCGTCTCGGGATTTGAACTTGTCTTTTAATTTTCTTCTTCTATTAGACTTAAGTTCTTCGACTTCGTTAAACTTCCGTCTTTAGACTTTTTCTTCGATAAATCTTCAGAATAGGCCTTGGACTTTCGTTCTTTTTGCACTCTTGATCTTTTGACTTCGTCTTTTCCCGTTTTCTTCGATAAAAGCCCGTGAAAGCCCGTGTTTTCTTCCTTTTCCATATTTTGGTCCTAAAACACAATAAAAACACAAAACACGCATAATTCCGACTTTTTCGACATAAATCACACGTTTTGGTCTTGTTATTATTGGAAATAAGTAGTAAAAGGATAAGTGTTTTCACACTTATTAAATCCCCTACACTTGACCATTGCAATGCCCTCATGCAATGCATTAACTTTAAAGCACGGTTTACACTTTCCATCATAAATAACCCACCTTGGCCTTTATTAAATACTAAACATAAAAGATAGAAATAAGTAAAGAGATTAAAAACTTACATTGGGTTTTGGCGGCCATGAACATTTATCATCCTCAAGTTTCACGTTCCCCATACCAAGCTTAAAAACGAGATCATTGTTATTATAAGTTAGCAAACTATCACGAACTCATGTGGGCCAATTATTCACTTAGACTCCCTTATTCCTAGGTGTATCTCTTATATTTTATTTTTGTCTTGAATGATCACGAGGATGCATTGTTTGACTTATTTCGATAGTTATTTAGTCCGAAAATAAAGTGAACGATTTAACCAATAGTTAGCTAAAGGACCAAATCTTTTAAAACTGCTTCTCGGGACCTCATAAAGTTCATATCTTGGCATAACTCGCTTCACGATTTGAGATCTTTCTCGGACCGATATTTGGCAGGGACTTCATACTTCGAATCTTGAGAGACGTTCATGAAATAATGGTCTTCTCTTCATAATAGGAATTTCTTCACTTGGAGTTTTGAGAGATTCTTCATCTTTGGACCACTACTTCTTCATTTTTCTCCAATCTTTATTTTGGATTTTGATATACAACGATCCGCCTCCTATTAGGACTTGGATATATTTATCCTCATACCTTGTTAGGGTCTTTTCGGATAGACTTCTCCATGACTTTTGGGGAGTTCTTGCTTTTCGTCGTGTGTCTCGATCCTTAATATTGATTTTCGATAAATGATTCTTCTCATCACTTTTGGATCTTTAGCAACAAAATGTAGCCCTCATGCCTTGTTAGGGCCTTTTCGGACTCGCCAATCTTCGCATCCCGCTTCAATAAGTTATGCCTTGGCTATGAACTCTAATCCGTACCGAGCAACTTTTAAACGATCTGGGGCTAGAAGCTAAGTAACCTATTAAATCGTACAACCTTATTTATTGCAGATAAATTTATTAACAAGCGGAGGGAGAATAGGCTTATAATTAACTGACATAAATTCACGAAAGAATACCGAACTTATAATTGACTCTATCATCTCTCGTTCTCCACAGTTTAAAATCTCAAGGAATGAGACTCGTGGATGCTTAGCCTATTAAATCAAAGTTTTGGGTTTTCGAGTCGCCTATAGGATCTTGTAAATTCTTAGACTTTTTCAAGTTTAGAAATCGCATTTTAAAGTTCCCTTGATAAACGACTCTCTAGGTTCAATTATAGGAACTTGCGAAAAGTTCTTGTTCTTAACCCGTGAGAGTTAAGACTTTCGCGTTTTATAGCTCCCTATATAAAAGCCTAGCAAAACTTGACTTAAACACGTTAAGGATACTAGCTAGAGTAGACTTAGGTAAGTAAACTCGGGTTGAGTCAAAATGTTCACGACTAAAAAAAATCTAAAACCATTTTATTGACAATTTATTTTAGCAATGGAAAGAGACTAAACATGATAAAGGAAAATACAACTATACAACTAGGCCAAAATAGATTAAAAAATTTGAAAAATGTCGAAAAATCAAATTTTCCGGTTAAAATGAGGGAAAATTCATGGAAAAGACCACTTACTTCGATAGAAGTCCCCCTACACTTGAGATAAACATTGTACTCAATGTTTGAGCATGTGGGAGTAAACTCCCCTACACTTAGGACATTGTGCACTTTGTTTAAATCTTGCTAAGGAAAGGACAACTAAAGTGAATTCAATGTGAACATATATAAAATATGAAATATTGAATCACAAGAGTTTAGGATAGAACCGGGAAGATAGGAACACGGTATCACGGTTCGTCAAAAGTCATCAAGATGCTCTTTGAAGCTTTTAATCCCTGCACATCACAAGAAACAAGACAACAAACATATGCGGGGTTCCCCCTACACTTATTATGAAAGCAGTAAAGGATAGAACACGGGTTGCCTCCCGAGAAGCGCTTGTTTTTGTTCACCGAGTCACGAGCCTGACTCGACCCAAATTTAGTTCATGGGGAACGTGGTGAGGGATGGAATCATCTCATGGGAGATGTCCTCACCAAAGTACAGCTTCAGACGCTGGCCATTCACCTTGAAATTAGGCCCATTCGGCTGAGAAAGCTCAATGGTCCCATAAGGAAAGACTTTGGCGACGGTGAATGGACCGGACCAGCGGCTCTTCAACTTGCCAGAGAAGATCTTCAACCGAGAGTTAAAGAGTAAGACTTGATCACCAACATGGAACTCTCGGTTCTTGATTTTAGCATCATGGATCATCTTCGTCTTCTCCTTGTAGATCAGCGAGTTCTCATAAGCTTCATTCCTCAGTTCATTTAGCTCGTTGAGTTGAATCTTGCGATGATCACCGGCTTTGTTGATGTCAAAGTTAGCCCACTTCAAGGCCTAGTGCGCCTTGTGTTCCAGCTCGATGGGGAGGTGACATGCTTTCCCGTACACAAGACGATAAGGTGTACAACCGATCGGGGTCTTGTAAGCAGTACGAAAAGCCCACAGAGCATCATCTAACTTATCGGCCCACGCGGCGCGATGCTCTCCCACAGTACGCTCCAAAATTCTCTTCAAGCCACGGTTGGATATCTCGGCTTGCCCATTGGTTTGGGGATGATAGGCGGTGGAAAGACGGTGATTGACACCATACTTTGCCATGACTCGTGCAAATTGATCGTTGTAAAAATGAGTCCCGCGGTCACTGATAATAGCACGAGGAACGCCAAATCGAGCGAAAAGCTGCTTCAAAAAGTTCACAACCACCCTCGCATCATTCGTAGGAAGAGCCTTAGCTTCAACCCATTTAGAAATGTAGTCGACGGCGACGAGGATGTACTTGTTCCCTTTGGAGGATGGAAATGGCCCCATAAAGTCGATGCCCCATACATCAAAGATTTCACATTCTTGTATGAAATTTTGAGGCATCTCATCCTTATGTGTGATCTTGCCTTGACGTTGGCAAGCATCACAATGCTTAACCATTTCGTGAGCGTCACGATAAATGGTGGGCCAATAGAATCCAGAATCAAACACTTTCTTAGCGGTGTAGTTGGGACCAAAGTGACCACCAATGAGTCCTTTGTGGCAAGCTTGAAGAATGTCAAAAGCTGCCGGTCCGTCAACACATCGACGAATAATCAGATCAGCACAATGTTTGAATAGATAAGGGTCATCCCAAAAGTAAGTCTTAACATCATTCAAGAACTTCTTCTTTTGTTGGGATGTTAACCCTTGGATGAGAATACCACCCGCTAAGTAGTTTGCAATGTCCGCAAACCACGGGGTGCCATCAAGATTGAGATTTATAGACATTAAGGTCTCAAGGGGAAAAGAGTCATTGATCTCTTTGTTCGGATGATCCCCTTGATATGGGTCCTCAAGTCTGCTCAGATGATCCGCGGCCAGGTTTTCTGCACCCTTCTTGTCACGAATTTCAATGTTGAATTCTTGAAGGAGTAAAACCCAGCAAAGAAGTCTTGGCTTAGAATCGTTCTTAGTCATCAAGTACTTCAACGCGGAATGGTCCGTGTATACGATGGTGGTGGATAAAACAAGATAGGGGCGAAATTTCTCAAAAGCATAGACAACAGCTAAAAGCTCTTTTTTGGTTGTCGTATAATGCAATTGAGCCCCCGTCATTGTTTTGCTAGCGTAGTGGATTGGTTGGAAGTGTTTATTCACTCTTTGTCCCAGAACCGCACCAATAGCAAAGTCGCTAGCATCGCACATAAATTCAAAAAGCAGCTCCCAATTAGGGATAACCAAGACCGGTGCCTTAGTTAGCTTATCCTTGACAAGATTGAAGGCTTCGAGACACTCTTTAGAAAAGATAAAAGTAGTATCTTTTTCCAAGAGGTGGGTCATCGGGTGAGCGATTTTAGAGAAATCTTGAATGAATCGACGATAGAAGCCCGTATGACCCAGAAAACTTCTCACACCCTTCACGGTTGAAGGTGGAGGTAATTTGGCTATGACATCTACTTTAGCACGGTCGACTTCAAGACCGGCTTTTGAGATTTTGTGTCCTAGCACAATGCCTTCGTTTACCATAAAATGGCATTTTTCCCAATTCAGAACAAGGCGAGTGTCTTCGCACCGCTTAAGCATACGTTCCAAATTGGCAAGGCAAGAAGAGAAGGAATCCCCGAAGACCGAGAAATCATCCATGAAGACTTCCATGGTTTGCTCAACCATGTCATGGAAGATAGCCAACATGCACCTTTGGAAAGTCCCGGGGGCATTGCATAAGCCAAAAGGCATTCGTTTGTAAGCAAATGTGCCATAGGGACAAGTGAATGTTGTCTTCTCTTGATCTTGGGGATCGATGGGTATTTGAAAATAACCCGAGAAACCATCAAGAAAGCAGTAATATTCATTACCCGCTAAACGTTCAAGCATTTGGTCCATAAAAGGTAGAGGGAAATGATCCTTTCTCGTGGCATCATTGAGTTTGCGGTAGTCTATACAAACTCTCCACCCAGTAACGAGACGGGTAGGAATCAACTTGTTGTGTGCATTGGGCACAACGGTGATACCGCCCTTCTTAGGCACACAATGGACTGGACTAACCAATGGTGAATCCGAAATAGGGTAAATCATACCCGCATCAAGAAGTTTGATAACCTCTTTTTTGATGACTTCATGGATTTTAGGATTCACCCTTCGTTGGCTTTGAATTGTTGGCTTAAAGTCATCCTCCATGAGAATTTTATGTGTGCAGAAGTGAGATCAATTCCACGGATGTCGGATATTTTCCAAGCGATAGCGCGTTTATGCTTCTTCAACACAGCGACAAGTCAGGCTTTTTCGTCTTCTTTCAGATCCTTTGCGATGATGACCGGTAACTTCTCGTCGTCTTCAAGGAAAACGTACTCAAGATGAGGAGGTAGGTCCTTAAGCTCAAGAGTAGGAGGATCCTCAATAGATGGTGAAACTAACGATGGATCATCATTAGTCACCTCTTTAGGAGCAGGAGGAGACAACGGGTCCTCATTGAGAAGTCTCTCAATAGTACGAATGTCTTCATCCCAATAGGACCCTTCGCCCGCCCGCCACCAGTTTGGTGGACAAATTATCATACTTAATATCGAGAGGACCCAAGCTGGCTTCGAAATCATCCAAGTCACTTTCTCCAAAAGGAGTCAATGCTGGAGCAATTGAGGCAACGGTCTCAATATTGGGTAGAGAAGAAAGAGTACTTTTGCAAGCATCATGAAAATGTTCTTCACAAGCCTCATCGAGAACATCAATAGCACTAACACTCTCATATGAATAAGGTTGCTTAGAAATCTTACCCATGTTGAAGACAATTTTGTCGTCACCAACTCTCATGATTATTTCGCCCGCGGCTACATCAATGAGAGTGCGACCGGTCCTCAGGAATGGACGTCCAACGATTAATGGAACACGGGGATCCATCTCGTAGTCAACGACGAAAAAATCCGCCGGGAAGGTGAATTTATCAACGCCAACAAAGACATCTTCGGCTATCCCCACTGGATACGCAACCGTACGGTTGGCTAATTCGAAAGTCATTTTGGTGGGGACTAGCTCGGGGAGAGATAATTGCTTCCAAACACTTAAAGGCATTAAGTTTATACTGGCACCTAGATCGGCTAGGGCCATGCAATTCTCTACTCCCGGGAAGTTGCAAGGAATCAAGAAGCGACTCGGATCACCAAGTTTGGTGGGCAATTGCCTTAAGAGCACTGCGGAACAGTTCTCATTAAGTTGGGTCTGAGCGATGTCAAGAAGCTTTTCTTTATCACTTAGAAGATCTTTAAACATCTTAGCGTATTTGGGCATGTGAGCGAGTGTAAAACCCGCATGCTTTTACCATGAATAGTGCCCTTAAGATCGTACGTCCTAGATTAAAACTTACCTCAGGTAGTATTGATCACATTCATGTGCTAATGATCAAGCAAGTGCATACGTGTATGACATGACAAGTATCGATTACGTACGAACTCATGATAAACAGTTAATAGATATTTCACGTGAACATAATTAAATCATGATCACCATTTTAAAACACGAACTAAAATAATTACGTAAATACATATAATATAATTACGAGCGTTAAGAATACGATAAACTACATGATAAAATAAACAGAAACGCTTCAGACACGAACACGTTTAACCACGAACGAACACGAGAGCACACTATAATATTTTAGACACGGAAAACATTTGGGCTACCCCTTGTGGGCCCCATTGCCACGAAATTAGGAAGCAAAAAGGGCCTAGCCCATTAATTTTATTAACAAGGAAAAAGGAGGAATCATGTTTCATTTTACAAAATCTAGGAAATAAATAAAAACCCTAAAAGTTTTCCTCCTCCTTCTTCCTCTCCCTTTTGGCCGCCACCTTTACAACACCATAGGAGGGTGTTTTGTTGATTTTGATCTTGAATAATTGTACAAGTATTCGTGTTTGTTCATCCTCTTTCAAGACACGTATTGGTATATCATTTCTTAACCTTTCTTTTTCATTCTTTTAATCTTTAATTTTATTATGAACATGTTATTATTATTTTTTTTTATTTAAACATGATAATTATCATTGATCTAACATGTTTTGGTATAAATTAAAATCAAAGATTGATTTAAAGGGGTGTTTGTTTTTAGACGCCTAGCAAAACAAACCCGAGGGGGGTTTGGTTTGCTATTGCCGCCACCACCAAGACCACTTTTGGTCTTGGTTGGCTCATGTGGGTCCCACGGCAGCAAGGAACCAAGGGGAACCCCCGATTTGGTTCGGGGTACGGTGTCGATTTCATGCCCGGTTCACGGTTCGTTGGTTAAATCATGATCTATGTTACATGTTAATTTTATGAATCATGAACTTAGGATATAATTAATTAATAACATGAAATATTAATTAAATCATGACTTAGGTTATTTTAATTATTAGTTTATTCATGACATTAATTTAACCTAAGTATTTTATGTTATAAGTTATAATTAATTAATTATTAAAACATGCCTATAATTAATTAATTTAGACATGACTTAGGTTATATTATTATTAATAATAATACACATTTTAACCTAAGTATTTTCATTTCATTTTAATTAATACATGTTATACTTTAATTAAAATGCTTAACCTATAGTTTAATTAAAATACATGAAATAATAATTAAACTATACACTATATCATATGACTTAAGTAATAAGCTTATAACACTTAGACTTATATGTTAGCTTATGAAATCAGCTTAATTCTAATTATGGAAACTTTTATTTATAGAAACTTAATTAAATAAGGCAACTAATCTAATTATGGAAACCTTCTATATATGGAAATCAATCTATTTCAGGCAGCTAATCTAATTATGGAAACCTTCTATATATGGAAACTTATTTAATTAAGGCAGCTGATCTACTTTTGGAAACTTTCTATTTTTAGAAACTAATCTATTTTAAGCAGTAAATTCTATTTTTGGAAACTTTCTATTTTTGGAAACTTTCTATTTTTGGTAACTTTCTATTTTTGGAAACTTTCTATTTTTGGAAACTTTCTATTTTTGGAAACCTGCTATTTTTGGAAAGTTACTTATTATTACACAATAAGTATAATAATACATGAAACACCAGTAATACTTAATCAGATTAATCAGAATACAAGATAAACACAGTTTAAGGCTTTAAACAGTGAACCATGACCTAAAACATACTAAATCAGCTATAATGAGACACAGAACCCAGTACGTAATCAGTGAATCGATACTTATACACGTGTGTATTCATGTAGCGTTAGTGATCCAGAAGTAGGAGTCTTTCTTCCGTTCATTCACTGGACTTGAGGTACGGATTCCCGTCCTTTCAGTATGGACATTCCTTCCTTATTAGGATTTCCCCGTATGCAGCCAACTGTTTTCCCCAACATTTGTTTTATTGTTTTGAACTGCTTATGTTAATTTAGCATAAACTATAGCCATATACAAGCATGACCAGTTTCACCTAGTTATGGAGGTACCATAACCATAGCATTGGAGGCACCGATGTTATGACTTCCCCACGGCGGAGTGATTGCTCGTGGCGTCCCTTTTCAGTTTGGCCATATTATTATATCAGTCGGGGCGTATGGGTGCATCCTAGTTACATGTTTTATTCAGTTTATCATGGTGAATGTGGTGTGTGCCTTGCACCCTTCACAAGGAGCTGATCCCTCCTACCCAAATCAGTATATTAATTAGAGGCATCCCCTCTAATCAGCATGATGAGGTCACCCCTCCAAGTATTCATGCACGTGACCTTTTCATGACCTATATGGGCTATGGTATTTATATGTTAAAACAGTTTTCACAAGTTAAACATAAGGCTTTTCAAACTATAAAACCAATTTTCTTGATACTTAACCAGCTACTCAGAACTTAGTCTTCCGCTGTTATATGTTACATGCTTATCCTATTTCATGCTTTATTGTACATCCGTGCACTGAGCGTCATGCTCAGCCGTTACTTTCCTTTCCATGTCCCAAAACGGCAGGTACCCAAGACTCGAGCATTTGGAGGACGCACATAGGATGGAAGCTGCCAGAGACTTCTTTTCCTTTTTGCCTTCATATGGTTATGCTTGTTTAGTCTTTATTCAGTTCATTTCCTTTATTTATGTTTTGGGCTTATGTTTGGGAACCGATGTTTGATTCCGGTTTTCCCTATGGTCATGTATGTTTTACTACATATTACCTTGCATGCTTTGATGACACGCCATAATTACGCGTGACATTCCATTTATCAAAATGGGGTGTTACAATTATGGTATCAGAGCCAAGGCTTCGACCTGTAGGCTATAAAACTCGACCTGTGACTAGTGGGTAGTCACCAGGAGCTTCCTAAGCCAACGATTGTTATTCCACGTATTGATGTTTCAGCGCGTTGTTGTTTTAACCATTATGTTTTCAGCACCTTTTTGTTTTAGCCATGACGTTTTCAGCACCTTGTTGTTTCACCATGATGTTTTCACCAGTATCGTCTTACTAATATGGAATGAACAACCGTCATCCATACTTAGTTATGTGTCATTGTCTATGCATGATGTTCATCGTGAACTGTGACGATGTGGACTGACCCCAGTAGTTCATAATTTTCACATAAAATTTTTTCTGTTAAGTTTTGACAATGACTTTTAATTATTATGTTCCATGCATTCATGCATTTATATCATATGTCATCTGTTGCAGGAATTTTGACTAAGTAATGGTTGGTACAGGACTGGCCCTATTTAGTCGCATGTGCTTTTATCGAAACTTTTAACTTTGGGACCGACCCATAGGCGTCCCCTCGCCATGTCTTTTGTTTTGGAACCGACCCATAGGCGTTCCCTCGCACATATAAAGGTTTTATAAACTACATTACGCATTCATGCACTGTTTTTCTTGCATAAAATTTTTCTCATGATTTAAATTGGCATAAAATTTTTCTCATGTCCCATCATAAGTTATTATGTTTTTATGTCAAGTATGCCTTCATACTGTCATGGTTAACTTCAGTTTCATGCTGATTATGTTATACACATCTTCGTAATAGATGGTTTCATGTTTCCTCATGATAATTCCGTCTTCATGTTGATTATGTTTCACGCCTCTTTTGTTATTTACGTTGTCCTGCAAGATATTGTTAGATTTCTGAAATCATGCTTTCATGATAGTCATGGTTGGTTCTCATTGATCATGCTGTCAGGCAAATCATCGTTGAATTTTGTGTAACCACACTTTAGCGTTTCTCTATGCAACCAGAATGATGTCTATGCTAATACTGCCAGGTTATCATGATAGTTTTCCTAACCGTTTAACCGGTTTACTTTCCTTAAATCATGACAAATGATCGAGCCCATACCGATCATTTCATGTGTATTCCATGTGTACTCCACGTACCGTATTTCATGTGTATTACATGTACCTTAATCCATGTGTATTCCACTTGCAATACTTCACGAGTATTCGCTAGTCGATTCTAAATCATCTCAGGCGTATGTTCACTTACTGATATTCTACAAGATTGTCGATGCCGCTCATAGCTTGGAGATGTCACTGAAGGTTGATGCTGCTGATGTTGGGAGACGCTACGAGATGCTGATGCTGATGTTGTTCACAACCTGGAGATTCTAAAAGACGAAGACAAAGGCGTCGGAGCAAAGCAATTGGACGAGAAGATGCTTCACCATCAGACAATTCCCATCAATCATTGTCCTAAATTCATAGTTACATGTCATACGTCGTTCGGCTGTCATTTCAGCCATATGAGTGCAAACCAGTACCAGCCAGCCACTCAGCTAAATAGTTACATGAGTCACGGTCATGAGAATGACCGTCATGGAACCTACAGACAAGACGATAGTAACCACTACCATGACAGAAAATATCCTAGAAATCGCAACCGAGGCTCTGGCCACGGACGTGATCAGACATACAAATGATCAGTAGTCCAACCGATCCGCCAATTCTGGCATATTAACCTAATATTTGTAGTTCTAATTGTTTCACATCTAGAGACACATGTCAAGACATCAGTCAAGACACATGTCTCACGTATACTTTCTGAGGACACATGTCAAGATACCAGTCAAGGCATATGTCATGCTCACATTTCTCAAGACACGAGTCAAGACACATGACTCACGTCTAACTATGGAATATTTCTAAGAAATTCAGGGTACCCTCCAAGGGTATATCTATGTTGTTGTGCCATGTATTAATCAGGCCACAAGAATTTCAATACCGTTATCGGCGCATCAGTGAGAACTGTCACGTTGCCGACGTCACTTTCATTTCTTTCACCATAGTTCATATATTCATGACCATGAAGGACGCCTTTCGTATTCCCACGTATACGACGGTTTTCCTTCAGCTTAATGATGAGATCCAAGCTGCTAACGCATTTTCCTCGGACAGACACGAGATAAATTTTATCATAATTATGTACAGTAATGTTCAGGCTCCTGAAATACTTTCAGCTTAATTTTCCATCAGGAAAATCTGTACAAGTTATCTATGCTTTTCAAGCACGTGCTTTGTTAGCCATATTGCTAAAATTTTCTAGCTGTTAGTAACACACGACTACTAAGGTCCTTTTACGCATAACCAACGGATTATTCCAAAATTGTTCCTTACACTCCAGAAGAACCTTCAAGGAGAAGGATGGTACCATGAGATTATGTGTCGACTACCGTCGACTTAAACAAATCACCATTCATGACCGTTATTCTCCTCCACATATGGACAACATGTCCAATCAACCGTATAGTGTTGATCACTTTTCCAAGATCGAACTCACAATCATGCTGCCAACAGTGACGAGTGAAAAAGCAGGACATGTCCATGACTGCTATTCGTGCACGACTCGGTCATGCCAGATTTATGATTTTGAATTAGTCTCATCAATGCTCCAACCGCATTATGAACTTAATAAATTGAGTTTCCATGAACTCCTAAACAAATTCATCAGCGTTTTCATTGAGGATAACCTGATTTCCTCTAAGCCTAGAGAAGAACAGGAAGACCATATCTGCACTACGTTGCAAATTCTATGACAAGAGAAATTTTACCCTGGAATTCTTTCCGATATCAATTCTGTTTGATTTCAGTGACACGCTGAATTACATGGCATTCTACGGTTAATCTTACCATGACTCAGCTTATGAGTAAAGAAGAGAACCCGACACTACATTAGGTGTTCTATAAAATCCTACGCTAGGGAAGTCTAGATTCAGAGACTCAGAGTTTCGCAACCTTCCATGTATCAAGTTTCTACGAAGCAGGATACAGTTACGTTCATATCTAGGTACCTGTTATACCAACAGGTTAAGATAGGACACCAACAAACTGGGATGTTTTCATCATATGAAATTGTGAATCGAAAAGGGACAAGATCTCCATGGATTTTAGTTACCAGATTTCAGCAAACTCAGAAGAAGCATGATGCTATCTGGGTTATTGTCAACAGTTTGATCAAGTCTACAGAATCCTTACATCCGTACGGATTTCAGAACCAACAGATTGAACAAACATTTTCCAGCCAAGGCTCATCCGATCACTCGGCAATCCCTCAGCTATCGGTCAGACAAAGATTCGTAATTGTACTCCTAACTTACTTTACGTCTTCATTCTAATTCCACGACTTGCTTTCGCGCTCACGTTCATGACACTATTCACGTTCATTATCGTATTTTGACTTACGATTTTACGTTCATTTCTTTTCTCATTCTGGGAAGTTTGCAAGAACTTGTGAGACCAGACCCAAGTTTAGTATAACTCTCCATCATCAGATAGACGTTTCACGTCATATTCCACGTCTCACCTTGTAGCGTTTGGCGTCACCGCCATTATATTATATGATCACGATATGTCTCACTTGTCATGTTCATTCCACGTTCCTCATATCATGATCAAATTAGGTTACACGTATCATGGATCACGATATGTTTTCTCATACTACACTCGCCATATCTCCACGTAGCACGTTCAAAATTTTTCACGTATCACGTTCAAAATTGTTCACGTACTACGTTTCTTTATGTCTCGCGCATCGTTTCTAATTATCAGTTAAGTCAGATGGTCTTGCATCGTAACGTTTCAGTACCCTTGCACGTTAACTCTTATTTCCTCGATCGAATTTAGGGGATCTACCTTCCGTTGATAACCAAGAATTTCTTCGTCAGGAGGACCAAGATTTATCATTAGTGTCAGGATCTTCTGAAGGAACCGTTCCAAGAGGGAGGCCACTTGGAAACGGACAAGTTCATCCGGACTTCTTATCTATTTTTCTCTTATCGATTAGATATGTCCTTTCAGTCACGTCACGTTCCATGTCTTTTCAAGACATGTCATGTTCCACGTTCCCTTCTACCATGTCACCTTCATTTCCGTTATTTTGCATACCTTTCCAGTTTGATTCGGGTATGTTTCGCTTTCAGTTACTTTATCTATAATTCGGGGACGAATTATTCTTTTTAGGGGGGAAGAATTGTAAAACCCGCATGCTTTTACCATGAATAGTGCCCTTAAGATCGTACGTCCTAGATTAAAACTTACCTCAGGTAGTATTGATCACATTCATGTGCTAATGATCAAGCAAGTGCATACGTGTATGACATGACAAGTATCGATTACGTACGAACTCATGATAAACAGTTAATAGATATTTCACGTGAACATAATTAAATCATGATCACCATTTTAAAACACGAACTAAAATAATTACGTAAATACATATAATATAATTACGAGCGTTAAGAATACGATAAACTACATGATAAAATAAACAGAAACGCTTCAGACACGAACACGTTTAACCACGAACGAACACGAGAGCACACTATAATATTTTAGACACGGAAAACATTTGGGCTACCCCTTGTGGGCCCCATTGCCACGAAATTAGGAAGCAAAAAGGGCCTAGCCCATTAATTTTATTAACAAGGAAAAAGGAGGAATCATGTTTCATTTTACAAAATCTAGGAAATAAATAAAAACCCTAAAAGTTTTCCTCCTCCTTCTTCCTCTCCCTTTTGGCCGCCACCTTTACAACACCATAGGAGGGTGTTTTGTTGATTTTGATCTTGAATAATTGTACAAGTATTCGTGTTTGTTCATCATCTTTCAAGACACGTATTGGTATATCATTTCTTAACCTTTCTTTTTCATTCTTTTAATCTTTAATTTTATTATGAACATGTTATTATTATTTTTTTTTATTTAAACATGATAATTATCATTGATCTAACATGTTTTGGTATAAATTAAAATCAAAGATTGATTTAAAGGGGTGTTTGTTTTTAGACGCCTAGCAAAACAAACCCGAGGGGGGTTTGGTTTGCTATTGCCGCCACCACCAAGACCACTTTTGGTCTTGGTTGGCTCATGTGGGTCCCACGGCAGCAAGGAACCAAGGGGAACCCCCGATTTGGTTCGGGGTACGGTGTCGATTTCATGCCCGGTTCACGGTTCGTTGGTTAAATCATGATCTATGTTACATGTTAATTTTTATGAATCATGAACTTAGGATATAATTAATTAATAACATGAAATATTAATTAAATCATGACTTAGGTTATTTTAATTATTAGTTTATTCATGACATTAATTTAACCTAAGTATTTTATGTTATAAGTTATAATTAATTAATTATTAAAACATGCCTATAATTAATTAATTTAGACATGACTTAGGTTATATTATTATTAATAATAATACACATTTTAACCTAAGTATTTTCATTTCATTTTAATTAATACATGTTATACTTTAATTAAAATGCTTAACCTATAGTTTAATTAAAATACATGAAATAATAATTAAACTATACACTATATCATATGACTTAAGTAATAAGCTTATAACACTTAGACTTATATGTTAGCTTATGAAATCAGCTTAATTCTAATTATGGAAACTTTTATTTATAGAAACTTAATTAAATAAGGCAACTAATCTAATTATGGAAACCTTCTATATATGGAAATCAATCTATTTCAGGCAGCTAATCTAATTATGGAAACCTTCTATATATGGAAACTTATTTAATTAAGGCAGCTGATCTATTTTTGGAAACTTTCTATTTTTAGAAACTAATCTATTTTAAGCAGTAAATTCTATTTTTGGAAACTTTCTATTTTTGGAAACTTTCTATTTTTGGTAACTTTCTATTTTTGGAAACTTTCTATTTTTGGAAACTTTCTATTTTTGGAAACCTGCTATTTTTGGAAAGTTACTTATTATTACACAATAAGTATAATAATACATGAAACACCAGTAATACTTAATCAGATTAATCAGAATACAAGATAAACACAGTTTAAGGCTTTAAACAGTGAACCATGACCTAAAACATACTAAATCAGCTATAATGAGACACAGAACCCAGTACGTAATCAGTGAATCGATACTTATACACGTGTGTATTCATGTAGCGTTAGTGATCCAGAAGTAGGAGTCTTTCTTCCGTTCATTCACTGGACTTGAGGTACGGATTCCCGTCCTTTCAGTATGGACATTCCTTCCTTATTAGGATTTCCCCGTATGCAGCCAACTGTTTTCCCTAGCATTTGTTTTATTGTTTTGAACTGCTTATGTTAATTTAGCATAAACTATAGCCATATACAAGCATGACCAGTTTCACCTAGTTATGGAGGTACCATAACCATAGCATTGGAGGCACCGATGTTATGACTTCCCCACGGCGGAGTGATTGCTCGTGGCGTCCCTTTTCAGTTTGGCCATATTATTATATCAGTCGGGGCGTATGGGTGCATCCTAGTTACATGTTTTATTCAGTTTATCATGGTGAATGTGGTGTGTGCCTTGCACCCTTCACAAGGAGCTGATCCCTCCTACCCAAATCAGTATATTAATTAGAGGCATCCCCTCTAATCAGCATGATGAGGTCACCCCTCCAAGTATTCATGCACGTGACCTTTTCATGACCTGTATGGGCTATGGTATTTATATGTTAAAACAGTTTTCACAAGTTAAACATAAGGCTTTTCAAACTATAAAACCAGTTTTCTTGATACTTAACCAGCTACTCAGAACTTAGTCTTCCGCTGTTATATGTTACATGCTTATCCTATTTCATGCTTTATTGTACATCCGTGCACTGAGCGTCTTGCTCAGCCGTTACTTTCCTTTCCATGTCCCAAAACGGCAGGTACCCAAGACTCGAGCATTTGGAGGACGCACATAGGATGGAAGCTGCCAGAGACTTCTTTTCCTTTTTGCCTTCATATGGTTATGCTTGTTTAGTCTTTATTCAATTCATTTCCTTTATTTATGTTTTGGGCTTATGTTTGGGAACCGATGTTTGATTCCGGTTTTCCCTATGGTCATGTATGTTTTACTACATATTACCTTGCATGCTTTGATGACACGCCATAATTACGCGTGACATTCCATTTATCAAAATGGGGTGTTACAGCGAGAGCCTCGGCAAAGGAGATGTTAAAATTCAATTGTTTAAACATTTTGAGAAAGTTTGAAACCTGAATATCATCCTTGCTCTTTTGCTTCTCTTTCCTCAACCTTGAAGGATAAGGTATATTGGATGAAGAAGAAGGCTTTAAGGGAATAGGATCACTCACAACCACGGGTGGTGGGGAAATGGGGATAGAAGGTGAAGGAGGTGAGGAAAGTTGCTCTTTTTCCTTGTTCACAATCACGGGTGGAGGTGTAGGAAGCTCGGGTTCCATATAACCTTTTCCACTACGAGTTGTGATTGCTTTCATCTCCCCTCTTGGATTCGCAACGGTATTACTCGGAAGAGTACCCGAAGAAGAGGGTTGATTACTTTGGATGAGCGAACCAATCATATCACGAAGATGAACAACTTGATTGTTAAAAGAGTTTTGCATGTTCACATTAATTTCATTGCTGTGTTTTGCCATATCATTCCTTAGCTCGGCTCGAATATCGCTCCCTTGTTTCACCATTCATTCTTCAAGTTGACAAATTGACTCTGAAGATTCATCACCATCTCACGATTAGTTTTCATGAACGT
Organism: Glebionis coronaria; assembly: GCA_025667525.1. Taxonomy (NCBI): domain Eukaryota; kingdom Viridiplantae; phylum Streptophyta; class Magnoliopsida; order Asterales; family Asteraceae; genus Glebionis; species Glebionis coronaria. Next base: position 297,323,408 of record CM046876.1, on the reverse strand, counting down.
CTCGACGTCTTGATTCACGGCCATCGGTTGATTTAGAGGTGGAGCTTGGTAAGCTGGAGAGTTTCCTTGAGTTGGGTATGGGTTTCTTTGGGATTGATATTGATTTTGAGCACGAGGTTGGGATTGGTTGTTTCGGTTATAGCTTTGTTGTTGGTTTTGGTTTGCAGGAGGGAAACCGGGAGGAGCAAGATAATTGTTGGAACGATAACTTAGCAAGCCACGGTCTCCTTGCGGGCGGGCTTGATAGCCTCCCGTGGGATAAGTGCCGTAAGCTACGTTAACTTTTTCAGAATAATTGCCTTGAGTGGAGGGACAATCATTGTAAGAATGAGGGCCACCACATGTGTCACAAGAAATAGCAACTGCTTTATCTTGTTGAAAGTTGTTTGTGGCTATGGACATGAAATCTTTGTGCATCATTGCGATTTGTCGGGTAAGTTCGGATATCTCGGGATTGGAGGTAGTAGAAGAAACATTGACTCTCTGATTAGATCTTGAGGATGCGGATGAATCCCAATTCTTGTGGTGAGTAGTTGTGACAAATCTAACATTTTCAGGTAGTTAAATATTTTCTCGTATAATATTTTGAAACTTATTTTTGTGTTGGTTGACGAACTCACAATTTACGGATTTAAATTTGGGCTTACGTGCATAATTTGGCGTCTTTTACGACTAAACCGGAAACCTTAGGATTACGTATTTACGTTTTTGAACTCCGTTTATTGATGAGACAATTTTTATTGGATTTGTTTTGTGACGGTGATTCATAATTTATAAAAACGTTTTTCGTAAAACGACCCGAGGGCACGCAAATCGAGAAAACTAGAATCGAGAAATACCCGTAAACTAGTGAGATGGGACAAAACACTTTGCCCCATCCCACTAGCTTACATGGGACGGCAAGAACACATCACCACACATAGGTGGCACAAGACTTAACTTGTTTATACAAGTGTAAGCTCATGCTTACACTTTAAGCTAAACTTCCACCAACTTAACAAAACCAACAAATGGTTTTCACTTAACCATTTCTTACATGCAATTCACTCTCAAAAACTCTCTCTACCCCTCCCTTGTGCCGTCCCACATCAAGCAACAAACACCATTCTTGATCTCTTCTAACTACAAACCACATGTTTACTAGTCCTATTAAGGTGTTTCCTTGAAACCTTGATCATTTGGTGGCCATATAACCAACATTGGAGGTGATTTGCTTGTGTCCTAGGGCTGATTTTCCAACATATGATCTTGCTATTTGATGGTCTTGGAGATACTTGTTGTGTTCATCAAGTTCTTGCCTTCCTAAAACAAGAAATCCAATTGGATTGGTAAAGAAGATCATCCTCTACATTTTTATCTTATTATTTTGTAAAGAACAAATGTATTTTCTTTCATTTTGTATATGTATATGATGTATATATGATGATAAAAATGTTGTGTGGGGATCAAGTGTTGATAAACATGCTTAAAAATAATGATAACCATAAGAAATGAAGCTAAAATCATGTCTAATTAGTTGGCTGTATAAAAACAGTAGATAACTAAATGAAGAACTGATAAAAATGCATAGTTTGATCTATTTACAGTAAATTAGATGATGTTATACACATGTTAGAGTTGGCCAAGCAATGGAATCAAAATAATGAGTGAGATATGATCAAAACAAGTTAGGTGGTACAATCTGAATAAGCAGTTTTGTAGGGACTGTTAAGACAACTTAGACTCAAAATGGGCAGTAGCTATAACTAAGTTATATTTAGCACATATTATGAAGAAGTTGTCATCCAAAAATGAGCTTCTAAGTCATTGTAGAACTCTAGATATGATAAAAATGGTGAATGTGAAGTTAAAAATCAGATTTTGGAAATAATGTTTATTATTATTATATAAGCACTCACTTTATAATTTATAAAATGTAAAGTATAAACCCACTAACTTATAAAACTTATTTATATAAATGTATAAAAGGTTAATTAAATGGGTAAAATATATAAATGGTGGTAAAAATAATATTTATAAGTAATAAAAACTATAAACTTGATTTTTACGACTTTTTCGGCTATCGCCGTGAAATTAACGTTTTTCATCAAATAAAACTTAGACGACCAAACCCGTCTAATGTAAAGTTTATAAAATATATATACTGATGTATAAGTAACTAAGACAAGTAAAAACCGATAAAACCCGAACTATAAGAATTACGGACAATTACGAGCTAACTAAACCTATTAGACTAATAATTGGACTTAATAAGATAAATACTTGTAAAAAGAATTATTTGGGCTTAACCCAATAGGGCCCAACATGAAAAGTATATATACTGATCATATAAGTATATAATGGGTAAAAACAAGTAAAAGAACTTATAAAAGACTTAATGAACTTAAAATAGGTAAAATCGGTAAAACTAGTGAACTAGTAAGACGATACTAAAACGTAAACGCTAAAATGAGTAAATGAGGATTTATAAACCCACTTGATCATCATCATATGTACAATAATCATATATATGTATATTGTTATTTTGATAAAAGTCATTGGACCGAGTCTAAGACCGATTATTATTTATATAGGTTTCCGTGACCGAAGCACGCCCGTAGCCGATAATCCGCCTTTCATTAACAACGTGAGTTCATAGCCTCGCACTCTTTTAAATGTTTTATAAAATGATTTGTAAACCCGCGAGGGAGATAACATGCTAGATTTTTATAAAAATAGAACACAAGTAGTCCCGATTGTATGCTTAATGAGATGGACCCGAATGATGCTATGACCCTATATTCGAGACTAAAAGGATTATTAGTAGTTAGGTTATGTCACTTAAAGTCCCATTAGCATGAATTGTGAACTACCGGGATTTGGTAGACGCTTATGCATTTGATAGTACTATTTGGGGACGATCACCCCAGTTCGCGCCTTGACGGTTGATCCCCGTCGTACCACATTGATTGGTAAGCGAATTTATGTATGAGAAGATTCCATAGCGTGATTTTTGTGACGACACGCTAACTTAGATGGGCAAATTGTTTGTCGGGTTCGCGGCCCGCTGTTTTCACAGTAAGGTAACAATGTCATGCGGCTAATAATAATCCTACAACCTATACAATATACAATGTATGCTATAAGACATAAATAATAAACGATAACGACGCTATTACGATGAATATATTACCTATCATGGTAATATAGAGACTACGGTCTCATGGACGGTTTAAGATGTATGCTTGATATATATTGCCTGACTAGCAATATGTGGACTTACTTCCGATATTATACTTGTGTTCTGATTTTAACTGATTGTAAATGATTGTTTTATATAACGGTTTTCATTAAACTCTATGAATTCACTCGGCATTCGCTGATATGATTTTTGCATGTTTTCTATCTCAGGTGCTTGAAGGTATTCCGGATGGAGATCGACTCTGATGGCCCACACTTAATATTAAAAATGTTCATTCGATCTGTGTTTTGTAAACTTAATGACCTGTATAATTTGGGACCTGTTGTACACTTTTAAACCTTTTTATCGAATGAATGTTTGTTAAACCTTGTACAACCATTTTTATGTGTTGTCTATGATTGGAGTTATTGTGCTATCCCGTAACACTCTTAAAGACCCTTCCGCTGTACCGATACGAAAAATGAGAGTGTTACAGTAGTCATGTTTTCGATCAACTCTCGACACTCCTCCGGTCTCCTTTTCATAAAAGTACCACCGGCGGCGGCATTGATCGTGTCACGATCACGAAAAGTGAGACCATTGTAGAAGGTGTCAATGAGAGTGACGGGGAGCATATTGTGATTAGGACAGCGGTCGATCAAATCATTGTAGCGTTCCCAAGCATCGAAAAGCGATTCATCATTCTCTTGCATAAATCCACTGATTTGGTTACGAAGGCTAGTGACCATGGATGGGGGAAAGTAGCGCGATAAAAAGCGTTGAGTCATGTCATTCCACGTATGAATAGAATTCTTAGGAAGACGATCAAACCATTTTTTGGCATGGTGAGAAAGCGAGTGTGGAAAAAGTTGGAGGCGAAGGTCATCCATAGAAACACCGGGGCACTTCATGCTTTAGGTAATGGTAATGAATTTGTCGAGGTGTTTGTTGGCATCATTATCCGGAATTCCACGAAACGGGTTCGTTTGCACTTGCTGGATCATGTGATGCTTCAACGAAAACTCCTGGGCCGTGACGTGCATCGGCGCAATCGGGCCTCCGCGTCCGTTCATGGTGGGTTGGCACAATTCCTCCATGGTTCGTAAATCAGGTAGGAGGACATTGTTGTTGTTGTTGTTGTTATTATTCAAATTGGGTAGAGGTGGGTTATTATTGTTGTTATTAACACCAGCCATATCTAAATCTTCACGAGTCTCGGGCTCAGAATAGTTGGAAGATCTAGTACGCATACACCTGCAGAAGAAAAATATACACAAAGAATATCTATATAATCTTTTTGGTGCAAAACCTTTTGAAAAGAATTGCTTTTAATGATTTTTCAATGTTTTTGTATTTTTGAAAAGTTTTATATTTTCTAGGATTTTTGGAAATTTTTAAAGCAAGGAAAATAACGTTCAAAGAACGGATCCCAAAATTCAATGCGTCTCTCACTAGAAACCGTTTATCGTAACGAAAAGAGCCGGCAGCGGCGCCATTTAATACTCGGTTTTTAAACCTCGTATCAAAATTCGTTATCCCATAGTCTTTTCGAATTGAAAACCGGTCTAAAGTGCGACTCAATCGTCTTTTGGTGAATCAAGAGAATGGTTTGGTTTTGATTATCTAATTTTAAACTAATAGCAAGTAATTAAAGTGTCGTTGAGTAAAATGGAAGAATAAAGATTAATATTAAAATGACGAGTAAAAATAAATGCATGTAAACTATAAGGTAAAATGAGCACACTAAATAAAACTAACACTTGGAAAATTTTAGCAAAAACAAGAGACTACACAAATCCCAATCGGAATATGGAAGAAGCAGTGCAATCGGAATGGGACGATAAAAGTCCAGATCGAAATACTTTCCGATCTGGTGGTCGGAATGTAGGGCTAGGTATCAATCGGAATAGCAGGGAATAGCACTCAATCGGAATGTTTAAACTAGCTCAAATCGGAATACATGCAAAACAATCCAATCGGAATGACCGAAAACTCCACAATCGGAATATGGAACAAAGGCCTAGATCGGAATACTCAAGGGTGCAGATAGGAAAAGGAGAAACCCTTTTCCGATTGGTCAATCGGAAAGGGTGGTCTGCTCGGAATGGGGCAATCGGAAAGGGTGTTTGTACCCCTTCCTAAAATTGTGGAATTCGGTTAAGCAAGTGAATAAGCTATATAATAAGCTTATCACAAAACTAACCCGAATCAATGCCTAAACCGGATCAAATAAGCACTCTAATCAACTTATCCGACTCGAAATTAAGCAACTTTTTAGATTAAACAATAAAAACATAAACTTTTTAAGGAAGATTTTTATAAACTACATAAGCTAATCATAAAAATAAGCCAATAAGCACAAAAGTCTTAAAGCTTAATCAAATGAAAACTTATGAAATGATCAAAAGATTAACTTTTTAAGCACGAAATCAATTAGAACAACACGGATCACATGATATTCGCACCAAAATCAATCTTAAATCAAAGAAAAGTAGAATGAGATTAAGGATTAAAAGCTCAAAATGAACTTGATTAATAAAAATAAGCAATACAAAGTGTTTAATCTTGAAAGATTAAGAAAAAGATGAAATTTAGTGAGAGAAAGTTTAATACTTTCTCTCTCTAAAACTAGAGAAAACTAAGAAAAAGTGAAAATTAACTAAAATCTAACTAACCACCCTCCTAATGACTATGAGGAGGGTATTTATAGGGAAGGTGGAAGGAGTGCATGTGTTGCATCTTCTTTCTCTCTTTCTTCACGTTTTCTCGACTCGACTTTAATTCTTCGTCTTTGTCGTCTCGGAATTTGAACTTGTCTTTTAATTTTCTTCTTCTATTAGACTTAAGTTCTTCGACTTCGTTAAACTTCCGTCTTTAGACTTTTTCTTCGATAAATCTTCAGAATAGGCCTTGGACTTTCGTTCTTTTTGCACTCTTGATCTTTTGACTTCGTCTTTTCCCGTTTTCTTCGATAAAAGCCCGTGAAAGCCCGTGTTTTCTTCCTTTTTCATATTTTGGTCCTAAAACACAATAAAAACACAAACCACGCATAATTCCGACTTTTTCGACATAAATCACACGTTTTGGTCTTGTTATTATTGGAAATAAGTAGTAAAAGGATAAGTGTTTTCACACTTATTAAGCATCACTCTCATGAGGGAAGTAAGTATTGAGAAATGCAGAGAAGTCTTCCTCAAATGAGTAGTCGTCCAAAGTAGGATCGAGTGATGGCGGAGGATCTTCATGGTGTGAAAAATCGCTCGAAAGAGTATCAGCCTCATCGAAATCATCATACGTGGGCAGGTCGGGATACTCAGAAGTAAGGTCATCATAATCATCCGAATCTGAGCTAGAATCATCATCATCATAAGCATCAAACACCGGCGGATAATCATAAATGGGAGAAGCGTCCAAAGTGGAGCGAGAATCATCCACATCGTCTTCAAAAATTGGATTAACATTGGAAGAATCGAATAGAGGATTGTTGTAGACAACAAAGTTATCATGCACATTAATCATATTCACTGATTCTCGGCCTCCAAAGGGTTTACTTGTAAGCTTTCCCATTTTAAAAACTTGTGCATCATCCCCGACTCGTAAGATTAACTCACCTTCGGCCACATCCACTAAAGCTCGTCCGGTTCTCAAGAATGGCCGACCAAGTATTAAAGGAATACGAGGGTCCATTTCATAATCAACAACGACAAAGTCGACCGGGAAAGTAAATGTGCCAACTTTTATGAACACGTCTTCGGCTATACCAACGGGGTAAGCGAGAGTGCAATTTGCAAGTTCGAGAGTCATCTTCGTTGGAGTGAGGTCGGGTAATGATAGTGTTTTCCAAACACTCAAAGGCATAAGATTTATACTGGCCCCGATATCAACAAGGGCAGTAAATTCTTGAGTTTTGTTGAAAACGCAAGGCAACACAAAACGACCGGGATCTCCAAGCTTTTCCAGAAGTTCTTTAAGAATAACTGCAGAGCAGTTTTCATTTAGGCGTGTGTTGGCGAGCTCAATCAACTTTTCCTTCTTGTTAAGCAATTTCTTAAATGCTTTAACAAATTTGGGCATGTGGACAAGTGCCTCAAGAAAGCTAATGTTGAAGTTCATCTGAGAGATCATCTTCACATAGCGTGTCACTTCAGAGTCATCCTTGGTTAGCATTTTGGTCTTGCCTAAACGAGAGGGATAAGGGATATTGGGTTTGGGTGGTGAAGGTGCAGGTGTAGCAGGTAGAGGTTGAGATGTTGAAGGGTCCTTCCTAGGTACATCATCATGACGAGGCGGAGACGGTAATGGTGCACTAATACTAGGTGTAGGAGGAGTAGGGATAAATGGTGGTGGAGGAGGTGTAGATGATGGGGGCGGGATTGGTGGATTGACAATGGTAATTCCACTACGAGTAGTAATAGCACTCACATTTGCTCGCGGATTGGTGACGGTGTTTGAAGGTAGAGAACTCGAAGTAGAAGGTTGAGCTGCGGGCAAGAAACTAGCAAGCATATTCTTCAAATCATTGGTTTGATTGCTGAAGGAGGATTGGATATTATCTCGAAGCTCGGATCTAATCTCATTTCCTTGCTTGGTGATATCTCCTTTAAGATTGATAATTTGGCTCTGCAGATTCTTGATTTGCTCACCTTGGGTTCTCATGATGGCTTCAACATCGGGATTAATGGGTGGGTTTTGTTGGGCGGGTGGGTGATAAGGATTAGAAGCTCTTGGTGGGATTTGGTTGCTTCTATTGTAGTTGTTGGCGGGGTTTTGGTTTTGAGGAGAAAAACCGGGTGAAAGGTAATTGTTGGACCGGTAACTCAGCAAATTTCTATCCCCTTGAGGTCGAGCTTGATAATTTTCCGGTGAATAATTACCATAAGCTGCATACACATTTTCCGGATTTCCTTGTGTTGAAGGACAATCGGTGTATGAGTGAGGACCGCCGCATGTTTCACAAGGATTAGCAACTGCTTTAACTTGTTGTTGTTGTTGTTGGTTTGAAGCGAGAAGCGTGATACTTTTGCTCATTTCAGTCATCATGCGGGTGAGTTCGGTCATATCAGGGTTTGCTGAGGTAGAAGAAACATTGACTCTCGGGTTGTTCCTTGAAGAAGTAGAGGAATCCCAGTTTTTGTGATGAGTAGTCATGTTCTAAATTAGCTCTCTACACTCCTCGGGTCTCCTTTCCATGAATGTGCCACCGGCGGCTGCATTAATCGTATCACGATCTCGAAAAGTCAAACCGTTGTAGAAAGTATCAATCAATGTGATTGGAAGCATGTTGTGGTTTAGACAACGATCAATCAAGACATTATCTTTCCCAAGCATTAAAAAGAGATTCATCGGATTCTTGCATGAAACAGCTTATTTGATTGCGAAGGCTCGTGACCATGGATGGTGGAAAGTAGCGCGACAAAAAGCGTTGAGTCATGTCATCCCAAGTGTGAATAGAATTCTTCGGGAGACGATCAAACCATTTCTCGGCGTGGTGTGATAAAGTATGTGGAAAGAGTTGTAGGCGTAGAACATCCATTGTGGCACCAGGCAACTTCATGCTTTGGGTGATTGTAATGAACTTGTCGAGGTGTTTGTTGGCATCATCATCAGGCAATCTAGGAATGGGTTAGTTTGCACTTGCTGAATCATGTGGTGCTTCAACGAAAACTCAGGAGCGTTGATTTGCATCGGCGCAATCGGTCCTCCTCGTCCAAACATGGTAGGTTGACAAAGCTCCTCCATTGTCTGAAGATCGGGTTGTGGAAGAACATTGTTGTTATTGTTGAGGTGCGGTGGATTATTGTTGTTAACACCTGACATAGCTAAATCTTCTTGAGTCTCGGGCTCTTGATAATTAGAAGATCTAGTACGCATACACCTGAAAATGCAAAAGAAAAAGAAACCAAACACAAAGACAATATATTTACACAATAAAGATAAAATCTTTTTGGATTTTTGAAATTTATAATTTTTATGGATTTTTTACAATTTTTAATTTTTATGATTTTTTTTTTTTTTGAATTTTTTATGCAAGAAAAATAACGCTCACAAGTGAACGGATCCCAAAAAACAACGCGTCTCTCACAGAAAACCGTTAATCTTTACGAAAAGGGCCGGCAGCAGCGCCATTTTAATGAAATGATTTTGCTAGGTTCAATTGTTGTTCTCGGTATCTTAACGAATTGATTACCGGCTTAAAGTATGACTCTATTGTTTTTGGTGAAAAAGAATATTTTGGTTTTTTTTAAAATAAAAGTGTGAAACTTTAAAGTAAAAGTGCAATTAAAGTAAATCTAAAACTAATTTAAAGTAAGTGCAAGTATTTTAAACGTGACTGAAATTAAAGTGCACTAAACGTAAATAACGCAAACTTAAATCTATCTAAGGCAAACTTAAAACGCAACTAAAACTTAAACTAAAGCAAAGCTAAAATAAATCTAAGGCAAAATTAACTTAAAGTGCGACTAAGGAAAAGGCGGGAAAAATAAAGCTTGAAAATAAAAATCAAAGGCAAAAACTAAAGAAAACCTGAATACAGCTCATTCGGAATAATCCTTCGTTCGGAACAATCACTCATCCGGAATGTCACCTTCGTTTGGAATGATTCTTCTTCGCTCGGAATATTACCAAAATCCTTGATCCGGAACAAATTATTCTGAATATGTCACTTATCCAAAACAATCCATCATACGGAACTTTACTGATTTGGAACTCAACTGAAAGAAATCCTTGATTCAGAAGTTTTGGTTCGGAAGATGTTGATTCGGAACTCTTCCGAATGAGTTGCTTGATTCGGAAGTTTCTGCTTAACCCTTGATCCGGAAGTCTTGATCCGGAACTTGTTGATCCGGAACTTTTCTGCTCGGAACTCCTTGATCCGGAACACTTCCGAATGAACCCTCCTGGTTCGGAACTTTTGTTGATCCGGAAGATTTGATTCGGAAGTTGTCCTTGATCCGGAACTTTCGTTCGGAACTTTCAATGTTCCGAATGAGTTGCTTGATTCAGAACTTTTAGAGGTTCCGGATGAATCACTCACTCCTTGATCCGGAAGTTTTCGACTCGGAAGTTCTTGATTCGTAACTTTTCTGAATCGGAACTCCTTGGCTCGGAAGACTTCCGAATGAAAAAGAATTATTTCGGAACTTGCCTGGAAAAGATCAGTCACAGAAAAACAAACTCCCCGAAGAACAAGGAAATACAGTAACACGAATCTAATCACAATTCAACCAAAATTAAACACAAGATTAAACCAAACTAATAACAAAACATTCAATAATCATAAACAAAATATCCAAATCAATAAAACTAACAAATCTAACCACAATAATCAAAACCCACTTTGATCAAAATAAAAACATGAACATGAACACAAACATAAACATAAAAATCAAAGATTAAGAAAGGTAGATAGGAGATTAACAAGATAAAATAAAGATTGACAAGAATTAAATGGAAACTTACTTGAAATTAAAGGAATTTAAGGTGCAAGACAAGGTATTTAAATTTGACAAGTATTTAAATGACAAGGTAATTAAAAGTGGAAGACTAATTGTCACTATTAGCCAACAAAGAAAAATAATTAACTAGCCTAATCTATATATAGGGGAGGATTAGGAAGCTTCCTCCCCTCTTTAATTTTCTCTTAATTGCATCATTAGGCCCTTCCTTCTTAATCTCTTTGTTAATTGCATCATTAGTCCTTAAGCCTTAAAATCTTCTTTAATCTTGGACTTTAATGACTTTTGGCTCGGGATTTCTTTGAACTCGTCTTTTAATTCTTCAATAAAATAGACTTGAGTTCTTCGGCTTTAAGTAAACTTCCGTCTTTCGACTTTTTCTTCGATAAATCTTCAGAATTGGTCTTGGACTTCCGTTCTTTTTGCACTCTTGACTTCTCGACTTCGTCTTTCATCTTTTTCTTCAATAAAAGCCCGTGAATGCCCGTGTTTTCTCCACTTTTCACCTTTTCGTCCTAAATCACAACAAAAACACAAACCACGCATAATTCCGACATAAAAGACATAAAATTCACGTTTTGGCTTGGTAATTATTGTAATTAAGTGGTAGAAAGGATGGGTGTTTACACACCTATCACATGATCTCATCGTTCTTTTTGGGCTTTAAATGCATAAAAATGTCATAAAATACCATATTTATGCTTGTGTTTGTTTACTTGTGTATTTTAGGTATGGATATCGTGAAAAAGACAAAAGATCACAAGAAACAAGGAAAAACAAACACGAGAAATGAAGCCGCACAATGAACCGGGCCCTAGTTTGAGAATTATCAAAGAAAAACCCTTGAAGACTTGAAGATGTACAGGATTGATCCCTAATTTATGAAGAAATGACATTTAATACCCTTGTATATTAATAATTACAAGTTTGGTCCTTAACTTTGTCAAAATTACAAAAAGGTCCTTCATCTTTGAAGATTTGGCAAGATTAGTCCTTCAACAAATCCAAAATGTCAAGAATGGTCCTTTATAAAGTCAAAGATCCAAAGAAGCCTTTGAAGTTTAAGAATATTACATTTCTCGTCCTTTAAAAATGGTTTAAATATCAAAAGGACTGAAAGTGTAATTAGCCTAAAGTTATAAAAGCCCTAATCTCCTTTTCACAATGTTTTTGTGGCCAAACTCTCAATTCTGAAAAGCATGTTTTACAACCTTTCCCAAAGTCTGAGGACCATAGTTGCCACAAAATATACATTTGAATGTTTATTGTGCCAAACACAAACACTTCCCCTAATATCGGATCAAAACTTGTTAGTTTACCTTATGAAACCCAGTAACTCCTCTCACTTAAACAAAGGGTAAAGTAAAATTACCCAGTCCCACGCTTAATTCACACACACACAAACTCATCCCACACCAAAATTCCCAATCCCCATTCACAAAGGACCCCACCATTCAACCCGTTACCCAATCATATGACACCCTCCTCTCCAAGCAATCCTAGGTGGCAAGATTAACGCTTTTAGCTTATTACTTGGTCCCCAAGCATAAAATGAACAACCAAGATCAAATTGGACAGCTCATACACATCAAACGCGTCTAGAAGGCCAAGGGCAATTTTGAGAATTCATAGCTAGGGTTTCTGATGTATTTTCCCTTCTAGAATCATTATGTCGTCTATAAAAGGAGACCTCAACATGTGAGAGTCCCTTTGTTCCAGATTTTTGCTAAGTCTTTGTAATTCCTTTTTATGAAATAAAAGTTTGATTTTCAGAAATTGTGAATTTCCTTTTGTGTTTTATGAAAGTTTGGTGTTTGATTAGCTAAAGTCTGAGTTCCATTAATCTGTTTGATTGATTTTAAGGAAAGGTTTTAAGGAATAAAACTCTTGTTTTCAAAAATCAAGGCATAATCTGTTTTTGTGTTCATCTTTGTGTTTGTTGTTCTTAGAAGGTACAAGGAAGTTTGTGCTTGTTTAGCTAGCACCTAAGCTCAAACAATCCAAGGTGTGGATGTACATCTTGGAGGTTTAAATCTCTAAACCCTTTTATTTTTCAGAATTTTGTATGAATTTCGGTGAATCTGAGATTTATTGCTTGAATATGTGTTTTTGTTGTTTGTTCTTATGTTTTGAGGTTTGATTGTTGATACTAGGTTGATTAGATCTTGGTTTGTGGGTTAAATCACACAAGTCCTTTGAAAATCTGAGAAATTAGTTTACAAAGGGGTGTTTGGGTTAACTGATATATCAAGATTTGAGTTGACTTGAGTGGTCGTATGTTTGTGCTTTCTAATTGTTATTGTTTTACTTGTGCTTATGAGTGTTTGGGCCACCTAGATATAACGTTAGACTAGGGTTAACAAGTGCTAAGTTTTAGTTATTACAACCAGGGAAAGGGATTTGAAGGTTTAAAGTTAGATTTGTGGTCATTTAGATCAGCAAAAGGATTTTGGATATTCACTTTGTTCATCAATAACTGCATAAGCTTGAATCTGCTTCTAATCTTTGATCCAGTGTTTGAAACAAGTTTATTTGTGCTTATTGGACTTTATTATAGCTTGTGTATGCATATGGTTCATTTTGGTTGGCTTATTCATGCTTAAACTGCTTTTTAGTTCATAACTGCTTATTTCAAGGTCTGTGCTATATCTGGTGACTGTTTGCATATTTTGTGCTTATTGGCTGGATCAATTTGTGATTTCTTGCTTGATATTGACTCCTTATAACTCACTGGTTGTAAGGTTTCCTTTGTTTTCCATTGAATCCTACAGGATCTCGCAGAATTTGCAAGTCATTTAGTCAAAGCAGTGGGAACTCCTTTCCCCTACTACTAGCCACTGCTAGTGTTATTTTAAACTGTGCTTATCAATAAGCTGTTCTAGCTTATTTAAACATGCAACAACTTTAATTTTGTAATAGGTGTTTCTTATTTGACCCATTTGTTCATACTGGAGCATTTGAGGGGTTGACTTTGAGCTTTGACTAGAAAACCAACTACTTTGACTTTTACATAAGTGTTTTTCAGCGTATTCAGCTTATTTGGCTTTGCTTATTGAACTTTTATTTGTTGATTTGTCTTAATTAAGTCATTTAGAGTCTTTTGCAACTTGAATCAAGGTCTGAGGTGGTCTAGAACCCCAAGTCGACTATTTTGTCTTTTAGTAAAATTTTACTTTGCTTATTTCTGACTTATTGGTTGAGCTTATTGGAAATTTATTTTCACAGATCTCTTAGGCATCTCAAAAGAAGTTTGTGTGTCAAATTAGAGCTTATGGCATTCGCTTATAGTTTAATGGGCCAAAAAGCCCATTAAGAGTAAATTGTTGTTCTATTAAGCTGTGATAAGCTCACATTCAGCTTTTGGGCCTTCATATTTTTGTATTTAGAATTGAATTTTAAGCCAGACTAGGGATTTTCAGCTTATTTGGTTGAGTTTCATCTTGTTGGGCCAAAAGCCCATTTACTTTGACTGTTTTTTATTTTAGCCCATTTGGGGGCCCAATAGGGATATTTTGGTAATCTCACTTTCATTTTCTGTTTATTTATGTTAAAATAAACTAGTTTGTATGTTTTTAGATATTTTTATAATTTTTGGATTTTTAATAATATTTTAATATTATTTTATTATTAAATTTGATTTTTCACATTTTTCCAATTTTTACATTTTTCTTAGGTCAAATACATTAAGTTAGGATTTTTAAAACTCTTAGATTAATTTTAGCATCATTTTCTTAATTTCTAGAATTATTTTAATTGTTTAATAGTTTTTAATCATTTAAAAATAGTTTTCCTTAGTTTAAAAATTCATAAAAAGAGTTTTTAGTCTAATTTAGTCATTTTTGAGTTTTACAAAGTGAAAAATCTTTAATTGGGCTTTTTAATAATTATTTGGATTTTTAGGGCTTTAATAAGCATTTAAAAATTAATATTTAATTAATTAAAAGGTTTGAAAAAGTTTTGATCATTTGTAAACTCTTAGTTTATTTTATTTGATTTTTTGTAATTTTTTGGGCATTTTTAGAATTAATTTTTATTTTGTCGCTTTTTACGGTTTTTAATTTAGTCGTCTTAGCATAATTTAACGTAACCGTCATTCTCTTTTCTCGTGCCCTCTTTCTTCAATATTAATATCAAATCTTTACGAATTATTCACACACATATACCTCCTTGGGAAATGAGCTTTCACCTTTGGGTCATTAGTGCTTGATTTTCCTAAATCATCACTTAATACTTACCGCTTTTACCTTGTTTTCCCAAACAAGTGTAAGTTTAATACAATCATTTTGGCGCCGCTGTCGGGGAGGTGTGTCGTGATTAATTTGTCATTTTGTTTTTAATATTAGCCATAAATAGTATTTGTATTAGTAGAACTCTACTAATACGTATTATCGGGTTTTTCGTTTTTCTTGTAAAAAATAGTATTACTATATTGTATTAAGTATCACAACAAATACAAAATATCTCCAAAAGTGTGCAAACACAACCTTAATTGGGATTTGATCTCCTAATTATTGTATTCGAATCTCAAACAAAAAAAGAAAAAGGAAAAAATAGATAAATACTTTCGTGAAGCTCGATTTTGAAAAATACAAACTATAAGGAGGGTATTATAAAATATACCCAAAAGAAAAAGGCTCTTAAGTGCTTTGCGCCGCCTCGTTTCTCTTCTTGCTTGTGAGTATTTTAAGATTGAAGGCTAATCAAGGGTTTTGCCGCACAAAGTATTATTACGTATCATATATATTTGCTTGGTTTCTTTGTGATTAAACCCTCTTGAACAATTTGGTTTTCACCAAAGTTCCAAAGTCAATCGAAGGCGTTCACTCCACGTGATCGTTTTCATTCTTTTTAGGCTTCTTTAATCAAGAGTTTGATTCAAGGAGAGATTTGGTAGATTGTTGTCTACGAATACACACAAAATCCAAAAAAATTAAAAACAATCAAAAACACAATTTTTTTTAAATATCCACAAAACACCCAAAAGAATCTTCTTTGCTCACCTCCCATTCTTCGTCAAGTTTATGCTAACTCGTAATCAAGCAAAACGAGCTCGTAAACATCGTCAAAACCAAGGAAATCAAGATCCTTTGATTGAAGAACAAACTCCAATTGTAGATCCCGTTGTAGAACCAAGAGTCGTCATGGCTAATCGTACTATGATGGAGTTGCTTCAAGCACCCACCGAGGGTTTTAGAGAAGCTATTGTGATTCCCTCTATCCTAGCAGAGAATTTCGAGATTAAGACGGGTTTAATGTCGATGTTACAAGCAAACAAGTTTAGAGGTCATGAAAAGACAACCCGCATTATCACATAAGGAATTTTAATCGTCTCACCGCAACAAGCAAGTTTAAGGATGTTCCGCATGACGCCATTAAGATGATGTTGTTTCCATACTCGTTGGATGGACCCGCTAAAATTTGGCTCGAGAAAGAACCGCCAAATTCAATTTTGACATGGGGTGATCTCGTTTCTAAGTTTGTGAACCAATTCTTTCCACCATCTACAACAACACATTTGAAAAATGAGATTTCAAGGTTTACACAACGAAATAATGGAAGTTTTTCAATGGCATGGGAACGATTTAAGGAAATGTTACATGAATGTCCACACCATGATTTTTCGGAATTACATCAAATAGATACTTTTTACAATGGGCTTAATGATAATGAACGAGATTATTTGAATGCCGCCGCGGGTGGTAATTTTTTGTGCAAAACGACCGATGAGGCTTTAAAGATTATCGAGAATAGATCTAAGGTTTACAACCCTCGCAACACACTGAGTGTTGCCAATATGGGTTCATCGTCATCGTCTCGTAACATAAATGCCTTACATAATGAAGCAAATGAGGAAAATCGGTTTTTCGATAGGTTTTCGACTGTTATGACACATTGGAAAGCACAAGATGCTTTAAATTCTGCATCGGTTAAAGCGGTTGAAAAGAGTTGTTTATCTTATGGTGGAGCCCATGATATTTCCGAGTGCATTATCGCCGGTGGTAACACTTCGAGTGCTTAGGTAGCAATGAGAACTTACAACCAAAACGGCCAAGGTTCCCGCCCAAATCAAGCTCCACAAAATCAAAATGCTAACAACTATCGAAACAACAATCAAAATGGTGGTTATCAAGGCAATTCACATAACTATAACAAAGGGAATTACCAAAGTGGGAATGGGCAAGTTTCAAATCAAAACCAAAACCGTGATTTTCAAAACAATACACAAGTTTTTCAAAATGCTTACACTAAAAATCTTAATGGAGAATTTTTGGATTATGCAAAAGCAAACGATGCTAGTTTGATAATATGCAACGTGAGATGATTAGCTTAAGATCCGAGTTGAAAAACGAGCTTAAAAATGAACTTGCTAATGAATTGAAAACTCATGCTAACAAAATGGAAGGAAACGTTCAACGTCTTCAACAAAATCAACAAAAGATGGAACAAGGACAACATGAGATTAAGCAAGAATTGTTAAAAGCGGATGCTAGGCAATCCAAATTTGAAGACCGAATGGCAAAAATGTTTGAAGCTATCATGTGTAAAACTTCTTCCTCGGGTGGTCTTCCTAGTGATACCATTGCAAACCCGAAGGGAAAAATGAGGTTATTACTACTCGTAGTAGTAAAACTTTCAAGGAACCAATATCTCGTCCAAGTACTTCTACGGAGAAGGAAATCGAGAAAGAGCCCGAGGTGATGGTCGAAAAGGAGCATATCACAAGCCCACGAAGTATCGCTCATACCACACCTACGGTTGAACCAATACCAATTATGGAACCCGAGATTCCAAGGCCGTTGCCTAATGCCCAACCCACACCACCCTTACCTTACCCATCAAGACGAAACAAAGAGAAAATGCAAGAACGTAACAAACAACAAATCGAGCTTTATATAAAAATGTTTCAACAAGTTCATTTTGATGTAAGTTTAGCCAACGCGTTGTTATATATGCCTCATTTCGCTTCCACTTTCAAAGGTATGATGAACGATAAGGAAAAGCTTTCAAAGCTTGCTAATTGTTCTTTAGTTTATCTTAATCGAATACCGAAAAAAGTTGGTGACCCCGAGAAGTTTCTCATTCCTTGTGATATACAAGATATGAAAGAATGACTCGCCTTGGCCGATCTTGGTGCGAGCATTAATTTGATGCCATTTTCCATTTAGAAATCGCTTTCGCTTCCGGCTCTTACTCCTTCGAACATGTCTATCGAGATGGCCGATCATTCTACGATTTTTGCATGTGGAGTAGCCGAGGATGTTTTCGTGAATGTGGGGAAGTTCTACTATCCCGTTGATTTTATAGTAGTTGACATCCCCGCGGATCCTCAAGTTCGCCTAATTTTAGGTCATCCATTTTTAGACACCTCGAGATCGCTTATCGACGTTCATGCAAGAACTATTACGTTGAGATTCAACGAAGAGGAACTTGTTATAAACGCTACTCAAAACTCGACACCTTCTCATGTTTATGCAATCGCTACCATCAATCACAATGACTTAGTTGATGTGGTTTGCAATGACTTTTCACAAGAAATGTTAGGTTTTTCCGATAGCTCGTCAAGTGGCAATCCTACTATTTTGGATCCGATTCTTGCTAATTCTACACCAAATCTCACTCCATTCCAAGTCGTCGATTTTACTTCATATAAAATCGACGATGAAGATGAGGTGATTATTGGTAATGATACTTCTATTCCACCATTTCTTCCGCCGATGGAAGTTATGAGTGTTGAACAAAAATCTTCGATCAATGAACCGCCTATCCTTGAATTGAAATATCTTCCGTCTCACCTTGAATATGCATTCTTGGAAGGTGATGACAAGTTGCCGGTTATTATTGCAAAAGATCTTGCTAATGATGAAAAATCCGCACTTTTTAAAGTTCTTAAAGCTCATAAAGGGGCAATTGCGTGGAAAATTTCCGACATTAAGGGTATTGACCCAAAATTTTGTACTCACAAGATTTTAATGGAGGAGGACTATAAACCCGCAATTCAAAGTCAAAGAAGGGTAAACCCTAAAATTCACGATGTCATCAAAAAGGAAGTCTTAAAACTCCTTGACGCGGGAATGATTTATCCTATCTCCTATAGCCCATGGGTGAGCCCAATCCATTGTGTCCCTAAAAAGGAAGGAATGACCGTTGTGCCCAATGAAAACAACGAGTTAATTCCCACTCCTGTTGTGACCGGTTGGAGGGTGTGTATTGACTACTAAAAGTTAAATGACGCCACTCGTAAAGACCACTTTCCTTTGCCCTTCATGGATCAAATGTTGGAGCGACTCGCGGGAAATGAATTCTATTGCTTTTAGATGGTTTTACCGGTTACTTTCAAATCCCTATCGACCCTCGTGATCAAGAGAAAACTACGTTTACGTGTCCTTATGGAACGTTTGCTTATCGTAGAATGCCTTTCGGACTTTGCAATGCACCGGGTACGTTTCAATGGTGTATGATGGCTATTTTTCATGATATGATCGAGAAGTCGATGGAAGTGTTTATGGATGACTTTTCAGTGTTTGGCAATTCGTTCACGTCATGTTTATCTAATCTCGAGCAAATGTTAAAACATTGTGAAGAAACCAACCTTGTGCTTAATTGGGAAAAATGTCATTTTATGTGTAAACAAGGAATCGTCTTAGGGCACAAGGTCTCGAAAGCGGGGATTAAGGTCGATAAAGATAAGATAGACATTATCGCCAAGTTAACTCATCCCAAAACCGTTAAGGGAGTTAGTAGTTTCCTAGGCCACATGGGCTTTTATTGTCGTTTCATCAAATACTTTTCGAAAATCTCTCGACCAATGACACACCTTCTCGAGAATGATGCTCCTTTTAACTTCAATGAGGATTGTGTTAGAGCTTTTGAAACTCTTAAAAGGAAACTAACCGAAGCTCCCATTCTTGTTGCTCCTAATTGGGAATTACCCTTTGAAATCATGTGCGATGCAAGTGATTATGCAATAGGGGCCGTCTTAGGGCAACGTTATGAAAAACACTTCCGTCCTATTCACTATGCTAGTAAGACGATGACCGAGGCTCAACTTAAGTACACCACAATGGAAAAGGAATTCCTTGCCGTGGTTTATGATTTTGAGAAATTCCGACCTTATCTCGTCTTGACTAAAAGCATCGTGTATACGGACCATTCGGCTATCAAGTATCTCTTAGCTAAGCAAGACGCTAAGTCGAGTTTGCTTCGTTGGATGCTCCTCCTCAAAGAATTTGATGTCACCGTGCTTGACAAAAAAGGAGCCGAGAATCTAGCGGCCGATCATCTCTCTCGTCTAGAAGATCCTCACAAATATGTTTTCGAGAACAAGGAAATTACCGAAACATTTCCTCTCGAGACTCTTGGTGTAGTGAATTCTAAACACACCACCCCATGTTTTTCCGACATTGTAAATGACCATGTGGGGAACTTCATAATCAAGGGTATGACGACACAACAAAAGAGAAAATTCTTTCGCGACGTCAAGTTCTATTTTTGGGACGACCCTTATCTCTTTCGGGTTTGTGCGGATCAACTCGTTTGACGTTGTGTATTTGGTACCGAAGCTTCTAACATCCTTATAGCTTGTCACGAGGGACCCACGGGTGGTCACCACGGTGCTAATATCACGAATAAGAAAGTGTTTGATGCTGGCTTCTTTAGGCCTACGATCTATCGTGATGCACACGCACTTGTGAAGTCGTGTGATTCTTTCTAACGTCAAGGAAAATCATCTCAACGTGATGAAATGCCGCAAAACATAATGCAAGTGTGTGAGATTTTCGACATTTGGGGCATAGACTTTATGGGGGCGTTCCCATCGTCTCATGGAAACAAGTATATCCTCGTCGCCGTCGACTACCTTTCAAAGTGGGTGGAAGCTAAGGCTTTACCTACTAATGATGCTCGTGTGCTAGTGAAGTTTTTTTGAAGAAACTATTCTCTCGGTTTGGAACCCCTCGTGATATTATAAGCGATCGTGGAACCCATTTTTGTAATGACCAATTCGATAAGGTCTTAAAGAAATATGGAGTTACTCATTGTCTTTCTACGACTTATCACCCGCAAACGAGTGGGCAAGTCGAGGTTTCAAACTGAGCTTTGAAGAGGATATTGGAAAGGTCGATTGGAGAAAACCGTGCTTCATGGTCCGACAAACTTGATGACGCTTTATGGGCCTTTTGGACCACTTATAAGACACCTATCGGTTGTACTCCATATAAGTTGGTTTATGGAAAGAATTGTCATTTTCCCATTGAGTTGGAGCATAAGGCATATTGGGCCCTTAAGCATGCAAATTATGATTTGAAGACCGTGGAGATCTCCGGAAAATACAATTAAATGAAATGGATGAATTAAGAGACAATGCTTATGAAAATTCATTGATTTTTAAAGAAAAGACTAAAAAGTTTCATGATGCAAAGATTAAAAACCGTGTTTTTAACGTTGGTGATAAAGTGTTACTTTTTAACTCTCGTTTGAAGATATTTTTCGGGAAATTGAAATCTCGTTGGTCGGGTCCTTTCACCATAACACAAGTGTTCCCTGCTGGGACCATCGAGCTAACTCAAAATGATGGTCCTAATTTCAAGGTGAATGGACATAGGCTTAAGCACTACTTCAGTGGGGAAGTCCCTTCGTTGGACGACCTCGACCAAGTCACCTTCCCCAATGATAATTTGCATTGAGGGGATCGAGTCGAGCTCATGACTCGGTAATAAAAAACGAGATGCGTCGTGGGGGAGATCCCATGCTTATCCATTGTATATATTATCGCTTTGTAATAGATTAATGTGAGGGGATTTTTGCCCTTCTAACTCGTTGTCTCGTGGTTGTTTGTGAATGTCTTATCTAGATCATCATCGCTACGACTAAAGACTCTCGTGTTCATTTACGTGAGCCTCGATCGTTTGCTTGAAGAGTTCTTCACGAATCCATGACATATCCTTTATTGTTCTAACAATTATCTTTTAGCAAAATTAATAAACGGCTTTAATTATATTTTTTATCACCCTTTCCATGCTAGATCCTAAGCATTCAAATCTTCGTCTCTAGTATGGGGGTGCTCTTTAGACTCGAAACATTGAGGACAATGTTTAATTTTAGTATAGGGGGGTGAATAGATACTTGCTTTGCTACGCCCTCACATTTTCCAACATTCAATGTTTTGTTTTGTTTTGTTGCTAATAAGGCTAAAAATAGCCAAATTTTAAAAATTTTCTTAGTCTTCATAAATGTTTTTAAGACACAAATGTATATTTTCCGATGGGTAGAATAAGAGTTAATTTTTGACTTGATGGGCATTTGGAGCCCTTTACATTCCTTAACCCGCTCGAATCAAGTTTGCTAGACTTTTATATAGGGAACTTTATAACGCGAAAGTCTTAGCTCATTCGGGTTAAGAACAAGAACTTTTCGCAAGTTCCTATAATTGATCCTAGAAAGTCACTTATCAAGGGAACTATAAAATGCATTCTCTAAACTTAAAAAAGTCCAAGAAAGTGCAAGATCCGATAGGGTGGCTTAAAAACCTAAAACTTCAATTTGATATAGTATTAATGAAAGCTAATCCAAATTTGGCTTAATTTTGACTTGCATGGCTAAGTATTCACGAGTCTCTTTATTTAGAGGTCTTTAAATAGTGTAGAACGAGAAGTGATAGAGTTAGACAAGTGATCATGCTAAACGTAGAACATGAAAATGTTCTTTCAAAAATTCATATGTTTTTTAATTGTGGTTTTTTCTCCCATAAGATCAATGCATTAGGAATAAAAATAATTGCAATAAGTAAGGTCGTACAATTTAAAAGGTTACTTAGATTCTAGCACAAGATCGTTTAAAAGTTGCTCGGGGTTGAATAGAGTTCATAGCCAAGGCATAACTGATTGAAGCGGGATGCGAAGATTGGTGAAAATCCAAAAAGGCCCTAACAAGGCATGAGGAGCTCTATTTTGTTGCTAAAGATCCAAGATGATGTGAAGTATCATTATTCCAAAATCAATAGGAAGGATCGAGACACACGACGAAAAGCAATTACTCCCCTAAAGATCATAGAGAAAGTCTATCCAAAAAGACCCTAACAAGGTATGATGATAAATATATCCAAGTCCTAAAAGGAGGCGGATCATTGTATATCAAAATCCAAAATAAATATCAAAGAAAAATGATGAAGTCGTGGTCCAAGTATGAAGAATCTCTCAAAAACGTCAAGTGAAGAAATTCTAAAATATGAAGAGAAGACCATAATTTCAAGAACGTCTTCCCAAGATTTGAAGTATGAATTACATGCCAAATATCAGTCCGAGAAAGGTCTCAAATCGTGAAACGAGTTATGCCAAGATATGAACTTAAGGAGATACACGAGAAGTCGTTTAAAAAGATTTTGTCCTTCGGCTAACTATCGATTAAATCGTGCTACTTTATTTTCGGACTAATAAATACTCAAATAAGTCAATATGAATCACTTGTGATCCATGACAAATAGTTAAAACATTTTAGAAACCTTTTCTTTCATAATAACTAAGATTGCGGGGAGAAAAAGTATTACACAATTTGAACGTATGAGTAGTGTTAGCATTGTGACTTGTACCAACAACGATCTCGTTTTTGTAGTTACATGGAATGTATGACAATCAAGGGTGACGAATTTTACTCTATGGGACATTGACTTGTTTCTATTCACTGACCCTAAAATTCACTTTCTTGATGAAAATCATACATTATGTCTTTATACATCTTCGTAGTATTTTTGCAAGTCTTACTTTTCAATAACAGGGCATAAAATTGAATTTTGGAGATGCTTAGATACTTTATTCTAGCATTGCGTGAGGGCACGTCAATGGTTTAGTATGGGGGAGTGATGAGATGGCATTTATACATGATCTCATCGTTCTTTTCGGGCTTTAAATGCATAAAAATGTCATAAAATACCATATATATGCTTGTGTCTGTTTACTTGTCTATTTTAGGTATGGATATCGTGAAAAAGAAAAAAGATCACAAGAAACAAGGAAAAACGAACACGAGAAACGAAGCCGCACAATGAACCGGGCCCTAGTTTGAGAATTATCAAAGAAAAACCCTTGAAGACTTGAAGATGTATTATATTGATCCCTCATTTATGAAGAAATGACACTTGATACCCTTGTATATTCATAATTACAAGTTTGGTCCCTTAAGTTTGTCAAAATTACAAAAAGGTCCTTCATCATTGAAGATTTGGCAAGATTAGTCCTTCAACAAATCCAAAATGTCAAGAATGGTCCTTTATAAAGTCCAAGATCCAAAGAAGCCCTTGTAGTTCAAGAATATTACATTTCTAGTCCTTTAAAAATGGTTTAAATATCAAAAGGACTGAAATTGTAATTAGCCTAAACTTATAAAAGCCCTAATCTCCTTTTCACAAAGTTTTTGTGGCCAAACTCTCAATTCTGAAACTTTATTATCAAAGGGGAACGAGTTTACAAGTCTGAAAAACATGTTTTACAACCTTTCCCAAAGTCTGAGGACCATAGTTGCCATAAAATAAACATTTGAATGTTTATTGCGCCAAACACAAACACTTCCACTAATATCGGATCAAAACTTGTGACTGTTTACCTTATGAAACCCAGTAACTCCTCCCACTTAAACAAAGGGTAAACTGAAATTACCCAGTCCCACGCTTAATTCACACACACACAAACTCATCCCACACCAAATTTCCTAATCCCCACTCACCAAAGAACCCCACCATTCAACCCGTTACCCAATCATATGACACCCTCCTCTCCAAGCAATCCTAGGTGGCAAGATCAACGCTTTTAGCTTACTACTTGGTCCCCAAGCATAAAATGAACAACCAAGATCAAATTGGACAGCTCATACACATCAAACGCGTCTAGAAGGCCAAGGGCAATTTTGAGAATTCATAGCTAGGGTTTCTGATGTATTTTCCCTTCTAGAATCATCTTAGTCTTTTATAAAAGGAGACCTCAACATGTGAGAGTCCCTTTGTTCCAGATTTTAGCTAAGTCTTTGTAATTCCTTTTTATGAAATAAAAGTTTGATTTTTTAAAATTGTGAATTTCCTTTTGTGTTTTATGAAAGTTCGGTGTTTGATTAGCTAATGTCTGAGTTCCATTAATCTGTTTGATTGATTTTGAGGAAAGGTTTTAAGGAATAAAACTCTTGTTTTCAAAAGTCAAGGCATAATCTGTTTTTGTGTTAATATTTGTGTTTGTTGTTCTTAGCGGGTACAAGGAAGCTGGTGCTTGTTTAGCTAGCAATTAAGCTAAAACAATCCAAGGTGTGGATGTACATCTTGGAGGTTTAAATCTCTAAACCCTTTTATTTTTTTGAATTTTGTATGAATTTTGGTGAATCTGAGATTTATTGCTTGAATATGTGTTTTTGTGGTTTGTTCTTATGTTTTGAGGTTTGATTGTTGATACTAGGTTGATTAGATCTTGGTTTGTGGGTTAAATCAAACAAGTCCTTTGAAAATCTGAGAAATCAGTTTCCAAAAGGGTGTTTGGGTTAACTGATATATCAAGATTTGAGTTGACTTGAGTGGTTGTATGTTTGTGCTTTGTGTTTGTTATTGTTTTACTTATGCTTATAAGTGTTTTGCTGCAAGTTTTGTGGTTTGAATAACCAAAATGCATCAAAGGACTTTAAAATCAGATTAACTTGGTATTTTTGGCTAAAATTTTGGGGACACCTAGATCTAAGGTTAGACTAGGGTTAACAAGTGCCAAGTTTTAGTTATTACAACCAGGGAAAGGGATTTGAAGGTTTAAAATTGGATTTGTTGTCATTTAGATCAGCAAAAGGATTTTGGATATTCACTTTGTTCATCAGTAACTGCATGTTAAACATGGATTCACTAATAACACGGGTAAAAGATCCAGATGTCGGGGAGGATAGAAATGGTGTTTAGCCATGGTAGAGAGAGAAACAAGTAACTAGAAAAGTGTGTTTATTCTAGTGAGAGAAAGACAAGAAGGAAATGATAAGCCTCACCCCTCCATGGAAGTATGGAGGGGTTTATATAGCACGGGACTTGGACTTTACATTTGACAATATTAGTCCCTGCAAGTCCCGGCTATGAAACTAATGTAATTCCGTTAGTCGCACATATTTTAAGGCTAACAATCTTCCCCCAATGTGGAGACATACGGAATTACTTACAATGTTCCTAACAAATGCAAATACAACAAAAATATGACAGTATTAAGTTTGCTTCCAATGCTGAGGATGACATCGTTGTCTTCAAGTCTTCTAGAAAAACTTATACCCCAGTTTGAATCCTCTTTGTCTTTGCTTGTTGAGGGAACCATTGTATCATGTATGAACTGGATTAACTTCCCCCAATTCATACCACATGTCTTGAAAAGCTTTCTTCATAGACTTTTTTTGACGAAGCTTCTGAATCAGCTTCCCCCCAAACCAATATCCCTGTCTTGAGCAGATCCTGTAGCTTGAGCAATCTTCGATCTTTGACATTTAAAGTACACAGCGGAATTTTGTAGAAGAAGAAGCAACCCACACAAAGTACCTGCTAACTTGACATTTTTGGTCTTCATGATTATGTGTTTAGGGGAACATGTAAGAAATCAGCAACAAATCTTCTCACGCTTGTAGAATGCTTCCCTCTGGAAGTTGAACTAAGTACTCCAAAGTGGGAACTAAGTCTCCAAAGTACACGTTCTTCCCCCATGATGGTGACGAACTCTCGGAAGCATCATCTGACGTGTACGGTCAAAATCGCGAGATGTTCTTGTCGAAAGTATGATGGTGACGAACATTCAGTAGCGTTCTTGTCAAGCGTATGGTGGTTAAGAACACTCGGTAGCATTCTTGTCAAAAGTATGGTGGTTAAGAACACTCGATAGCATCATCTGACAAGTACAATCAGAATCGCGAGATGTTCGTGTCTGAAGCAGAAATCTTTGTTGACATTCTGTAGCTCAAGTTGCTCGTGAGAATTGTTTGCTGATCACATCTCTACTCTTGTACTCTCTGGCTAAACTTACCAACCTCGTATTCTTTCGGCTATCTGTAGTGACCACTGGTGAAGTAAACTTGATATTCCAAACTTGAAACTGAAGTACAATCTCCCAAATTTGTTACTTACGCTTAGCACTGTTGTTGATTGACGAACGGTGCAGAGAAAGGTCTCTTAGTACCTTATACATAAAATAAGAGAGTAGTATAAGATGTAAAACACCTCTTGAAGTATCCACAACTACAGGTGAGTGTGACACTGAGCACTACAATGTAACTCCTTAAGTGATAGTTGTCCATGTCGTCGACCATTCACCCCTTGACAATAGAAACTAGATAAATCAAGTCTCAATCATAAATGCTGAAGCGAATCATCAATCGATAGAGGGGGTGAAAAGGCTCGATGATGAATTGAGTAGACGCCTTCGTGAGATTCCACTTCACCTTCAAATAATAAATGCCAAATCCACTTCGCAATCACTTGACATTACTTTGCCCGAATACTAGCCGTTTTGACACTTTTAGTGAATCTTAAAGGATCGTTTTGGTGTTTGTTTGTTTTTGTTGTGTGTTGTGTTTGTGGTGTTTGTTTGAATGTCGTTAACTAGATATCGAACGATGACTAAAGAATGAGAAGTCGTCAACGTCGTCTAGATAACTTGACTTTTAGACCCGAATTCGATTTCAAAACAAATCAATCATTAATATCTCTCAAATCCATGTTATTAAACATATGAATAGGTGAAGATATATAATGTAGATTTCGAAATATATCATGACTTTTCGATACATCCATCTTATATGGCCCAAAACAGAAGATATTGGAAATGTCCATATTGGCAAGATGAACCACCAGCCCATGACATTGAACAATTTGGATCAGCCTAGGCATTTACACCAAATCATATTGCCCGAATACAAACTCATGATACTAGCCCACCACTTTACAAATATTGGAAATGATAATCAGCCACTATGCAACCTTTGGCCCATCACCAGATCATGCCATTTAACTATGGGAACTCGAGCCATTAGTCATAAATAAATATCATCACAATCCTAATATTTAGTAAACTTTTACCTAACTCTATCACACTTGTTTTTCTCCGCCCCCATCTACAATCTACTCTCAACCTCAACCAACACAGCCACCAAATCTCATCTACAATTCATTAATTCATCACATCTGCCCAAATAAAATGAATAAACCCCTTTGATACTCAATCTCATATGCTGGATAAACCAAAGAAAGAAGGAAGACGTTTATGCATCAAGATCTTAATTGGTATCGGGTAGGTTAATGGCATGTGTGATGTTCGTTTTATGTGTCTTATTGAAACAAAGGTGTGATGATAACATACATGTTATACATCTTGCTTTGATTTCGAATAATAAAAGGGATGGTTACATCTACATAGATCTATGATGATTGAAATTCGTTAGATCTGTATAGATCATGACATGCATGTCACAACACGAATTGATACTGAGATCATTTTTTTTCTGTTTAGTTTCAGAGTCTAGATAGGTTTTAGTGACGATGGGATAAGATTAGATGATGATTGTTGTTGATGGGAGTTAAAAGGGTGGTTTGATAATTACTGGTTTGGGTGATGTAGAGTTTGGTTATAGGGATGAGTTTTAATCATTGACTCGGTTGAGTTAACCCGGTCAACTCGATCAATACCGAGTTGACTCAGTGTAAAGTTATGTTTTTGATTCAACTGAGTTTTTAGATCCATCGGAATATTGATATAGAGTCCATCGGAATGTTAAATTATAGTCCATCAGAATATCAAAATTGATTCCATCGGAATATCAATATAGAGTCCATCGGAAAATCAAGATAAAGTCCATCGGAATGACTATCTGAAAACCTATCGGAATGACTATCTGAAAACCCATCGGAATGACTATCTGAAAACTCATCGGAATAAGCTGTCGGAAAACCCATCGGAATAAGCTGTCGGAAAACCCATCGGAATGCTTTATCGGAAAAACAGTCGGAAAAGGGTTTTAAAACCGAAAATGGTGGATCTTGCCATTTTTTTTGTTTCCTGTCCTTTTCCCAATTAAATAATCAGTTGATGTTATATGGGACACAAAAGACGAGAAAAAAAACATGACGATGAATTTATGATAACATGAACAGTTAATGAGTAGATAGTATCAAGAAATGATAGAATCAGTGAAAAAAAAATAATCAGAATAATATGGACCATGAATCAAACACGAATACGAACACACACACGAATCAAAAACATGAAACACCCCCGGTTAGCTCTAATGCCAATGATGTTGGTGCAAGATTATGTTGATGACATTATTTTTGGTTCTACGAACCCAAAACTTTCAAAACGTTTTGAAAAATTAATGCACACCAGATTTGAAATGTCAATGATGGGGGAGCTAAAATTCTTTTTAGGCCTCCAGATTCATCAATCCCCACGTGGTATCTTCATTAACCAAGCTAAGTATGCTCAAGAGATACTTAAAAAGCATGGTATGACCTCATGTGCTCGCGTTATTACACCATTGTCGACCACATCCCCAGACGCTGACTTGTACTCGTATCCCGTAGACTAAACGCAATATCGTAGTATGATCGGGTCACTTATGTACCTTACAGCCAACAGGCCTGATATTCATCATGCCACATGCTATTGTACACGATATCAAGCCAGACCTACTCAAAAGCACCTCAAAGAGGTTAAACGGATCTTTCGGTACCTTAAGAATACCATTCACATGGGACTCTGGTATCTGAGGGAAACCGGTTTTCATCTAACAGCTTTTTCAGATTCTGATCACGCGAGTTGTCTTGATAGTTGAAAAAGCACTTCTGGTAGCATACAATTTCTAGGGGAAGACAAGCTTGTCAGCTGGTCGTCAAAGAAGCAGGATTGCACTTCGCTCTCATCAGCTGAAGCAGAATATATGGCTCTATCCGCGTGCTGTGCTCAAGTCCTCTGGATGAGAACTCAACTCACGGATTATGGCTTCCACTTTGATAAAATACCTATGTATTGTGACTCAAAGTCGGCCATAGCCATATCTTGCAATCCAGTTCAGCACTCCCGCACCAAGCACATCGATGTCAGATATCACTTCATCAAGGAACAAGTGGAACGCGACATCGTGGAATTATACTTTGTCAGAACTGAGTACCAGCTGGCAGACTTGTTTACAAAAGATCTCTCGAAAGATAGGTTTGCGTATCTTGTTGGCCGTCTTGGTATGAAGTATATGACTCTAGAAGACTTGGAGATTTTGGCAAATGAAGCTGCTTGATATTCTCTCATGATGACTTCTAAGCGCATCACAACTTAGGACTCGGACCTCAACTAAGGAAAGTTTATCTCGGACGATAACTTATCCTTCTCAACGAGAAATTCATATTTCTCGGTCATGAGCTTCTCATAAAAACATTCAAAGTTTTGAGCTCATGAAAAACGGACCCGAAAGGGGAGTGTGCGTTTCAGTGCGCTTTCCCTAAGCAATAGAAGAGAAGTCTTCTATCCTGATTATTTTAAAACCGTTGAACACAATTTTTCAAGACTTTCTCAAAAGGTTTTTCTAAATCTTTCAAAATTGTGCGTTCAACACTCCCTTCCTCATAATAGGTTTTTATCTCAAAATGTCATATGTTAATTTGATCACTTTTTGTGGGGGAGCGTTTTAAAATCAAGCCTTTTAATGTTGTTGGGTACATCTCTAAAATTGTCATATTTTATGTATCCAACACATTCCGAAAATGTGATTAAATCTGTCATATATATTATTGGTAAAGGCATCTCAACTCCGTACCTCAACATATTTTGTGGTGTCGTTTTTCTAAAATTTTGTCAAATTTTGTTTCAAGACACACATATATTGTTGAGGGGGAGCGTCCCAACTGAAAATGTTCCATGATTCATGCGTGCACACATGTTTCCCTCCCGTAGATTTTTCGGAAATTGTCATATTTTAATCTATTGGTATCTCTAATATTATATTTTTATATTAGAGATAGGGGGAGAAAATGTGATTAAAATGTAATATATCGCAACAAGTGATCTTAAAGACTCAAGTGCAACTCTTTCCTTCACATGCCAAACTATTTCGTATATCGATGCATGTGTGTAGGGGGATCTTTTCGGAAATGTAAAACTTTCAAGTGTTAAAAGTTTTGATTTTGTTAATGCAAGTGATGCCTAAAAACATTGTTAGTGTAAACTAATCTTTCTTAGTTTTGATCACAACAAACCATACAACACATTTAGTGTAAAACACAAAATGAATTATTTAACTAACACTATCATCAAGGTAATAATCATATCACTAACCTTTGTTAATCATACTTAGTGATCATCAAAATGATTATCCTTAAAACTCACTTTTGTTAATATGACAAAAGACTTTTTAATAAACTTTCTTTTTTAGAAAATGTTTTATTAAAATGGAAAATGAAAATTAGCATATTCCAAATGCTGTTAGATTATCCTTTGAAGGTTTCAAATACCTCAGATATTCCCACCCCACTAAAAGACAAAAAACGGAGCGGAGTCTAGTGGCGGTACCTTAAGTACCTATGTTGTTCCTTAGCGATAATGTACCGCGGGGTGAGATAAGGTACCGCGCACAGCTAGCCGTTATAGATCCGTTATACTTTGTCTCCTATAAATAGTGGGTCAAATCTCATTTTCCAGTAAGCCTCTTGGACGTTTTTATCAGCCCTCTTTCTATTTTCTATAGCATAATCATTAGTAAATGATCACTTAAATTGTTAAGGATGTTTACATATGATTATCCTCTTGATCCCCTCCTTTACCTTGTCCAATGAGAAGATCACTCACTCACTAGTGTTGTGATAAAGATGAATCTATGAGCTAGTCATATTCATCATGATACCCTTTTTGTTTTAGGTCAATCCAATGTATTTATGAATACTTGGACTAGTTGTGTTCATCCAAGTTATTTGTGGATACTTGGATTTGTTGTGTACATCCATTGCATATGTGTTTGCTTGGATTTGTGTTGTGTAAATCCAAGCTACATGTGTGTACTTGGATAAGTCTAGTTGAGTTGTAATAGATTTGATTAGGAGTTCTCACTAAACTATAAAGTGATGTGGTTGTGTCTTGTGAGTTCTCACTAAACTTTAAAGTGATTAGTAGTTGTGTTGTGTGAAGTTCTCACTTAGCTTCAAAGTGAAGAGTCGTGAAGATTGGTTCTAGCTTTTGATTAGAACTCGACATCTAGCCTTGTGTCGTAAAATGGTGAAGTAGGCAACGTCGTGAAGATTGGTTCTACCTTAAGATTAGAACCCGACATCTAGCCTTGTGTCGTTAAATTTTGAAGTAGGCAACGTCGTGTAGATTGGTCCTAGCTAAAGATTAGGTCTCGAAATTTAGCTTAGTGTCGGAAAATAATGTAAGCAACGATGTAAGGTTTTCTCCGCCGAGAAGGGAGCTTGTGGATATAGTGGAAATCTCGAGTAGGTGTACTCGAGGAGTGGAGTAGAAACGAGGATAGAGCCTCGTTGTCGAACCACTATAAATCTTGGTGTCTTCCTACTAGGTCGTCTCCTTCCTTACTCTTTACTTATTTCATTATCATTATACTTACCTATTATCTTTGCTAGTGCATTTGAATTGAATCTAATCATTATGCAACTTAGCCTCAAGTAAAAGATAGTTTTGATACAAACCGAATTGAAAGTAATTTTAATTTGGTCACCAATCGAAGAGAAACTATTCAACCCCCCCTTCTAGTTTCTACAATTGGTATCAGAGAGATGGACACTCAAGATCTTTAAAGTATATTGTACTTTGAAACTTGGATCGATCCATTGTCTCCTCAAATTAGAAGGTCTAGTTGTACTAAAGTTTCTCTTTGGTCAAAACTATGTTTTCTTTGAAAATAGGTCTTTTAATTGATAATATTGCATCCCACTTAAGATTAGTAGTGTGACAACCGTGGTTTTGGGTTTGTCACTTGGTCTTACTTTTAGGTTATTTATGTGTGCTTACTTGAATTGTGTGTTTACGTGTTTATTTTGTGTGAACGAGGTTGGTGTGGTTATCGTTTATGAGTATAGAGTACTCATAAGTAAATCGAGGAATGGTTATTTCATGTTCATGAGCTCACAAGTGGTGACTATGAAATGAAAATGGTGATATTTCGGTGTTTAGGTATACGTATAAGTATCATAGTAATAGTATTTTTTTTAGGATTTACGGTTTAGCATTTAGAGGTCTCGGGTGAGGTAATTATTCATATGAATATTTTTCGGGATGGTTTTAAGTCATTTAGGACTTAGTTATAAATTTTATTTCAAAATTTGAGATTTTTTATAAAAGTGTATATTTTACGTCTTTTACGGTAAAACGCGTAAATTTGACTAGTTTTACGGTTTTGAGGTTTTGGAAGCTTTAGGAGCTGAAATAAATTAAGAAAAATTAAGGTAATATTATTAACATAATATTAAAAAATAAAAATAAAAAAAAACGAATTTATTGGGTGTTTGGGTCGGTTTAGACGCACCAAAGAAAGAGAAAAAGGGAAAAAGGGAAAAAAAAGGAAAGTGGGCTTATTCTTGGACTAAGATTTTATGTACAACCTATATATTGTTTTAACAATCAAATTCATTATTATTCCCTGGAGATATTAAAAAAATTCGTGGGTTCCATAGAGGAGAATTAGGGTTCTTCAAAAAAATTAGGTTTTCTTCATCTTCCATTGATTTAAGGTAAAAACCTTCATTAACCTTTTTAATTAAATTGTTTTAATGTTTTTATAATCATCTTATGATGGATTTAGGTTAGGGTTTAATTTAAGAACAGTAAATTGTTGTTATAATAATGAGTTCATAATGATTACATAAATTAGGGCTTGTAATTAGAGGGATTAGGGTTAATTAATGTGGTTGATTTTGTTAAACCCGTTTTTAAAAACTGGGCAGAATTTTGAGTCAATTGTTTTGATCATATCGGGAGTTCTAGGAATATTCAAGATGCGATCAAACTATCCCTGGATAGGTAATTGAGTTGACTTTCTAAATCAAGAAACGAGAACTAAATTGGAGGTCGGGAAGTGGGTCAAAAACAGGTTACAACAGTCGGAGGTCAAAACAGTTTTGAATTCAGCCTGTTTTCTTTTTAAGTTTTGGGTTGTTTGGGGTACTTAGGGTTGCATTGGGATCTTCTCATGAACATGAGAGATGGTTTATATATTGTAGTAAGGATTTTGGTTTAGGGTAAGACCCTCTAATGGTAATGAACTTTTCATACGTTTAAAATCAGTGAATTCTGGATAGGTAGCAATATATACACATATATCAGGGCCTTAACAGTAGCTTTAAGGTTAGGGCAAGTGGGAGGTTTTAGCTAACATGTATATAAGTGTGAATATTCCTTTTACAGAAACCATGGGTATGTTTGAGTGGACGTTTGACTTAAAGTTTTGAGACCTAAAACTGGGTCTGTTTTGTGTAAAATTATGAACGGGATAGCTATTAAAGTTAACCAAGTTAGGGACTTGCTAAGGAAGGGTAATGGGGTGATTAGAGCTTAACAATGAGGTAATTATACGGGAATAGACTAGATGTCCAGCATAGGTTGATGAGCCATCTTAGTGATTGGTTCGTGTATTGATTTTGTGTTTTTGGTTGTTAGCTTGTTGCTAGTGCGAGTACTTGTGAAGAAGCTATCAGGTGAGTTTCATAGTCCCATGTTTATTATTGATTTTGACTTCCAGATGGGATGGAAGAGACACTGTGTTGAGTTATTTCTAAATTGTTGCTGTGAATGTTTTTATGGTTTGTGATGGACTTGTGTGTACATTATGTGATTAACTGCTATGTGATTCTTGATTGTGTATGATTTGGATCGGGGGACACGTGCCGTCTCAGTTATTGTGGTTTGACAAGGTAGGGGCCTTGTGGTTTTCCAAGGTAGTGGCCTTGGGATAGGTACATAGTGTGATCATCTATGGTACCATGTTGTTTGGCAAGGTAGGAGCCTTGGATTTTGGTTTGGAATGATTGATCTTGAATGCTAGTTGTTAATACATAATTGTAGCACATTGTCCATATGTTATTGTGTTGATGGTTGTTATTCACAGCTTGTAATTGATTTAGCGTTGGAGTCTAAACCTATGACTCTCACCAACTTTATGTTGACGTGTTTTAGTGTCTCTTTCAGGTGATACTATGGTTAAGCATGAGAACATAAGTGGCTAGGATTGGAGAAGCTTAGGAATGCATATAGAAGGAGAATCCCCGTTTCCTTCTTAGTTTTTATTTGTTCATTTAATAAGTGTTACAGTGGCACACATATGTTTGTTTTAGTTATGTTACTTGTTTGTCTTGTGTAAGAGGTAGGACTGTTACCTACTTACCTAGACTCCTGCATTATTTGAGATATTGTCATGACATTGTGTCACCTTTTTATGACATTTCTATTTCATTTAGTTAACTCTATAGACACGCTATTGTTGTGATGATATCCATACGTCGCGCCCATATTCCGCCATGGTGGAGTGTGACAGAATGGTATCAGAGACAATGGTTATAGAGAATTAGGTTGCCTAGTCATGTAGCCTAGTCTATAGCTTAAGGGTCCCTGCATATAGGCGTCATAGGAGTATGTGTGCATTTTATAGTAATTGATGTGTTTGAATATTATTTTCGTAGTATTTGTTAGGTTATGAACTACTATGGTTCATACTTAACTACATGTTATTTTCTTTACGAGTTTTGATTAGTGCGGGTGGAACCATGGTCGTATACGCTAGTCATTGTTGGATTTCACTTAATTATGTTTTCATGTTCTTTATACATTTTGAATTTTGTCTACGCTGGTTCAGCTGGACTACGAGTTTATGTGTTTCGTGCATTGGCTATGTTATTTTAATACATGGGGTTTTGGATCTTATCTTGTGTGGTTATGTGCTTGTGAGTTGTTGGATTATGTGTTATGTGTAGTATTAATTTCTTATAAGTGTCATCATAGGAGGGAGTACATTGGTGAAAGGGAACATGTATAATTATGGAGGCCTACATAATTATATATGTGCCACAACACCACTGGACTTTCAAGTATGATTGCATGAAAGAGAGTTAATACATGCTTGTATAGTATATGTTGGATGGATTTGAGTGTATGTACGCTTATGCCTATGTATGTAAAATTATTTTCTACTTACCGGTTGTATTCTTAGGATGGTTGATAGCTCGTTTCTCTTTGAGATGTTCAACTTCTGTAGTAGCGCATTTCTCGGGTCCTCATTTCACGTGTTTGTTTGTACGGTACTTTTGGCGTGAAGGATTTTGAGATGGTGGAGATTTCTTTTTGGGGTAACGATGTCTTTTGTTTCGAGTTATACATGGTAAAAAAAATAGAACTTGCAAATTGAAAAAAAAAAATAGTTGTTGGTAGTCGATGAAATAAGGAAGTGTCGGGATCATGTTTCAAATAAGGTGGAATATAACTTCTTTAACATATAAGCATGACTCGGTTATTTTAAAATATTTTGCTTTTGATCACCTAAAGTTATTGTTCTTAAGTTAAAAATTTTGTTCTTATTTAGTGAAATATGTTAAAATCATGTAATTAATAGAGTTTTAATTTTCTGGAATTAAAATAAATTAGGTTCTAGTTTTGGTAATTAATGGGGGGGTTTTAGGGTTTAAAAATCGTTTTTTTTTGGTATAAATCGGAGTAGGCAGAAACTGTCGCTAAACTGTCAAAATATGTCGCTAACTGTCAGAAACTGTCGCTAACGCCTAGGCAGATTTTGAGAAAAATCGTTTTGGTCATAACTTATTCGTTTTTAAAGGTTTTTAGGTGATTCAAAAGCCTAAAATTATGTACTCGGAACATAATTTTCAAATATTCAGAAAGTTTCGTAATTGGAAGTCAGTAGCTTGGTCGAATTAATTGTACAAGTGTTGAGTTTAAGGTTAATTTTCAGACAACATGGTTTAAACTCGTGTTTTGGGTATTTTGCGGTAATGAACACTTGGAGGGTTAACATAGAGATGAGTTGGGAAGGAATTTGAGAGTTCTTTAGACCTTATTATACGTGGTTATATTTTGATGAGTTTTGATTTATGGTATTTATGAGTAAGACTGAAATCGGGGTGACAGTTTTAAACCCGTTGAGTTATGTGACGGCTCCTAACTTGGTTTCAAGACAGTTCTTGTTTGATGAGTTGCGAGATTTAGTTAGGTTGGTTACATAACTTTATGGTTTTGATAAGTTTCCTCGCGGACGGTTAAGGCTCATGTGTTGTTGGTTGAGATTATTTTCGTGTAAACTGAGTTCACGTTTGAACGTGAAGGTTTTATCTGGGATATGCATCCTCGTTTGTTTGCTGAGAATAAGTTTGAGTTTGGGAGTGAATCTCGGGACGAGATTTCTATTAGGAGGGAGTGATGTGACAACCGTGGTTTTGGGTTTGTCACTTGGTCTTACTTTTAGGTTATTTATGTGTGCTTACTTGAATTGTGTGTTTACGTGTTTATTTTGTGTGAACGAGGTTGGTGTGGTTATCGTTTATGAGTATAGAGTACTCATAAGTAAATCGAGGAACGGTTATTTCATATTCATGAGCTCACAAGTGGTGACTATGAAATGAAAATGGTGATATTACGGTGTTTACGTATACGTATAAGTATTATAGTAATAGTATTTTTTTTAGGATTTACGGTTTAGCATTTAGAGGTCTCGGGTGAGGTAATTATCCATATGAATATTTTTCGGGATGGTTTTAAGTCATTTAGGACTTAGTTATAAAGTTTATTTCAAAATTTGAGATTTTTTATAAAAGTGTATATTTTACGTCTTTTACGGTAAAACGCGTAAATTTGACTAGTTTTACGGTTTTGAGGTTTTGGAAGCTTTAGGAGCTGAAATAAATTAAGGAAAATTAAGGTAATATTATTAACATAATATTAAATAATAAAAATAAAAAAACGAATTTATTGGGTGTTTGGGTCGGTTTAGACGCACCAAAGAAAGAGAAAAAGGGAAAAAGGGAAAAAAAAGGAAAGTGGGCTTATTCTTGGACTAGGATTTTATGTACACCCTATATATTGTTTTAACAATCAAATTCATTATTATTCCCTGGAGATATTAAAAAAATTCGTGGGTTCCATAGAGGAGAATTAGGGTTCTTCAAAAAAATTAGGTTTTCTTCATCTTCCATTGATTTAAGGTAAAAAACCTTCATTAACTTTTTTAATTAAATTGTTTTTATGTTTTTATAATCATCTTATGATGGATTTAGGTTAGGGTTTAATTTAAGAACAGTAAATTAATGTTATAATAATGAGTTCATAATGATTACATAAATTAGGGCTTGTAATTAGAGGGATTAGGGTTAATTAATGTGGTTGATTTTGTTAAACCCGTTTTTAAAATCTAGGCAGAATTTTGAGTCAATTGTTTTGATCATATCGGGAGTTCTAAGAACATTCAAGATGCGATCAAACTAGCCCTGGATAGGTAATTGAGTTGGCTTTCTAAATCAAGAAATGAGAACTAAATTGGAGGTCGGGAAGTGGGTCAAAAACAGGTTACAACAGTCGGAGGTCAAAACAGTTTTGAAATCAGCCTGTTTTCTTTTTAAGTTTTGGGTTGTTTTGGGTACTTAGGGTTGCATTGGGATCTTCTCACGAACATGAGAGATGGTTTATATATTATATCAAGGATCTGCACTTGGGCTAAGATTGTGGTTTAGGGTAAGACCCTCTAATGGTAATGAACTTTTCATATGTTTAAAATCAGTGAATTCTGGATAGGTAGCAATATATACACATATATCTGGGCCTTAACAGTAGCTTTAAGGTTAGGGCAAGTGGGAGGTTTTAGCTAACATGTATATAAGCGTGAATATTCCTTTTACAGAAACCATGGGTATGTTTGAGTGGACGTTTGACTTAAAGTTTTGAGACCTAAAACTGGGACTGTTTTGTGTAAAATTATGAACGGGATAGCTATTAAAGTTAACCAAGTTAGGGACTTGTTAAGGAAGGGTAATGGGGTGATTAGAGCTTAACAATGAGGTAATTATAAGGGAATAGACTAGATGTCCATCATAGGTTGATGAGCCATCTTAGTGATTGGTTCGTGTATTGATTTCGTGTTTTTGGTTTGTTAGCTTGTTGCTAGTGCGAGGACTTGTGAAGAAGCTATCAGGTGAGTTTCATAGTCCCATGTTTATTATTGATTTTGACTTCCAGATGGGATGGAAGAGACAATGTGTTGAGTTATTTCTAAATTGTTGTTGTGAATGTTTTTATGGTTTGTGATGGACTTGTGTGTACATTATGTGATTAACTGCTATGTGATTCTTGATTGTGTATGATTTGGATCAGGGGACACGTGCCGTCTCAGTTATTATGGTTTGACAAGGTAGGGGCCTTGTGGTTTGCCAAGGTAGTGGCCTTGGGATAGGTACATAGTGTGATCATCTATGGTACCATGTTGTTTGGAAAGGTAGGAGCCTTGGATTTTGGTTTGGAATGATTGATCTTGAATGCTAGTTGTTAATACATAATTGTAGCACATTGTCCACATGTTATGGTGTTGATGGTTGTTATTCACAGCTTGTAATTGATTTAGCGTTGGAGTCTAAACCTATGACTCTCACCAACTTTATGTTGACGTGTTTTAGTGTCTCTTTCAGGTGATACTATGGTTAAGCATGAGAACATAAGTGGCTAGGATTGGAGAAGCTTAGGAATGCATATAGAAGGAGAATCCCCGTTTCCTTCTTAGTTTTTATTTGTTCATTTAATAAGTGTTACAGTGGCACACATATGTTTGTTTTGGTTATGTTACTTGTTTGTCTTGGGTAAGAGGTAGGACTGTTACCTACTTACCTAGACTCCTGCATTATTTGAGATATTGTCATGACATTGTGTCACCTTTTTATGACATTTCTATTTCATTAAGTTAACTCTATAGACACGCTATTGTTGTGATGATATCCATACGTCGCGCCCCATATTCCGCCATGGTGGGGTGTGACAAGTAGCTTTTATGCATTTTAGATATACTCTTGAAATGTATCTACTAGTTTGCATCTTGCTTTGTGTAGGTACTCATGAAGATCAATCACTTAATTGGTTGTGGATTGAGTTACTTGCACTTGTAGAAGACTCATCTTCATTGATCTTTAACATCCTTGAATGATGATACCAAGATGATTGGGAATGATACTAGTCCTTGAAGACTTAGTACTCATCATAGTCATTGATTGGGCATAGCACTTATTCCGTCATGGATTGCTCTTTGTGGCCAAGGTACGCTTTCGTTCTTCCACACGCCCTTTGATCACTCTTTTGATCACTACTTAACTATGTGCTTGTTCTTGGCATCCTTGCATTGACATTTATTTTTGGTTTGTGTTTCTTTTCTTTTATCCTCTCAAACCTTCATTGCTTGGATACTTGACTCACTATGGTGATGTAGAGTGAGTTAGTAGAAGCTTAAAGTATCAAGCATGATTTCCATGGTTTGCACCCATACGGTTAGTAGGCCCTTTGTGGGAGAGAAAGTGAATTAATACCTTGCTCATATTTTGGTTTAGACTAAGACTATTATTGAAAGTGATCTTAGTCTATACTTAATAGTTGCTTTGTGCTTATTCATTACCAAAGCCGTTTAACGTTTCGCCGGAAAGGCACGTCTTAAACCACTATATATGACACAAGCTCTTCGTTACCACTATTTGAAGATTGTCATTATTCCCTTGAGCATCCTTCCTAGTCTTGATTCACTTCCCTTGTCTTCTCTCCACTTAGTCGTTTTGCTACGAGTAGTCGTTTGTCCGTTTCGGTTCTTTTCGATCTCGATTCAACTCATAATCCTTCATTAAAACATATTGCCTAGTGTTATGATGATCCAATGATATTCTAAAAGGCTCATGATATAATTTTAAGTATTTTAGAAAAACTTGGTTTTTAAAATTTGGAGTTTTTCATAGATAAAAACCTGCCTCTGTAGGCAGTTCCTTATCTATGCGGCTCAAACCCGCGGTTCCTTATCGATAAGGTATCGCGGGCAGTAAGTTTTGTCAGAGCGCCAGTTTGACTATTTTATTCTTTTTCAAACCAAACCCTCTCTCTCCCAAAAACACACAGCCGACGGGTTTCTTGTTTTCCACCATTGTTGAAGCTTCTAAAACCTTCAATCACTCAAATTAATTGATTCCAAGTTGTGGGTTTCACTCATCCATCATCTAACATCAATTAATTGTAAGTATTTTCTTTCAATTTCATCTATTTTGTTCTAGGGTTCATCCTTTCATAATTGGGGATTTTTAAAATTGAAATTGAATTAAAACCTTAATAGGAATGTGGGTTGACATGGTTATTTTACTATGATTCCTTAGGTTGATATTCATTAAGATTTCACTAAAACCCACTTGTAGAACAAATCCGAATTTTGATTAATTATTTTTGATTAAAAGATGGATTTGAGATGAACCCATGAACAAGTAGGTAATGACATTGTGAATGCTTACCTAAAAACCTTGTTTTGAAAAACCAATGTTCTAATCCATTGTTGATCTAACATAGATCATGTGTTCTTTGTTAATGATGGAATAGACACATTGTGAACATGAAAATGATATGGATTCAATCCTATGTTTGTCAAGAAATTGATATAACACATTTTCATTCTTCGTTTTCTTTTTAATTTTCATATGAGTGATTGGAAATATTTTTGTTTGTATTTAGGTACTTAATCATGCCTTCTCAATATAAAAAAGATCATCAATTCACTAGAGATTATATGCCCGACATTTCTCAAACCTTTGTTTCCCCTCAACTCCAAAACTCTTACCCATCCCTTTCCACTCGTAATTTCCATGAGGGTAGGATTGTAGATTCAAGAATAGCGGGAGATAATTATATCAACTCTATGTTCGAGCTTATTGGGTTTGATTGTTTGCTCTACATAGACGAGGTAATTTATCCCTTGTTTCTTCTTGAGTTCTTTAGTACTTACTCCATGATTGAAATCAACGACCAAATCTTTATTCGTTTCTTGTTGAATGGTCAAATCATTCAATATTCCCTCGATGACTTTGGTGATATTCTTGGTGTGCCATTTGAAGGCACTTATCGTTTTACGGATAAGTGGAGACTAGATGCTCTCTTGGAGTCTAACGATAAACCTCCAAATGACACCACCGAAGTTGATCTAAATTTCATCCTTGAAATCATCACGAAAGAGCATAGTGGAAACGTTGTGAGAAGCCTTCATACAAATGTGCGAAATGTGAATAGGTATGAAGTGCTCTCAAGCGACCTTAAGGATTACATGCTCCAATGGGCAAAAATCCTTAGGGAAAATGTGTTTTGTCTTGGTGGGAA
Organism: Glebionis coronaria; assembly: GCA_025667525.1. Classification (NCBI taxonomy): domain Eukaryota; kingdom Viridiplantae; phylum Streptophyta; class Magnoliopsida; order Asterales; family Asteraceae; genus Glebionis; species Glebionis coronaria. Next base: position 297,281,439 of record CM046876.1, on the reverse strand, counting down.
CCGAGATCATATCCCGGCTTGCATGGGGCATATGTTGTTTTGCCTTTTTACGTCCACCAAGTACAATCTTGCATATTACATCGCTCGACGAATCAATTATGCTCTTTCCAAACCCAAAACAAACCTCCCTTATGTTATGCTTCTTACTCGCCTCTTTAGAAGGGTTGGTCAAGATTTTCTTCAACTCGATCTTTCTCGCTTTCACCCGGTTCAACGGGTTATAATGCCTATTCAAGAGGCGTATGAACGAAAGCCAAGAAGTGACCGTGGTTCGAGAAAATCCGACCATCAAGAGCCGGATGAGGACACCGATATGCCACCAAGTGATGGTGATGGCATCGGTCCTAGTTCTCATTTTGACTCTTCGAGTAACTCCCATCCATCCTCAAATCAATTCGAGGATGATTTTGAAGACTTAGCTCCTCCTCCTCACCCTTCTAGTGATGTTCCGGAAGATCTCAATATGGAGCATCTTTATCGTGAGAATCTTAGAACTCGGGGAGATTTACATGAACACCGAGTGGAGACAAGAAAAGGATTCAAGTATTTGGGAAAGATGATCAAAGGTTTAGGAAAGAAAAGGAGGTGAAGACTTTGAAGTTGTGTCAAAGTTTGGATTTGATGGTTAAACATTTGGTTATTAACACTTTGGTTTAGTTGCTTATTAACTTTTGTTGCATGTTTGGATTATTATTTATTTTGATCCTTAATGTTGCTTATGCAATAATGTTCGTGATTTACATAGCTTTGTGCATGCCTTATGATAGTTAGATTATTAGATTATGATCTGTAGTTAACTTTGGCTTGTGAATCATTTGGGAAAAATCTGGGTTTATCAAAATCTGGGATGGGAAATTTTTGAAAACCCTCTGGTCGCGGTTCCATATCGACCCGCGGTTCCTTATCAATAAGGTACCGCCGGTCCTAGATAAGGAACCGCCGATCACTGTACACGACAGCATCTTTGCTTTACACTGTTTTCTTATATCTGTGTAAACCTTGCATGATTTTCAGTAATAAACTACACATTTCCTAAACTAGGTTATCTAAATTCATTATTCACCTAAAATGATTTTAACCCATTACTAGTTTGGATCATCCCCTCACCCATTTAAACCCACCTTGTTTGCCATGTTCTTCACACATCAAACATACTTCCCTAAACCTTAAACCACCCTAAACAACCATGGTGTGTACCAAAACCTCAAACACTTCCAAGACCTCCACCCTAAGGAAAACACTCAAAATATGGATTAAGGTAGCCAAGCCAAACTCCTCACCTTTCCACACACCTAAGAATGAGATGGCTCCTATCCTCATTTCTTCATCACCTTCCCCACCTCTTGCACCATGCAAGACATCATCCACCCATGGTACTAACCACTCTATTGGTTCTACCTCCTCTTCATTCAACTCAAGAATGAATGAGCTCTCTTCACCCTTCACTCCAAGTGCACCCTTGGATGTGACCACACAACCCCAACCAATCCAAATCATTCCTTTTTTGAATGACTTTGATGAAACTTTGGTGACTTCACCATTTACCCCTCATAACTCACCCATTTCACCAACCTTGGAGAATTTACCTCCACACTCACCCATTTCCCCTTTAGGGAACATGCCTCCACTCTCACCAACATCACCCTTGGAGAACATGCCTCCTCCACCTCCACCAAAATCAAACATTCCAATTTTGGGTGTTCCACTTTCCCTCCTTTTGGGTGATCCATACTATGGGTTTCAACAAACTCATGGTCCTAGTTGTCCATGTTGTCTTTACAACCACTACATCATCCATAACCTTAGGATGGATATGTATGGACTACATAGGAGGTTGCAAGAGTTCTTGCTTGCCTTGTTCTCCATGCCTCCTCCTAGGAGATGAATGATGGAGTTTTCTTAATAATAGTTTTCAACAAAACCAAGCCAAAGAAAGCTACTTATCTAGATTTAATGTTAAGCTAGCTATGTATTAGTTAGTTTTATTTGTCTTTATACTTGCTTACTTAATGAATGTTTCTTGTTGTTGATCTATGGATTTAGCTTTGTGTGTTTCTATCCTTTTGTGCACACTAATCAACTTTAATTTGAAATTAAAATTGAACCTAAATCTATCACAACCTCTAAACTTGACTAAAATTGGTTCAAAATGATATCTAAATTATTTTGTCACCCTTTGTCAAGACATTCTTTGTGAATGTGTTGCTTTATGCAACCCTAGCATAATTTGGTGCAAATAGAGGTAAAATTCCAAGATTTGCAACTATTTGAAAAAGTCTTAGTTTTTCCCAAAACCCAGGAAAAACCTAATTTCAAATCCACTGGACGCGGTTCCTTAAAGACCCGCGGTTCCCTAGCGATATGGAACCGCCGGTCCCTATAAGGTACCGCGGACAGTAAGTGTCTTTTGACGAATTTTTGGTCAAAAATTTTAAAACCCTATACCCTGTCAAGATTCCTTGTTTACTCAAATTGACTAAACATTCCTTGACACTACACATTTTGTATTCAAACTCTTACCTTGATTACATTTTACTTATACCCCAACCTTGAGATTTCATTCTCACACCTTCCCAACCTTGAGAATTCATTCTCACATAACCTTGAGATTTCATTCTCACACTCTCACAATGCCTAACTCCTACATTCCTAACCTTGACATTTCTTTGTCACAACCCCACTCACCCAAAGCTTCCTCATCCAAGCTTTCAAAGAAACCGAAAATCTCGGTTCGACCTATTTGGGTTAAGAAGAATGAACCATCTTCGTCCAAACCACCCAAAAACCCTACCTTCTCTCCAATCAAGTATTGGAATGAGACTTATACCATAAACCCCATCACCGGAGCAAAATAAAATGTTCCCCCACCACCACAATCCTTCAAAACCCCTTAACTCACCCTTTCAACCTTCCCAAACCTCACAAGGCATTGTGAAAACATTCCCAAACCCATTACCCCACCACCAAACCCTAAGTTTGATGCCATACCCCCATCAAACGATTTTGTGTTGCATCATGGATCCTCGTGTGCTTGTTGTCGATTTCAACAAATTGAACTTGCTCATGTGTATGAGAAGTTAAATTTTCTTGAATTCCTCCACACTCGACCTCCTATTCAAGTTTCCGTTCCGGTGGACAAAACTTCGAATGATGCATCGTCGTCTTTTTAGTCTTTTATTTTTTTTGTTTAAGCAATCTTGGAAAATATCACTATTAGACTAGCTTATGCTTAGTGGTTTATTTTCCATAATTATTGCTTTTAGATACTCATATTGTGTGTATGACTATCTTCTTTGTTGTGTCTTTTTTTTTTCTTTTATGTAACCTTTGTGTTGTTTGTGTACTATTTTATTAGTTCTATTTTGAGTTGATCATGGTTAATTTTTACAATTGCTTATGGGTGATTCCATCAATTCTAAGCTTTAACCCATTGACAAGCTTATCATCTTCATTAGATTGAAGTTTGATTTTGTCAATTACCTCTATGGACATACTTAGCAAAATACTTGCTTCTAATTTGAGATTTCTTCTCTCTCTCCCTCTCAAGTTACTTAGTAGGTAGTGATCATATATACATTGGTGTTTCTTTCCTTTCTACTAACCTTTGTGTAGCATGTCACCTTAGCTCACAAACTTGGTGCCCCAAGCAAGGGGGAGCAACCACCAAGGGGGAGCTACTAGCAAAGTTCGATGTTCTTCAAAGACTTGTGCTAACCTTTTTGCTACGACAAAGGGGAGAAATGATAGTGATAAACTAGTTAATAATTCCATATTTTGTGTTTCTACGTAAAAGAGTTTATCGTTTGTCGTAATCAAAAATGGGGAGATTGTTAATGCAAGTGATGCCTAAAAACATTATTAGTGTTAACTAATCTTTCTTAGTTTTGATCACAACAAACCATACAACACATTTAGTGTAAAACACAAAATGAATTATTTAACTAACACTATCATCAAGGTAATAATCATATCACTAACCTTTCTTAATCATACTTAGTGATCATCAAAATGATTATCCTTAAAACTCACTTTTGTTAATATGACAAAAGACTTTTTAATAAACTTTCTTTTTTAGAAAATGTTTTATTAAAATGGAAAATGAAAATTTGAAAATAGCATATTCCAAATGCTGTTAGAATATCTTTTGAAGGTTTCAAATACCTCAGATATTCCCACCCCACTAAAAGACAGAAAACGGAGCGGAGTCTAGTGGCGGTTCCTTAAGTACCTACGCGGTTCCTTAGCGATAAGGTACCGCGGGGTGAGATAAGGTACCGCGCACAGCTAGCCGTTATAGATCCGTTATACTTTGTCTCCTTTAAATAGTGGGTCAAATCTCATTTTCTAGTAAGCCTCTTGGACGTTTTTCTCAGCCCTCTTTCTATTTTCTATAGCATAATCATTAGTAAATGATCACTTAAATTGTTAAGGATGTTTACATACGATTATCCTCTTGATCCCCTCCTTTACCTTGTCCAATGAGAAGATCACTCACTCACTAGTGTTGTGATAAAGATGAATCTATGAGCTAGTCATATTCATCATGATACCCTTTTTGTTTTAGGTCAATCCAATGTATTTATGAATACTTGGACTAGTTGTGTTCATCCAAGTTATTTGTGGATACTTGGATTTGTTGTGTACATCCATTGCATATGTGTTTGCTTGGATTTGTGTTGTGTAAATCCAAGCTACATGTGTGTACTTGGATAAGTCTAGTTTAGTTGTAATAGATACTCAATTAAGATTTTTCTCAATCAATATTCTAATTAAGGTATTCTTAATAATATAATTATTATATTAATTATATATTCCCACCATTAATATTTTAATTACTTTCCATTTCTCCTTAATTAATTTCTTTTCATATTTCAAAAGAATACCATAATTAATATATTAATTATCCACCATTAATATTTTAATTACTTTCCATATATCATTAAAAAAAATTTATATCTTAATATATCATTTATTAATAATAATATTAATAACAATATCCTCAAAACATTTATTTATTTATGTATTTCTCTTTTTTTTCTTAAATAATTATATATCCCACTATATCAAAGAATAATAATTATTATTATTATAATATTTTCAGAATCTTCCACTTTACATTTTATTATACCATTTATTTATTTTAATTATTTATTTATACCTATTAATAATAATTAAAATTAATTATACAGATTATAAGTATAAAACAATAATTAACAATAATTAATAATAATTATACATCACCACCACAACCTAACACCACCATCGTGGTGGCTGTGATGATGTCCGGCCGTCCAGCCGCCACCACAGCGGTGGTTTGGCGGCGGCAGCCCCTTGTTCTTATCAAATCATAGCCAAAAAAACCACCATAGTGAAAATAAAAGTAAACTAAATAAATTATTTTGTCTAATATTGATTGTAACCATCTTGCATGTATAGATCCGAAATAGATATGGGGTTTTTGGGGGTTTTCAAGGTATACCCATTTGGGAATGATAGCAATCCGTCACCCACACACCACCACAAGGTGGTGGCAGCCGGAAAACACCACCACAGCGGCGGTAACCGCAGGGGACAGCGGGTAAGGGAGTTTTGAGGGTTGGAGAGGCGCGGCAAACGTGGGGGGTTGCGGTGATTCGCTGGAAAAAGCCCATCGGAGAAAAAGAATACTCGCCGGAAAATTTTCCGGCGGCGGCAGCCGGTGGCCGGTGGTTGGATATAGAGAGAGATGAGAGAGTATATAGTTTAGGGTTAAGTGTATGTTTTGTTGTTGTAGTGAAAATGAAGAAAAATAAGATTAGATTTCTTTTTATACTAAAATTTATAAAATGTAAGTAGCAAATAGGTAGGAATGTAGGGTGTATTTTGTAAATCTTTTATTTACTTTTTTTTTAAATAATTGTTCGAGGCTCGTTTGGACGACTTAACGGACGATTCAAGACACGAGACTTGCGCCATTGTTTTTAAAATCATTTTTCCAATAAATATGAGTCCTTACTTTGTCGATTTCCGAAAACATTTGCTATTATTTATTTAAATGCCCGTTTAATCATTTCTAGCTATTTCGGTTAGATTTCGCCGTAAAAATAAAATGTAAATTTTATTACTCACGTTATTAGCAACGTTTTAGGATATAATAAAAATACTATTTCTTCATATTTTCAAAGTTTTCGTTTTGAATCGCTTCAACTATTATTTTTATCAGTTTTGCTCAGTCCGTCGTTTAAAACGTCGATAAATATTACAAGTAATTAAATAATAAATATTTAATTTTACGAAGTGTAAACGTAAAAAAATTTAAATTTCTCAGTTCATAAACTAAAAGAAAATATTCTAAATAAATTTGAATTTTAGCTAACACGATCTTCGTTAAATTATCGAGAATAATTAACAAGTTTCGTAAATGTTCGAAAAATCTTAATTTAAACTTTGGTCAAAATTTTCGGGTTGTTATATCATCCACTCCTTTAGGAAGCGACGTCCCGGCGCTTAATTCGCATACGATAGTCTTCAGTCTAACGGTGAAGGGCGAAAAAAACAGGCAAGTCATCGTCTAAGTTCCAAAGAAAGTCAAAAGATATTACATGGTACATGTTCTCCATGATCGGACGTCATTGGACAATGCCGTCTCAAGTTCTCACAACTTACGATCATTCGGCTAGATCACATGCCACATATGTATCTAAAAGCAAAAGGTCAGACGTAAACATCAAACATAGATCTCCACTATTGATCATCGATAAAATCTTAAATGAACCCTTAATAATAGAAAGTATATTTACGAAATCTTCACATCCACGATTAGTCGTCGTTGATAACTTGATCCTCAGCCAATCCATAAGTACATGCTTAAATCCTGGTGACACTTAAACAAGTCACCTATTCTCGGAACGGTTAATGGTTCTCAACAATTAACTTATACAGCTCGCGATCATCGAGACATATTAGAAATGGTCTATCCAAACAAATCACAACTCGAGAGAAGTCCAACGGGTTATTCGTACATAGACGATAATCGACGATCATCATAACGACGGCACCGAACGATTCACATCAACGAAACTCGATTCGAAGAATGGCGTACGCACACCAAACATTCACAAATCAAGCCAGACATACTTGGGCCCACTCATTTATAACTCCTTGTCTACATCAAAAGGCGTCCCTTTCCATGTATACAATAATTAATAAATTCATAGTTAGGGAACTTATAACTTTCTTGTTCAAATGAAAAGGCGTCCCAATCCATTTCAACAAAACGATTATAAGTCATCCTACTCAAGTATTACTACCTCTCAACACGATATCATAACAAAATACCATAGTAAATATAAGGTGTCAATAAACTTATATCATGATTTCCGTATTCAAACGTCCCATTCCATTTGAATAAGGAAAACATGACAATCTAAGGTCCAGTACTTTAAAATTTTCTTATTCAAATGTCCTAATCCATTTAAATAAGACAACCTTAAACGACTCTTAGTTGGGCGAGTTAAAATCTACATATCTAAATGTCCCATTCCTTTTAGATACACAGTAATAAGTCACTCAACCGAATGACTACTACGAGCATATCATTGCTGTACCCAAACTATATATATTTGATTAGAATATATATATCTTAAGTCCAACATTGGCATCCTCCTTTTCGCCAATAAAACGTGGTCATATAAATCAAATCGGGCGTCGCATTACGTAGGAGATATCGTCTCGGATAAATGATTCTTCAAAATCATTAGTAGTATCGAAAACACAAACATCGCATTTATCAATTACGTTTCGAAATGAGATGTCCAAAAATAGTACATCACGATAGATGATAACAATCGAACTTAAACAAGTCGATATGCGATAGGTTACGAAACAATATATACATACTCAAAGTATCAAACGAGTTTCACTCTCGTATTCAGATAATACATAATTATCAAGATCGGTGATTGGCGGTGATGCCAAATCCGATACAAACTCGTATTATAAAATGTACGAAAATCATTTAAGGAACATTGCTTCGTGTGCAATGCCTTTAAATACCATATTACATGCATACATATACATACTACCATTGCTACATACACATAGGTTCACATAATCACAATCAATAAAAAGTAATACAAGAATAGCCTTACCGGAGCCATGCGGAGTAGTTGCGTGCTTAAAACCTTTTAAAACACACCAAAAGTTATAGTTTAGGACATTTTCAAAATCGACCTAGTTCTCTATAACTTGTGGCTCTGATACCAATTTGTAACACCCCCAAATTACCACGCAGCGGAATACCACTTTGGGGCGCTACTCATAGCACATCACACACAATCATAGAAAACGACCTCAAAAGAGACGTTAAAAATATTATACAATCTTGTCCAAAAAGTTTCCCATCCTAATATATATAAAATCAGAGTAGCGTTGGTCCCAAAAACCGTTACCCATCACAATACATTAAATGCTTAAAAGCAGTTTATTCATTTCAAAGGATGGAAAAGTAAACAAAGATTTAGACAAGTAAGCACCAACTTCCTCCTCAAATGCCCCGCTGCTATCCATCTTGATTACCTGAAATACATGTGTAAAATCATCAACACAAAGGTTGAGCAAGTCTATAGGTTTTACAAATTAATTTGAACACAAGCAAAGATTATAAGTTTGTGGCATACTTGAAGGCAACAAGCATCAAATAATAATTTCCATCAACAATAATAATTGTATATAGTATAAATTGCAATAAGCTCATGGAACCGAGCCCTTAGACACTCCCTTTAGAGGTCTGATAAGACAGGAGATTTATTAATTGTCGGTTACCTCTAGATTATTGGTACATTGCCGTATACCTGACTTCTCAATACAATATGTTCAAACAGTGTGGAGGTCGGGCCTAAGCTTCTATGACAAGTCCACAAAAACTGAATCGGGGCGGCTTCCCCCATAGATCTATTAATTGTACTAGCGGTTAACCCATCATAGGTTAATTAACGGTCCATAATTGAGGTTTTAACAAAGGCAATCACTTAATGCAATTTAAAGGCAACCACGGGTCCATTCATAGAGGGACAAGCATACCATAAAAGACTTGTGTTCCAAGTTTATGAAAAACATGTATTCCCGCTCGCGGGTTTAAAAACCATTTACAACATAGTAAAAAGCAAGGATATAGACTTACCTTAAACGCAGACAATCAGCAGAATACAAGTGTCAACACCTCACGGCATATCATAACCTAATACTACTTCACATAATTATCAACACAGCACCACATAGTCTACACGGCTTGATTCCAATAGTCGCAATACACCATAAATAGCTAATAATCATGTAACGTCAACAATATCCCTTCGCGGTTGTAATTAATTCCACAGCTATGCTCCAATCGTTTGGTGAGGTTTATGTTTTGGTGTTTTCCCGATGGATGGTTACATCAACTCGACACAAAATAATTAATAAAATTTAACTCGTAAAACTTTGGTGGTTGGCTAAATAAAATAAAATGATAAAATAAATCATATAATATATTCGGTATATAATTTATATGTGAACATGACGCACATAATTCATGTCGTAAGTTATTATTTAGAACAGACCTTTAAAAATGTATTTCTTAAATTTTATATTATATCCTTCGGTTATAGTAGAGTATACGAAGTTATTTTTATATAATTCGACACTCGTTCGAAAATCATTATATAACTCATTAAAATTTATTTATCATATTTAACGTTAAATGTCATATTAACTAAAATAATACTTTTCGAAAGTTATTATATAACGTAGTTATTCGTTATCAATTTCTTTTATAAATGTATACATTTTTAGAAAATTCCGGCATGACCTTGCCGTTTTTATAACATTTTCCATGTATATAAAATACATAAATTTTCATACTTTGTCTCAATCAATACTCAATTAATATTTTTCTCAATCAATATTCTAATTAAGGTATTCTTAATAATATAATTATTATATTAATTATATATTCCCACCATTAATATTTTAATTACTTTCCATTTCTCTTTAATTAATTTCTTTTCATATTCAAAAAATACCATAATTAATATATTAATTATCCACCATTAATATTTTAATTACTTTCCATATATCATTAAAAAAAATTTATATCTTAATATATCATTTATTAATAATAATATTAATAACAATATCCTCAAAACATTTATTTATTTATGTATTTCTCTTTTTTTCTTAAATAATTATATATCCCACTATATCAAATAATTATTATTATTATTATAATATTTTCAGAATCTTCCATTTTACATTTTATTATACCATTTATTTATTTTAATTATTTATTTATACCTATTAATAATAATTAAAATTAATTATACAGATTATAAGTATAAAAGAATAATTAACAATAATTAATAAGAATTATACATCACCACCACAACCCAACACCACCATCGTGGTGGCTGTAATGAAGTCCGGCCGTCCAGCCGCCACCACAGCGGTGGTTTGGCGGCGGCAGCCCCTTGTTCTTATCAAATCATAGAAAAAAAAAACCACCAGAGTGAAAATAAAAGTAAACTAAATAAATTATTTTGTCTAATATTGATTGCAACCATCTTGCATGTATAGATCCGAAATAGATATGGGGTTTTTGGGGGTTTTCAAGGTATACCCATTTGGGAATGATAGCAATCCGTCACCCACACACCACCACAAGGTGACGGCGGCCGGAAAACACCACCACAGCGGTGGTAACCGCAGGGGACAGCGGGTAAGGGAGTTTTGAGGGTTGGAGAGGCGCGGCAAATGTAGGGAGTTGCGGTGATTCGCTGGAAAAAGCCCATCGGAGAAAAAGAATACTCGCCGGAAAATTTTCTGGCGGCAGCGGCACGGCGGCAGCCGGCGGTTGGATATAGAGAGAGATGAGAGAGTATATAATTTAGGGTTAAGTGTGTGTTTTGTTGTTGTAGTGAAAATGAAGAAAAATAAGATTAGATTTCTTTTTATACTAAAATTTATAAAATGTAAGTAGCAAATAGGTAGGAATGTAGGGTGTATTTTGTAAATCTTTTATTTACTTTTTTTTTAAAATAAGTGTTCGAGGCTCGTTTGGACGACTTAAAAGACGATTCAAGACACGAGACTTGCGCCATTGTTTTTAAAATCATTTTTCCAATAAATATGAGTCCTTACTTTGTCGATTTTCGAAAACATTTGCTATTATTAATTTAAATGCTCGTTTAATAATTTCTAGCTATTTCGGTTAGATTTCGCCGTAAAAACTGAATGTAAATTTTATTACTCACGTTATTTGCAACGTTTTAGGATATAATAAAATACTATTCCTTCATATTTTCAAAGTTTTCGTTTTGAATCGTTTCAACTATTATTTTTATCAGTTTTGCTCAGTCTGTCGTTTAAAACGTCGATAAATATTACAAGTAATTAAATAATAAATATTTAATTTTACGAAGTGTAAACGTAAAAAAATTTAAATTTCTCAGTTCATAAACTAAAAGAAAATATTCAAAATAAATTTGAATTTTAGCTAACACGATCTTCGTTAAATTATCGAGAATAAATAACAAGTTTCGTAAATGTTCGAAAAATCTTAATTTAAACTTTGGTCAAAATTTCTGGGTTGTTATATATGTATTTATGTAGCATTAGTGATACCGAAGTAGGACTCTCTTCCGTTCGTCTTCATCATTCACTGGACATAAGGTACGGATTCTCCGTCCTTTCAGTATGGACATTCTTTCCTTATTAGGATTCCCCGTATGCAGCCAACTGTTTTCCCTAATATATGTTTTATATGTTTTGATTGCTTATGTTTAATTAGAATACCTAAAGCCATATACATGCATGACCAGTTTCACCTAGTTATGGAGGTACCATAACCATAACACTAGAGGCACTCGTATTATGACTTCCCCACGGCGGAGTGATTGCTCGTGGCGTCCCTTTCAGCTTTTGGCCATTTATTATATTATCAGGTGGGGCGTATGGGTGCATCCTAGTTACATGTTTTCAACAGATTACCCAGTGTGAATGTGGTGTGTGCCTTGCATCCTTCACAAGGAGCTGATCCCTCCTACCCAAAACCAGTATATTAAATTAGAGGCAACCCCTCTAATTTGCATGACGAGGTCACCCCTCCAAGTATTCATGCACGTTGATTTTCATGACCTATATTGGCTAATGGTAAAATATGATAAACAGTTTTCACAAGATAAACATAAGGCTTTTCAAAATATAAAACCAGTTTTACTAAGATATAACCGGGTTATTCAGGACTTGGTTTCTTCCATTGTTTCATGCTTATATGCTTATATTATTCATGCTATACTTGTACATCCGTGCACTGAGCGTATTGCTCAGTCGTTTTCCTTTTCATGTTCCCAAAACGGCAGGTACTCAGGGACGCTCGTAGACTTTAAGCGTACGTGCATATGGATTGGAAGCTTTCTAGCCTTCTTTACTTTATGCATTTATCTATACTTTGATACTCATTTCCATGGACATTGTTTAGTCCTTTCATTTACAGTACTTATGTTTTTGTGTGATGAGTTCTACTTTTGGACTACCAATGTTTGATTCTGGTATTTTCCTTTATGGTCATGTAATGTTTTAGACATTTACCCTTGTATGCTTTGATGACACGCCATAATCACGCGTGACATTCCATTTATCAAAATGGGGTGTTACAGTTATGGTATCAGAGCCAAGGCTTCGACATGTAGGCTCTCAAAACATGACCTGTGGTTAGTGGGTAGTCACTGTGGTCTTCCTAGAACTGACAGTCGATTTTCATTCATTCATCATTTTCATGCATACATATATATGTCATTGTCGTAGGTTTATGACTAAGTAATGGTTGGTACAAGACTGGCCCTATTTAGTCGCATGTGTTTTTATCGAAATTTTTAAATTTGGGACCGACCCATAGGCGTCCCCTCTCCATGTCTTTTATTTTGGGTGAACTAACCATAGGCGTTCACTCTCGAGCATACAAAAGTTTTCATAAAACTGCATCATGCTTTCATGTACACATTTTCTTGCATAAAAAAAATCTCTCTCATGATTTAGTGGTATAAATTTTTTTTTCATGTATATATTTTATGTTTTGATCAGTTTGATCATGTATTTTATGTTATACTGTCAGATGGTTCTCACACGCGAGCAGGAACAACTCAATGCAGCAATCCAAGCTGCAATGCAAGCTTTGCTTCCTCAGCTGAGGAACGACATCAGGGCTGAGGTTTAGGCTGCCAACAATCAGCAGCATCACCTAGCACCTCCTTCTCCTCCTCTAGTGACATTGGCTACATGGCTGTAGAGATTTCAACAAGCTCCGTCCTCGAGCTTTCGAGAGAACAGATAGCCCCAGTGAAGCTGAAAGCTTGTTGGTTCACATCGAGAAGATCTTCGATGTCATGGGTTGTGACCCCGTCTTCAAGTCGAGGTTGGCATGCTACCGGTTCGAAGGAGATGCGTTAAATTGGTGGTTAGCATTGAAGCAGTCTGAGGGAGGTGATAATTGGGTGGCTGGTTTGACATGGGCTCAGTTCAGAGATAGGGTGATGGAGCAGTTCTTTCCCAAGGCTGAACAAGACAAGCTGAAGAGAGAGTACCGTGAGATCCGACAGAGAGCTGGGGAGAATAGCAACGAGTTCATGCAGCGCTTTCTTCGCTTAGCTGGTTTCCTTGGTGCAGCGGCAGGTACTCCTGAAGAGCAGGTACACCACTTCAGGTGGGCTCTTCGCACATCGGTCGCAAACAACTTGGTGTGTGCTACGTTCAACACGGTAGCACAAGTGGCCGATGCAGCACGTAAGCTGGAGATGCTGCAGGAGAGAGATGAGTTCGGGGAAGCAGAGAGACCCGAGAAGAGGTAAACATTCGTATTCAAGCGGTGACCAATCCTTATTCTTTCAGTATATGTCAATATTTCATCTCTTTAAATTGTATCTTCCAGGAAGAAGACTTGGGACCGGTCTCAACCGGCTACTCAGCAGCAGCCTAATCAGCCCAAGGGAAACGGTCAGACTAATGTCTGTTCTGCTACGGATAGGCGTGGCGGTAATGATAATTACCGTAACAACGCTGGACACTCCAACAGCAGCAGGTCCTTATACTTACGCATTTTCTTATGATTTCATGTTATAACTCATAATTCTGACACATTAGCAAATCTTCTACCAGGAACCATGGAAACGGTAGGGACCAGAACCAGAGGGGTTCACAGCCTATCCGTCCATCTATCACTGGTATTCAATCTTACGATTATCTGCATTGTTTTTTGTACCCTATTATCATGTCTCATGTATAATGTCCTATCAGGTTCCCAGCCAGCCAGAGCACCTGCTGGAGGATATACTCATCCTCTTTGCTCTACTTCCCACCGTAGGCACCCAGGGCCGTGTCGCCGCGACAGTGACGCATGCTTCAAGTGTGGTCTTCCTGGCCATCGCATGAAGGACTGCCACAAGGGCGAGATGGAGGGCACACCGGGACTTGCTGATACCAAGCCGCCTCCTACCACTGGACGTGTTTACACGACATCTCGCGATCAGGACAATAAGTCTATAGGTACCATCACTGGAATCTTGTATATGTATGGTCAAGCTGCATGTGTTCTGTTTGATACGGGTGCTACTCACTCGGTCATTTCTACTACTTATGCCAAGAATGTTAGGATACTCCCCATGCCACTAGAGAATAGACTTAGTATTTCCACGCCTTTGAGAGACTTTGTACTTATAACCCATGTGTTTAAGAGCCTTCCCCTAGAGTTTAACGATAAGGTTCGTCCTGTTGACGCACTTTCGCTGGACATGAATGACTTTGACATGATTTTAGGCATGGATTGGCTATCTAAGCATCATGCTACCATAGACTGCCATTCATATCGAGTGATCTTCGGTGATGTTAATGCACCAGAGTACATTCATAACGGGTTCGTACCCGGCAGGTCTGTACAAATCATATCAACCCTGCAAGCACGTGCACTACTGTCACATAGATGTGAGGGTTATCTGGCTACGGTTCATGACATGCATGCTGAAACCCCATCAATTCAGGATCAACCGATAGTGTCAGAATTTCAAGATGTATTTCCAGAAGAACTTCCGGGCATACCACATGCACGTGAAGTAGAATTCAATATCGAGCTCATCCCAGGAGTTGAGCCGATTTCCATGGCTCCTTATCGCATGGCTCCCATAGAGTTAAAGGATGTTGGAAATACGTTTTACGTATTTATGAAGGATCGGTCGCTCCAACGATATATTAATATAATGGGCTCGTGATCTATTTAGTAAAGATATAGTCCATATAGCCCACATGTAGGGTGGGCTATATATACCCCTCCTAGCATATTAGGAGGGGTTGGTGATTTCATATTTTCTCATAATCAATCTTTACTTTCTCTCTCTACTCTTCTCTTTTCTCTCCTTTCTCTCTCTTCACCCTCCTCTCCATTCATCTCCTTCTTATATTATTAATCATCCATACATTAAATCCTTCTAATCCAATCATGTTAGAATAGGCCAAGATTACATAGACCTTCAATTGGTATCAAGAGCCTGGTTAGATTGGTTTATTCTTGTTTTTCTTTTGTTTGATTTTGATGGGTTTTGGTTTAATCACGCTTAAATCTTAAAAAGTTTGTATTTTTTATAAAAAGTTTGTGTTTTTATGCTTTAAATCATAATTAAATCTTTGATTTACTTATTTTATATAAAAATCACAAATTTTTATTCAAAAAACAATTTTTTATAATCAGTTTTTTCATATCAGTTCTTTAAGATCCATTTTAATTTTTTATTATTAGTTTTTCTTTTATCAGTTTTTTATAATCAGTTTTTTATATAATCTTTTTTTATAAATTTTTTTATATAACCTTTTTTATCCTATCTGGGTTTTCTTTTATCAGTTTTTTATAACCATTTTAATTTTTTATAATCAGTTTTTTATATAACCTTTTTTATCCTATCTGGGTTTCGAGTTCTGTCCAACGAATCTGTCTAATCTTTTTTTAATTCAATAGGGCCTCGAGATCTGTCCAACAAACCTGTCCAAAACTGTCCCAACATAACTGTTCTTCCATTCATATTGTTCCGAACGAACAAGTTCGGAACGATCCAAAAGTTCCGGATCAAAGAAAGTTCCGAATCAGATTCTTCCGAACCAAAAGTTCCGGATCAAAGAAAGTTCCGATTCAGTTTCTTCCGAACCAAAAGTTCCGGATCAAAGGAAGTTCCGAATCAGTTTCTTCCGAACCAAAAGTTTCGGATCAAAGAAGTTCCGAATCAGTTTCTTCCGAACCAAAAGTTCCGAATCAAAGAAGTTTCGAATCAATTTCTTCCGAACCAAAAGTTCCGGATCAAAGAACTTCCGAATCAGTTTCTTTCGAATCAACAATAGTTCCGAACGAAGCATTTTTGATTCAAACATAACGGGAATAAACAGATTCAAGACTCGACTCCATCATATAACAAACCCACACCTCTCTTGACCTAACACAGAATCAAGAAAACTCTCAAACAACTCTCAATTCTCAACCCACACTCACTCGACGTCAAAACAAAACAACTTCACTCGACTCACACTCTGACACCATCTGACCCAAAGATTCGAAAAAACACCAACGGTTCCCAACAGACTCGACACCGACCCCAACACCCAACCTCACCCAATAATCCCTCACCCTTACTTTGGATTCGTCTGACACCAAAAGAATCAACAAAGACTCACATCAATCAAACTGTTCGAAAACAAACTCTCGACAATCAAACACTCGTGACTCAAAACAAAAAGACAACAGACTCAATCAAGACTCAAGACCCGACTCAACCCTCGTCTAAAACCGACTCACCAAAAGACTCGACTTGACTCCCGAAAAACCCACGACCAACAAAACAAATCTCACTCAAACAAAAAACTCTTAGACTC
This sequence comes from Glebionis coronaria, assembly GCA_025667525.1. Taxonomy (NCBI): domain Eukaryota; kingdom Viridiplantae; phylum Streptophyta; class Magnoliopsida; order Asterales; family Asteraceae; genus Glebionis; species Glebionis coronaria. Next base: position 297,264,522 of record CM046876.1, on the reverse strand, counting down.
GATTTAAACCTTCTCTCTTTTGATTTACTCACACTCGGACTCCAATCACCAAACACCCACACCTCTCGACTCACACTCATCGACCACACAACAGTCTATCTAAATGATCTCAGATTTGATTTTCGTGATATTCATACATGCATGCTAAGATCTTAACACGAAATTAACATCATCATCGATCTGTGAGTATAAACTCATTTGATTTTCGAAATTAAGATAAACTATTAACAAATATGTTGTAGTTTCTTGTCTTGATTTCGATTTGAAACAAAGAAATCACCAAAGACTCAATCAAAACATCACAAGAAAGACTCGACAGGTGATAGACAACAGACTCGAAAAACATTAAAAGGAGATACCTACCCGAGACCTTGTAACAGATCTGGAAGACGAATCATCTTGTTTATTGGGGATGAGATGAGAGGATGAATCATCTGGTAACAAATCTTGTTTATATATTGATATGTTGCATGCGACGGTTATGATTAATTGAGATAAGTGGGGTTTCGAAATTTAGGGTTTGTGATTTCCAGTTTAATAGTTTGGTGATTATTTGGTGTATTGGAGTAGATTGGGTTTGGGTTTGAACAATTGATTGTTTTGAGAGAAAACAGATGAAGAGACGGAGGTTTCTAGGTGAGGAGAGAGAGAGAGATTAGGTTGTTGGTTTTGTGAGGGAGAGAGTTTGCATCTGTTTTTGGTTTATTCAAATTGACGGAGGAAACAAAGTAGTGCCAAGCATTCAATTTTCATGGGACACGTATTTTCAAAGAAATCGACTTTCAAAAAACGAATATCAGATTTTTCTTCACTTTTATTTCTATTTTTAGTTTCATTATTTTTATTAAGCTAACTTTTTAAATTTAAAATTTTAAAGTTAATTTTTTTTAGTAAAGTTAATTTTGTATTATTAGTTTTTAGTACATCGTGTTGAGGCGGGTATCTTGAAAGTATTAACGTGAAAAAATATTTGACGGGTTAAAAGTTTTTGTGGCCGGATTTGAAGACAAAAGTAACGAGTCATAGTGACGGGATTTATTTTTGGAGTGAGCCGAATTTAAGTTGGACCTATTAGTATCCGGTTTAATCTATCATCGTTAGAGCCGACAACAATCTTTGAGCCGAGAAAAGAGTCTTATCATCAATCGTAGATTTTTTAAAAGTTATTTACGGATCCTTCGAAGTTCCTTCACGAATTGGCAAATTCCGAAAACAACTACAATCACGATCATTTTTCATCATAATTAAATGGAGTCTTTGAATTCAACGTTTCAAGAGGGAGAATTACATCAAGTGAAAGCCAACGCTAGAGAAAGTGGTATAACTTTATTTCGAATGCTTCAGTATCATCTAGTTAATCTTTCACGGCTTCAAGGAGGGAGAGAATTTATGACAATCTTTGGTCAAGATCGTCATATATTCATCGACTCAATATTCACCACTTTGAGCCAACTCGCCGAGCAACTTAACAATGAAAACTTTAATCATTCTGCATCGGCACTTGCATACCAGACTCTTGTGACACAACTCACGCCTTTCCTCCAAGTCAATATCATCAAGTCTGAAAGTTCAGTGATTTGCCAATCGTTTCTTCGAGATACACATACCGAGCTTCGAGTTTTCTGTGATACAATTTTGAAACTCATGACATCGGTCTCGTCTTCGATTTATGAAAGATCTCGACTTCAGCAAGGGTATGATAATGGAGTGCAAGACTCTTGGATGCAAGAGGAAATTGGTCATACGGTTGAAAACTTGGAGCCTAACAATGCCAAGAACACGGAATCAGGAGGACAACATGATACCAGTGGCACGTCAGGGAATGTTCACGAGATCTCTTTTGATGACACCTTACCCGTTTATGACGAAGAGCCTTCAAACATGGTACAATGTAATGTTGTTTATGATGTATATGTTGATGCCATGTCGCATATTGAGCATTCTGAACCTAATTATGACAACCATGGGATGGAAAAGAGTGATAGAAATACCACTTCTGATTCATCCGATGTGAGTCATAATGGGGGAGAAAGTGTTCAAAATGCTAAACATCATGATAATTGTCTTTTGACTACTTCTGATTCTAAGATTAGAAAGCTCGAAACGATTGTAGCTCAACAATCAAAAGATCTTGAGGATGCCAAACTTGAATTTTCTAAGAAAACGGACAAATTTGAAACATACTTTGAAAAACTTGAAAAGTCAAACGTTGTTCTTGAAAGAAAATTGGATCAAAAGGTTTTAGATTCTAAAGCTGAAAAGGATAATCTTTTGAAACAAATTCAGTTACTAGAGTCTAATTTGGCATCCCAAGATAGTTTGCTCAAAGAAAATGAAACGTTAAAAGCCCAAGTTCAAGAAAAGGTGTTTGCTATAGTTGCGTTGAAAAACGAGTTAAGGAAAAATAGAGGACCTAGTGTGGACACTAAGCTTGAAAAACCATCAATCTTGGGGAAACCGCCTACAAATCAGTTCTTCAGACAACCGATTGTCAGACAACCTACTGCATTTAGATCCGAGCGACCACTATCCTCGAGACCGCGGTTTGCCTCCCAAGTTGATTTGGGTCATATTTCTAGAACAGTCACTCCACCAACTAGGCCTAATGTGACTAAATCAGTTTTAGCAAGACCTCATCACATGATTGCCTCTAGTTTCTCTAAGAATAGTTCAATGAACACGTCTAGAACTAGTTCAACTGAAGTGCGCCAGGATTTTGGTCAAAGGGAAGCTAAGCAAAAGACACAAGTAAGAGATAGGAATTTCAAACCTAGTCAGATGCCTTCTAGTTTACCCAACACTGCTAACCGTAGCATGTCACATCCTAGGAGCATCAATCAATCATCTAGGAATTCTAGATCTTACTCGGACATTAAATATGCTACTTGTAAAACATGTAGAAAATGTGTCTTTACGGCAAATCATGATTCTTGTATCAAGAAACTAATTAATGAGGTGAACTCCCGTGCTAGACTTAAATCCCAGTGGGTTGCCAAAATCAAACCCATTGGTAAAATATGGCGCCCCACTGGTAGAACTTTCACTCTTGTAGGAAACGAGTGCCCTTTAACTAGGATAGTCTCTGATTCTACGAAGACTACTAGGGAGGAAATTGCAAAGGATGATACATCACTTAAGCCTGAACTTAAGGTTTTCTATAAAAGGAAACGTTTGCCAACTAAGACAAGTGAATCATCCCCTCAGGCCACCTCTGACACAAGTAAAGCCAACTGTGAACCCCCATGTGCTTATATAATTGATATCGCTAACCCACGTCAAATCATGCAAATTCCTAATGAGATTGCAGGTACCAAAGTTGATGTTCCAAAAGAACGAAGCGGTCCAATCGTTGTGTACCGTTCAACTAAGGACACTCTCAGAGTTTGGTTGCTGAAGAAGCAGATATCAGAGAAACAAGTGTCTCAGGGGATTCATGGTTAAGCTTAATGTAAAGAGGACTTACAGTCACATAACAGACTGTAACTCGCTCTCAAAAGACAGGAAAGTTCATCCCGATGATGACTTATCCTCTTAACGAGAAATTAAGTTTTCTCGGGCATGAGCTAAATTTAAAAACATTCGAAGTTTTTTAAGCTCATGCACTATGGCTCCTCGTTAAATGACAGACGATGACCCGGTCTTCAGAGACAGGGAAGTTTATCTTCGCAACGATAACTTACCCTCAAAACGAGAAATTAATGTTTCTCGGACACGAACTTATATTAAAACCATTCAAAGGTTTTTAAGCTCTTGTACATGGTTTATCATTAAATATCAGATGGTAACCCGTGCTTCAAAGAAAGGAGAGTTTATCGCCGATGATAAACTTATCCTAACAACGAGAAATTACGTTTTCTCGGGCATGAGCTAATATTAAAAACATTCGAAGTTTTTAAGCTCATGCACAATGACATACAGTTAAATGTCAGACTGTAACTCGAACTTCAAATAAAGGAAATATTATCTTTTATGATAACTTATCCTCATAACAAGAAATTAACATTTCTCGGTCATGAGCTTGTATTAAAACATTCGAAGTTTTAAGCTCAGAAAGGAAAGTGTATCTTTTAAATAAGAGAACTTTTCCTCGTAACGAGAAATTAACCTTTCTCGGTCATGAGCTTTCTGTTAAAATAGTCAAAGTTTTCAAGCTCATGAACACGACTTCTAAGTAAATGTCAGCTTAGGACTCGTTCATCAGATAAATGGAAAGTTTATCGCCGATGGTAACTTATCCTTAACAACGGGAAGTTTACAACTTCTCGGACTTGAGCTCGTTTTGTAAGATATTCAACATCTTAAGCTCAAGTAATTGTTTTTCAAAACTTTAAACACAATTTTTCAAGAATTTTTCAAAAGGTTTTTTCTAAATCTTTCAAAATTGTGTGTTCAAAATGTTTTGATAAAAAGAGCATGTCTTCTGGAATCGATAATATTTACGAACCTAGAAATGTCATTCAATAATGACACGGGATTGTAAATAAAGTTCGAGCAGAAGTTTAAAAGATTTAAAACATGCTCCATTATGGTTTGCTATTATTTCTGATAGTAACCCGCTTTTCACTTTGAAGTCAAGCATTTCACCTGAAAGCTTTGACTTCAGAATCCGAAGTTATCATCTCCACCTACCGTAGCAACTTACAATTGATATCTACATACTCGACGATGTGACTACTCAAACGGTGACTACAACTCTTTCAATAGAACACGGGCCAACAATTGAGGGGGAGCAATTGTCCAGCATTCAGAATCCTTGATGCCAAGAGTGCCAAGTTCACATATTGGTGTCAAGACAACGATATCAATCATACACATGGAGTCAAGAGATAACTTCAGAAGTTACGAGGAAGACCAACATTCGTGAACAAGAACCATGTGCTTCTTTCATATGATGTTCTCCATCATTCAGGTCCAACCTCGTAAATTGCTAATATTGTGAATTCATTATCATATATGATCTTTGCACGTGATAAATACCTTACACTTGTGTTTAAAAGGTATTTAATTTACGTTTCAAGTAGACCCTCATTAATTTGAGGGGGAGCTTGTGTAACTCATGAAGATAATTGGCTTTGCATTTTTCTTCCCATATTTTCTTAAAATGCTATTAAATAAATTGATATTAAAAACATCGATTGGGTTAATATTTTTAATATGGGGGAGAAAATGTGATTTAATATGGGAAATGATTAATCACAAATGCTTTGACTTAACGTGTTAGTTCATCCCGACATGTGCGAAATGTTTTCGGATATCGTAGCATATGTTAAGGGGGAGCAAAATGGATTTGCACTTCACAATGGATTTCATGGTGACATACACTTACCCAAAACATCTCTATTCACGACGGTGAAGATTATGGTGACATAAGGATGGTAGGATAGGTTAAAGTCCAATGATTTCTCTAGATTCGGAGGAATCTTCCCAAGGACATTCCATAGCTAGAAATAGTAGTCCTTAGGAAAGATGGAGAAAGATTGTGAACGTAGCTGAATGCCGACCAAGTACTTAAGTTAGCACTGGAACAATCACAACAAGGTGCTAGTTATGACGTATTGGTAAGTATTGAAGGGGTTGAAGAATGAAAAAGAATTGTAATGATAAAGGGTGTAGAGAAAGAAGCCCTCCTTACAACCTTAGGCAGAAAACGGGTCAATTCATATGCTATTGAGATCATTTTAATGATGCTTGATATTGAAGATAAGACATCATAGACTCAGTGATACAATGCACAACCCTTCCCAGCTAACTCAGATATCTCTCAAAAGATATTTGTTTTAATCACACAGAGGCAACACATTATCTATTGATTTATTCACTCCGAATAAATTGGTATTAAAATGGTGGCACTCCTCTCCAGCCTCCGATCACTAAAAATCCAAAATGCACGATTGAGTCTAGAGCCATTTGAGATCATCAAATATCTCATTCGGACACACTTTCATATTTCCTTGCTTCTTCACACACTGTGAAAAGTAAGAAAGATCTTAAGAGTCCTACGCAAAATCTTCATGATCTTGCCTGAACATCCGAGTAATACGAAAGTATTTACAATGAAGATGGAAATCCTTCTTGAGAGAATATCAAAAAGCTCATGGTAGGAGCTTGTGCGATTCTTTATGAATCAAACTTATGATAACTGGAAAGCAACAGTGGTTTAAACTCTTAAATGAATTTAAACACGTTCCAGGCCTCTACGCAATATCTTAGTGATCTTGCCAGAACATTCAGAGTAATACTATTAAGTATTTACTGTGATGAGTGGAAATCCTTCTAGTGTTAACCTCAAACAGCACTTGGTAGGTGACTTGCAAGATTCTATATGAATCAAGCTCGTGACAAATGGAAAGCAACGATGGTGCGGTTCTTAATTGAACTTCACTTGTTCCAGGAACATGAATTGACGGCTTCAAATAATGCGGATAATATTATCCAAATGATTCACTCTTTACGTTCGCAGTCAGCTTTGGACGGTCGAGTAAAGAGAACGTGTTTACCCGCGAAATCTTGTCAAGGAGGTTCTTTATTGAAACTACCTGCCACAAGTACGATATTTAATATCGTCCAACGGTCTTCACCGACCGGAGGTAAAATTCTACCGAATTAGAATGAAATGTTCAAGGCCATTTCATCCGCGTATATGTTTTGTTGCTAACTGTCTTATGCAGCGTAACAAGAAGGTGGAATTGCGGTATACAATCCAGAAGAAGTCGTCACCACATGCTTATACTACATACACTTAGTACTTCAACGAATTCAAGAAAGTCTGAAGGTCAAGTCTTCCGCTGTATCAAACTCTGAAGCTTTCAAGAATTTAAAAGTATAAGTATGTGGAACATGAAGTCACGAAGAGGCAAATATCACAAGTGAAGAATGCACAAGGTCAAGGAAAGGAAACATGCTCAAGACTAAAGTCAAAGATCACATCAAGCATATTCACAAGAACAAGATCGAAGACTCAAGCATAGATGCTAGGTTTAAGATTTTGTAAAAAGATGTGACCTCCCTTAGGGGGAGATTGTTGGAAATACGTTTTTTCCAATAAAGTCTCGGTCACATCTTAGTTAGCATAGATCACGAGATATAGACTATTTAGAACTTTGTCTCTTGGAGCGACCTCCCTTAGGGGGAGATTGTTGGAAATACGTTTTACGTATTTATGAAGGATCGGTCGCTCCAACGATATATTAATGTAATGGGCCCGTGATCTATTTAGTAAAGATATAGCCCATATAGCCCACATGTAGGGTGGGCTATATATACCCCTCCTAGCATGTTAGGAGGGGTTGGTGATTTCATATTTTCTCATAATCAATCTTTACTTTCTCTCTCTACTTTTCTCTTTTCTCTCCTTTCTCTCTCTTCACCCTCATCTCCATTCATCTCCTTCTTATATTATTAATCATCCATACATTAAATCCATCTAATCCAATCATGTTAGAATAGGCCAAGATTACGTAGACCTTCAAAGGAGCTGAAGGATCAAGTGCAAGAACTTCTAGAACGAGGTTTCATTCGATCGAGCGCATCTCTATGGGGCGCACCGGTCTTATTCGTTAAGAAGAAGGACGGCAGTATACGTCTTTGCATAGACTATCGCGAGCTCAACAAGATTACCATCAGGAATAGGTATCCACTACCACGAATAGAAGATCTGTTTGACCAACTCCAAGGAGCCAAACACTTCTCCAAGATTGATCTTACGTCAGGCTACCATCAGCTACGGGTTAAGGAGCAGGACATCGCCAAGACTGCTTTTCGTACACGTTATGGCCACTACGAATTTGTAGTCATGCCATTCGGCCTGACCAATGCTCCAGCAGTGTTCATGGATTTGATAAACAGAATCTTCCATGAATTTTTGGACAAGTTCGTCATTGTCTTCATCGATGACATCCTGATTTTCTCAAAGTCCAAGGAGGAACACGAAGACCATCTTCGTACAGTACTACAGATTCTTCGCCAGAAGCAGCTGTATGCTAAGTTCTCCAAGTGTGAGTTCTGGTTAGACAAGGTGGCATTCTTAGGTCACATTGTATCAGTAGAAGGAATCACTATGGATCCAACAAAGGTTGAGGCTATTACTAAGTGGCCAAGGCCGACATCAGCGACTGAAGTCCGCAGTTTCTTAGGCTTAGTTGGCTATTACCGTAGGTTCATGGAGAACTTTTCCCGCCTAGCACTACCATTGACCAAACTGATGCGGAAAGGAGAGAAATTCGTCTGGACTAAAGAACGAGAGAAGAGCTTTGAAGACCTGAAGCAGAAGTTAGTATCTACACCTATTCTTACTCTCCCATCTGGTACGAGTGGATTTCAAATCTAAAGTGATGCATCAGGGAAAGGACTTAGCTGTGTTTTCATGAAACATGGGAAAGTGATCGCGTACGCTTCACGGCAGCTCAAGCCTTATGAGGAAAATTACCCAACGCATGACTTGGAACTTGCTGCAGTCGTGTTTGCATTGAAGATATGGAGGCACTACTTGTATGGGGAATCATGTGATATTTTCATGGACCACAAGAGCTTGAAGTATATCTTCACTCAGCATGAATTGAACATGAGACAGAGGAGATGGTTAGAGCTGTTGAAGGATTATGACATTAATCTGCAGTATCATCCCGACAAGGCGAATGTAGTAGCAGATGCACTTAGCAAAAATTCCGGAATGATCAACGGCATTGAGATTGAGGAAGAAATCATAAGGGACTTGGAGCGACTGGACATAGAAATCATGGTACGTGGACAACATGGTTACTGGGCTAATCTTAAAGTAGAAACCGAGTTGCTCCTAGGATCAAGGAAGCTCAGAGAGATGATGGAGAAATCTTGGCGATAATTCAGAATTTGGAGAAGCAGACAGAATTCAGAGTAGATGCCGATGGTATCTTATGGCAGGGTACGAGACTTTGTGTTCCTGATGATCAAGAACTCCGGGAAGCCTTGTTAGCTGAAGCTCATAGCTCCCCATTTTCTATACATCCTGGTTCGACTAAGATGTACCATGACATCAAGCAGTACTTTTGGTGGAGTGGTATGAAACAGGATATTGCCACTTACGTCTCCAAATGTCTTACCTGCCAGTAGGTTAAGATCGAGCATCAGCGATCTGGCGGTCTCCTTCAACCGTTAGATATTCTAGAGTGGAAGTGGGACAAAATCACCATGGATTTTATGACTGGTCTTCCGCCAACCAAGAGGAAGCAAGATGCAATTTGGGTTATCATAGATCGACTTACCAAATCAGCTCATTTCTTACCGATCCACAAGGAAGATTCGGTCAGTAAACTCGCCGATACGTATAAAAGAGAGATCATGAGACTCCACGGTGCTCCATCCAGCATCGTCTCAGACAGAGATCCTCGATTCCCTTCGTGATTTTGGAAGAGTCTGCAGAAAGCTTGGGGTACACAACTTAAGCTTAGCACGACTCTTCATCCTCAAATAGACGGGCAGTCGAAGCGAACGGTTCAGACATTGGAAGACATGTTGAGGTCATGTGCGTTGGAATGGACGGGTGATTGGGACGATTATATCTGTTTGGTGGAGTTTGCATACAACAACAGTTGGCACGCAAGTATCAAGTGTGCTCCTTTCGAGATGTTGTATGGCAGAAAGTGTCGCGCCCCAATCTGCTGGGATCAGGTTGGTGAGCGAACACTTGAAGGACCAGAAATCATCGAGTTGACTAATGAGAGGGTCGCAGTAGCCAAGAAAAAACTTCAAGAAGCACGGTCACGTCAGAAGAGCTACGCATACAAGCATCGTAGGGACATACATTTTAACGTAGGAGATCATGTTTTCCTTAAGGTTTCGCCGGCACGTGGTGTTAGACGTTTTGGAATTAAAGGGAAGCTCAGTCCTCGTTTCATCGGACCGTTTGATATCATTGAACGAGTCGGTGAAGTATCTTACCGTTTAGCGTTACCTCCGCAGCTTTCGCATGTACACAATGTGTTTTATGTGTCCTTACTCAGAGGGTACCAGTATCATCCCCTTCACATGGTTCAATATCCACTAGAACAGATACGTGAAGATCTCACTTTCATAGAAGAACCCGAACGAGTTCTTGACAGACAAGAACTTGTCATGAGAAGGAAGACGATTCCATTCGTCAAAATCCTTTGGAGGGATCATACCGAGCGGGAAGCCACTTGGGAAACAGAGGAGTCTATCCGGGCTTCTTACTGTCATTTCATATTTTGAATTCGGGTACGTTCTTCTTTTCCAGTTTACTTTATCTATAATTCGGGGACGAATTATTCTTTTTAGGGGGGAAGAGTTGTAAAACCCGCATGCTTTTACCATGAATAGTACCCTTTAGATCGTACGTACATGATTAGTACTTTCCTTTTATAGCACATTTACGTTTCATGAACAAGAATTTCAAGTATTACGTACGTGTTATAACACGATAAGTATTTATTACGTATGAACACACGATAATTATTCCAATAATAATTATAATCACGAACATACGAACATGAAATCATGAACGTAAATTAATCACGAGCTAATATTACGTATGTATATATATTTATTACGAACATGAATAAATATATTATGTCACGATCGATAACTAATTAGAACACGTAAATTACGAACACGAGAACACACGAGAACACACTAATATTTTTGACACGAAAAAAGGTACGGGTTACCCCATGTGGGGCCCCCTACGCGCGACATACACAAGAAACATGGGCTTAGCCCATTTAATTTTACTAACTAGGGAATTAAGGGAAAAACATGTGTCATTTATCACAAATATAGAAAATAATCAAAACCCTAATTCTTTTCTTTGCTCCTTCTTTGGCCGCCGGGTTTAATAACACCAAAGGGGTGTTTGGGTTGATTTTGATCTTGGAATTATTACAAGTATCGTTGTGTGTTCGTCCTCATTCGTTACACGTAATCGGTATAACCTTTAACCTTTTCTTTTTATGTTTTGATTTATATTATCACATAAAATCATGATGTTTTTAATAAACTAATTAAAAACAAGTATTTAAACATGTTCTAATCATGGGGTTAAATCAAATCATGGGTTTAGGGGTGTTTTGTTTCTAGACGACGCCTAACCGAGCCCCATAGGGGCCTCGGCTTGGATTATCTCACACCACCGAGACCATATGCTCTCGGTATGGTGGTGGTGGTCTCTCGGCAGCAGCAAAAACAGGGGGAAACCCGACTTAGGTCGGGGTATGGTGATGGTTACGGGTCCGGTTCATGGATTTTAGTCACGGGTCTGGTTCATGAATCATTTTTTTTCAAGGTTTATGATTTTTACAAGTTATGTTATTTTTTAGAATTAAATTAAATTAATTAAAAACATGAACATGATTAATTTAATTTACATGACTTAGGTTATTAATTTAATTATTAATTCATGAATTTTAACCTAAGTATTATTTATTTAATATAATTAATTAATTATTAAAACCATGACTTATAATTAATTAATTTACATGACTTAGGTTATATTATTTATAGATAATAATATATTGTTTAACCTAAGTATTTTTACCTTATTTAATTAAAATCATGTTATATTTAATTAAATACTTTAACCTATAGTTTATTTAATGTACATGTAAGAATTAATAAACTATACTATATAATCACATGACTTAGAATATTAATCAGAAAACACTTAAGCTTATATAATTAGCTTAATTAACCAGCTTATATCTATGTATGGAAACTTTCTATTTTTAGAAACTTATTTAATTAAGGCAACTAATCTATTTATGGAAACTTTCTATTTTAGAAACTTATCTATTTTAAGCAGTAATTCTATTTTTGGAAACTTTCTATATTTGGAAACTTTCTATTATTGGAAACTTTCTTTTTTTGGTAACTTTCTATTTTTGGAAACTTTCTATTTTAGGAAACCTGCTATTTTTAGAAAGTTACTTATTATTACACAACAAGTATAATAATACATGAAATACAAGTAATACTTAATCAGAATAGATAGAATATAAGATAAACACAGTATAAAGCTTAAATCAGTAAAACATGACATGAACATATAAAACAAGCTAAGACATGATATTAAATCAGTTACGTACTCAGTAATCAGATACTTATACACGTATGTATTTATGTAGCATTAGTGATACCGAAGTAGGACTCTCTTCCGTTCGTCTTCTTCGTTCACTGGACATAAGGTACAGATTCTCCGTCCTTTCAGTAGCGACATTCTTTCCTTGTTAGGATTCCCCGTATGCACCCAACTATTTTCCCTAATATATGTTTTATATGTTTTGATTGATTATGTTTAATTAGAATACCTAAAGCCATATACATGCATGACCAGTTTCACCTAGTTATGGAGGTACCATAACCATAACACTAGAGGCACTAGTGTTACGACTTCCCCACGGCGGAGTGATTGCTTGTGGCGTCCCTTTCAGCTTTTGGCCATTTATTATATTATCAGGTGGGGCGTATGGGTGCATCCTAGTTACATGTTTTCAGCAGATTACCCAGTGTGAATGTGTTGTGTGCCTTGCATCCTTCACAAGGAGCTGATCCCTCCTGCCCAAAACTAGTATATTAAATTAGAGGCAGCCCCTCTAATTTGCATGACGAGGTCACCCCTCCAAGTATTCATGCACGTTGATTTTCATGACCTATATTGGCTAATGGTAAAATATGTTAAACAGTTTTCATAAGATAAACATAAGGCTTTTCAAACTATATAAACAGTTTTACTAAGATATAACCGGGTTATTTAGGACTTAGTTTCTTCTGTTGTTTTATGCTTAAATGCTTTTATTATTCATGCTATACTTGTACATCCGTGCACTGAGCGTATTGCTCAGTCGTTTTCCTTTTTTGTTCCTAAAATGGCAGGTACACATGGACGCTCGTAGACTTTATGCGTACGTGCATATGGACTGGAAGCTTTCTAGCTTTCTTTACTTTATGCATTTATCTATACTTTGATACTCATTTCCATGGACATTGTTTAGTCCTTTCATTTACAGTACTTATGTTTGTATGTGATGAGTTCTACTTTTGGACTACTGATGTTTGATTTCGGTATTTTCCTTTATGGTCATGTAATGTTTTAGACATTTATCCTTGTATGCTTTGATGACACGCCATAATCACGCGTGACATTCCATTTATCAAAATGGGGTGTTACACCCGGAATATGTGAATTAGTGATCTAATTCGGAATGTGAATCAGGACCTAATTTAGAATCAGTGAAGTACTTAATCTGGAATAATTGTCAATTACTTAATCCGGAATCTAATACCCAATACTAATCCGGAATGTTTCTCTGCTGGTAATTCGGAATAAGCAACTATTCCACAGTTCGGAATAACTTGAAAACCTTTGTATCCCGACTTCCTAAACCCTTTTATCCCGAATAAAGAAAAAAAATTGTACCTTCTAATTTTACCCAATAATCAAGCCAAAAACTATCAATTTTTCATGAAAATCACCAATATGAATATCACAAATCCCTACCACAACTATGTAGGCAATTTGTAAGAAAGATTTTGTTGTGAAAAACACAAAAAAATTGAAAACACGGATATGTCTTAATTAAAAGAGCATAAAAACTAAAACTAACACAACAAAAAACCTTATATCACCCCATGGCTCTTGATACCAATTGTAGAATAAAGATAATCTAAAATGTAATCAAGAGGGTTGTTGTTTTCTAGAGAGAGAAACTAGAGAGAGAAAGAAAGAAAACTTGTATTCTGTAAAATTATAAGTAAACAACCAACACACCTTTTCATGGTGGAAAGGGGTTTATATACCCAAGTCCCTAAGTGGACTTGGCCCTCCGGCCCATGAACATGCTCATGGGTCGGGCTAAACATAAACATTAATTAAACAATACTAAGAGCCTATAACTATATTGTTGGAGTGACCGAGACTTTCTAAATACGAAAAACGGATTTCCAACACCATGAATGAAGAACACTTATGAATAAGTCATTATGGAACATAAACAAGTTAAAAAGTATACTTGCTGAGACTGCTTTTATACATAGTCTCATCTTCCGAATAGGGCTTAAAATGCATTAAATATCATCAAAATACCCAAATATATGCTTGTGTTTGTTGCTTGTGTATTTTAGGTACGGATATTGAGAAAATGACAAAAGATCACAAGAATCATGCAAAAACGAACACGGGAAACGAAGCCGCACAATGAACCAAGCCCTAATGAAGACTTTCCCAAGATCAACCCTTGAAGATTGGAAGAATTATGAAGAAGGGTCCTCCAATTATGAAGAATTGACACTTTATACCCTTGTATCCTCATAATTACAAGTTTGGTCCCTAAAGTTTGTCAAAATTACAAAAAGGACCCTCCACTTTGAAGATTTGGCAAGTTTAGCCCCTCAACAAAGCTAAATTGTCAACCAATATCATCCACAAAGTCAAATACATCATGAAGTCCTTCAAATTACAAGAAATGACAAGTTTGGTCCTTTGAAAATTCCAAAATTACAAAAAGGACCCTCAACTTTCAACAATTGGCAAAAATGGTCCCTCAATCATCAAGACTTAGCAATTTCAGTCCTCCAAAATGTCAATTATACAAGTCTAGACCATTATCATTGAAGAAAATACCAAACCAGCCCTTGAAGAATTTCAAAATGGCAAGAATTACCCCTGATTTCACTTTATAAAAGTTTTTGCGCCAAAAATGCAAAAGTTCAAAAGTTGATAAGGCTAATTGTGGCGTTGATAGCTTTTGTAAATGAAAAGACAAGAAGAAAAGAATCAAGGGACTAAAGGGGGCCAGGCATAAAACTTACCTAGACCAACCAGCTCTTGCCACGTGCCCCACTATCTCCATCCAACCAATCACAACTCACCCTTCCTCCACCTCATAATCCCACTCAGCTGATTTAAGATTAATTTAATCTTGGCACCATTAACACATATTTAAACATAATCCAAACAAAAAATGGATTAAACCTGGCACTATTTACCTCAAGAACACAATTAGGGGTTTCTTAATTTCTTGTAATTAAGCCCTAATAACTTCCAGAATATTGATTAATGGCCTTCTAATCATAACCCAACCCCTAAACTCCCATCACTCTCATGCATGTGATAATGCCAACCCTCCCCTGCCCCACTTTTCATGTCCAAACAAAAACCAACCAGCAATCCAACGTGGGAGAATTGTGCTTGTAACTTAAGCTTGTTTTACACCCTTAGATCAACTTGGCACTTGCCAGCATCAACAAACAGCCAAAAACAAGTCACATGATTCAAGAAGATGCCAAAACCTCAAGGGCATTTTTGGGACTTCAGTAGCTAGGGTTTACACGTTTCATAGCTTAGTAGAACTTGTAAGGCTCTATATAAAGCCATATAGGCCTTCACATTTCAGCTTGCTTTTGATTTTTCCTTGTTCAAGTTTCTGTAAATCCTATTTCTAAGTTTAATGAAATTGAGTTTGAAATCTTGAAGAAAAGTCATTGGCCAATCTTATTTACTGCTTTCATTTGTTATATGCTTGTTAGTTCTTGAAGTTTAAAACCTGTTTTCAAAAGAGGAGTGTGCAAAAGTTTGCATATTTCCTCATTTTCTTGATATTTTGCTAAGTCTTATTCCAATCTTGGAATTCTTGGGCTATAGGGCTGATAATAGCATCCTAACTGAGTTGGTTAAGGTGTGGTGAGGCTTATAACTTGGGGATAATCAAGTGTGGGGTAAAAATTTGCATCAATCAAGTTTTTCAAAGTTTCTGATTTTTATGATATTGTGCTTAACCCTTGTTCAATCTTAGCAGGCTTATTGTGGAAGCTTGTGCTTGTTCTTGCTAGCACATAAGCTCAAAATTCGTGGGTGTGGATGTACATCCATGAGGTTTGCATACTTAATCTCAAAATCTGCTTAAATTGTGATTTTTGGTGATATTTGTATGAAACTTGTGTTCTTGTGAATTTTGTGGCTTGTACTTGCTTGAATCTGTTTATCATACTTGTTTTAGTGTTAATTGATGCTTGGTTGGCCTGAAATCTCACTTTGCCTTTGAAAATTTTGATTTGGAAAAGTTAAAGGGGTGTTTGGGTCTACTGGTTTGTGCTTGCATCTTGTTATTGTGTTGTTAGTTTGTGTTGTTCATGCTTTGTATCTGCTATACCTTTGTTTGAGAGTGTTTTGCTGCAAGTTTCTGAGTTTTAAACCTTGAATCAAACAAATTGCTATATCTTGTTGAGTTGACTGATTTTTGACCTAAAATTTTGGGAAAACCTAGAGTTTATGCATGTTTAGGGATAAAAGCTGTTAAATCATCATTAATATAACCTGTTTAAAAGATTTGGAGTGTTGAAATTGGCTTGTGTGTCAAATACATCAGCAAAAGTAAAAACTGCATGTGTTAGTGTTCATCAGTAACTTTCATTGCTTGAATCTTGCTTAATTCTTTGAACCAGTGCATGAAACCTGTTTACACTTGCTTATTGGAGTTTATTATAGCTTGTGTGTGCATTTGGTTGAATTTGGCTGGCTGATTTGTGCTAAAACTGCTCATAAGTGCTTAACTGCTTATTGTTCATGTCTGTATCATGTCTGATGATTAATTGATTAAACTGTATCAATTGGGTGTTAGTGATTGTGTTATTTTGATTGTGATTGACTCCTTTTGATCCAAAGATCATTTGGGTGCCTTTGTGAAATCTGAATCCAAGAAAAAGTCACTAAAGACAAAAAGTCAAAATAGTCATGCAGTGGAAAAAGTTTCTACTGCTCAACATCCAAAACTAGCCCCTGCT
The DNA here is from genome assembly GCA_025667525.1 of Glebionis coronaria. Classification (NCBI taxonomy): domain Eukaryota; kingdom Viridiplantae; phylum Streptophyta; class Magnoliopsida; order Asterales; family Asteraceae; genus Glebionis; species Glebionis coronaria. The sequence goes on along the minus strand of CM046876.1, from coordinate 297,247,755 downwards.
AGTGCAATTCTGTCATCAGCTTATCAATAAGCTATTCTAGCTTATTTTGACTTGCAACAACTTATTTTTTGTGATAGATCTTCATTATTTGACCCATTTAAGTAGACTGGAGCTTATTGGACTTTGACTTTGACTTTTTACTAGAAAACCAACTTATTTGACTTTTAACATAAGTGCTTATTTGATTTTCCAGCTTATTGAGTGTGCTTAGTGAGTAGGTTTTTGATTATTAAGCTTAGTCTTGTCATAAGAAACATTTTGCAACTTGATTCAGCTTCTGAGGTGGTCTAGATCATAAAAACGACTATTTTGTCGTTTTGTGAATAAGTTTGTGAACTGTTTCTGGCTTATTAAGTGGGCTTATTTGAAATTTCTTTTTGCAGAAGTCTTTGTTAGGTCAAAAGAAGCTTGTGTGTTAAATTTTAGCTTATGGCATCAGCTTATAGCTTAATGGGCTTAAAAGCCCATTAAGAATAAGCTGCTTATTATAAGTTAGCTTATTTCACATGTTCAGCTTTTGGGCCTTTGGAAAAAGTTGTTTAAAATCAAATTTTGAGTCAACCTGTGCTTTTTGGGCTTATTTTGAACAATTTTTCTTATTGGGCCTTAATTAAGCCCAATAAGGGACTGTTTTGGGTTTGGCCCATTTTCTAGGCCTAATAGGGGTATTTAGGTAATTTCACTTTCATTTCTGAGTTATTTAGGTTAAATTAAGCTAGTTTGCAAGTTTTTAGAATTTTTTATAATTTTTGGATTTTTAATATTATTTTAATATTATTTTATTGTTAAAAATTAAAAGTCTGATTTTCTAGGTTTTATTATTTTTCCTAGGTTCTAAACACTTAATTAGGATTTTTGCAACTTTCCAAATATTTTTTAGGTCTTTTAATTAATTTTTATAATTAATTTAAGATTTAATTGATTTTAGGAATTTTTAATTGTTTAAAAATAGTTTTAATTGGTTTTAAAATTTTGAAAAATAGTTTTTAGCTTAATTAGAGTATTTTTGAGGTTTACAAACTTTAAAATCTTGCTTAGGGATTTTTAATAATTAATTTTGATTTTTAGGTCTTTAATTAGCATTAAATAGTTATTATCTAACTAATTAAAAGGTTTTTGCAAGTTTTGATTTTTTGTAAACTCTTAGAATATTATTAGGGATTTTTGGTAATTTTTAGAAATTTTTAGAAATTTTTAGGTCAAAATTTTAATTTTGGTGGTTTTTACGACTTTACGTGTACGCCTTTTTAGAGTTAGTTTAATCCGTCTTCATAACCGTCATTCTCTTCTAATCCTTTCTCTATTTTTCTTTCTCAAATATAATCACAATTTAATCCATATCATTACACACATAACACACTAGCCTCCTTGAGAACGAACTTAATTGGTCATTAGTGCTTGGTTTTCCTAAACCGACACTTAATACTTGCCACTTTTGTTGCTCTTTTCCTAAAGGGTAGCAAAAACACTACATCATTTTGGCACCGCTGCCGGGGAGGCGTGTTGTGTTTTGATTTGGCATTGTTGTTTTTATACTAACCATAATTAGTATTTGTATTAGTAGCACTCTACTAATACGTATTATCGGTTTTCGGTTTTTGTGTGAATATTATTACTATATTGTATACGTAGAACAATAAATTCACAAGTACTCCAAATACGTGAGAAATCACAACCTTGACTTGGGAGGTCATTACCCAATCATTGTATTCGAATCTCAAACCAAAGAAAAAGGCAAAAATAGATAAATACTTTCGTGAAGCTTAATCTTGAAAATACAAACTATAAAGTGGGTATAAGGCGGGTATTATAAAATATAACCTAAGGAAAAAGGCTCTTAAGTGCTTCCCGCCGCCTCGTTTCCCCGCTTGCTTGTGAGTATTTGATTGTGAGAGCTAATCGAGGGTTTTGCCGCCCAAAGTATTACTAAGTATCATATATATTTTCTTGGTTTCCATTGATTAAACCCTCTTAAACGTTTTGGTGTTCCACCATCGTTCTAAAGTCATCAAAGGCGTTCACTTCACGTGATCGTTTTCATTCCTTGAGGATTCTTTAATCAAGAGATTTGATTAAGGAGGAGATTTGTAGATTTGAGTCTACTTAATACATTTCACCAAATTCCAAAAGGTTAATACAATCCAAAACCACAAAAAAATTGAAAAATACAAAACACCAAAAAGAATCTTCTTTGCTCGTCCCCTCGTTGTACGTGACGTTTATGCTAACTCGAAATCAAGCAAGACGTGCACGTAAGCGAAAGAACAAAACTCCCACTCCCAACAATTCCAGTGAGGAGTCTCCTATTGACGAACCCATTGTAAGAGAAGCACCAACCATGGCGAATCGAACTATGATGGAGTTACTTCAAGCACCCACCGAGGGTTATGGAGAGGCTATTGTGATTCCCGATATCCTTGCGGAGAATTTTGAGGTGAAAACGGGTTTGTTGTCGATGATCCAAAACAACAAATTCCGTGGTGATGAGAAGGACAATCCACACAACCATATCCGCCAATTCAATCGTCTTACCGCTACTTGCAAGTTTAAGGATGGCTCTAACGACTCGATTAAGATGATGCTTTTTCCGTATTCCTTAGCGGGGCCCGCTAAAATTTGGTTAGAGAAAGAGCCACCCAATTCTATATTGACGTGGAAGGATCTCGTGTCTAAGTTTGTGAACCAATTTTTTCCGCCCTCTAAGACTACGCACTTGAAAAACGAGATTTCAAAGTTTTCACAAGAATTTAATGAAAGTTTTTCAACGGCTTGTAATAGGTTTAAGGAAATGTTACATGAATGTCCTCATCACGGTTTTTCCGATTTGCATCAAATTGACACGTTTTACAATGGACTTAATGATCATGAAAGGGATTATTTGAATGCCGCCGCGGGTGGTAATTTTTTGTGTAAAACGGTTGAGGAAGCTTTGGTGATAATTGAAAATAGATCCAAGGTGTATAGTCCTCGTAGCACGTCTAGTGTTCGTAAGGCTTCGTCTTCGGCTTCACCTTCTTTGTCTACTACCATCGATGCTTGCCAAATTGAGGCGAACTTGGAAAACAAGATTTTTGATAAGTTGAAAGGACTTTTGATTGAGTTTAAAGTTGGTGAACCAAGTGCTCCCGCTACGGTTAAAGCGGTTGAGGTTTCTTGCATGTATTGTGGTGGAGGTCATGATTTCTCTGAGTGCATTACCAACGGTGGTAACACTTCGAGTGCCTTCGCGGCCACGGGAAATTACAACCAAAACGGTCAAGTTTCCCGCTCTAATCAAATGACTCCACCGGGTTTTGGTTCAAATCAAAATGCTAACAACAACTATCGCAACAATCAAGTTGGTTTTAAGAACAATTACAACAAGGGAAACTATGGGCATCAAGGGGCTAATAATCAAGTTTCAAACAAAAATGATTTTCAAAATAACAACAAAAGTCTGCAAACATTGAAAGATCTTCCAAGTGAGTTTGTTGAATATGCTAGTGGGAATGATGCTAGGTTTGACAATATTCAAAGAGAAATCATTAGCCTAAGATCCGAGTTTAAAAACGACTTGAAGAAAGAGTTGAAAAATGAGTTAGCTAATGAACTTAAAATCCACACCAACAAGATGGAAGGAAATGTCACTAGGTTGCAATAAAACCAACAAAAGATGGAACAAGGGCAACATGAGATTAAACAAGAGATGATTAAGGCCGAGAAAAGGCAAACCGAAGCCGTATTGAGGCAATCTAATTTTGAAGATAAAATCTCGTCTATGTTTGAGGCAATAATGTGTAAACCATCGTCAAGTGGTCTTCCTAGCAACACCATATCCAACCCTTAGGGTTAGATGAAAGTGATTACCACACGTAGTGGTAAGACACTTAAGGAGCCGACTCCTCAACCAATTGCTCCTACGGAGGAAGCAATTGAGGAAGAACCCGAGGTGGTGGTCCAAAAGGAGCATGTCCCAATCCCACGAAGTACTGCTCATGCCACACCTATGGTTGACCCATTACCATCATTGGAACCCGAGATTCCAAAGGCTATGCCTACTATGCCTCAACCCACACCACCTTTGCCCTTTCCATTGAGACTTAGGAATGAGAAACGTCAAGAGCGCGACAATTACCAATTTGAGCTTTTTATGAAGATGTTTCGTGATTTGCACCTTAATGTGAGTTTCGCCGATGCATTGGTCATGATGCCTCGATTTGCCGCTAACTTTAAGAGTATGTTGAACAACAAGGAGAAATTGCACCAATTGTCTAGTTGTTCGTCGGTTTATCTTAATCGCATACCTCAAAAAGTCGGTGATCCCGGTAAATTTTTGATCCCTTGTGCAATCCAAGACATGGAAGAATGCTTCGCCTTGGCCGATCTTGGTGCTAGCATTAACTTGATGCCACTTGCAATCTTCAAGTCGCTCAATCTTGCTAATCTTACTCCTTCACTAATGTCTATCGAGTTGGCCGACCATTCCACAATTCCCGCATGTGGTTTGGCGGAAGACGTTTTTGTGAAAGTGGGGAAGTTCTACTATCCCGTAGACTTTATCGTTGTTGATATCCCCACGGATCCTCAAGTTCCTCTTATTTTAGGTCGTTCGTTTTTAGATACGTCTATGGCTTTGATTGATGTTCATGCTAGAAAGATCACCTTACGTTTCAACGACGAGGAACTTGTTATAAACGCAACTCAAAACTCTCAAATTTCTCATGTTTATTACGTTGCAACCATAAACCTCGTTGATATGATTGACGTGGTTTGCGAGGAATTTTCACAAGAAGTTTTAGGGTTTGGTGATGAAGAAACTAGTGGCAATCCCACTATGTTAGATCCAATTCTTGATAATTCGACACCAACCTTCACTCCATTTGAAGGTGGTGGTTTTACGTTGGAAGAATGCAATGTTCCACGTACTTGTGACGAAGACCTCGACAACGATGAGGACTTCTCGATTATCAAGGATTTTCTTAACGATTTCCCATTTCCTCCGCCCGAGGAGGTTATGAGTATCGAGCCCAAATCTTCACTTGAGGAACCACCTATCCTCGAGTTGAAAGATTTACCTCCTCACCTCGAATATGTCTATTTGGAGGAGGACGACAAGTTGCCGGTTATTATTGCGAAGGATCTTTCGAATGATGAAAAAACCACACTTGTCAATGTTCTAAAGGATCACAAAAGGGCGATTGCGTGGAAGTTATCTGACATTAAGGGGATCGATCCCAAATTTTCTACCCACAAAATCTTAATGGAGGAGGATTTCAAGCCCACAATCCAAAGTCAAAGGAAGGTGAACCCCAAAATTCACGACGTCATCAAAAAGGAGGTCCTTAAACTCCTTGACGCGGGAATGATTTACCCTATTTCCGATAGCCCTTGGGTGAGTCCTATTCATTGTGTCCCTAAAAAGGGAGGGATGACCGTTGTGCCAAACGATGCCAACGAGTTGATTCCCACTAGACTCGTGACCGGATGGAGAGTGTGCATTGACTATCTAAAGTTGAATGAAGCCACTCGAAAAGACCATTTTCCCTTGCCCTTCATGGACCAAATGTTGGAGCGTCTTGCGGGAAACGATTTCTATTGCTTTTTAGATGGTTTTTCCGGTTACTTCCAAATTCCCATCGATCCTCGTGATCAAGAAAAAACTACGTTTACGTGTCCCTATGGAACGTTTGCCTATCGAAGAATGCCATTCGGACTTTGCAATGCACCGAGAACCTTTCAAAGGTGCATGATGGCTATTTTTCATGATATGATCTAGAAGACGATGGAAGTCTTCATGGATGACTTTTCCGTGTTTGGTAATTCGTTCACTTCATGTTTGTCGAATCTAGAGAGAATGTTAAAACGTTGTGAGGAAACCAACCTTGTGCTCAATTGGGAAAAATGTCATTTTATGGTTAAGAGTGGAATCGTCTTAGGGCACAAGGTCTCGAAAGCGGGGATTGAGGTAGATCAAGCTAAGGTAGACGTCATTTCCAAATTACCTCATCCCAAAACCGTTAAGGGAGTTAGGAGTTTCCTAGGCCACGCGGGCTTTTATCGACGATTCATCAAGGACTTTTCAAAGATTTCTCGACCCATTACACATCTTTTTGAAAAAGAGGCACGTTTTGTCTTTGACGAAGATTGTGTACGAGCCTTTGAGATCCTTAAGAGGAAACTTACCGAAGCTCCTATTCTTGTTGCTCCCAATTGGAACCTCCCCTTTGAACTCATGTGTGATGCTAGTGATTACGCCATTGGGGCCGTTTTGGGGCAACGTCATGATAAGCACTTCTTGCCTATTCACTATGCTAGCAAGACAATGACCGAGGCTCAACTAAAATACACTACAACGGAAAAGGAGTTCCTTGCCGTGGTGTATGCATTTGAGAAGTTCTGACCTTACCTCGTCTTGACAAAATGCATAGTGTATACGGACCATTCGGCTATTAAGTATCTCATGTCAAAGCAAGATGCTAAGCCTAGATTACTTCGTTGGATTCTCCTCCTTCAAGAATTTGATCACAGAATCGTTGACAAAAAAGGAGCCGAGAATCTAGCGGCCGATCATCTTTCTCGTTTGGAAGATCCTCACCAAAGTGTTTACGAGACCAAGGAAATCATCGAAACATTTCCGCTCGAGACACTTGGTGTAGTGAATTCTAAACTTGATTCTTCCACCCCATGGTTTGCGGATTTTGCAAATTATCATGCGGGTAACTTCATCATTAAGGGTATGACGACTCAAGAAAAACGAAAATTCTTTCGTGACGTCAAGTTCTACTTTTGGAACGACCCTTACTTGTTTCGAACTTGTGCGGATCAAATCATCCGACGTTGTGTATTTGGTACCGAAGCTTCTAACATCCTTAGAGCTTGCCATGAGGGACCCACGGGTGGTCACCACGGTGCTAATCTCACGGCTAAGAAGGTGTTTGATGCCGGCTTCTTTTGGCCTACTATTTACCGAGATGCACAAGATCTTGTGAGGTCGTGTGATGCATGCCAACGACAAGGAAAAGCCTCACAAAAAGATGAAATGCCACAAAATATCATCCAAGTGTGTGAGATCTTTGACGTTTTGTGTATAGACTTTATGGGGCCGTTCCCATCATCTCGTGGTAATAAGTACATTCTCGTTGCGGTTGACTACCTTTCTAAGTGGGTGGAGGCAAAGGCCTTGCCCACCAATGATGCTCGTGTGGTAGTCAAGTTTTTGAAGCAATTGTTTTCTCGGTTTGGAACCCCTCGTGCTATTATAAGCGATCGTGGAACCCATTTTTGTAAGACCAATTTGAAAGAGTTCTAAGGAAATATGGGGTTACACATCGTCTTTCTACGGCTTATCACCCACAAACGAGTGGGCAAGTCGAGGTTTCAAACCGAGCTTTGAAGAGGATTTTGGAGAGATCCGTGGGAGAAAACCGACAAACTTGGTCGGATAAGTTGGACGATGCTTTATGGGCCTTTAGGACCGCTCATAAGACACCCATTGGGTGCACTCCCTATAAGCTTGTGTATGGAAAGAATTATCATTTGCCTATCGAGTTAGAACACAAGGCTTATTGGGCCCTAAAGCATTGTAATGATGATATGGAGACCGCGGGAAAACACCGGAAAATGCAATTGAATGAATTAGATGAATTGAGAGACATTGCTTATGAAAATTCATTGATTTATAAAGAGAAAACTAAAAATTTGCATGATTCTAAAATTAAAAACCGGTTTTTTAACATTGGGGATCAAGTTTTGCTTTTTAATTCAAGATTGAAAATCTTTTCCGGTAAGTTGAAATCCCGTTGGTCCGGTCCATTCATCGTGACTCAAGTGTTTCCGTATGGGACCATCGAGCTAGCTCAAGATGATGGCCCTAACTTCAAGGTGAATGGACATAGGTTGAAGCACTACTTTAGCGGGGAAGTTCCATCCTTGAACTACCTCGACCAAGTCACCTTCCCCAATGATAATTAGTATTGAGGGGATCGAGTCGAGCTCATGACTCGGTAATCAAAAACGAGGAGCCTCGTGGGGGAGTCCCATGCTTATACTATGTATATATTATCGCTTTCTAATGTAGCTTACGTGTGGGGATTTGTGCCCTTCCAACCTTTGTTCCGTGGTTGTTTGTGAATTGTGGACTTTAGATGATCATGATCTTCACGATTGGAGCCTCTCGTGTTCGTTGTATGGGAGCACTCGATCGTTTGCTTTGGAGACGTTTCTCAATATCCATGATATATCATTTTGATGTTCTAACCTTAGGTTATTAGCACACTTCATAAACGGCTATTAATTTAATGGTTACACCCTTTCCATGCTAGATTAGGCATTCGACTACGTCTCTAGTATGGGGGTGTTTGCACCCCTAGACTCGAAACATTGAGGACAATGTTTAACTTTAGTATGGGGGGGGGGGGGTGAATAGATACTTGCCTTGCCAAACCTTCACGCTTTCCAAAGTTTATCTTTTTGTTTATCGTTTTGTTGCAAAATAAGGCTAAAATGGCCAAATTTTAAAATTTTTCTCATGTTTTATAAGTGTTTGAAGACACGAATGTAGGTTTTCTGATGGCGAGAATAAGAGTAATTTTTGACGCGACCGTGCGCGTTGAGCACTTAGCTTTGATTCCTTAACTACACATTAGGCTAAGTCTCTTAAATGAGGACGAGAAATGATAGAGTTAATTATAAGTTACTATGCTAAACGTAGAGTACTCGTATTCTTTCAAAAACTCATGTGTTCTCGTTATTTGCTTATTCTCCCTTCGCATGTAAATATTTTTGCTTAATAAATATTGACTTAGCGGTTTAGTTAGGATTGTTGGGTTTTTAGTCTTTTCTAGTAGCTTCCGTGTAATTAAATTGGGAAGACATTAAGGTATCGCCAACGTCACGGATTTGAAGTATTGGCACCCTAATAATCGAAAGCTTCACCCGATAATAAGATTCAAGTGCTCACCTAAATCTAGCAAACAATTTGAAGCCCCACAAGGCCTAAAATCTATGCAAAAACTGAAAGTGAATCAAGCCTTAATCTTCGAAGCTTTAAAGATCCAAAATTCGCCTTAGCGTGAGGATATACGTCTTTGGCTAATAAAACCACCGATGAGGCGGATAATAAAAGGCAAGGCAAGACCGAAGTCATAATAAAAGCTTCATGGCGAATTTGAATAAAAGATGGAGGTAAACCAAAGATAATAAGGCCCTTCCGTTAGGGGGCGTATAAAAGTCTTGGTAATAAGTCTCATGTTCAAAACCGTTATAAAACCGTGTTTATCGATTCTTCTTGTCAACTTAATTTTTTAACATCGTTGTCTATTAGGAAGGGTTATTGATTTGATGGTCTTAGTTACACCGTTAGGACTCTATTTTTAGACCTAAATCTCTATTATCTCATAAGTCAACCAATGTATCCTCGTGAAACATTCAAGACAAAATAAAATAAAAGAGATACAACTTAGGAATAATGGGAGGATAAGTACGTGATTAGGGCATATGAGTAGTGTTAGCATTACTAACTTATAATGACAATGATCTCGTTGCACTCTTAGCATGGAATTAGGGTGAAAATCGAGGACGATGAAATTATTTCTAACGAAGCATTCACGTGTTCTTATTCTATGAACCTAAACCTCCCATTTTGCGATGAAAATCATACATTATGTCCAAAACACAAGTAGTAGCAATAGTAGTAGTGTAGCTAGTTTATCATTTCAATAAAGTGAATAAAATAGATTTTGGAGATGCTACGATACTTTATTCTAGCATTGCGTGAGGGCACGGCAATGGTTTAGTATGGGGGAGTGATGAGACTGCTTTTATACATAGTCTCATCTTCCAAATAGGGCTTAAAATGCATTAAATATCATCAAAATACCCAAATATATGCTTGTGTTTGTTGCTTGTGTATTTTAGGTACGGATATTGAGAAAATGACAAAAGATCACAAGAATCATGCAAAAACGAACACGGGAAACGAAGCCGCACAATGAACCAAGCCCTAATGAAGACTTTCCCAAGATCAACCCTTGAAGATTTGAAGAATTGTGAAGAAGGGTCCTCCAATTATGAATAATTGACACTTTATACCCTTGTATCATCATAATTACAAGTTTGGTCCCTAAAATTTGTCAAAATTACAAAAAGGACCCTCCACTTTGAAGATTTGGCAAGTTTAGCCCCTCAACAAAGCTAAATTGTCAACCAATATCATCCACAAAGTCAAATACATCATGAAGTCCTTCAAAGTACAAGAAATGACAAGTTTGGTCCCTTCGAAAATTCTAAATTACACAAAGGACCCTCAACTTTCAACAGTTGGCAAAAATGGTCCCTCAATCATCAAGACTTGGCAATTTCAGTCGTCCCAAAAATGTCAATTATACAAGTCTAGACCATTATCATTGAAGGAAAATACCAAACTAGCCCTTGAAGAATTCAAAAATGGCAAGAATTACCCCTGATTTCACTTTATAAAAGTTTTTGGGCCAAAAATGCAAAAGTTCAAAAGTTGATAAGGCTAATTGTGGCGTTGATAGCTTTTGTAAATGAAAAGAAAAGAAGAAAAGAATCAAGGGACTAAAGGGGGCCAGACATAAAACTTACCTAGACCAACCAGCTCTTGCCACGTGCCCCACTATCTCCATCCAACCAATCACAACTCACCCTTCCTCCACCTCACAATCCCACTCAGCTGATTTAAGATTAATTTAATCTTGGCGCCATTAACACATATTTAAACATAATCCAAACCAAAAATGGATTAAACCTGGCACTATTTACCTCAAGAACACAATTAGGGGTTTCTTAATTTCTTGTAATTAAGGCCTAATAACTTCCAGAATATTGATTAATGGCCTTCTAATCATAACCCAACCCCTAAACTCCCATCACTCTCATGCATGTGACAATGCCAACCCTCCCCTGCCCCACTTTTCATGTCCAAACAAAAACCAACCAGCAATCCAACGTGGGAGAATTGTGCTTGTAACATAAGCTTGTTTTACACCCTTGGATCAACTTGGCACTTGCCAGCATCAACAAACAGCCAAAAACAAGTCACATGATTGAAGAAGATGCCAAAACCTCAAGGGCATTTTTGGGACTTCAGTAGCTAGGGTTTACACGTTTCATAGCTTAGTAGAACTTGTAAGGCTCTATATAAAGCCATTTAGGCCTTCACATTTCAGCTTGCTTTTGTTTTTTCCTTGTTCAAGTTTCTGTAAATCCTATTTCTAAGTTTAATGAAATTGAGTTTGAAATCTTGAAGAAAAGTCATTGGCCAATCTTATTTACTTCTTTCATTTGTTATATGCTTGTTAGTTCTTGAAGTTTAAAACTTGTTTTCAAAAGAGGAGTGTGCAAAAGTTTGCATATTTCCTCATTTTCTTGATATTTTGCTAAGTCTTGTTCCAATCTTGGAATTCTTGGGCTATAGGGCTGATCATAGCATCCTAACTGAGTTGGTTAAGGTGTGGTGAGGCTTATAACTTAGGGATAATCAAGTGTGGGGTAACAAGTTTGCATCAATCAAGTTTTTCAAAGTTTCTGATTTTTATGATATTGTGCTTAACCCTTGTTCAATCTTAGCAGGCTTATTGTGGAAGCTTGTGCTTGTTCTTGCTAGCACATAAGCTCAAAATTCGTGGATGTGGATGTACATCCACGAGGTTTGCATACTTAATCTCAAAATCTGCTTAAATTGTGATTTTTGGTGATATTTGTATGAAACTTGTGTTCTTGTGAATTTTGTGGCTTGTACTTGCTTGAATCTGTTTATCATACTTGTTTTAGTGTTAATTGATGCTTGGTTAGCCTGAAATCTCACTTTGCCTTTGAAAATTTTGATTTGGAAAAGTTAAAGGGGTGTTTGGGTCTACTGGTTTGTGCTTGCATCTTGTTATTGTGTTGTTAGTTTGTGTTGTTCATGCTTTGTATCTGCTATACCTTTGTTTGAGAGTGTTTTGCTGCAAGTTTCTGAGTTTTAAACCTTGAATCAAACAAATTGCTATATCTTGTTGAGTTGACTGATTTTTGACCTAAAATTTTGGGAAAACCTAGAGTTTATGCATGTTTAGGGATAAAAGCTGTTAAATCATCATTAATATAACCTGTTTAAAAGATTTGGAGTGTTGAAATTGGCTTGTGTGTCAAATACATCAGCAAAAGTAAAAATTGCATGTGTTAGTGTTCATCAGTAACTTTCATTGCTTGAATCTTGCTTAATTCTTTGAACCAGTGCATGAAACCTGTTTAGACTTGCTTATTGGAGTTTATTATAGCTTGTGTGTGCATTCAGTTGAATTTGGCTGGCTGATTTGTGCTAAAACTGCTCATAAGTGCTTAACTGCTTATTGTTCATGTCTGATGATTAATTGATTAAACTGTATCAATTGGGTGTTAGTGATTGTGTTATTTTGATTGTGATTGACTCCTTTTGATCCAAAGATCATTTGGGTGCCTTTGTGAAATCTGAATCCAAGAAAAAGTCACTAAAGACAAAAAGTCAAAATAGTCAAGCAGTGGAAAATGTTTCCACTGCTCAACATCCAAAACTAGCCCCTGCTAGTGCAATTTTGTCATCAGCTTATCAATAAGCTATTCTAGCTTATTCTAACTTGCAACAACTTATTTTTTGTGATAGATCTTCATTATTTGACCAATTTAAGTAGACTGGAGCTTATTGGACTTTGACTTTGACTTTTTACTAGAAAACCAACTTATTTGACTTTTAACATAAGTGCTTATTTGATTTTCTAGCTTATTGAGTGTGCTTAGTGAGTAGGTTTTTGATTATTAAGCTTAGTCTTGTCATAAGAAACATTTTGCAACTTGAATCAGCTTCTGAGGTGGTCTAGATCATAAAAACGACTATTTTGTCGTTTTGTGAATAAGTTTGTGAACTGTTTCTGGCTTATTAAGTGGGCTTATTTGAAATTTCTTTTTGTAGAAGTCTTTGTTAGGTCAAAAGAAGCTTGTGTGTTAAATTTTAGCTTATGGCATCAACTTATAGCTTAATGGGCTTAAAAGCCCATTAAGAATAAGCTGCTTATTATAAGTTAGCTTATTTCACATTTTCAGCTTTTGGGCCTTTGTCAAAAGTTGTTTAAAATCAAATTTTGAGTCAACCTGTGCTTTTTGGGCTTATTTTGAACAAATTTTCTTATTGGGCCTTAATTAAGCCCAATAAGGGACTGTTTTGGGTTTGGCCCATTTTCTAGGCCTAATAGGGGTATTTAGGTAATTTCACTTTCATTTCTGAGTTATTTAGGTTAAATTAAGCTAGTTTGCAAGTTTTTAGAATTTTTATAATTTTTGGATTTTTAATATTATTTTAATATTATTTTATTGTTAAAAATTTGTTAAAAATTAAAAGTCTGATTTTCTAGGTTTTATTATTTTTCCTAGGTTCTAAACACTTAATTAGGATTTTTGCAACTTTTCAAATATTTTTTAGGTCTTTTAATTATTTTTTATAATTAATTTAAGATTTAATTGATTTTAGGAATTTTTAATTGTTTAAAAATAGTTTTAATTGGTTTTAAAATTTTGAAAAATAGTTTTTAGCTTAATTAGAGTATTTTTGAGGTTTACAAACTTTAAAATCTTGTTTAGGGCTTTTTAATAACTAATTTTGGATTTTAGGGCTTTAATTAGCATTAAATAGTCATTATCTAATTAATTAAAAGGTTTTTGCAAGTTTTGTTTTTTTGTAAACTCTTAGAATATTATTAGGGATTTTTGGTAATTTTTAGAAATTTTTAGGTCAAAATTTTAATTTTGGTGGTTTTTACGACTTTACGTGTACGCCTTTTTAGAATTAGTTTAATCCGTCTTGATAACCGTCATTCTCTTCTAATCCTTTCTCTATTTTTCTTTCTCAAATATAATCGCAAATTAATCCATATCATTACACACATAACACACTAGCCTCCATGAGAACGAACTTAATTGGTCATTAGTGCTTGGTTTTCCTAAACCGACACTTAATACTTGCCACTTTTGTTGCTCTTTTCCTAAAGGGTAGCAAAAATACTACATCAATACTCCAAGGACATAATAATACCTAAGAATGGCAATGACAAACCATACAAATCTAAGTACAAGTAATTGTACATAATAGTCTAGGTCACCACCTAGAAATATTGATAAATAATGTTTCAAGCAATGTAACTACATAAAATCTATAACTATTATCGAAAACAATGTACTAATTACAATCTATCATATAAAGGAAAGTCAACTGATCCCAAATTACTAATATTCACTAATCCAAGGCTAATTACAAGATAAGACCTATTAGTCAAGATTAACATATAAAATCCATTATACATTGAATTAGAGTCTACTCTTTTGCCACAAATTATAAAACTCAACTAAATATCATATTAAGATTATACACTTATTTCAAGTCAAGTTAGAAGTTCATAAAGCACAAGGTCAAGTTATCTAAGCATAGTATCTTAAGCTCCCTTAATGTGACAACCGCGGTTTTGAGGTTTGTCACTTAGTTTTATGTTTGTGCATATTTCGTGAAATTACGTGTCTTTATGTGTTTATGTGCTAATTGGTCTGTATAGATTGTGGTTTGGATATCGTTTCGGGTACGGTATACCTTGTGAGTGAAACGATGTATGATGTTTTCATGTTCATGAGCTCACATGGTAGTGACTATGAAATGAGATGGTGTTATTTAGTGGTTTTACATATATGTATATGTATTATAGAAAATCGTATTTTTACGGTTTAGGGTTTTGCATTTAGGGGTCTCGGAAGAGGTATTTATTCACGGGAATAATTTACGGGATGGTTTTAAGTCATTTAGGACTTAGTTATATAGTTTATTTTATATTCTAAGAGTTTTTATAAAACTGTATATTTTTACGTCTTTTACGGTATACGCGTAAATTTAACTAGTTTTGCGGTTTTGAGGTTTCGGAGGCTTTAGGAGCTGAAATAAATTAAGGGAATTTAAGATAATAATAATTAGTAGTTAATTTACAGTAAGTGGAGTATAAAAGTCGGCCAAATAGGGGTTTGGGTTGGGCGGCTAAAAGAAAGAAAGAAGGAAAAGCCCAAAAACAGGCCCAATGGACTTGTAATTGGATTAGGGGGTCTTTAGGACTTAACCAAACCCAATCCATAACCAAAATAATCAGATTTTTAAGCTCCATAACAGCTCCTAGCCGAAATTCAACAATGGTGGCCAATTAGGGTTTCAAAAATAAAGATCTTCCATGGATTTCTAAGGTAAAACCTTCAAAACCCTTGTTCTATTAATGATTTTAATCAATCTAATCGTGTAATTAATCAATACATGATGGATTTAGGGTTAGGTTAATTATGAAATCTGTAAATTAATGATATGAACATGATTAGAATAATTAGGGTTAATAAATATATATGGTGATGGTAATTAATTAGGTTAATTGTGTTATATTCGTTTTTAAAAACTAGGCAGAATTGTTGGGTCATTGTTTTGATCATATAGAGTTCTACAAACTCTTATTTTGCTATCCAAGTATCCATGGAAAGGTAATTGAGTTGGCTTTCAAATGCAAGAAACAAGAACTAAATTGGAGGTCGGGAAGTGGGTCAAAAACAGGTTACAATAGTCGAAGGTCAAAACAGTTTTGAAATTTGTCGGGTTTAGTTTAATGTTTTAAGGTGATTGGGGTACTTAAGAGTACACTTTAGCCCTCTAATGGGCATGGGAGTTGGTTTATATATTAAATAAGAGACCAGGGGTGGGGCTAAGAAAATGGGTTAGGGTAAGACCCCCTAATCATAACAAACTTTTTGTATGTTCAATATCAGTAAAATCCGGAAAGACAAAAGTATATATATATATATATATATATATATATATATATATATATATATATATATATATATATATATATATATATATATATATATATATATATATATATATATATATATATATATATATATATATATATATATATATATATATATATATATATATATATATATATATATATATATATATATATATATATATATATATATATATATATATATAGTATATATATATATATATATATATATATATATATATATATATATATATATAATATATATATATATATATATATATATATATATATATATATATATATATATATATATATATATATATATATATATATATATATATATATATATATATATATATATATATATATTATATATATATATATATATATATATATATATATATATATATATATATATATATATCAGGGCCTTAACAGTTGCTTTAAGGTTGGGTCAAAGGGGAGGAGTTAGCTAACATACGTAAGGGCATAGGGTTTCCTTTACAGAGGTCATGGGTATGGTTAGGTGGGCGTTTGGCTTATAGTTTGGAGACCTAAAAACCGGGACTGTTTTGGGTAAAATGTTAACGAGATGGGTTATGAAGTAAACTAAGTTAAGGGCTTTATAGAGGGGTGTAATGAGATGCTTAGAGCATATAAATGAGGTATATATATGGGTAAAAGGTTAGATGTCCATCATGGGTTGATGAGCCATCTTAGTGTTTGGTTCATGTTTTGATTGTGTGCTTTTGTTTGTTAGTTTTTTGCTAGTGCGCGGATTTTTGGAGAAGCTCAATCAGGTGAGTTTCATAGTCCCATATCTTTTTATGATTTTCACTTCCAGATGGGATGGAAGAGACACTCTATGGTTTTGTAACTAACGTTGTGAATGTTTTTATGGTTTGTGATGGACTTGTGTGTGCACTTATGTGATTAACTGCTATGTGATTCTTGATTGTGTTTATGATTTGGATCAGGGGACACGTACCATCTCAGTTATTGTGGTTTGACTTGGTACCAAGGGGATGTTGACAAGGCGGGGCCTTGGGGAGGTACATAGATGTGTGAGCATCTATGGTACCAATGGATAATGACAAGGCGGGGCCTTGGGATTGGTACATAGGTGTATGGGCACCTATGGTAACATGGTGTTTGGTAAGGCTGGGAGCCTTAGATTTGGTTTGGAATGATTGATCTTGAATGTTAGCTATTAATGCATACTTGTAGCACATTGTCCATATGTTTAGTGGTTTATGGTTGTTCACAGCTTATTATAATCTATTTTTGGTTGGAGTCTAAACCTATGACTCTCACCAACATTATGTTGACGTGTTTTAGTGTCTCTTTCAGGTGATAAAGTGGTTAAGCGTGAGAACATATGTGGCTATGATTAGAGTCGCGTAGGAATGCATTTAGAAGGAGATCCCCGTTCCTTCTTAGTTTATTTTTCTGTTTGTTTCAATAAGTGATACTATGAACCTATATGTTGATTTGTTTGTGTTATTTGTTTGTCTTGGGTAAGAGGTAGGACTGTTACCTACTTACCTAGACTCCCGCATTGATGAGATATTGTCATGACATTTGTGTCACCTTTTATGACATTTCTAATTCATATAGTTCTCTCTATGGACACGCTATTGTTGTGATGATATCCATGCGTCGCGTCCCATATTCTGCCATGGTGGGGTGTGAAAGAATGGTATTAGAGCCGATGGTTATAGAGAATTAGGTTGCCTAGTCTAGTAGCCTAGTCTATAGCTTAAGGATCCCTGCATATAGGCGTCATAGGAATATGTGTGTATGGTTTTGATTGTATTTTCTGAGTATTGTTGATTCGTTTTCTGTGAGTTTTGACTAGTATGGATTGAACTATAGTAGTCCATACTTAGTCACATGTTAATTTCTGTTTTGTTTTTGATATATGAATTACTTCCATAATAATTGATAAGTTATTTGTTGTACCTAATGTATGGTATTTTTCTTTTGATGTTTAAGTCATGTTTCCTAAGAATCATGTGGTGATTCGAGTTACTAGGAGTAGGTGGATAGAAAGGATTTTAAGTTATTTCCACTCTTAGGGGCGACATGACTTATAACTGATTATGATGTTATTTTGGAGCTTGTCTATGTTGTTTTAGCTAGACTATGGATTTATGTATTGCAAGAAGTTTGACTATGTTATTTTAATAGATGGAGTTTTGGACCTTATTGGTTATGTGGTTATGAACTTATGTGAGTAGATGGATTTATGTGTTATATGTTGTATTGATTCTTATAAGTGTCATCATAGAAGGGAGTGCATTGGGGAAAGGGTAATTGTATAAGTATGGTGGCCAACATAGTTATACAACTACCACAACTTCAATGGGTTCTCAAGTATGATTGCATGAAAGAGGGTTAGTACATGCTTGTATATGATGAGATGTGGATTTTGGGTATATGTATAATATATAGGTTTATGTATAATATATGGGTTTATGTAACGGGTGCCTACGGTATGACTATTTTTGTTTGTGTTATATGTATTAGGTTATACTCATGTTGTATGATTATGGGGTCACACGATATGGAATGGTTTTAGTTATGGGCTTTATGCTTTGTGGTAAGATGGTGATTACTCATATGGGAAAACGAGTGTATGACGCGATTGATTGATCTGACATGTATGGTAACGAGTATGTTTTGGGTGATTTAATAGGCATATATATGCGGATGTATATATACTAGTATGCGTTAAGTTATGATATATGGTCGTTCAGTAGTTACTATAACTTGAACGTACCTAGTGTTGTTCGTGTTTTATGGTGCTGGAGTTTGATGGAGTTCCAACGACGTTTTGAATCTTTTTGAAGTGTGTTTACATTCGGGAATGTATTTTAAATAATGAGAACTACTAAATTTTCTTGCAAATAAGTATGGCTAATTATAGGAAAACGATTTTGAAAATAATTTGTAGGTGTATGGTATGATATCGTGGCTTACATTTTTTTTTAAGTTTGTGGTAGTAAGCTAATAAAAATAAAAATTTGTCTTGAAAATAATTGGATTAGTTTTATGTGTAACATGTTATCATACATTTTAAAGGGGTAAAAAATTTTACAATAATTTTCTTAAGTGGAGTTAAAATTTTAGAAGTATTTAACTAAGACGGAAAGAGTAAAAAGGGAGATTTTATTATAGTAATGATAATAATAACACTACACCTTGTAAACGTGTAGTAATTTAGTTATAACAAGCCTAAATGGATTATATAAAATAATAATAATAATATAGAATAAAAAACACACTGTATTTTATAAACATGTATTGATTTCATAATAACAAGTGAAATAAATTTAATATGGGTAAGCGAGATAATGGTTAGATTAAGATTGTAGTATACTAACTAGTTGATATCTTGATAAAATGATGAAGATAAAGGATGAGTTTATGGTTAAAAATGACTATGATTGGATTTAGTAGTATGGGAGTTTGGTTCTTATGAGAAGTAACTAATTGGGGAGAAAGTTTAAAATTTTCTAAGGTATCAAAATTTGGTAATATTAATCGTGACAAGTCTAAATTTTTCGTTGTTGGCACACTCCATTGATCTTTCAGATTACATTGTTTCGTTTTCAGTTGTTTTGGCTTGGGTTCATTATGGTTGATCTTGGGTTTACCCTATATTTTTTTATGGGACACGGTCGTTTGGAAATTCTTTTGGTACAGGTCATGATTGATTTAGTTATGTGGTTGTGGAAACGTTAGGATGAGAGGATAAAGTTTGGTAGTATTACTTATGGTTAGATATGAGAATAGAGAGATGTATTTTGGTTTAAAGGTTGTGTTGAAGGAATGATTAAGATTTGTGGAGTCTTAGAACTTAGGTTGGTCACGGGAATAAGGGAGTAAGTAAAGTTAGTTGACTGGTCGTAAGAACGAGATGTCATGCTATGAGAAGTTGGTTGAAGTACCATTAGGAGATTGATGAAACTACCAGCGGATGTGAGGGTAGAGTAGAAATTTTCTACTAAAGATTAGGCAAATAACACGCAAGGGAATTAGTATAGTTATGGAGGCAAGGTAGTGGTAGACACGTGAAGGAAAACATGGATGTGAAAGAATGATTGGTAGGAGGCTGATTAAGTGTGATTACAACAAGTAAGGAAGAGTGAGCCATTGAGGGGTTGAAGTACCTTTAGAAATATTGTGGTAGATGAGTTGAAGTTAGAAGCTATTGGGTAGTGTGAAGTTCCTAGGTAACATCATAGAGACGAGAAGGGGAGCGTGAAGAGCTACATCGTGAAGCAAGGAGCTGAAAGGACTACGTGCGGGCTGCTAAAGGAAGCAAGAGATTTGGAAGGAGTCACAGATTTTGATAGGTCTGGAAAGGAGACAAGTACTATGAAGGGAATCTATGTATGGTTCGTGACGAAGGAAGACAGATCGAGTACCGGGGTGGAGCTACAAAGAGCTGAACCAGTGGATCGTGATGAAGTGAATACGTAACATGGGAGATTAAGAACTTGTGGAAGTAACAAGGGGAGTCAAGTAACTACGCGGATATAATTTTGTGGCAATCAATATCGATGGATGAGTAGTGAATATGAGCTGAATAAGTTCACGTAGAAGTGATTAGAGAGTCGGTTTTGTGAAGGTGTTATGAAAGATCTTTGGAAGAGATAGCTATGCATTATCCAATGCACTAGCGATTTCCATAGATTTAATGAATGAAGTATGTAATTTCTGTTGGACGGGATAGTGTTGGAATTAGGGAGAACCATGGAAGGAGAGAACCAAGTATTCGTAGAAGATGATGACTAGAAGTACCTCATGTTAGGTGCAAGATCATAATAGAAGTATGAGACTTGAGTAATAATTTAGAACATGTCTTAGTAGACAAATGGAAACTAATGTAGGTATAAGATGAGAGTGTGATCCTAATGGAATCACAGGAAACACTAGTCTATTCCTATTAGGAGGGAGTAGGATAACTGGTCGTGAGAAAAACAAGTGAAGTTACTTGGAAAATGTTGGCGTATAGATGAATTGATAAACGGGAAGCATCACATCGTGATGTATGGTATGAGTTGAGGAAGAAGACAGAAGTGTGAATAGAAGCGAAGCATGAATGAAAGAGGTCGAGATAGGAACCGAAGGTAAAAAAAATAAAAATTTTGGTAGAGCCTAATGAGTATAATAAAGCACAAAGTAGGCTAATATTGTTGTAGTTTTGGAAAAAAAGGGATGGCAGTGACCTATATTGTTGGATTGGAAGGCTTAGTATCGATAATCGAATGGATGAGGAGTTACAGACATGATGTGTCATGAGAGACGAAGGGTTTGGTCTAACTGAGATAAGAAGAGGAGCACTATGACCTTGAAGGTAAGACATTGTGTAGGTATAAAGGAAGTGTTGAGTAGCAAGAAAAAAAATTGTTGATGGAGAAAAGTGAGAAAGATGTGTATAAGTGCTACTAATGAGCTATCCAAATTTACTGGAAGCAGTTGTAGCATGGGTTTGGATGGCAGTCGATAGACCAACTGAGATAACCATCCTTTTGGTGATATGTATAGATCATAAGTTGATTTGGATTGAAAGAGTCTTGTTATGATGAACTAATGAATATGTGAAATACCGTCATAGGTCACTTGTGTAAGGAAATTGGAATTTTTAAGAAGTTTGGGGGTACGGAGTAAAGGGAGTTGATGAACATGATTGGATATGAGTAGATCAAGCTAATGGGAAAAGGATGGACGAAGTGAGAAATTGATACAAGTATAGGAGTCGTGTTAAGAGCTCAGGTGACTAATTTAGAGGGAGGTGGGAAACTCGTTAGTGATGTCTGAGTTTTAATATAATGATAGTTATCATACTAGAAGTCGATGAATGCCATTTGAGGCACTATATGGAAGGATAGGGTGAGTTGTCCTTAAGGTGGACTAAAATTGGTTAAAGAGACTACTAATGTGGAAAAGGTGTTTGTGGAAAGGATGAGAGAAAACAAGAGATGCTATGTAGAAAAGGAAGAAACCACTAGAGTTTAGTGACAAAGTTATGTAGGAAGTTTCACCGATAGTAACAGGTGGTATGTTTTGGTAAAATGGAAAAGTTGATGTAGAGTTGTGTAGGTCCATTTACGATCCTTGGAAAGATCGGACCAGTAGCTTATGAGTATAGAATTACCTGGGGAAAATGAGGGGTATACATGATATATTTCATGTATTGAGATTGGTAAATGTTGTTTGAGAATGCATATTTGCATGTACCGTTATTCGGGATTTGTGTTAATAAGAGTCATTGTTTTATCAAGGATCATTTGTGAGATTTATTGGCTGTGAGGTCAAGAGTTTGGGTATGAATTTAAATATTGGTAGTTAGTATATGTGGTAATTTGAGACTTGAACTAAAGTACACATAGTAATGAGAAGAGTTCATTTAGAACAAGTATCCTCATGTGATTTGTTGGTTGTGTGTTTGATCCTAAGGAGTAAATCTCGGGACGAGATTTCTATTAGGAGGGAGTGATGTGACAACCTCGGTTTTGAGGTTCGTCACTTAGTTTTATGTTTGTGCATATTTCGTGAAATTACGTGTCTTTATGTGTTTATGTGCTAATTGGTGTGTATAGATTGTGGTTTGGATATCGTTTCGGGTACGGTGTACCTTCTGAGTGAAACGATGTATGATGTTTTCATGTTCATGAGCTCACATGGTAGTGACTATGAAATGAGATGGTGTTATTTAGTGGTTTTACGTATACATATATGTATTATAGAAAATCGTATTTTTACGGTTTAGGGTTTTGCATTTAGGGGTCTCGGAAGAGGTATTTAGTCACGGGAATAATTTACGGGATGGTTTTAAGTCATTTAGGACTTAGTTATATAGTTTATTTTATATTCTAAGAGTTTTTATAAAACTGTATATTTTTACGTCTTTTACGGTATACGCGTAAATTTAACTAGTTTTGCGGTTTTGAGGTTTCAGAGGTTTTAGGAGCTGAAATAAATTAAGGGGAATTTAAGATAATAATAATTAATAGTTAATTTACATTAGGTGGAGTATAAAAGTAGGCCAAATAGGGGTTTTTGGGATTTGGGTTGGGCGGCTAAAAGAAAGAAAGAAGGAAAAGCCCAAAAACAGGCCCAATGGACTTGTAATGGGATTAGGGGGCCTTTAGGACTTAACCAAACCCAATCCATAACCATAATAAGATTTTTAAGCTCCATAACAGCTCCTATCCGAAATTCAACAATGGTGGCCAATTAGGGTTTCAAAAATAAAGATTTTCCATTGATTTCTAAGGTAAAACCTTCAAAACCCTTGTTCTATTAATGATTTTAATCAATCTAATCATGTAATTAATCAATACATGATGGATTTAGGGTTAGGTTAATTATGAAATCTGTAAATTAATGATATTAACATGATTAGAATAATTAGGGTTAATAAATATATATGGTGATGGTAATTAATTAGGTTAATTGTGTTAAATTCGTTTTTAAAAACTGGGCAAAATTGTTGGGTCATTGTTTTGATCATATATAGAGTTCTACAAACTCTTATTTTGCGATCCAAGTATCCCTGGAAAGGTAATCGAGTTGGCCTTCATATGCAAGAAACGAAAACTAAATTGGAGGTCGGGAAGTGGGTAAAAAACAGATTACAAGAGTCGGAGGTCAAAACAGCTTTGAAATTTGTCGGGTTTAGTTTAATGTTTAAGGGTGATTGGGGTACTTAAGTGTACACTTGAGCCCTCTAATGAGCATGGGAGTTGGTTTATATATTAAATAAGAGACCAGGGGTGGGACTAAGAAAATTGGTTAGGGTAAGACCCCCTAATCATAACAATATTTTGTATGTTCAAAATCAGTAAAATCCGGATAGACAAAAGTATATATATATCGGGGCCTTAACAGTAGGTTTAAGGATGGGGCAAAAGGAAGGAATTAGCTAACATATGTAAGAGCATAGGATTTCCTTTACAGAGGTCATGGGTATGGTTAGGTGGGCGTTTGGCTTATAGTTTGGAGACCTAAAAACCGGGACTGTTTTGGGTAAAATGTTAACGAGACGGGTTATGAAGTAAACTAAGTTAAGGGCTTTATAGAGGGGTGTAATGAGATTCTTAGAGCATATAAATGAGGTATATATATGGGTAAAAGGTTAGATGTCCATCATGGGTTGATGAGACATCTTAGTGTTTGGTTCATGTTTTGATTGTGTGCTTTTGTTTGTTAGCTTTTTGCTAGTGCACGGATTTTTGGAGAAGCTCAATCAGGTGAGTTTCATAGTCCCATATCTTTTTATGATTTTCACTTCCAGATGGGATGGAAGAGACACTCTATGATTTTGTAACTAACGCGGTGAATGTTTTTATGGTTTGTGATGGACTTGTGTGTGCACTTATGTGATTAACTGCTATGTGATTCTTGATTATGTTTATGATTTAGATCGGGGGACACGTACCGTCTTAGTTATTGTGGTTTTACTTGGTACCAAGGGATGTTGACAATGCGGGGCCTTGGAGAGGTACATAGATGTGTGAGCATCTATGGTACCAATGGATAATGACAAGGCGGGGCCTTGGGATTGGTACATAGGTGTATGTGCGTCCATGGTACCATGGTGTTTGGTAAGGCTAGGAGCCTTGGATTTGGTTTAGAATGATTGATCTTGAATGTTAGCTGTTAATGCATACTTGTAGCACATTGTCCATATGGTTAGTGGTTTATGGTTGTTCACTGCTTATTATAGTCTATTTTCGGTTGGAGTCTAAACCTATGACTCTCACCAACATTATGTTGACGTGTTTTAGTGTCTCTTTCAGGTGATAAAGTGGTTAAGCGTGAGAACATATGTGGATAGGATTGGAGTCGTGTAGGAATGCATTTAGAAGGAGATCCCCGTTCCTTCTTAGTTTATTTTTCTGTTTGTTTTAATAAGTGATACTATGAACCTATATGTTGATTTGTTTGTGTTATTTGTTTGTCTTGGGTAAGAGGTAGGACTGTTACCTACTTACCTAGACTCCTACATTGATGAGATATTGTCATGACATTTGTGTCACCTTTTATGACATTTCTAATTCATATAGTTCTCTCTATGGTCACGCTATTTTTGTGATGATATCCATGTGTCGCGTCTCATATTCCGCCATGGTGGGGTGTGACACTTAATCAACCCTAGAATATGATCAACCTACACAAACCCTTAAAACAAGAATGTAGAAACCATAGAATTCATAAACATATCATATAATCCCTATAATAATCATACATAAGGATATAAACCCTAATTAACCAAGTTAGAAAGTCATTAGGATTAATGACCTAAAAACCCTTATATTAAGAAATCTACATAAAATCACTACCTAGTCTTTTTATACAAGTCTATAAATATTAATAGGACTTCATTAATATTATATTAAGAAAATGTACAAGTACCCTAATGCACAATGTACAAGATTTCAATGCATGGCTTGTAAATTAGGTCAAAATATGTATTTTCACTCTTTAGACATGTTTACCTAAACTAAACTATTAAATCAAGTGTGAGAACTAACTGGACACTTAAAAACCAATGTATAGGACATAAATTAAGTTTACATCAGTAGCCAATTGAAGGATAAAGCCTTTTACTAAGATTTAACCCTAGATCATTAGAAAACCCTAATCTACAAATATATACTTCCCATTTTCACATCAAATCTTTGTTAAAATCCAAACCAAGGACCCAAATCTCTTAAACATAATGTATAAACCCTAATTAATCCCTAATAATTCACTAATCACTTTCCCAAGTACTTAATCACCAAAAACACAAACCATAAGATACAAGCCCTTGTTTTAAAACCCAGTTTTGTATTTTCCCTCCAAAAATAATTTTCAAACCATTTCCCTCCATTCCAAGTTTGAAAACCTGATATTTATGAAACCTAGGATATTTTAGATGCTCTACAATCTGGTGGGTAAGCTCCTTGCTTGCTACACATTACCATTCTCATCCATTCTTAGCCGTGATCCATTTTTGTCCACAAATGGGAGATTTTATCAAACTAGCTTATATACTGATCACCTAGACATGCATAGACTTCCATAGCTTTCCTTAGTCACTATCCTAACTATATTACACGTCCTATTTCAGAACTTTGGAGACTATGTTTCCAAAATGGTATAAATAGGGGTATATAGTCTTCATTTCAAAGTTGCACCCCGTTTCCTTTGTATCTCCTACCCATTCTTCATATCCACCTCTGTATACGTCTTAGGACATTCCCCAAGACCAGAAAATAGTTCAAGAAGGTAGCCATTGAAGCTTTTGAAGCTTTAATAGCAAGTTGTGTTCATAAGAAGCCATAAGGAGCCATTTTGGAGCTACCTAGGTAAAATCTATGTTAACCAAGCTTTGATATTGTATAATGCTTATTTAGAGTTATTATAATGCCAAAATAATGTTTGAAAGATAATCTAAAATAAACTAAGTCATTTCATCATTTTAAATAAAAATTATAAGTTAAAGATGTCTTAAATCCCTAGTTTTGTAACTTACATAAAATAATAAGCAAAAACCCTTTTCAAAAGCTATTATTCTGGGGAAATGTTTTTATTATGATTATAAATGTGGTCATAAACTTTGTTTTCAAATCCTAGATCATTTGGATCATTTATAAATGTGGTCATAAACTTTGTTTCAAATCCTAGACCATTTGGATCATTTTTGAGCTTGTTATGTGATTTTTACAAGTTCAGGGACTAAAACTGTCATTTTTGCAACTATTTAACATTTTGGGCCAAAAGTGTTATATTGTGAAATTTAAAGCTATAATAATAAATTTTGGAAATTTTGAGGCCCTAAGGTTAAATATTTAAGGTTTAAAATGCAAATACTAAAACTATATACTTCAAGGGTTAAAAGTGTAATTATACCAAAATATAACTATAAGGGCTATTTTTGCCAATTTTGAAACTAAAGAAGATTAATCATGAAAATGAGGAAGTATTGAAAGTATCATGTTAGTAGGGAGCTTTGAAAAAATATTTTCCATCTCGATATTACGTTCTGACTGAGTGGTTGGGTTTACAATTTAAAGTGGCCTCGCTCCTCAAACGTTTATAGAATGGCTTCTGAGTATGATGGCCCGAACAATGGTGATAGAATTATAACTAAATAAAAATTAGAGAAAATATAACCAAATGCTTAAAGAGTTTGGTCAAAAGATTAAAAAGTTAATACCATACCAATTATGTTAAAACAGGTTGGTGTGAGACCACGTTCTTGTTTGTTAGCTCAAGTTGATCTATGTGACATAAACCCGACAAGATTACTAAACATAAGGTTAGTTCATAGCTGATGAGACTGCTTTTATACATAGTCTCATCGTCCAAATCAGGCTTAAAATGCATAAAATATCATTGAATATACCAAATATATGCTCGTGTTTGTTAGTTGTGTATTTTTAGGTACGAATATTGAGGAAAAGGCAAAAGATCACAAGAATCATTCAAAAACGAACACGGGAAACGAAGCCGCACAATGAACCGGACCCAAATCTGGAATTTCCAAAATGGACCTTGAAGAATTGAAGATTGGCAAGTTTGGTCCCTCAACTTTTGAAGTTAAACACTTTATACCCCTTAAATATTCATAATTATGAATAGGGTCCCTAAAGTTTGAAGACATTACAAGTTCAGTCCTTGAAAAATCCAAGAATTACATTTGAAGCCCTTGGAAAAAGTTTAGAAACATGTTGTGCCATATTTGACAAGTTGTCCAAACTTGTAACAAAGGGAATGAAGTTTTGAGCTATTAAATACAAAGTGAAGTAAAAAGGAAACCTTGGGGGCCAATTCTGCCAGACAGCCATACTTACACACCCAACCAGCTCTTGACACGTCACCTTAACCCACCCATTTACCCATTTACCCGACCAAACCCATTACCCAAACCCACAAACCAGTTTATTAATTAAACTTGGTCAACTGGTCAAACCCCACACTTTTTTCCCTCTTAACACGTTTTTAAATAAACTATTCACCCAAATTAAATCAAACCACCCCTTTAATCACCCAAGAACCCTAACCACCCCAGATTTAATTACCCTCATTTCTTACCTAAACCCTATTAACCATAGGGGTTTTACCCACAACCCCACTCCCAACACAAAACAAAACCCAGAAAATGACCTTCCCCTTTTTTGTCCCCTCCCCTGCTACACCCTTCACGTGATACTATTCACATCAATGGCTCACAGCCATTCCTTGGCCCCAAAGGACTTTATAAACGTTCCTGATCAATTCTAGACTAGCTGGCATCAAGGACAATCACAAGACTTATCTTTTGACCAAGATTCCCCAAGAACTTCAAGGGCATTTAGGGCTTTTCAGCCATTAGGGTTTACACATTTTTGTATTATTTTATTAGTCTTCTAGTATGTTCTCTTAGTAGTATAAATATGGACGGATTGTGTCCATATTTCGTTGTTCCAGTTTTTCTAGCTAAGCCATTGTAATGCCTTTTTAAGAAATATAAAGTTTGGTATTTTTATTGAAATTGTAATTCCTTTTATCTTTTTTTTAAAAGTTTGGTATTGGATAGCTAGATTCTGAGTTCCACATTTCATTTGTAAAAACACTTTGTATTTTTGAGATTTTAAAAAGGAGTTTTAATTTTCAGAAATCCAAGGTCCAAGAAAGTGAAAGTGTACTTGGATCCTTGGATATCTGAAGTTTACACTTGCTTTCTTAACCATGTTCATTGGTTAAAAGGTTTGTTGGATTGTAAAAAGGTTTAAAGAATTTTCAAAAGAAAAATCAAAAAGTGTATTTTTGTGTTTGTTCTTGTTGATTTGAGCAGGTTAATTTGGGAGCTTGCTTATTGTCCAAGGTTCAGCATAGACCCGAGTCTATTGGAGGTGGCTAAGCTGCCACTAAGGGACCTGGATGTAGGTCCCTTGAGGTAAAAATCTTGTCCATTTTCAGATTTTCAGAAATTATGTGATTTTTGTGATTTGAATGAAAGTTGTTTGAATGCATTTTTTTTTGGTTTGATTTGAGTTGTTATGGTATAATATGCATGTTAGTAGCATTAGGAATCAATTTGGTTTGGATTTAAATAGAGTTGCTTTGAAAAATTCATTTTCAGAAATATAAGAGGGTGTTTGGATTTGCATGTTTACTGAACCTCTTGGAGGATTCTTGTGTTACAACCTGTTAGAAACACTCTTTAGGTTGTGTTAGGTTGCATGTTACCATAGCTTTCAGTTTGGTTAAGTTTTGAACAAGTTTGTGTGATAAAAAATTGGTATAAGTAGCATAAAACAGTCAACTACCTTGTTCTGCTTGAATTGTGTGAAATTTGTGCTTCAAAGTTGGAAGACTGCTAGATTTTAGGTTTGTTTAGGGTTGTGTATTGCTTGTTTGCTGATTGGTTGACTTATGTTCATGTTATTGGCCATTGAAATCATTTGTGTGCCTAGTAAACCAGCAAACACCCCCAGACCTGTTGTAGCATAATCAGTAACTTGACTTGCTCATTTTGTGCTTGATTGTGTGTTACTCTTGCTTATTTTTGTGTTCCAGTGACTCCCTATACTCAACTGAGTATAGGGGTGCCTTTTGTCCATCAAAATCACCAACAAAATCAAGGGACAAGCCCTCTTGTTCCATATCTTCACTTGTGAAGATTCCAACTTGTGTTCATCAGAAAGTCAGGCAAACCTGAGCACGTTTTTGGCTTTTTAAGTCTTAATCTTGTTTATTTTAGATTGGTGTTTGTGTTTTGGTGATTAAAAGAGTATCAGGTTTGAGTTTTTAAAGTTTAAAAAAGAAAAAAATAAAAGAGTAAAAAGGACGTGGTCAGGACTCGAACCTGCGCCACTCCTCCCACACACCAACGCTCTAACCAACTGCCCTAGGGACTTTGACTGGTATAACTTTGCAAGATTTAATATATAAGGACTCTTAGTTTTTAGCTTATTTAACCAATCAATTTGGTTATAAGTTGTTTTCAGCTTATTCCTTTAAGCTTTTTCACATTTAGCATTTTTCTTTTGCTTTCATATAGGTTATGGACTTTTTGGTTCAAAAATATTATTTTTCCCGTACTTAATCAATTTTTTAGGATTATTTTAAGTTTATATTTTAGAAAGTAATTTAAAAATAGTAAAAGTAATTTTAAAAATCCAAAAAAACAGTTTTTAGGTTTTCATTTATATTCTTGAGGTTTACATCACAAAAAGTTTTCAAAGAGTCAAATTTTTAATTTTATTTGATTTTAGGGTTTTTAGCTAACTTTAAAATTTAATATAAAATTATTAAAAAGGTTTTAGGAACTTTTAATTTCATTTTTGTCTTAGTGACATTATTTAGGATTTTTGGTAATTTTTTAGTAAACTTTGAATTTTTTTGAATATTTTATTGTTATTTTATTATTAAAAATTGAAAGTCTGTTTTTCTAGTTTTTTCATTTTTCCTAGATTGTAGACACATAATTAGGAGTTTTGTCACTTTCCAAATATTTTTTAGGCTTTTCATTTATTTTCTAGAATTAATTTAAATTTTAATAGATTTTAATAGTTTTTTAAGTGTTAAAAAATAGTTTAATTTGGTTTTAAAATTTTAAAAAATACTTTTTAGCTTAATTAGGTTATTTTTGAGGTTTACAAACTTTAAAATCTTGTTTAGGGCTTTTTAATAATTAATTGTGATTTTTAGGGCTTTAATTAGCATTAAAAAGTCATTATCTAATTAATTAAAAGGTTTTAGCAAGTTTGGATTTTTTGTAAACTCTTAGAATTTTATTGTGGATTTTTAGTAATTTTTAGGTTAAAATTTTAATTTTTGTACTATTTACGGTTTTACGTTATCGCCTTTTTCGTCTTAGTTTAATCCGTCTTCGTAACCGTCTTTTTCTTTCTTATCTCATTTCTTTCTCTTCTCATAGCAATAAAATCATCAATCAAAATCAATTCATCACACAACACACGTGCCTCCTTGGGAAACGAACTTGGACTTATTTGGTCATTAGTGCTCGGTTTTCCTAAACCGACACTTAACGCTTACCACTATTTTGCCTCTCTTTTCCTAAAGGGTTGCAAAAACACTACATCAATTTTTGGCGCCGCTGCCGGGGAGGCGTGTTGTGTTTTGATTGACCATTGTTGTTTTTTTATACTAGCCATAATTAGTATTTGTATTAGTAGCACTCTACTAATACGTATTATCATTTTTCGGTTTTTGTGTGAATATTATTAATATATTGTATACGTAGAACAATAAATTCACAAGTACTCCAAATACGTGAGAAATCACAACCTTGACTTGGGAGGTCATTACCCAATCATTGTATTCGAATCTCAAACCAAAGAAAAAAAGGCAAAAATAGATAAATACTTTCGTGAAGCTCGATTTTGAAAAATACAAACTATAAGGTGGGTATAAGGCGGTTGTATTTCACGACCTAAAGGAAAAAGACTCTTAAGTGCTTCGCGCCGCCTCGTTTCCTCCGCTTGCTTGTGCGTATTTAATTTTGAGAGTGAATCGAGGGTTTTGCCGCCCAACGTATTATTACATATCATATATATTTTCTTGGTTTCATTTGATTAAACCCTCTTGAACGATTTAGTGTTCCACCATCGTTCTAAAGTCATCGAAGGCGTTCACTCCACGTGATCGTTTTCATTCCTTGAGGCTTCTTTAATCAAGAGATTTGATTAAGGAGGAGATTTGTAGATTTTTGTCTACTTAATATATTTCACCAATTTCCAAAAAAGTTAATACCATCAAAAAACCACAAAAAAAATTGAAAAATACAAAACACCAAAAAGAATCTTCTTTGCTCGTCTCCACGTTGTACGTGATGTTTATGCTAACTCGTAATCAAGCAAAACTTGCACGTAGACGAAAGAACAAAACTCCCACTCCAACTCATTCTAGTGAGGAGTCTCCTATTGACGAACCCATTGTACGAGAAGCACCAACCATGGCGAATCAAACTATGATGGAGTTACTTCAAGCACCCACCGATGGTTATGGAGAAGCTATTGTGATTCCCGCTATCCTTGCGGAGAATTTTGAGGTGAAAACGGGTTTGTTGTCGATGATCCAAAACAACAAATTCCATGGTGATGAGAAGGACAATCCCCACAACCATATCCGCCAATTTAATCGTCTTACCGCCACGTGCAAATTCAAGGATGTCTCGAATGACTCGATTAAGATGATGATTTATCCGTATTCCTTAGCGGGGCCCGCTAAAATTTGGTTAGAGAAAGAGCCACCCAATTCTATATTAACGTGGAAGGATCTCGTTTCGAAGTTTGTGAACCAATTTTTTCCGCCCTCTAAGACTACGCATTTGAAAAATGAGATTTCTAAATTTTCACAAGAATCAAATGAAAGTTTTTCAACGGCTTGGAATAGGTTTAAGGAGATGTTACATGAATGTCCTCATCACGGTTTTTCCGACTTGCACCAAATTGACATGTTTTACAGTGGACTTAACGATCATGAAAGAGATTATCTAAATGCCGCCGCGGGTGGTAATTTTTTGTGTAAAACGGTTGAAGAAGCTTTGGTCATAATTGAGAATAGGTCTAAGGTTTATAGCCCTCGTAACACACCGAGTGTTGCCAAATTGGGCTCGTCATCGTCTCGTAGCATTAATGCTTTACATGATGAAGCAAATGAAGAAAATCGATTTTTTGATAGATTTGCTAGCCTTATGTCCCATTGGAAAGCTCAAGAAGCTTCGAATTCCGCTTCGGTTAAAGCGGTTTCTAAGAGTTGTTTGTCGTGTGGTGGAGCTCATGATCTTTCCGAGTGCATTACCGCGGATGGTAACACTTCGAGTGCTTATGTAGCCACGGGAACTTATAACCAAATCGGTCAAGGTTCCCGCCAAAATCAAGCTCCACCAAATCAAAATGCTAATAATTATCGAAACAACAACCAAGGTGGTAATTACCAAGGAAATCAAAGGAATTATAACAAGGGTAATTATCAAAATGGAAATGGGCAAATTTCTAATCAAAACCAAAACCGTGATTTTCAAACTTCTACTCAAGGTTTAAAAATGATCACACCAAAAATCTTCAAGGAGAATTTTTGAATTATGCTAAGGCTAATGATGCTAAGTTTGACAATATGCAACGTGAAATGGTTAGCTTAAGGTCCGAGTTGAAAAACGAGCTTAAAAACGAACTTGCTAATGAACTTAAAACTCATGCTAATAAAATGGAAGGAAATGTCACACGTCTCCAACAAAATCAACAAAAAATGGAGCAAGGTCAACATGAGATTAAGCAAGAATTGTTAAAAGCGGATGCTAGGCAATCTAAATTTGAAGACCGAATGGCTGAAATGTTTGAAGCTATCATGTGTAAGCCCTCTTCTTCGGGTGGTCTTCCTAGTGATACCATCATGAACACGAAAGGAGAATTGAAGGTTATTACTACTCGTAGTGCTAAAACTTTCAAAGAACCCATTTCTCGTCCAAGTACTTCTATGGAGAAGGAAAAAGAGAAAGAACCCGAGGTGTTGGTTGAGAAGGAGCAAATTCCAAGCCCACGAAGTACCGCTCAAACCACACCTACGGTTGAACCAATACCAATCATGGAGCCCGAGATTCCAAGGCCGATGCCTATGCCTACTATGCCCCAACCCACACCACCCTTACCCTACCCTTCAAGACGAGACAAGGAAAAGGCACAAGAACGAAATAATTATCAATTTGAACTCTTTATGAAAATGTTTCGTGACTTGCATTTTAATATAAGTTTTGCCGACGCCTTAGTCATGATGCCTCGATTTGCCGCAAACTTCAAAAGTATGTTGAATAACAAAGAGAAATTGCAAAAATCGTCTAGTTGTTCATCGGTTTTTCTAAGCCGCATACCTCAAAAAGTCGGTGATCCTGGAAAGTTTTTTATCCCATGTGCTATACAAGACATGGAAGAATGCTACGCCTTAGCCGATCTTGGTGCTAGTATTAATTTGATGCCTCTTGTGATTTTTAATTCGCTCAATCTTCCCAATCTCACTCCTTCAAGAATGTCAATCGAGATGGCCAATCATTCTACGATTTTAGCTTGTGGAGTTGCCGAGGACGTCTTTGTGAAAGTTGGAAAGTTCTACTATCCTGTAGACTTTATTGTTGTTGACATTCCCATCGATCCTAAAGTTCCGTTAATTTTAGGTCGATCTTTTTTTGATACCTCGAGAGCACTTATCGATGTGCATGCAAGAAAAATCACTCTTCGTTTCAATGAGGAAGAACTCGTCATTAATGCAACCCAAAACTCCACACTTTCTCATGTGTATTCTATCACGTCTTTGTACAATGTCAATCCCATCAAAAACATTTGCAAAAAGATTTCAAATAGAGTTTTAGGAGTTGTTGAGAAAAATGAAGTTCCGTCCCCTCCGCCGGTGGAGGTTAAGAGTGTTAAGCCTACGATTCCAATCTCGTGTGATTCTTCGGATGATGAATACATTGATCCCGATGGGAAAGTTTTCTTTGTTGACAAACGTTTTGAAAACTTACCACCACCTAAACCAAAAAGATTTCAAAATGTGAGAATTTTTAGTGTGACTAACATTGCTTTAGAAACACCAAATATTTTTGACATAATTAAATCGGGTTTTCACAAGGAGAGTGTAAAAGATGAAAAAGGAAAAGATTTTGAATTGAATTTAAAAGATTTTTCTACAATTCTAACTCCGTCATCACCGCGTTTATTGAGTACTACAAGCTCGTCTTCTCCTTTTGACGATGCTTTGTGTGGACTTAGTGTGGGGGAAGCCCCTTATGTTCCCTTCCCTTTCTCCACCGAGGACGAGATATTTGATCCTGGAATTGCTTATATAGGGAAATCTCGGTCTTCCACCGATGCAATAAATGGAAAATCTTTTCATTTGATTGGTGCGAGTCTACCTCGAGTAGCTCATGTTTTTAGAGACATACCCATTGTCCCACCCTTCTATTTCTTCTCTCCTATTTTCTTGAAACTCTTTGAGTTTTTGTTGACTATTGATGAAGTGGCGTTGATTTGTTTTTCCAATGAAAACTAGAACGCCATCTTCGATCCCGGTATTTTGCACCATCAAAGGACTTAGTCCTTAATACCGGTTGTTTTTGGTCCTTGTTTATCATGTAAGCCCCACTAAAAATTGACCATACCATGATTATCCCTGAATGATCACATTTATGGGGATTCGAGTCGAGCTTTTGACTCGGTTATAAAAAACAAGGTGCCTCGTGGGGGAGACCCATGCTTATCCATGTACATATTATTGCTTTCTAATTAGTTAATGTGAGGGGATTTGTGCCCTTCCAACCTTTTGTTCCGTGGTTGTTTGTGCATTGTGGTTTTTAGATCATGATCTTCACGATTAGAGCCTCTCATGTTCGTTTATGGGAGCACTCGATCGTTTGCTTTGGAGACTTTCTCAATATCCAAATGATATATCCTTGATTGTTCTAACCTTAGGTTTTTAGCACACTTCATAAACGGCTATTAATTTATTGGTTACACCCTTTCCATGCTAGATTAGGCATTCGACTACGTCTCTAGTATGGGGGTGTTTGCACCCCTAGACTCGAAACATTGAGGACAATGTTTAACTTTAGTATGGGGGGTGAATAGATACTTGCCTTGCCAAACCTTCACGCTTTCCAAAGTTTATCGTTTTGTTTATCATTTTTGTTGCAAAATAAGGCTAAAAATGGCCAAATTTTAAAATTTTTCTCATGCTTTATAAGTGTTGACACGAATATAGGTTTTCCGATGGCGAGAATAAGAGTAATTTTTGACTCCACCGTGCGTGTTGAGCACTTAGCTTTGATTCCTTAACTACACATTAGGCTAAGTCTCTTAAATGAGGACGAGAAATGATAGAGTTAATTATAAGTTACTATGCTAAACGTAGAGTACTCGTATTCTTTCAAAAACTCATGTGTTCTCGTTGTTTGCTTATTCTCCCTTCGCATGTAAATATTTTTTTGCTTAATAAATATTGACTTAGCGGTTTAGTTAGGATTGTTGGGTTTCTAGTCTTTTCTAGTAGCTTCCGTGTAATTAAATTGGGAAGACATTAAGGTATCGCCAGCGTCACGGTTTTGAAGTATTGGCACCCCAATAATCGAAAGCTTCACCTAATAATAAGATTTCAAGTGCTCACCTAAATCTAGCAAACAATTTGAAGCCCCACAAGGCCTAAAATCTATGCAAAATTGAAAGTGAATCAAGCCTTAATCTTCGAAGCTTTAAAGATCCAAAATTCGCTTTAGCGTGAGGATATACGTCTTTGGCTAATAAAACCACCGATGAGGCGGATAATAAAAGGCAAGGCAAGACCGAAGTCATAATAAAAGCTTCATGGCGAAGTTGAATAAAAGATGGAGGTAAACCAAAGATAATAAGGCCCTTCCGTTAGGGGGCGTATAAAAGTCTTTAGTCTCATGTTCAAAACTGTTATAAAACCGTGTTTATCGATTCTTCTTGTCAACTTAATTTTTTAACATCGTTGTCTATTAGGAGGGGTTATTGATTTGATGGTCTTAGTTACACCGTTAGGACTCTATTTTTAGACCTAAATCTCTAGTATCGCATAAGTCAACAATGTATCCTCGTGATCATTAAGACAAAATAAAATATAAGAGATACAACTTAGGAATAATGGGAGAATAAGTACGTGATTAGGGCATATGAGTAGTGTTAGCATTACTAACTTATAATGACAATGATCTTGTTGCACGCTTGGCATGGAATTAAGGTGAAAATCGAGGACGACGAAATTATTTCTAACGAAGCATTCACGTGTTCTTATTCTATGAACCTAAACGTCCCATTTTGCGATGAAAATCATACATTATGTCTAAAACACAAGTAGTAATAATAGTAGTAGTGTAGCTAGTTTATCATTTCAATAAAGTGAATAAAATGAATTTTGGAGGTGCTATGATAATTTATTCTAGTATTGCGTGAGGGCACGACAATGGTTTAGTATGGGGGAGTGATGAGACTGCTTTTATACATAGTCTCATCGTCCAAATCGGGCTTAAAATGCATAAAATATCATTGAATATACCAAATATATGCTCGTGTTTGTTACTTGTGTATTTTTAGGTACGGATATTGAGGAAAAGGCAAAAGATCACAAGAATCATTCAAAAACGAACACGGGAAACGAAGCCGCACAATGAACCGGACCCAAATCTGGAATTTCCAAAATGGACCTTGAAGAATTGAAGATTGGCAAGTTTGGTCCCTCAACTTTTGAAGTTTAACACTTTATACCCCTCAAATATTCATATTTATGAATAGGGTCCCTAAAGTTTGAAGACATTACAAGTTCAGTCCTTGAAAAATCCAAGAATTACATTTGAAGCCCTTGGAAAAAGTTTAGAAACATGTTGTGCCATATTTGACAAGTTGTCCAAACTTGTAACAAAGGGAATGAAGTTTTGAGCTATTAAATACAAAGTGAAGTAAAAAGGAAACCTTGGGGGCCAATTCTGCCAGACAGTCATACTTACACACCCAACTAGCTCTTGACACGTCACCTTAACCCACCCATTTACCCATTTACCCGACCAAACCCATTACCCAAACCCACAAACCAGTTTATTAATTAAACTTGGTCAACTGGTCAAACCCCACACTTTTTTCTCTCTTAACACGTTTTTAAATAAACTATTCACCCAAATTAAATCAAACCACCCCTTTAATCACCCAAGAACCCTAACCACCCCCCAGATTTAATTACCCTCATTTCTTACCTAAACCCTAATTAACCATAGGGGTTTTACCCACAACCCCACTCCTAACACACAACAAAACCCAGAAAACGACCTTCCCCTTTTTTGTCCCCTCCCCTGCTACACCCTTCACGTGATACTATTCACATCAATGGCTCACAGCCATTCCTTGGCCCCAAAGGACTTTATAAACGTTCCTGATCAATTCTAGACCAGCTGGCATCAAGGACAACCACAAGAATCATCTTTTGACCAAGATTCCCCAAGAACTTCAAGGGCATTTAGGGCTTTTCAGCCATTAGGGTGTACACATTTTTGTATTATTTTATTAGTCTTCTAGTATGTTCTCTTAGTAGTATAAATATAGACGGATTGTGTCCATATTTCATTGTTCCAGTTTTTCTAGCTAAGCCATTGTAATGCCTTTTTAAGAAATATAATGTTTGGTATTTTTATTGAAATTGTAATTCCTTTTATCTTTTTTTTAAATGTTTGGTATTGGATAGCTAGATTCTGAGTTCCACATTTCATTTGTAAAAACACTTTGTGTTTTTGAGATTTTAAAAAGGAGTTTTAATTTTCAGAAATCCAAGGTCCAAGAAAGTGAAAGTGGACTTGGATCCTTGGATATCTGAAGTTTACACTTGCTTTCTTAACCATGTTCATTGGTTAAAAGGTTTGTTGGATTGTAAAAAGGTTTAAAGAATTTTCAAAAGAAAAATCAGAAAGTGTATTTTTGTGTTTGTTCTTGTTGATTTGAGCAGGTTCAAGTGGGAGCTTGCTTATTGTCCAAGGTTCAGCATAGACCCGAGTCTATTGGATGTGGCTAAGCTGCCACTAAGGGACCTGGATGTAGGTCCCTTGAGGTAAAAATCTTGTCTATTTTCAGATTTTCAGAAATTATGTGATTTTTGTGATTTGAATGAAAGTTGTTTGATTGCATGTTTTTTTTTTGGTTTGATTTGAGTTGTTATGGTATAATATGCATGTTAGTAGCATTAGGAACCAATTTGGTTTGGATTTAAATAGAGTTGCTTTGAAAAATTCATTTTCAGAAATATAAGAGGGTGTTTGGATTTGCATGTTTACTGAACCTCTTGGAGGATTCTTGTGTTAAAACCTGTTAGAAACACTCTTTAGGTTGTGTTAGGTTGCATGTTACCATAGCTTTCAGTTTGGTTAAGTTTTGAACAAGTTTGTGTGATAAGAAATTGGTATAAGTAGCATAAAACAGTCAACTGCCTTGTTCTGCTTGAATTGTGTGAAATTTGTGCCTCAAAGTTGGAAGACTGCTAGATTTTAGGTTTGTTTAGGGTTGTGTATTGCTTGTTTGCTGATTGGTTGACTTATGTTCATGTTATTGGCCATTGAAAATCATTTGTGTGCCTAGTAAACCAGCAAACACCCCCAAACCTGTTGTAGCATAATCAGTAACATGACTTGCTCATTTTGTGCTTGATTGTGTGTTACTCTTGCTTATTTTTGTGTTTCCAGTGACTCCCTATACTCAACTGAGTATAGGGGTGCCTTTTGTCCATCAAAATCACCAATAAAATCAAGGGACAAGCCCTCTTGTTCCATATCTTCACTTGTGAAGATTCCAACTTGTGTTCATCAGAAACTCAGGCAAACCTGAGCACGTTTTTGGCTTTTGAAGTCTTAATCTTGTTTATTTTGGATTTGGTGTTTGTGTTTTGGTGATTAAAAGAGTATCAGGTTTGAGTTTTTAAAGTTTAAAAAAGAAAAAAAAATAAAAGAGTAAAAAGGACGTGGCCAGAACTCGAACCTGCGCCACTCCTCCCACACACCAACGCTCTAACCAACTGCCCTAGGGACTTTGACTGGTATAACTTTGCAAGATTTAATATATAAGGACTCTTAGTTTTAAGCTTATTTAACCAATCAGTTTGGTTATAAGCTGTTTTCAGCTTATTCCTTTAAGCTTTTTCGCATTTAGCATTTTTCTTTTGCTTTCATATAGGTTAGGGACTTTTTGGTTCAAAAATATTATTTTTCCCGTACTTAATCAATTTTTTAGGATTATTTTAAGTTTATATTTTAGAAAGTAATTTAAAAATAGTAAAAGTAATTTTAAAAATCCAAAAAAACAGTTTTTAGGTTTTCATTTATATTCTTGAGGTTTACATCACAAAAAGTTTTCAAAAAGTCTAATTTTTAATTTTATTTGATTTTAGGGTTTTTAGCTAACTTTAAAATTTAATATAAAATTATTAAAAAGGTTTTAGGAACTTTTAATTTCATTTTTGTCTTAGTTACATTATTTAGGATTTTTGGTAATTTTTTAGAATTTTTTAGTAAACTTTGAATTTTTTTGAATATTTTATTATTATTTTATTATTAAAAATTTGAATGTTTGTTTTTTCTAATTTTTTTCATTTTTCCTAGATTGTAGACACATAATTAGGAGTTTTGTCACTTTCCAAATATTTTTTAGGCTTTTCATTTATTTTCTAGAATTAATTTAAGTTTTAATAGATTTTAATAGTTTTTTAAGTGTTAAAAAATAGTTTAATTTGGTTTTAAAATTTTAAAAAATACTTTTTAGCTTAATTAGGTTATTTTTGAGGTTTACAAACTTTAAAATCTTGTTTAGGGCTTTTTAATAATTAATTGTGATTTTTAGGGCTTTAATTAGCATTAAAAAGTCATTATCTAATTAATTAAAAGGTTTTAGCAAGTTTGGATTTTTTGTAAACTCTTAGAATATTATTGTGGATTTTTAGTAATTTTTAGGAATTTTTAGGTTAAAATTTTAATTTTTGTACTATTTACGGTTTTACGTTATCGCCTTTTTCGTCTTAGTTTAATCCGTCTTCGTAATCGTCTTTTTCTTTCTTATCTCATTTCTTTCTCTTCTCATAGCAATAAAATCATCAATCAAAATCAATTCATCACACAACACACGTGCCTCCTTTGGAAACGAACTTGGACTTATTTGGTCATTAGTGCTCGGTTTTCCTAAACCGACACTTAACGCTTACCACTATTTTGCCTCTCTTTTCCTAAAGGGTTGCAAAAACACTACATCAATAGCCTCACTAAAGTATACTACTTTTAAATGATTTCAAAACCCGTGAGGGAGATATATGCTAAATTGGAATACAAGTATTTTTGGTATGCTTTCCAAATATGATTCATTGACACTATGTTTACAGCTGCTTATGAAAGTCTCTTTTTAATTCTGAACCGCTAATAATTTCTCATAATGAGCGTTAATATCGTAAGTAGTACTATTAGAGACTGACATCTCCTGTCTAGGCAAGTCGCTCTTGCTAGCACCTCATTGGTTGATAGTTGTAAATTCACACTCGTTTAGGAAAACGAGGTAAAGCGATAAGTATTAAGTGTACATTTAGGAAAACGTAAACACTTAGGACCTTTGGTGTGAGTTTGTTCTTAAGGAGGCTTGGTGTGTGTGTTAAACTTTATATAATTTGAGATTAATATAAAGAAAGAAAAGGGAAAATGATGACGGTTATGATTATGATTAAACTACGACGAAAGCTAAGGCGTAAAACGTAAAAACGTGACGAAATTTAAAATTTAATCTAAAAATTATTAAAAATAAAAAACAAATCTAAAATAATATAAATAAGAATAAAAATTTGACAAAAATATTTTAAAACTTATTTCGAATATAATATTCAATTGTAAATGCTAGTTAAAGCCTTAAAATTAAATAAAATTAAAAATAAACCCAAAATGTGATTTTATCAAATGAGAATCTTACTTATACTATATAAAAACTAAAAAGTATTTTTATAGATTTTTTTAAACTACTTTTATATATTTAAATGGCTAAAAACACTTTTTAAGCTAAAATAATGATTAAAAATAATAAAATAATGCTAAAATTAATTTTACCTTTTCAAAAATCCTATTTTATATAACTAAACAGTAGAAAAATAGAAAAAGTTGAAAAAAGTAAATTTTTACACTAAAGGACAAGACATTTTGAATTAGAAACTAATTAAACATAAATTAAATTTAAAAAATAATAAAACAAAGTGAACAGTGAAACTTTTTTAACTAAAAATCTTAAAATATTTTTTAAAACTAAGAAAATTGGAAAAAACTAAAAAATATTAACTTTTTGCGCAAAAAGACAAAAGAAAGTTTAAATAAAACTATTTTAAATTGAATTAAATCTAAAAAATATCAAATGAACAGTAAAATAAAAGCAAAATTTTTTAAAATTCTTAAAATAAATTATCTAAATAGGGAAAAATAAAAAATCAACAAAAAGCTTAGTTTTAACCACTAAAAACAAAAACAGTGAAGTACTGATGGTGACAGCCCAAGGATTTTGT
The DNA here is from genome assembly GCA_025667525.1 of Glebionis coronaria. Lineage (NCBI taxonomy): Eukaryota > Viridiplantae > Streptophyta > Magnoliopsida > Asterales > Asteraceae > Glebionis > Glebionis coronaria. The sequence continues at coordinate 297,205,864 of CM046876.1, read as the reverse complement.
CCTGTTGTGCCAGCAGTGGGAACAAGTGTGCTAGCAGTGGGAAGATTTTCCCACTGCTCTTAACAGAAATACGATTTGAGTGATTTTGAGAGCTTGTTTGTGGGTTTTACTTGGAACAAATGGCACCCCCACACTCATGGAAGTGTGGGGAGTCAGATTTAACAACAAAAAGCACAACTCCAACACAAAAAACTCACAATATCAGGCAATTAACAATTACTGTATGGTTATGCAAGTCTGGGAACAGTTTTGCTGGTTCAAAATGCAATAAGACGAATTTTAGACCACAAAAACTTCACATAAAGCACACCAAATCAAAGCTAGCAAGGACACAACCCTAGTTTAGCTGATATTGAAACATGTTCAAAGATTTGAAAACATAAATGAACTAAAACCACCTATTTAAGCTTACTGATATAACTTGATAGTTTTTACCAAGTTTTACACATGAAAACTTTTTTCTAACATACCAACTCTAAAAACAAAGTGCCAATTCAAAATATTACTAACATATGAAGTGTGTTTGAGCAGATTTTAAGCCAATTAGGTGTCATTTCTTAACCTATCATGCAAACCAAACACCCCTATATATTACTAAAATCAAAATTTTCAAAGTCTTTTTGTTTATCAATCTAAAAATTCCCTAAACAGTTACCAATCAAAGCATATTATGAATCAAGCAACATGTATCATGCACCAAAAACAACACAATCTTCTCAGAAATTACAAATATCACTTAAATCTTGACTTTAGGCAGAAATACTACAACGTAAGTAGACTTACCTCCAAGGTGCACATCCACACCTTGGAGTGTATGAGCTTAAGTGCAAAGAGTGCACTAGCTTCCTTAACTCCCCTGCTAAGAAAATCAAACACACAATAATATTATCAAGGTTATATCAACTGATGTCCAAATTTTGTTTTATTGTTAATATCATATAGACTATTTACCAATCCTATGACAGATTAACATGGAAATATGAGTACCACAAGATGCAATCACCAAATTTCGACAAGTCACTAACTTTTAAAACTTTTGGATTTCTAAATAGAAAGTACCCAAGGAATTGTTGCCTCATAACTTTTCACCCAAATGTATATGTCCACGAATCCTTGATATCCACTTGATATCTGTTATTTATGGTCACATATATTCAAATGAACAGCTTATGGAGCTTTAAAAACTTTCTTCTTTAACTTTATAAATCTGAAAACTTTTTAAACCAATAACAGAAACAGAAACTTGAACCGGTTTTGTAAATGAATTTAAATGTAAACAAAGAGCAATTAGAACAACAAAAAGTAACTTGGGAACTTGTTTTCTTCATCAGACATAACACCACTTTTCATAAACCTGACAAAGTGGATTTACATAGTTATGAACCAAAAAAAACAAGAACAAGAGAACAAAGCTATCTATATGTCCCTTTATATAGAGGGTCACAAAACTATCAAAGCTAAAAACCCTAATGTTGGAAAGCCCTAAACTACCCTTGTAGAATATGCTTGTTTGATCCTCTTTTTGAATTGAGTCAAAGGCAGCATGTGAAGTTTCTTGGACTGATGTGGGGATGCCAGATGTACCAAAGCGTTTTGGGACGCTGGATGACAAGTAGGGAACAAGAAAAGTCCTTTTGGCCATTGATGAAGTTGTACCAGTTTGTTTGTTTGTGCAGGGGAGTCACAGGTGAGCTTTGTTTGTGAAGTGGGGGTCCTATTTGGAGGTTGTAATATGATTAGGTAAGGGTGAATTGTGTTTCTGGAAGTTTGGGTACAAAAACCCTTTTGATTAGGGTAATTATAGGATTAGGGTTTAAAGGTGGGAGGGAGGGTGAATAGTAGAGGTTTGATTTGGTTTAGTTATTTAAATTCGTGTTTACCTCCAAATTAAGTATAAACAGACTTTGAAAATTTTGTTATAAAAATGTTTAAGTGGAAATATGATGTGGAGGATAGGTGGCTGGTGATTGGATGAATGGGTGTTCGTGGGTGATGTGTCGATTTATGGTTGGGTGATGATAGAAAGGTTGTCTGCCAAGTTAAGCCCCTCACTTCCCAAACTTTGTTCACTTTGAAATAAAACAGCCAAAACTCATAATCCTTTGTATTATAAGTTTCAAAGTTCTCTTTTTGGCCACAAACATTTTCCAAGGCTATATTAAAGGACTTGATTTGTACTTTCTTGATCTTTGAAGGGCCATTCTTGACATGTCTTCATTCTTCAAGGTCTTAACTTGTATGATTGACTTTGTCGAGGACTAAAAGTGACAAGTCTGCAATTTGGAGGGACCAATCTTTCTAATTATTCAAAGTTGAGGGTCCTTTTTGTAAATTTGACAAACTTTAGGGACCAAACTTGTAATTATGAATAAACAAGGGTATAAAGTGTCAATTTATCAATAATGAAGGACCCTTCTTATGCAATCTTCAATTCTTCAAGGACTTTTCTTGGAAAATCAACTCTAGGGTCCGGTTCATTGTGCGGCTTCTTTTCCCGTGTTCGATTTTTATTGATTCTTGTGATCTTTGTCATTTTCTCGATATCCGTACCTAAAATACACATTGAACAAACACAAGAATATATTTGGCACTTTTTATGATATTTTAACCATTTTAAGCCCGTTTTGGACGATGAGACTATGTATAAAAGCAGTCTCATCACTCCCCCATACTAAACCATTGCCGTGCCCTCACGCAATGCTAGAATAAAGTATCTTAGCATCTCCAAAATTCATTTTTATTGACTTTTATTGAATCATAAATTTACTACACTACTACTTGCTACAACTTGCGTTTTAGACATAATTTAGGATTTTCATCGCAAAATAGGACGTTTAGGTTCATAGAACAAGAACACGTGAATGCTTCGTTAGAAATAATTTCGTTGTCCTCGATTTTCACCCAATTCCATGCCAAGCGTGTAACGAGATCATTGTCATTATAAGTTAGTAATGCTAACACTACTCATATGCCCTAATCACGTACTTAGACTCCCTTAATCCTAATAAGTATCTCTTATATTTTATTTTTATCTTGAATGTTCACGAGGATACATTTTTTACTTATGCGACAATAGAGATTAATGTCCAAAAATAGAGTCATAACGGTGTAACCAAGACCATCAGGTTAATAACCTCCCCTAATAGACAACGGTGTCAAAAATTAAGTGAACAAGAAGGATCGATAAACACGGTTTTATAACGGTTTTGAACATGAGACTTATTACCAAGACTTTTATACGCCCCCTAACGGATGGGCGTTATTATCATAGGTTTACATCCATCTTTTATTCAACTCCGCCAAGGAGCTTTTATTATGACTTCGGTCTTGCCTTGCCATTTATTTAACCTCGCCATGAGGTGTTTATTATGTCCAAAGACGTATATCCTCACGCTAAAGCGAATTTTGGATCTTTGAAGCTTCAAAGATTAAGGCTTAATCACTTTCAATTTTGCATAGATTTTTCGGATTTGTGAGCTTCGAATTTTTTCTTGATTTAGGTGATCACTTGAAATCTTGTTATTGGGTGAAGCTTTCGATTATTCGGGGTGCCAATACTTCAAAATCGTGACGCTGGCGATACCTTAATGTTTTCCCAATTTAATTACAAGGAAGCTACTAGAAAAGACTAGAAACCAACAATCAAGACTAAACCGATAAGCCAATACTTATTAGCAAAATATATATATAAGCGAACGGAGAATAAGCAAACAATTAGAACACATGAGTTTTTGAAAGAATACGAGTATTCTACGTTTAGCATAGTAACTTATAATTAACTCTATCATTTCTCGTGCTCATTTAAGAGACTTAGCCTAATATAAAGTTAAGGAATCGAAGCTAAGTGCTCAACACGCATGGTCGAGTCAAAAATTACTCTTATTCTCACCATTAGAAAATCTACATTCGTGTCTTCAAACACTTATCAAACATGAGAAAAAATTTTAAAATTAGGCCATTTTTAGCCTTATATGCAACAAAATGATAACATAAAGATAAACTTTGAAAAGCGTGAAGACGTGAGAAAGGCAAGTATCTATTCACCCCCCCCATACTAAATTTAAACATTGGCCTCAATGTTTCGAGTCTAAGGGTAAGATACCCCCATACTAGACACGAAGTCGAATGCTTAATCTAGCATGGAAAGGGTGGAACCATTAAATCAATAGCCGTTTATGAAGTGTGATAAAAACCTAAGGTTAGAACAGTCAAGGATATATCATTTGGATATCGAGAAATTCTTCAAATCAAACGATCGAGTGCTAACGTAAAACGAACACGAGAGGCTCCAATCGTGAAGATAATCATCTAAAAATCACAATGTACAAACAACCACGGAACAAAGGTTGGAAGGGCACAAATCCCCTCACGTATGCTACATTATAAAGCGATAATATGTACATGGATAAGCATGGGACTCTATGAGACTGCAATTATACATAGTCTCATCGTCCAAATCAGGCTTAAAACGCATAAAATATCATCAAAATACCCCAAAATATGCTTGTGTTTGTTCATTGTGTATTTTAGGTACGGATATCGTGAAATCAACAAGAGATCACAAGAATAAATAAAAAACGAACACGGGAAATGAAGCCGCATAAAGAACCGGACCCGAATCATGATTTTCCAAAGAACTCCTTGAAGTTTGAAGATTTGGCAAGAATGGTCCCTCAACTTTTGAAGACTTGTCATATTATACCCTTGCAAATCTCAATTATTACATTTGGTTCCCTAATATTTCAAGATATTACATTAATGGCCCTTAAAGAATTCATTTATTACAAGAAATCTCCTTGAAACAAGTTTATAAAACTTTTTGTGGCCAAAGTGTAAAAAAGAAAACTTCATTTACAAAGGGGTTTTGTTTTTGGCTGTTAAAACATGGTTTGACAAGTAAATGGGAAAGGGAGGACTAAACATGGACAGACATCCAAATTAACCACAACCAATCATCCCACCACCTCATCACCACCAGCCAACCACATCACTCCACCTCACACCCTATACCCACGTCATACTCCACTTAATAATAACTGATTAATAAATCAGTTATACCTTTTTTTTATACCTAAACACTTTTTCAAACATAAATAAACCTAAACATAAATCAAACCATACTGTTTACCCCACCTCAATCCCTTAAACCCTAATCCTAAATTACCCTTTAATCAAAGGGGTTTTACCCCAAAACCGCCAGAATGGTGATTAACATTCTCCTAACCAAAACCCACCAAAAAAACTCCTCTCCCCACTACCCAAATGTCTCCACGGTGTTCCCCTGTACCTTCATTTTTAGCAACAAAGGAATCCAAGCAGAGATCAAACGGCTAAGATGGATTTTTTGTCCTCTACTTTTCATCCAACGCCCCTTATCATCTCATAAAAACTAGCACACTCTCATGAGGGATTCAGAAATCACGGTTTCAAGCTTTGACCATTTCAAACACCAAGGGCACTTTAGGGATTATATTATCTAGGGTTTCATATTTTTTTGTATCTAGATTCTTCTATCTTCTAGTATAAATATAAGTCGGGTTGTGACTTGTGTTGTTGTTCTAGTTTTTGTATTTTTAGAAAAATTATTAATGAAAATGAAAGTTTGAAATTGTGCAAAAACTATGTTCCGTCTTAATGCTTTTGTAGTTTAAACATTTACTTTTATTGCAAGTTTAGTTAAGGTTTATAAAAATTTCATTTGTTCAAAAGTTTTCATCAAGAGCGTTTTTTTAAGGTTTTCAAAAACTCAAATCCAAGCTCAATGAGGAAGTGAAAGTGGAATCATTGAGCTTGGTTTGTTGTTTAAGGTTTTTTTTACCTCAGTTTGATTCAAAAGGTTTCACAAGTTTGGTTCGAAAGGTTTATGTTTTCAAAGATTTTCTCAAAATCTTTTGTCATTTTTTATATTTAACAAGCTTACTGTTTGAATAAGCTCTCACCAACAAGCCTGACAAGCTTGTGGTTTCAGCTTATTCAAGCTTGTTTCTTTCCTGGGTGTTTGTGTTTGTGCAGATCAAGAAGAAACAAGACCCATCTCCATTTTCTTTTCATTTTCAAGATATTTTAACCCTTGGTCTGCTATAGACCATCAACAGGGTATCTCTACACACTTTTCATAAGCTCCTTTAAGCTTAAAAACCCCCAAAAGGAAGGCATCAGCTAAGGTAAAGGCTTTGAACCTGTTTTTTAAAGTTTTATGCCCTTTTTAAGTGCTTATGTGATTTGTGTGATTTGGTGTCTCATGAATGTTTAAGTGTTTGTTTATGATTATTTAGGGTTGTTATACATGTTTTAGTAGCTAGTAAATCAGTTTTATGTGTTTTTGATCATAGTTCTTTTGAAAATTTTGGCTTTAATCAATTAAAGGGGTGTTTGGGTTTGGGGGTTAAGAGACCTTGGGTGACACTCATATAGCTTAAACCTATCGAAACACACTCACATGGTTAGTAGTAGGAGCATTTTTTATTTTACTTCTAGAGTGGTGGCATTAAATAGATATTTGTAAGTAAAAAATTGGCTAAAATCAGTCACCTTTGATAATAGGCTGTAATAGGTTTGATTTCAAGTTTTAGTCCACCAAATCTTTGTAGCTATTAGAGTTAGGGTAAAACCAGGAGTGTGTCCTTGTTAATGGTAGTTTGGTAGATTTTTGTGGTAATTATGATTGCTTGAAACTCACTTGAAAGCCAAGTTTATCAGCAACTAGGTGCCTAGTTCTTGTTTGTGCATCAGTGACCTTGATTTGCCTGCCTTTTGTGATTTGTGTTGTTAACTTAGTGTTTTTTCTATGATATGTTAATCCTTACACTCAACTGAGTGTAGGGGTGCCTTGTCTTGCCAAAAACATCCACAAACCTAACAAGAACAAGCCAAATCAGGCCCCATAAGCATTCAGTAAAACTCCTGTTTCATCATAGAACGATCTCTTTGGTTTTTGTTTATCGGACAACTCGTGTGCGGAGTATTTAACAAGTTCATAACTGTTTCTTTTTTTCTATTTGTAGGATTCAAACGTTTTTATTTTGATTTTGTTTAAACTTTTGGAGTATATTAGTCCCAGTAACAAGTAGTTTTAAATAGAAAAAAAAAAATTTTTAACAAAAAGACTTGGCCATGACTCGAACCTGCGCCATTCATACCACACACCAACGCTCTTACCAAACGTGCCCTAGGGACTTTATTGTCAAGTCTTCCTGGGGCCAATTACTTAAAGGGTGTTTTGTTTTTGCTTATTTATTAAGTTCAAATTTTTTAAGCTGGTTTTCAGCTTATTGGTTAAGCAAACTTAGTGTTTTACATTTTTCTTGTGTTAATCATTCAGTTTAGGACTTTTTGGTATAAAATTTTATTTTTCACGTTTTTAATTAATTTTTTTATCATTATTTTTAGTTTTAATTTTAGAAAGTCATTAAAAAAATAGAAAAATGTGTTTTAAAAATTTAGAATAATAGTTTTTAAGTTTTAAATAGTATTTTTGAGGTTTACAAAGCAAAAAGTTTTCATTTTGACTTATTTTTTAATTTTATTTACTTTTTGGTTTTTTATTAAACTTTAAAAATTAATATAAAATTATTAAAAAGTTTTTGGATGTTTTGGTTTTCATTTTTGTCTTACTTACATTTTTCTTAATTTAAGTTTAATTTTTGGTAATTTTTAGAGCATTTTCATTTTTCGTCGAGTTTTACGTTTTTTGCGTTTTTTATGTCGTATGGTAATTTTTAGTGTCAATCGTCTTATTTTTCCTTCTTTTCTCATCCAAAAACGACACTAATCTAAACTTTGATTTTATATAATTGGCACACAAATCATACACCTCCACCGAGAACAAACTCGCACTTTTCATCTTCACGATTTTCCTAAATCGTGTCGATTAATACTTGCCTATAATACGTCTTTTTCCTAAAAGAATATTTTTACCTACATCAATTTTGGCGCCGCTGCAGGGGAGGTGTTTATAGTGCCATTATTATTATCGTGTTTGTGTGAGTAGTGCGTTTTTGCTTTTCAATTTTTGGAAAGCGTATATAACGTACATACTCAATTTTGTTATTTTTTCTTAAAATATTATAGTATCCAAATAAATCGTGTTTAATTTTCCTAAATTAAACACAAAACAATCATTTACTATATTGTAGATATATTGGTTTTCTTTTTTCTTTTGAATATTATTAATATATTATACTACGTATCACAATAAATATACAATATCTCCAAAAGCGTGAAAACGCAACCTTAATTGGTATTTCATCACTTAATTATTGTATTCGAATCCAAAGCAAAAGTTTAAAGGCAAAATAGATAAATATTTTCGTGAGGCTTAATTTTGATTAACACAAACTATAAGGTGGGTATAAGGCGGTTGTATTTCACGACCTAAGGAAAAAAGGCTCTTAAGTACTTAGCGCCGCCTCGTTTCCCCCGCTTGCTTATGCGTGTTTTGAGAAAGAGGGCTAATCGAGGGTTTCTGCCGAAGTATTATCTACGTATACTATATTTGCTTGTTTTCAAGATTAAACCCTCTTGAACGTTTTGGTGTTCCACCAACGTTCTAAATTCATCGAAGGCGTTCACTCCACGTGATCGTTTTCATTCTTTGAGGCTCCTTTAATCGAGAAATCGATTCGAGGAGAGATTGGTAGATTTGAGTCTACATAATACACAAAAATAAAAAAAATAAAAAAACAATCAAAAAACAAAAAAATTGAAAAATCGAAAAGCCGCAAAAATAATCTTCTTTGCTACCCCCATTCTACGGTTAGTGCATGCGCACTCGATCGAAGGATTATTCTAATTCTAGCGACGCTTCGAATCGATGACGTAGACGAGAATTAGAAACCGACGTTCCTAATATCATTGTTGAAGAGACCGTAGACGAGATGGCCGACAATCGTTCAACGATGGAATTGCTCCAAGCGCCCACCGAGGGTTATGGGGACGCGATCGTTATTCCTGCTATCGAAGCGGAGAATTTTGAGATTAAGAGAGGAATGCTTTCGTTGATTCAAGCAACGAAGTTTCGAGGTCGTGAGGCCGATAATCCTCACGATCACAATCGGAATTTTGATCGTCTTTTGGCCACGAGCAAGTTTGAGAATGTCGACACTGATGTCGTCAAGCTTATGCTTTTTTCGTACTCACTCGATGGTGCCGCCAAGGATTGGTACGAGAAAGAGACACCTAATTCTATAATTACGTGGAAGGATCTCATCTCCAAGTTCGTTAATCATTTTTTCCCACCGTCTAAGACGACGTTTTTCAAAAACGAGATTACGAGATTTGAGCAAAAACCGAATGAATCATTTTGAGACGCGTGGGATCGTTTTAAGGAATTTCTTAGGAAATGTCCTCACCATGGCTTTTCCTAGTTTCACTAAATCAATACGTTTTACAACGGTCATAGTTTTCAAGAACAAGATTCGTTGAATTCCACCGCTGGTGGCAACTTTTTGTGTAAAACTCTGAAAGATGCATTAATGATTATTGAGAATCGATCCAAGGTTTACCAACTCCACAACGCACCGAGTGTTGCCAATGTCGCCAATGTTAGTAATTCTAATCGCGACATTCAGAGAGTTGATGCGAAAGTCGACAAGTTGACGAATGTGTTCACGTCTTTTCTCATCGAAATGCAAAAGAAAGACGCTCCTACTATGGTAAAAGCGGTTGAGGCTTCGTGTACTTTTTTTTGTGGACCACATAATTATTACGAGTGTGCAGCTACGGATGGTCAAACGTCGAGTGTAAACGCATTAAACAACAATTTTCAAAATCAAAATAACGCGGGTCCATCATCAGTAAATTTTAATCAAGGCAACAATTTTCAAAACCGTAACAATTTTCAAGGAAATAATCAACAAGGAAATTTTTCGAACCAAGGAGTTTATAATCAAGGTCGTAATTTGAATTGGCAAAATCGAGACAACAATCAAAACTCGAGTTTTCAAAACAACAACAATCAAGGTAAAAAAATTCAAGTGGTAATCAAGGAAATTATTTAAAAAGTAATCAAAACCAAGGGAACTTTAATTCAAATCAAAATAGTTCGTCAAACGATTTTCAAGAATATATGAAAACGAATGATGCGAATATGAGACGTTTAGAGTGACAAATTGGTACTTTGAAAAACGACTTTTCTAATACTTTGAAAAATCAAAACACGAAGATTGAGCAAGGACAAATTGATATTAGAAAGATGTTTTCGGCCATTATGAACAAAGCCTCGGGTGCTTCATCGAGTTCGTTACCTAGTGACACGGTAGCAAATCCGAAGGAACAATGTAAAGCCGCCTCGTCTCATGAGAAAAGTCGTGTGATTACCCCTTACCTTGATGGATTTCGAGTTGTTCCTTCTTCTCAACCCTCGACTTCTAAGACGCCTTCATGTTCTAAAGTCGATGGGGTGAGCGTGGCGACTAAGGAAAAGAGTGCACACCCTCGTGTACCTCAAATTACATCCACGATTAAAAAAGAGAGCTTTATCAACCTCACCAAAGTAACCCTTGAAGAAACTTGTGCTTCGATCCTTCTTAAAAAACCCAAAAGGAAAATGCCAAGAAAGGAAGAGGATCCGGGCCAATTTCTATTATCTTGTCATTTTTCTGAGATTGAGGGATGTTTAGCCCTTGCCGATTTAGGTGCTAGCATCAATCTCATGCCTCATTCTCTTTGGAAATTGATGAGATTGCCTAGTCTTACCCCCACGAACATGACAATCGAGCTTGCAAATTGTACACCACTTAAACCAATTGGAATAGCCGAGGATGTCTATGTTAGAGTTGGAAAGTTTGTTTTTCCCGCGGATTTCGTCATTTATGATTATGAGTGTGACCCTAAATGTCCCATTATTTTAGGTCGACCATTTTTATCGATGGCTCGAACCGTAATCGACGTTCACGAGGGGAGATATGGGGATGAACGAATGGACTTTTTCATAAATAAATCCCAAGTTTCTAATTATCATGATAAAACCGAGGTTGCAAAACCCGATGTTTCAATTTCTAATGATTTCAAAATGTTAACTTTAGCGGAAAATGTGTGGCTTGACACATGTTTTGAAAGAATTAAAATGAACGATTTTAAAGATGATGATTTTAATGATAAATAATACGTGTACCTAATTCAAAAGGGTATTCGTAGATTTATGGATGAGAAATCACTTTGGGATGTATTTGGCAAAACAAGTGAAAAACTAATTCCGAAGGGCGACGTTAGTGCCATCACGACAATGACAAAAATGGGCTCGTCTTCACCACCTTCAAAGGACCACGTGTTTCATCGACATCGATCCTCTCGTCTTAGAAAAGTCACCTAAGCATAGTCATTCGACTTGTAAGACCATGGTTGTGAGTGCTCACATCGACTCTTTCTTTGACGATGACGATGGCGATTTTGCCGAGATTGATCACGTGCTTAAAAATCCACATGCTATTTTTGATTCTCCTAAAAAGAATTGTGGTAAGTACGATGATTACGAGTTTGGTCCCGAGATTGAGGAAATTATTGAACAGAGCTGGCTCTTTTACCTCCACTTCCACCTACGAGTGAGGTTGATCTTTCCAAAATCGAGGATGAACTTAATGAGTTGGAACGTCTTATTTTTGATGATGAACCAACTCACGTGACCCAAAATCCCATTCTCGAGGAGTTACCTAATCAATACTCCTCAAATGAGAATGATGTTTACCACATTTGTGAGGATCTAACTTATCAACGATCCCCATAAATGAATGATGGTTTGGTGCTTGATCGTGATCTCTTCGAAAGTGTTTCTAAAATATTACATGAGGGGAATGAAAAAACTTGGTTTTACAAACCCATCTATGATGAAGAAATCGATGAGATTCATGATCATGAGGATGACGAATATGTTGACCCCGAGCGGGCGGTGTTCTTTGTTGATCGACGTTTTGAGAACATATACAATCCACCACCCCCTAACCGCGACTTAAATGTGAGGATTTTTAGAGTGACTAATGTTGAGTTTGAAACGCCAAATATTTTAGACATGATCAAATCGGATTTTCATAAAGAGTTTAAAAACGATGAAAAAGGAAAAGATTTTAAAATTGATTTAAAAGATTTTTCTACAAGTTTAACTCCGTCATCACCGCGTTTTATGAGTGCTACCACCTCGTCTACTCCTTTTGACGATGGTTGGTATGGTTTTAGTGTAGGGGAAGCCCCTTATATTTCCTCACACTTTTCCACCGAGGACGAGATATTTGATCCCGGAATTTCTTGTAAAGGGAAATCTCGGTCTTCCACCGATGCAATAAATGGAAATATTATTCATTTGCTTGGTGTGAGTCTACCTCGAGTAGCTCATGATATTGTCCCACCCATTGTCCCATCTTTCTACTTCTTATCTCTTTTCTTCTACCCCTTTGGGGTTCGAGCATATGTTGGAGTGGCGTTGGTTCGTTTATCCCATGAAAACGAGGATGCCATCTTCGATCTCGGTATTTTGCATCATCAAAGGACTTAGTCCTTAATACCGGTTGCTTTTGGGCACTGTTTATCATGTAAGCCCCACCAAAAATGAGCAAACCATGATTATCCCTAAATGATCACATTTATGGGGATTCAAGTCGAGCTTTTGACACGGCTATAAAAAACAAGGTGCCTCGTGGGGGATTCTCATGCTTATCCTTGTAAATATTATTGCTTTCTAATAGTTTAACGCAGGGACTTGTGCTCTTCCAACCTTTGTTCCGTGGTTTTTTGTGATTGTGATTTATTAGGTTCATCGTCATCATTGAAGCCTCTCGTGTTTGTTTTACGTATCACTAGAGCTTTGATCGTTGCCTTTGGAGATTCCGATATCCGATGATATACTTTTATGTTCTAACGTTTATCTTATTAGCATAATTCATAAACGGCTTTAGGGTTATTCGTTTTACCCTTTCCATGCTCGAGATTAAGCATTCGACTTCGTCTCTAGTATGGGGGTGTTTCACCCCTAGACTCGAAACATTAAGGACAATGTTTAGTTTTAGTATGGGGGGGTGAGTAGATACTTCACCTTGCTTACGTCACCATGCAATCCAATTTTCATCTTTTTGTTATCGTTTTATGCAAAATAAGGCTAAAAATGGCTAAATTTTAATTTTTTTTTGTTTTTCATAAGTGTTTAAGACAAGAATGTAGGTTTTCTGATGGTGAGAATAAGAGTAATTTTTGACTCGACCGTGCGTGTTGAGCACTTAGCTTCGATTCCTTAATTTTTAGGCTAAGTCTCTTAAATAAGGACGAGAAATTATAGAGTTATTTATAAGTCTCATATTCTTTCACGATCTCATATGTAGTAATTATTAGCTTATTCTCCCACGCTTTTGTTTAAATAAATGAAATAATTAAGGTCGTACGATTTAAAAGGTTACTTACCTTCTAGCCCAAGATCGTTTAAAAGTTGCTCGTGTTCGAATAGAGTTCATAGCCAAGGCATAACTTATTGAAGAGGGATGCGAAGATTGGCAAGTTCCAAAAAGGCCCTCACAAGGCATGAGGAACTCCATTTTGTTTCTAAAGATCCAAGATGATGTGAAGTATCATTGTTCCAAAATCAATATGAAGGATCGAGACACACAACGAAAAGCAATATACTCCCCTAAATATCATGGAGAAGTCTATCCAAAAAGACCCTAACAAGGTATGAGGATAAATATATCCAAGTCCGAAAAGGAGGCAGATCGTTGTATATCAAAATCCCAAATAAAGATTGAAGAAAAATGATGAAGTCGTGGTCCGAGTTTTAAGAAATTCCATATATAAAGAGAAGACCATTATTTCAAGAACATCTTCCAAAGCTTTGTAGTTAGAAACACATGCCAAATATCGATCCGAGAAAGTTCTCAAATCGTGAAACTAGTTATGCCAAGATATGAACTTAAGGAGATTACGAGAAGCCGTTTTAAAAGATCGTGTCCTTCGGCTAACTATCGATTAAATCGTGCTACTTTATTTTCGGCCTTAATAAATTATCGAAATAAGTCAATGATGTATCCTCGTGATCATTAAGACAAAATAAAATATAAGAGATACCAATTAGGAATAAGGCAGTTTAGGTATGTATTTAACACTCATGAGTAATGATTGTGTTGCTAACTTATAATAAGAATGATCTCGTTACACGCTTAGCATGGAATCGAGTGAAAATAGAGGATGACGAACTTATCTCTATGAGGCATTCACGTTTTCTTATTCTTTGACCCTAAAAGTCACTTAATCCTGATGAAAACAATACATTATGTCTAAAACGCGTGTAGTAGTTTATTTAAGTTTACATTTTCAATAAATGTCACATAAAAATGAATTTTGGAAGTGCTATGATACTTAATTCTAGCATTGCATGGGGACACGACAATGGTTTAGTATGGGGGAGTGATGAGACTGTAATTATACATAGTCTCATCGTCCAAATCGGGCTTAAAACGCTTAAAATATCATCAAAATACCCCAAAATATGCTTTTGTTTGTTCATTGTGTATTTTAGGTACGGATATCATGAAATCAACAAAACATCACAAGAATAAAGCAAAAACAAACACGGGAAACGATATCGCACAAAGAACCGACCCCGAATCATGATTTTCCAAAGAAGTCCTTGAAGTTTAAATATTTGGCAAGAATGGTCCCTCAACTTTTGAAGATTTGTCATATTATACCCTTGAAAATCTCAATTATTGCATTGGGTCCTTAATATTTCAAGATAGTGCACTAATGGCCCTTAAAGAATTCATTTATTACAAGAAATGCCCTTGGAACAAGTTTATAAAACTTTTTGTGGCCAAAGTGTAAAAAAGAAAACTTCATTTACAAAGGGGTTTTGTTTTTGGCTGTTAAAACTTGGTTTGACAAGTAAATGGGAAAGGGAGGACTAAACATGGACAGACATCCAAATTAACCACAACCAATCATCCCACCACCTCCTCACCACCAGCCAACCACATCACTCCACCTCACACCCCATACCCACGTCACACTCCACATAATAGTAACTGATTAATAAATCAGTTATACCTTTTTTCCCACCTAAGCACTTTTTCAAACATAATTAAACCTAAACCTAAATAAAACCATACTATTTACCCCACCTCAATCCCTTAAACCCTAATCCTAAATTACCCTTTAATCAAAGGGGTTTTACCCCAAAACCTCCAGAATGGTGATTAACATTCTCCTAACCAAAACCCACCAACAAAACTCCTCTCCCTAGTACCCAAATGTCCCCACAGTGTTCCCCTGTACCTCCATTTTTAGCAACAAAGGAATTCAAGGAGAGATCAAATGGCTAAGATGGGTTTCTTGTCCTCTACTTTTCATCCAACGCCCCTCATCATCTCATAATAGTTGGCACACTCACATGAGGGATTCAGAAATCACGGGTTCAAGCTTTAACCAAGAGAATCATTCAAACAGCAAGGGCACTTTAAGGATTATATTATCTAGGGTTTCATATTATTTTTTGTATCCAGATTCTTCTGTCTTCTAGTATAAATACAAGTCGGGCTGTGACTTGTGTTGTTGTTCCAGTTTTTGTATTTTTAAAATTATTAATGAAAATGAATGTTTGAAATTGTGCAAAAACTGTGTTCCATCTTAAAGCTTTTGTATTTTAAACATTTACTTTTATTGCAAGTTTAGTTAAGGTTTATAAAAATTTCATTTGTTCAAAAGTTTTCATCAAGAGACGTTTTTATAAGATTTTCAAAAACTCAAATCCAAGCTCAATGAGGAAGTGAAAGTGGAATCATTGAGCTTGGTTTGTTGTTTAAGGTTTGTTTACCTCAGTTTGATTCAAAAGGTTTCACAAGTTTGGTTCCAAAGGTTTCTGTTTTCAAATATTTTCTCAAAATCTTTTGTCATTTATTTTATTTAACAAGCTTACTGTTTGAATAAGCTCTCACCAACAAGCCTGGCAAGCTTGTGGTTTCAACTTATTCAAGCTTGTTTCTCCCCTGGTTGTTTGTTTTTGTGCAGTCAAGAAGAAACAAGACCCATCTCCATTTTCTTTTTATTTTCAAGATAGTTTAACCCTTGGTCTATTGTAGACCATCAACAGGGTATCTCTACACACTTTTGATAAGCTCCTTAAAGCTTAAAAACCCCCAAAAGGAAGGCATCAACTGAGGTAAAGGCTTTGAACCCCTTTTTGAAAGTTTTTATGCCCTCTTTAAGTGCTTATGTGATTTTGTGTGATTTGGTGTCTCATGAATGTTTAAGTGTCTGTTTATGATTATTTAGGTTTGTTATACATGTTTTAGTAGCTAGTAAATCAGTTTTATGTGTTTTTTGTCATAGTTCTTTTGAAATTTTTGGCTTTAATCAGTTAAAGGGGTGTTTGGATTTGGGGTTAAGAGACCTTGGGTGACACTCATATAGCTTTAACCTGTCCAAACACACTCACATGGTTAGTAGTAGGAGCATTTGTTTGTTTACTTCTAGAGTGGTGGCATTAAATAGATTTTTGTACGTAAAAAATTGGTTAAAATCAGTCACCTTTGATTAATAGGCTGTAATAGGTTTGATTTCAAGTTTTAGTCCACCAAATCTTTGTAGTTGTTAGAGTTAGGTTAAAACTAGGAGTGTGTGCTTGTTAATGGTAGTTTGGTAGAGTTTTTTGGTAATTATGATTGCTTGAAACTCACTTGAAAGCCATGTTTATCAGCAACTAGGTGCCTAGTTCTTGTTTGTGCATCAGTGACCTTGATTTGCCTACCTTTTGTGATTTGTGTTGTTAACTTAGTGTTTTTTCTGTGATTTGTGACTCCCTACACTCAACTGAGTGTAGGGGTGCCTTGTCTTGCCAAAAACATCCACAAACCCAACAAGAACAAGCCAAATCAGGCCCCATAAGCATTCAGTGAAACTCCTGTTTCATCAGAGAACGATCTCTTTTGTTTTTGTTTATCGAACAACTCGTGTGCTGAGTATTTCACAAGTTCATAACTGTTTATTTTTTTTCTATTTGTAGGATTCAAACGTTTTTATTTTGATTTTGTTTATACTTTTGGAGTATATAAGTCCCAGTAACAAGTAGGTTTAAATAGAAAATAAAAAAAAAAAATTTTAACAAAAAGACTTGGCCAGGACTCAAACCTACACTATTCATACCATACACCAACGCTCTTACCAAATGTGCCCTAGGGACTTTACTGTCAAGTCTTCCTATGGCCAATTACTTAAATGGTGTTTTGTTTTTTCTTATTTATTAAGTTCGAATGTTTTAAGCTGGTTTTCAGCTTATTAGTTAAGCAAACTTAGTTTTTTACATTTTTCCTGTGTTAATCATTCAGTTTAGGACTTTTTGGTAATTTTATTTTTCACGTTTTTAATTAATTTTTATCATTATTTTTAGTTTTAATTTTAGAAAGTCATTAAAAAATAGAAAAAAGTGTTTTAGAAATTTAGAAAAATAGTTTTTAAGTTTAAAATAGTATTTTTGAGGTTTACAAAGCCAAAAATTTTCATTTTGACTTATTTTTAATTTTATTTAATTTTTGGTTTTTTATTAAATTTTAAAAATTAATAAAAAAATATTAAAAAGTTTTTGGACATTTTTGTTTTCATTTTGTCTTATTTACATTTTTCTTAATTTAAGTTTAATTTTTGGTAATTTTTAGAGCATTTTCATTTTTTGTCGAGTTTTATGTTTTTACGTTTTTTACGTCGTAGGGTAATTTTTAGCGTAAATCGTCTTATTTTTCCTTCTTTTCTCATCCAAAAACGACACTAATCCAAACTTTGATTTTATATAATTGGAACACAAATCATACACCTCCGCCAAGAACGAACTCGCACTTTTCATCTTCACGATTTTCGTAAATCATGTCGCTTGATACTTGCCTATAATACGTCTTTTTCCTAAAAACGTATTTTTACCTACATCAGACTCCCCCACGAGGCATCTCGTTTTTGATTACCGAGTCATGAGCTCGACTCGATCCCCTCAATACTAATTATCATTGGGGAACGTGACTTGGTCGAGGTCGTTCAAAGAAGGAACTTCCCCACCAAAGTAGTACTTCAACATATGACCATTCACCTTAAAGTTAGAACCATCATTTTGAGCTAGCTCGATGGTCCCATATGGAAACACTTGGGTTATGGTGAATGGTCCGGACCAACGGGCTTTCAACTTGCCGGAAAATATTTTCAATCTCGAGTTAATAAGCAACACTTGATCTCCAATGTTAAAAACCCGGTTTTTAATTTTAGAATCATGAAACTTTTTAGTTTTCTCTTTGTAAATCAATGAATTTTCATAAGCAATGTCCCTCAATTCATCCAATTCATTATTTTACCGGGGATAGTCCCTTTTACCCAAAAATTCATCCAATTCATTTAATTGCATTTTCCGGTGTTTTCCGGCGGTCTCAATGTCATCATTACAAAGATTTAGGGCCCAATAAGCTTTGTGTTCGAGTTCAATTGGCAAGTGACAATTCTTCCCATACACAAGCTTATAAGGAGTGCACCCAATGGGCGTCTTATGAGCGGTACGAAAGGCCCATAAAACATCGTCTAACTTATCCGACCAAGATTGTCCGTTTTCCCCTATCGATCTCTCCAAGATCCTCTTCAAAGCTCGGTTTGAAACCTCGACTTGCCCACTCGTTTGTGGGTGATAAGCCGTAGAAAGCCGATGTGTAACCCCATATTTCTTTAGAACCCTTTCGAATTGGTCGTTACAAAAATGGGTTCCACGATCGCTTATGATAGCACGAGGGGTTCCAAACCGAGAGAATAGTTGCTTCAAAAACTTCACTACCACACGATCCTCATTAGTAGGTAAATCCTTAGCTTCCACCTACTTAGAAAGGTAGTCGACGGTGACGAGGATATACTTGTTACCATGAGACGATGGGAACGACCCCATATAGTCTATGCCCCAAATTTCGAAAATCTCACACACTTGGATGATATTTTGTGGCATTTTATAGTTTTGTGAGGCTTTTCCTTGACGTTGGCATGAGTCACACGACTTGACAAGTGCGTGCGCATCTCGGTAAATAATAGGCCAAAAGAAACCAGCATCAAAGACCTTCTTCGCCGAGATATTAGCACCATGGTGACCACCTGTGGGTCCCTCGTGACAAGCTCTTAGGATATTAGATGCTTCGGTGCCAAAAACACAACATCGAATAATTTGATCCGCACAAGTCCGAAATAGGTAAGGGTCTTCCCAAAAATAGAACTTGACATTTTCGTCTTTGTTGTGTCGTCATACCCTTAATGATGAAGTTGCCCGCATGGTAATTTGCGATGTCCGCAAACCATGGGGTGGAAGAATCTTTCTTGGAATTCACTACACCGAGCGTCGCAATAGGAAATGTTTCGGTGATTTCCTTGCTCTTGTAAACACTTTGGTGAGGATCTTCCAATCGAGAGAGGTGATCGGCCGCTAGATTCTTGGCTCCTTTTTTGTCAAGTATTGTGACATCAAATTCTTGTAGGAGGAGAACCCAACGAAGCAATCTCGGCTTAGCATCTTGTTTAGCCAAGAGGTACTTGATTGCCGAATGGTCCGTATACACTATGCTTTTGGTCAAGACGAGGTAAGGTCGGAATTTCGCAAATGCATACACCACGGCAAGGAATTCCTTTTCTGTTGTGTTGTACTTAAGTTGAGCCTCGGTCATCGTCTTGCTAGCATAGTGAATATGCAAGAAGTGATTTTCATGACGTTGCCCCAAAACAGCCCCAATAGCGTAATCACTTGCATCACACATAAGCTCAAAGGGGAGGTTCCAATTGGGAGCAACAAGAATGGGGGATTCGGTAAGTTTCCTTTTTAGGATTTCAAAAGCTTCTATACAATCTTCGTTAAAGACGAAAGGGGCATCTTTTTCGAGGAGGTGTGTAATAGGTCGAGATATCTTTGAAAAATCCTTGATGAATCGATGATAAAAGCCCGCGTGGCCTAGGAAACTCATAATTCCCTTAACGGTTTTGGGATGAGGTAACTTGGCGATGACGTCTATCTTAGCTTTGTCTACCTCAATCCCCGCTTTCGAAACCTTGTGTCCTAAAACGATTCCTTCTTTAACCATAAAATTACATTTTTCCCAATTGAGAACAAGGTTGGTTTCTTCACAATGTTTCAACATTTGTTTCAAATTCCTAAGCACGAAGTGAACGAACTACCAAACACGGAAAAGTCATCCATAAAGACTTCCGTCGTCTTCTCGATCATGTCATGAAAAATAGCCATCATGCACCGTTGAAAAGTTCCCGGTGCATTACAAAGTCCGAATGACATTCAACGATAGGCAAACGTTCCATATGGACACGTAAACGTAGTTTTTTCTTGATCACGAGGATCGATGGTAATTTTAAAGTAACCGGAAAAACCATCTAAAAAGAAATAGAAACCGTTTCCCGCAAGACGCTCCAACATTTGATCCATGAAGGGCAAGGAAAATGGTCTTTACGAGTGGCGTCATTTAATTTACGATAGTCAATACATACCCCCCAACCGGTTACGAGTCGAGATAGAATTAACTCGTTGTCATCGTTTGGCACAACGGTCATTCCTCCCTTTTTAGGGACACAATGAATGCGGGTCACCCAAGGGCTATCGGAAATAGGGTAAATCATTCCCGCGTCAAGGAGTTTAAGGACTTCCTTTTTGATGATGTCGTGAATTTTGGGGTTCACCCTTCTTTGACATTGGATTGCGGGCTTGTAGTCTTCCTCCATTAAAATTTTGTGGTACAAAAATTTTGGGTCGGTACGCTTCATGTCGGATAATTTCCATGTAATTGCCCCTTTTTTATCCTTCAAGACATCGATAAGTGCGGTTTTATCATCATCCGAAAGATCCTTCGCAATAATAGCCAGAAAGTCATCGTCTCCTTCCAAGAATAAGTATTCAAGATGAGGAGGAAGATCTTTCAATTCGGGGATTGGTGGTTCCTCGATTGAAGATTTGGGTTCGATACTCATAAACTCCACCGGCGGAGGAAATGGGAAATCGTTAAGAAAATACTTGATAATTGAAAAGTCCTCATCATTGTAGAGGTCTTCGTTAGAAGTTAGAGGTACATCAAACTCTTCCAAAGTAAACTCACCACCTTCAAATGGAGTGAAAGATGGTGTCGAATTATCAAGGATAGGATCGAGCATAGTGGAATTGTCACTACTTGCTTCATCGACAAAACCTAAAAATTCTTGTGAAAACTATTCGCAAACGACATCGATCATATCAATATGCTTTAAAGTCGCGATAGAATAAACATGAGAAAGTTTGGAGTTTTGAGTTTCGTTTATAACAAGTTCCTCGTCGTTGAAACGTAATGTGATTTTCCTAGCATGCACATCAATCAACGCCGTTGACGTATCCAAAAACGAACGACCTAAAATAATAGAAACTTGAGGATCCATGGGAATATCGTCTACGATAAAGTCTACCAGATAATAGAACTTTTCCACTTTCACAAAAACGTCTTCGGTCAACCCACATGCGTGAATCATAGAATGATCGGCCATCTCGATAGACAATATTGAAGGAGTAAGATTAGGAAGATTGAGCGACTTGAATATGGCAAGCGGCATCAAATTAATACTAGCACCAAGATCGGCCAAGGCGTAGCATTCTTCCATATCTTGAATACCAACCGGAACTAAGAATTTATCAGGGTCACCGACTTTTTGAGGTATGCGGTTAAGATAAACCAATGAACAACTAGACAATTTTTGCAATTTCTCCTTGTTCAACATACTCTTAAAGTTGGCGGCAAAACGAGGCATCATGATTAAAGCGTCGGCAAAACTTATGTTAAAATGCATATCACGAAACATCTTAATAAAAAACTCAAATTGGTAATTGTCACGCTCTTGCAATTTTTCCTTACGAAGTCTCGATAGGTAAGGTATGTGTGGTGTTGGGTGGGGTATAGGCATAACCTTTGGAATCTTGGGTTCCAATGTTGGTAAAGGGTCAACCGTAGGTGTGGTTTGGGCAGTACTTTGTGGGATTGTAATGTGCTCCTTTTCGACCACCACCTCGGGTTCTTCCTCAATTTCCTCCACCGTAGGAGTATTTGGTTGAGGAATCGGTTCCTTAATGGTCTTACCACTATGTGTGGTAATCACTTTCATCTCTCCCTTTGGGTTTGACACGGTGTTACTAGGAAGAACACCCGAAGGAGAGGCTCTACTAATCATGATAGCATCTAAAAGTCTATTTTCCGTCTTTTGACGTTCTTTCCTATCTTGCTCTTTGTCGTTCTTTTGAGTTTGCTCCCACCTAAGCAATGTTTGTTCAATCTTATGTTGACCTTGTTCAATTTTTTGTTGGTTTTGTTGGAGCCTAACCACATTTCCTTCCATTTTGTTACTTTGAGTTTCAAACTTAGTCCTTAGGTTACTCACATCATTTGCCATGTTTGTATACCTATCGTCATTAGCCTTAAAATAGTTCAAAATCTCACTTGGAATGTCTTTTGAAAATGTATTTGAAAGCCCTTGATTGACATTTTGGAAATCACGATTTTGGTTTTTAATTTGCAATTGACTACTAGTCCCTTGATTCCCAATTTTGTAATTGTTACCCTTGTAATTGTTCTTTTGATTCTCTTGGTAACCACCTTGATTGTTGCGATAATTGTTAGCATTTTGATTCGGTGGAAAACCCGCTGGAGTCATTTGATTAGTGCGGGTAACTTGACCCTTTTCGTTATAAGTTCCCGTGGTCGCGTAGGCGCTCGAAGTGTTACCACCGTTGGTAATGCACTCGGAGAAATCATGACCTCTACCACAATAAACACAAGAAACCTCAACCAATTTAGCCGTAGCGGGAGTGGGTTGTTCACCAACTTTAAAATCAATTAACAATCCTTTAAGCTTATCAAAAATCTTGTTCTCAATATTGGCCTCTATTTGGCAAGCATCGATGGTTTTTGACAAGGAAGGCGAAGACGAAGCCTTGTGAACACTCGGTGTGCTACGAGGGCTATTGATAGGTGTGAGCTTCTTAAAGATGTGGAGGTTATCAAGGAAGAGTTATCCGACTACGTCACTCCTAACTGGACTCGTCCCATCTATTATGATGATGACGACGACGATGATGTCTACACTTTCAACCAATCTTCTGAAGTTGCTGCTCCTACTCTCGATGTTCCTAAGGATCTAGATTCGTTGAATGAGCTTAGTGATGTTGGTCTCGACAAGGTATTGGATGAGGAGGTTTGTGACTTACCTGCTATGGAGCCTGAGGACGACGTTGCTCTTACGGAAGAGGTCGATCCTAGTGATGACGATTCTTCTCTCCGCTATGAGAATTTCACTTTTGAAATTTCTCAATCTCCACCGGGAGATGCGGGTGATGACGATTTATTCTCTCCGGCTTACGAGAAGTTCACTGATGAACTTGATCTTGTGGATGAGGTGGAAGACGTGCTTCTTCGCGATAGATTACGGAAAGTGCACCTTCTTATTGCTCAAATCGAAGAGTTGACTTCTCTTTCTCTTTCCAAGTCTTTACCTCCATCTATTCCTCCCGTTGAAGATAATGACCCATTGCTGGAAGAAATCGATATCCACTCCATCCTTCCAGGTATTGATGATTATGACACGGAGGGGGACATTATTTTTGATAATTTGTTGCAAGAAGGTATTGTCCCAAGTCCCCCTCCCGAGCACCTTTCATCCACTCCGTTAGAAACCATCACGGAGGATGAGTGCTTTGACCCGGGAGGTGACATTGATTATGCTATGATTGATACCATTACGGCTTTGCCATTTGCTCAGCATCCATTGTCTTTGGGGGAGGACAATGTGCTTACTTTACCCACCCCACCTCCCGTGGATCTTGATTTCACATACTTTACGTATGTTGAAAGGACTTTTCTCCCATACAAGACTTATCTCCCCGCCTCTCCTTTGTTGATTTCAACCGGGAACGAGGACAAGGTCTTTGATCCCGGTATAACATTTGAGGCTTCCCCATGGACTATTTAATTCGGTGACGAGTCAGGCTCGTGACTCGGTTAACAAAAACAAGCGCTTTTTGGGAGGCAACCCAACTATTTATCTATTTTCATCATAAGTGTAGGGGGGAGCCCCATGGTGTTTCTTGCTTTCTTTCTTATCATGTGCAGGGATTAGAGCTTCAAAGACACACTCTTGATGACTTTTGACGAACCGTGATTCCGTGTTCCCTTCTTCCTGGTTCTATCCTAAAGTCTCTTCGATTCACTATTTTATATTTTCCAATATTATAATAGGAATCTCTTTAGTTGTCTTTTCCTTAGCGAGATTTAAACAACGTGCACTATGTCCTAAGTGTAGGGGAGTTTACTCCCATATTCTTAAACATTGAGGACAATGTTTATATTAACTGTAGGGGGGACTTCTATCGAAGTTAAGTGGCCTTTTCGTTGTATTTGTCTTCATTTTAACCGGAAAATTTAATTTTTCGACATTTTTCAAAAATTTTGATCTATTTTGGCCTATTAGTTTTTACTTTTGTATAGTTATTTTCTTTCCTTATTAGAATAAATTTTAATAAAGTGGTTTTAATTTTCAAAAGTCGAGAATATTTTGACTCGACCCGAGTTTACTTATCTAAGTTTGCTCTAGCTAGTATCCTTAACTTTTTTAAGTCACGTTTTGCTAGGCTTTTATATAGGGAGCTATAAAACGCGAAAGTCTTAACTCACACGGGTTAAGAACAAGAACTTTTAGCAAGTTCTTATAATTGATCCTATAGTGTCGTTTAAAATGCGATTTCTAAACTTGAAAAAGTCTAAGAATTTGCAAGATCCTATAGATGACTCGAAAACCCAAAGCTTTGATTTAATAGGCTAAGCATCCACGAGTCTCATTCCTTGAGATTTTAAACTGTGGAGAAGAGAGATGATAGAGTCGATTATAAGTTTGGTTTTCTTTCGTGAATTTATGTGAGTTAATTATAAGCCTATTCTCCCATCGTCTGCTAATAAATTTATCTGCAATAAATAAGGTCGTACGATTTGAAAAGTTACTTAGCTTCTAGCCCAAGATCGTTTAAAAGTTTCTCGGTATGGATTAGAGTTCATAGCCAAGGCATAACTTATTGAAGCGGGATGCGAAGATTGGCGAGTCCGAAAAGGCCCTAACAAGGCATGAGGGCTATATTTTGTTGCTAAAGATCCCAAGTGATGTGAAGAATCATTTATCGAAAATCAATATGAAGGATCGAGACACACGACGAAAAGCAAATACTCCCCAAAAGTCATGGAGAAGTCTATCCGAAAAGACCCTAGCAAGGTATGAGGATAAATAGATCCAAGTCCTAAAAGGAGGCGGATCGTTGTATATCAAAGTCCAAAGTAATGATTGGAGAAAAATGAAGAGGTCGTGGTCCATATATGAAGAATCTCTCAAAATTTCAAGTGAAGAAATTCCTATTATGAAGAGAAGACCATTATTTCATGAACGTCTCTCAAGATTTGAAGTATGAAGTCGCTGCCAAATATCGGTCCGAGAAAGGTCTCAAATCGCGAAGCGAGTTATGCCAAGATATGAACTTTTTGAGGTCCCGAGAAGCAGTTTTAAAAGATTTTGTCCTTTAGCTAACTATTCATTAAATCGTTCACTTTATTTTCAGCCTAAATAACTATCGAAATAAGTCAAACAATGCATCCTCGTGATCATTCAAGACAACAATAAAATATAAAAGATACACCTAGGAATAAGGGAGTCTAAGTGAATAATTGGCCCACATGAGTTCGTGGTAGTTTGCTAACTTATAATAACAATGATCTCGTTTTTAAGCTTGGTTTGGAGAAAGTGAAAACTTGAGGATGATGATCATTCATGACATTTCCAAAACCCTAAGGTATGTTTTTGATTTCTTTACTTTGAATGTTTATATTTTTCTATCTCTTTAATAAAGGCCAACGTGGATTGATTATGATGAAAAATGTAATCGAGCTTTGTAACTAATGCATTGCATGATGACATTGCAATGGTCAAGTGTAGGGGATTTGATAGGTGTGAAAACACCCATCTTTTTACCACTTAATTACAATAATAACCAAGCCAAAACGTGTATTTTATGTCGTAAATGTCGGAATTATGCGTGGTTTGTGTTTTTGTTGTGATTTAGGACGAAAAGGTGAAAAGTGGAGAAAACACGGGCATTCACATGCTTTTATAGAAGAAAACGACAAAAGACGAAGTCAAGAGATCAAGAGTGCAAAAAGAACGGAAGTCCAAGGCCTATTCTGAAGATTTATCGAAGAACAAGTCTAAAGACGGAAGTTTAATAAAGCCGAAGAACTCGAGTCTAATAAATAAAGAAATTATAAGACGAGTTTAATTAATCCCGAGACAAAGTCGATAAAGTCGAAGAACTTAAAAAACGAGAAGACGTGAAGAAAGAAAGAAAGAGGAGGCAACACATGCACCTCCCCATTTTCCTATAAATACCCTCCTAAACTCATTTAGGAGGGTTGGTTAGTTTTTAGTTAGTTTAGTTTTCCTTTCATTTTTGTAGGAGATTCTAGAGAGAGAAAGTGACAGTTTCTCTCACTAGAATCCCAATCTTTTATCTTCCTTTCATGTTTTAAATCAAACCTTTATCTTTGATAGTTTAATTCTTGTCTTAATCTTAATCTTACTCTACCTTTCTTAGCTCTCATTCACTTTAATCCGAGTTTTCCACACGTATTGTTTTAATTTGATGATTGATTTATTAAAAAGTTTATCTTTTTATTAATCTTTAAGTTTTCATATGGAATGAGCTATAAGTTTGACATGCTTATTGGCTTATTTTGTATTTAGCTTATTTACTTTTTAGTTTTCTTAAAAAGTTTAGTCTTTTTAAAGTTTGCTTATTTCGTATTTTAAAAGTTTTCAAATTTATGCTTATTGATCTTTTAATGTTTGATTTTTATAGCTTAAAGTGTTTTAGTGCTTATTGTGTTAATTTTCTTATTTTTGATCAAGTGCTTTTTAGTTAATTTTTATAAAAAGTTGTTTTTAAATATTCTTATTATTTAGTATTTTTAAAAGTTTTTAAATTTTGGTCTATTAGCTTTTTCTTAAATTTGATTTAGTTAAGTTTTTAGATAAGTGCTTATTTGGTATTTGCTTATTTGCTTGTTGTTGCCATCGTATTGCTTATGGGTTTTACCAGTACGATCAAGTAAGTGTGATCGCATAAACCCTAGGGTTTCTACTTGCGATCCATTACTGCGATCCTTAGTACGATCGTTCACTACGACCACACTCCTTAATCCACACCACGATCACTTGTTGCGATCGTGGGTACGATCATAAAGTGCGATCCGTGGGTACGATCTGCTAGTGCGATCATAGAGTACGATAGCTAAGTACGATGGAAATGATATGGCATTACAATAAGAGTACGATGGGAATGATACTATAAGAATATAGTATGATGGAATTGTTTATCATGCATGCATGCATGCTTAATGATTTAGCGCCAATTTGAGCAGCTAGACTGGCTGCTTCCAGCAGCTAGCCTGCCTGCTTGCTTATTTATTAGTATTGTTCCGTAATTGTCTAGTTTTATCTGAAAGTTGTTCCGATTTTATTTTTGAAAGTTATGTATTTTTAGTTCAATTTTTCTTCCAATTTTAAAATTAATATTTTTACGTAAAGTTCAAGTTTTATCTTTTATTTAGTACCCGCTTTAGGTTTTTCCTTGTTTAGCTTTAAAGTACCATTTTAGTTTTATTCTTTCCTTTTTCATTTAGTAAACTTTATTTTCGAGTCGATAGTTAATTTCTTCTTTTAGATTTATTTTTATTAATTGTTTCGCTTTAAATTACGTTTTATTATTTGTTTTAATTTTCGTTTTAATATCGTTTTAACTTTTAGTTTTTAATATTCACCTTGTTTTACTTTTATTATTTGTACTTGTCTTTAGTTTGTTTTTAAATACTTTTTGCATTTACGTTTTAATTAGTTCTAGATAATCAACTTCTCTTTTTCTTAACCAAAAACAATTGAGTCGCACATTGAACCGGAAATCAATTCGATTAGACACCGAGAAAACGAACTTTTTCAACTAGTAAAATCTATTTATTAAATGGCGCCGCTGCCGGCTCTTTTCGTGAAGATTAACGGTTTTTTGTGAGAGACGCGTTGGCTTTTGGGATCCGTTCACTCGTGAACGTTATTTTTCGTGTCCAAAAATTTCAAAACTCCCAAAAACATTTGAAAAATCATAAAAAGCATTTCTTTTTCAAAGTTTTGCACCAAAAATATTCTTCTTGTTTATCTATTTTTCTTTATGGATTTTTATGTCCATTGCGTCGGGTGTGAGAGAAGATTGTACGGGAACGATTCTTGTCAATGGTGTACATGTGAGCGGTGCGGAAACGATATCGACAATACACAATTCCTATTCAGATTTTGTCCTTTGTGCAACTCGACTAATTCGTCCTTTTTGAATCCACCTCCTGTTCCCCCGTGCATCTATTGTGGAAGCGATTCTCATTGGCATGTTTCGTGCCCGGTTCGATACCCGTATGGTCACGAGCAAGAACCGGGGTACAATTATGACAATGATAATAGCTATCCACAAGACGCACCTAGTCTTTCTCCTTACCCGTTTTGCAACAACTATGGGAGCCCTCACGATATTTCTTATTGTCAACCAATGAATTATTATGAGCAAAATCTGTGTCCTCAGTTTTCTTCACCAATAGATTATTATGAACCAAACCCGGTTTCTAATTCTTCTCAACCGATGAACTACTATGAGCCACAACCATGCTATAATTCAGGTTTTCAACACTTTGAGCCCCCACATCACACCCTCAATCATCAATCCTCTCAGCAAATTAGTCTTGACCAACAACTCACTTCTTGGAACCATATTCTAGAAGGTCTAGCTCAACTCCGAGCTGACTTGCATCAGGAAAGGCAACCGTTGCTTGATGTGGACGAAACCTTGAAAACCACCGACACCTTTTTGAGCCAATTTAGTCGTTTTCCCTTCTTTTCTACACCAAAATGTTTAATTACAGCGTGGGATAGAATTGGTGAAATTGAACATACTCGGGGAGATGAACAACAAAAGTTGCTGCATGAGCTTCTTAAAGATGTGGAGGTTATCAAGGAAGAGTTAGCCGACTACGTCACTCCTAACTGGACTCGTCCCATCTATTATGATGATGACGACGACGATGATGTCTACACTTTCAACCAATCTTCTGAAGTTGCTGCTCCTACTCTCGATGTTCCTAAGGATCTAGATTCGTTGAATGAGCTTAGTGATGTTGGTCTCGACAAGGTATTGGATGAGGAGGTTTGTGACTTACCTGCTATGGAGCCTGAGGACGACGTTGCTCTTACGGAAGAGGTCGATCCTAGTGATGACGATTCTTCTCTCCGCTATGAGAATTTCACTTTTGAAATTTCTCAATCTCCACCGGGAGATGCGGGTGATGACGATTTATTCTCTTCGGCTTACGAGAAGTTCACTGATGAACTTGATCTTGTGGATGAGGTGGAAGACGTGCTTCTTCGTGATAGATTACGGAAAGTGCACCTTCTTATTGCTCAAATCGAAGAGTTGACTTCTCCTTCTCTTTCCAAGTCTTTACCTCCATTTATTCCTCCCGTTGAAGATAATGACCCATTGCTGGAAGGAATCGATATCCACTCCATCCCTCCAGGTATTGATGATTATGACACGGAGGGGGACATTATTTTTGATAATTTGCTGCAAGAAGGTATTGTCCCAAGTCCTCCTCCCGAGCACCTTTCATCCACTCCGTTAGAAACCATCACGGAGGATGAGTGCTTTGACCCGGGAGGTGACATTGATTATGCTATGATTGATACCATTACGGCTTTGCCATTTGCTCAGCATCCATTGTCTTTGGGGGAGGACAATGTGCTTACTTTACCCACCCCACCTCCCGTGGATCTTGATTTCACATACTTTACGTATGTTGAAAGGACTTTTCTCCCATACAAGACTTATCTCCCCGCCTCTCCTTTGTTGATTTCAACCGGGAACGAGGACAAGGTCTTTGATCCCGGTATAACATTCGAGGCTTCCTCATGGACTGTTTAATTCGGGGACGAGTCAGGCTCGTGACTCGGTTAACAAAAACAAGCGCTTTTTGGGAGGCAACCCAACTATTTATCTATTTTCATCATAAGTGTAGGGGGGAGCCCCATGGTGTTTCTTGCTTTCTTTCTTATCATGTGCAGGGATTAGAGCATCAAAGACACACTCTTGATGACTTTTGACGAACCGTGATTCCGTGTTCCCTTCTTCCCGGTTCTATCCTAAACTCTCTTCGATTCACTATTTTATATTTTCCAATATTATAATAGGAATCTCTTTAGTTGTCTTTTCCTTAGCGAGATTTAAACAACGTGCACAATGTCCTAAGTGTAGGGGAGTTTACTCCCATATTCTTAAACATTGAGGACAATGTTTATATTAAGTGTAGGGGGGACTTCTATCGAAGTTAAGTGGCCTTTTCCTTGTATTTGTCTTCATTTTAACCGGAAAATTTAATTTTTCGACATTTTTCAAAATTTTTGATCTATTTTGGCCTATTAGTTTTTACTTTTGTATAGTTATTTTCTTTCCTTATTAGAATAAATTTTAATAAAGTGGTTTTAATTTTCAAAAGTCGAGAATATTTTGACTCGACCCGGGTTTACTTATCTAAGTTTGCTCTAGCTAGTATCCTTAACTTGTTTAAGTCAAGTTTTGCTAGGCTTTTATATAGGGAGCTATAAAACGCGAAAGTCTTAACTCTCACGGGTTAAGAACAAGAACTTTTCGTAAGTTCCTATAATTGATCCTAGAGAGTCGTTTATCAAGGAAACTTTAAAATGCGATTTCTAAACTTGAAAAAGTCTAAGAATTTGTAAGATCCTATAGGTGACTCGAAAACCCAAAGCTTTGATTTAATAGGCTAAGCATCCACGAGTCTCATTCCTTGAGATTTTAAACTGTGGAGAACGAGAGATGATAGAGTCGATTATAAGTTTGGTTTTCTTTCGTGAATTTATGTGAGTTAATTATAAGCCTATTCTCCCATCGCCTGCTAATAAATTTATCTGCAATAAATAAGGTTGTACGATTTAAAAAGTTACTTAGCTTCTAGCCCAAGATCGTTTAAAAGTTGCTCGGTATGGATTAGAGTTCATAGCCAAGGCATAACTTATTGAAGCGGGATGCGAAGATTGGCGAGTCCGAAAAGGCCCTAACAAGGCATGAGGGCTATATTTTGTTGCTAAAGATCCCAAGTGATGTGAAGAATCATTTATCGAAAATCAATATGAAGGATCGAGACACACGACGAAAAGAAAATACTCCCCAAAAGTCATGGAGAAGTCTATCCGAAAAGACCCTAGCAAGGTATGAGGATAAATAGATCCAAGTCCTAAGAGGAGGCGGATCGTTGTATATCAAAGTCCAAAGTAATGATTGGAGAAAAATGAAGAAGTCGTGGTCCATATATGAAGAATCTCTCAAAATTTCAAGTGACGAAATTCCTATTATGAAGAGAAGACCATTATTTCATGAACGTCTCTCAAGATTTGAAGTATGAAGTCGCTTCCAAATATCGGTCCGAGAAACGTCTCAAATCGCGAAGCGAGTTATGCCAAGATATGAACTTTTTGAGGTCCCGAGAAGCAGTTTTTAAAGATTTTGTCCTTTAGCTAACTATTCATTAAATCGTTCACTTTATTTTCAGCCTAAATAACTATCAAAATAAGTCAAACAATGCATCCTCGTGATCATTCAAGACAACAATAAAATATAAAAGATACACCTAGGAATAAGGGAGTCTAAGTGAATAATTGGCCCACATGAGTTCGTGGTAGTTTGCTAACTTATAATAACAATGATCTCGTTTTTAAGCTTGGTTTGGAGAAAGTGAAAACTTGAGGATGATGATCATTCATGACATTTCCAAAACCCTAAGGTATGTTTTTGATTTCTTTACTTTGAATGTTTATAGTTTTCTATCTCTTTAATAAAGGCCAACGTGGATTGATTACGATGAAAAATGTAATCGAGCTTTGTAACTACTGCATTGCATGATGACATTGCAATGGTCAAGTGTAGGGGATTTGATAGGTGTGAAAACACCCATCTTTTTACCACTTAATTACAATAATAACCAAGCCAAAACGTGTATTTTATGTCGTAAATGTCGGAATTATGCGTGGTTTGTGTTTTTGTTGTGATTTAGGACGAAAAGGTGAAAAGTGGAGAAAACACGGGCATTCACAGGCTTTTATAGAAGAAAACGACAAAAGACGAAGTCAAGAGATCAAGAGTGCAAAAAGAACGGAAGTCCAAGGCCTATTCTAAAGATTTATCGAAGAAAAAGTCTAAAGACGGAAGTTTAATAAAGCCGAAGAACTCGAGTCTAATAAATAAAGAAATTATAAGACTAGTTTAATTAAACCCGAGACAAAGTCGATAAAGTCGAAGAACTTAAAAAACGAGAAGACGTGAAGAAAGAAAGAAAGAGGAGGCAACACATGCACCTCCCCATTTTCCTATAAATACCCTCCTAAACTCATTTTGGAGGGTTGGTTAGTTTTTAGTTAGTTTAGTTTTCCTTTCATTTTTGTAGGAGATTCTAGAGAGAGAAAGTGACAGTTTCTCTCACTAGAATCCCAATCTTTTATCTTCCTTTCATGTTCTAAATCAAACCTTTATCTTTGATAGTTTAATTCTTGTCTTAATCTTAATCTTACTCTACCTTTCTTAGCTCTCATTCACTTTAATCCGAGTTTTCCACACGTATTATTTTAATTTGATGATTGATTTATTAAAAAGTTTATCTTTTTATTAATCTTTAAGTTTTCATATGGAATGAGCTATAAGTTTGACATGCTTATTGGCTTATTTTGTATTTAGCTTATTTACTTTTTAGTTTTCTTAAAAAGTTTAGTCTTTTTAAAGTTTGCTTATTTCGTATTTTAAAAGTTTTCAAATTTATGCTTATTGATCTTTAAATGTTTGATTTTTATAGCTTAAAGTGTTTTTGTGCTTATTGTGTTAATTTTCTTATTTTTGATCAAGTGCTTTTAATTAATTTTTATAAAAAGTTTTTTTTAAATATTTTTTATTATTTAGTATTTTTAAAAGTTTTTAAATTTTGGTCTATTAGCTTTTTCTTAAATTTGATTTAGTTAAGTTTTTAGATAAGTGCTTATTTGGTATTTGCTTATTTGCTTGTTGTTGACATCGTATTGCTTATGGGTTTTACCAGTACGATCAAGTAAGTGTGATCGCATAAACCCTAGGGTTTCTACTTGCGATCCATTACTGCGATCCTTAGCACGATCGTTCAATACGATCACACTCCTTAATCCACACCACGATCACTTGTTGCGATCGTGGGTACGATCATAGAGTGCGGTCCGTGGGTACGATCTGCTAGTGCGATCATAGAGTACGATAGCTAAGTACGATGGAAATGATATGGCATTACAATAAGAGTACGATGGGAATGATACTATAAGAATATAGTACGATGGAATTGTTTATCATGCATGCATGCATGCTTAATGATTTAGCGCCAATTTGAGCAGCTAGGCTGGCTGCTTCCAGCAGCTAGCCTGCCTGCTTGCTTATTTATTAGTACTGTTCCGTAATTGTCTAGTTTTATCTGAAAGTTGTTCCCATTTTATTTTTCAAAGTTACGTATTTTTAGTTGAATTTTTCTTCCAACTTTAAAATTAATATTTTTACGTAAAGTTCAAGTTTTATCTTTTAGTTAGTACCCGCTTTAAAATTAATATTTTTACTTAAATCTATTCCAAGCCGTTGAAAAACTCTCATTATACTCTTGTGAAAAGTTTGAAATCTCGTTTTTCAAGTACGTAGTCTTAGAGGGCGGAAAAAATTGGTTCACGAACTTTGAAATGAGATCCTTCCATGTCAATATAGAATATGGTGGCTCTTTCTCTTACCAAATTTTAGCAGGGCCCGCTAAGGAATACGGAAAAAGTATCATCTTAATCGAGTCGTTCGAGACGTCCTTAAACTTGAAAGTTGCCGTAAGAAGATTGAATTGGCGACTGTGGTTATGAGGTTTGTCCTTTTCGTCACCATGAAACTTGTTATTTTGGATCATGGACAACAAACCCGTCTTAACCTCAACATTCTCCGAAAGGATAGCGGGAATCACAATCGCTTCTCCATAACCCTCGGTGGGTGCTTGAAGCAACTCCATCATAGTACGATTAGCCATGGCTGCTTCTTGTTTTATGATGGGTTCGTCAATAAGAGATCCTTCACTAGAAGGCGTTGGTGTTCCTTCCTTTCGGTTTCTACGTTTACGTGCACGTCTTGCTTGGTTACGAGTTTGCATAAACGTCACGTACAACGTGGGGCTGAGCAAAGAAGATTCTTTTTGGTGTTTTTACTTTTTCCAATTTTTTTGTGCTTTTGATTGTTTTTACTTTTTTTTTATTTTCTCGTGGATTTTCTTAAGGAATGAAAACGATCATGTTGAGTGAACGCCTTCGACGACTTTAGAACGTTGGTGGAACACCAAAACGTTCAAGGGGGTTAAATCTTTGAAACCAAGCGAATATATATGCTATGTAGATAATACTTTGGTCGGCAAACCCTTGATTAGCCTTTTTCTCTTAACACGCACAAGAAAGCGGGGGAAACGAGGCGGAGCGAAGCACTTAAGAGCCTTTTTCCCTTAGGTCGTGAAATACAATCGACTTATACCCACCTTATAGTTTGTGTCAATTAAAATCAAGCTTCTCGAAAGTAAGATTCAATATAATAATTGAGTGATGAAATCCGGATTAAGGTTGTGTTTTCACGCTTTTGGAGTACTTGTGAATTTATTGTGATACGTATACAATATAGTAATATTTCTTCACAAAAAACGAAAACCGATAATACGTATGATTAGAGTGCTAATCACACAAATACTATTATGGATAATATCAAAACAAAAATTTTCAAACTTAACACAACACGCCTTCCCGGCTGCGGCGCCAAAATTGATAGTTGTAAATTCACACTCGTTTCGGAAAATGAGCTAAAAGCGGTAAGTATTAAGTGTACGTTTAGGAAAACGTAAACACTTATGACCCTTGGTGTGAGTTCGTTCTCAAGGAGGATTGGTGTGCATGGTAAACTTGATATAATTTGAGATTAATATTAGGAAAGAAAAGGAAAAATGATGACGGTTGATAGGTGTGTAAACAGCCATCCTTTTTACCACTTAATTACAATAATAACCGGACCAAAATGTATATTTTATGTCTTTTATGTCGGAATTATGCGTGGTTTGTGTTTTTGTTGTGATTTAGTACGAAATTGTGAAAAGTGGAGAAAACACGGAATTTACGGGCTTTTATTGAAGAAAAAGATGAAAGATAAAGTCGAAAAGTCAAGAGTGGAAAAAGAACGGAAGTCCAAGACCAATTCTGAAGATTTATCGAAGAAAAAGTCAAAAGACGGAAGTTTATCAAAAGCCGAAAAACTCAAGTCTAATTTATTGAAGAATTAAAAGACGAGTTCAAAGAAAACCCCAGCCAAAAGTCATTAAAGTCCAAGATTAAAGAAGATTTAAAGGCTTGAGGACTAATGGTGCAATTAACAAAGAGATTAAGAAGGAAGGGCCTAATGATGCAATTAAGAGAAAATGAAGGAGGGGAGGAAGCTTCCTAATCCTCCCCTATATATAGTCATTAGCATTTCAGTTTTACACTTGTTAGCTAATTTGACAAATTAGTTCTCCACTTTATTTTATGCACCTTTAATTACTTGTCATTTTAAATACATGTTTTGCACCTTAATTATCCTTTAATTTCCAAGTAAGTGTTTTTAATTTTCTTTCTTTAATCTTTATTTATCTTTGATCAAGTTTACTTTTATCAATCTCATTCTACTCTTCTTCTTTTTGATTCGGTTCCAATTTTGGATTAAGCAAGTTTTTTGCTTAATCCATTTGCTTATTTGATTAAAAGTTTTGTCTTTTCTTTTTCCTTTTAAGTTTTCATATGAAATAGCCATAAGCTTGACTTTTATGAAAAAATCTTTCGTGAAAATAAGATGAAACAATTAAAATAAATCTTTTATGATTTTTGAAGTAAGTTTTAATTTTGTCTTGTTTCATTTTAATGTTAAGATTTTGCTAGGTTCAATTGTTCGTTTCTCGGTATCTAAACGAATTGATTTCCGGTTCAAAATGCGACTCAATTGTTTTTGGTGAGACAAATATTTTTTGGTTGTTTTTAAAATTAAATCGCAAGACGTTAAAATAAATGACGTTAAAGTAAAGCTAAAACTAACTAAAACATAAATGGTGTAAAATTAAAGACGTTAAAAGTAAATTAATTAAATGACGAGAAATTAAAATTTGACGAAAAGTAAATTCGAAAATTAAATAAGACAAAACAAGCAAAAATAAATTGACGGAAAAATAAGACGAAACAATTAAAATAAAGTTAATTAAAAATGGCGGGAAAATAAGTTTAAAAATAAAATTTGACTAAAAACTAATTAAATTCGCAAATGTAAAAACTGTATTAAATTCGCAATTAAAAGAACTAAATTCGCAATTGTAAAAAAAACAAAAGATTTCGCAATTGAAATGAACAATTCCGCAATTGTGAAATCAAAGATTTCGCAATTTCTAGAAAAAGTTCCTAAATCGAATCAGGAAGAAGATTTCGCAATAGCAGAAAAAGGCAAGATTTCGCAATAGGAGAAAAAGTTCCTAAATCGAATCAGGAACAAGATTTCGCAATAGCAGAAAAACGTCCTAAATCGAATCAGGAAGAAGATTTCGCAGTAGCAAAAAAAGTTCCTAAATCGAATCAGGAACAAGATTTCGCAATAGCAGAAAAAGTTCCTAAATCGAATCAGGAAGAAGATTTCGCAATAGCAGAAAAAGTTCCTAAATCGAATCAGGAACAAGATTTCGCAATAGCAGAAAAAGTTCCTAAATCGAATCAGGTAGAAGATTTCGCAATAGCAGAAAAAGTTCCTAAATCTAATTAGGAACAATATTTCGCAATAGCAGAAAAAGTTCCTAAATCGAATCAGGAACAAGATTTCGCAATTAATGAAAAAGTTCCTATATCGAATCAGATTTCCTAAAAACTAGGAAAACACAAAAAGTACGAAAATAAGCTCAAAAATCTTAACTTTTGGAAGACAATAAGCAAAGTAAAACACCAATAAGCTAAATAAAAACACTAGATCAAAGATAAAACGTATGAAATCAACAAAAACAAGACACGAAAATTAAAAAGACTTAAACTTTATATAAAAATAAGATGAAAAAGGTTTAGATTGAAAACTTGAAATCAAAACAAACATAGATTAAGAAAAAAATTGACAATAAGCAAGAAGAGAAAATGAACAAGATGATTAAAAACTTAAAGATAAAAGATTAAAGAACACAAAATTAAAACTTACTTGAAATTTAAAGGTGCAAGACAAGGTAATTAAAGGTGCAATAAAGTAAATGACATGAATTTAAATGTGCAAAAATTAAATTAGAAGAGCATAGTTTGTCAAACTAGCCAACAAAATGAAATGATAAACTTAAGATCTATATATAGGGGAGGATTAGGAAGCTTCCTCCCTTCCTTCATTTTCTCTTAATTTCATCATTAGGCCCTTCATTCTTAATCTCTTTGTTAATTGCACCATTAGTCCTTAAGCCTTTAAATCTTCTTTAATCTTGGACTTTAATGACTTTTGGCTCGGGATTTCTTTGAACTCGTCTTTTAATTCTTCAATAAATTAGACTTGAGTTTTTCGGCTTTTGATAAACTTCCGTCTTTTGACTTTTTCTTCGAAAAATCTTCAGAATTGGTCTTGGACTTCCGTTCTTTTTCCACTCTTGACTTTTCGACTTCATCTTTCATCTTTTTCTTCAATAAAAGCCCGTAAATGCCGTGTTTTCTCCACTTTTCACAATTTCGTCCTAAATCACAACAAAAACACAAACCACGCATAATTCCGACATAAAAGACATAAAATACACGTTTTGGCTCGGTTATTATTGTAATTAAGCGGTAAAAAGGATGGGTGTTTACACACCTATCAAATCCCCTACACTTGACCATTGCAATGTCCTCATGCAATGCATTAATTACAAAGCACGTTTACATTTTTCATCATAATCAATCCACGTTGGCCTTCATTAAAGAGATAGAAAACTATAAACATTCAAAGTAAAGAAAATAAAGAAATCAAAAACATACCCTGGGTTTTGAAATGTCATGAATAATCATCATCCTCAAGTTTTCACTTTCTCTAAACCAAGCTTAAAAACGAGATCATTGTTATTATAAGTTAGCAAACTAACACGAACTCATGTGGGCCAATTACTCACTTAGACTCCCTTATTCCTAGGGGTATCTCTTATATTTTATTGTTGTCTTGAATGATCACGAAGATGCATTGTTTGACTTATTTTGATAGTTATTTAGTCCGAAAATAAAGTGAACGATTTAATCAATAGTTAGCTAAAGGACAAAATCTTTTAAAACTGCTTCTCAGGACCTCATAAAGTTCATATCTTGGCATAACTCACTTCGCGATTTGAGACCTTTCTCGGATCGATATTTGGCAGCGACTTCATACTTCAAACCTTGAGAGACGCTCATGAAATAATGGTCTTCTCTTCACAATAGAAATTTCTTCACTTGAAGTTTTGAGAGAGTCATACTTGGACCACGACTTCTTCATTTTTCTCCAATCTTTATTTTGGACTTTGATATACAACGATCCGCCTCCTTTTTGGACTTGGCTTTATTTATCCTCATACCTTGTTAGGGCCTTTTTGGATAGACTTCTCCATGACTTTTGGGGAGTATTTGCTTTTCGTCGTGTGTCTCGATCCTTCATATTGACTTCTGATAAATGATTCTTCACATCACTTGGGATCTTTAGCAACAAAATATAGCCCTCATGTCTTGTTAGGACCTTTTTGGACTCGCCAATCTTCGCGTCCCGCTTCAATAAGTTATGCCTTGGCTATGAACTCTAATCCATACCGAGCAACTTTTATACGATCTTGGGCTAGAAGCTAAGTAACTTTTCAAATCGTACAACCTTATTTATTGCAGATAAATTTATTAACAAACGATGGGAGAATAGGCTTATAATTAACTCACATTAATTCACGAAAGAATACTAAACTTATAACTGGCTCTATCATCTCTCGTTCTCCACAGTTTAAAATCTCAAGGAATGAGACTCGTGGATACTTAGCCTATTAAATTAAAGTTTTGGGTTTTCGAGTCGGCAATAGGATCTTGCAAATTCTTAGACTTTTTCAAGTTTAGAAATCGCGTTTTAAAGTTCCCTTGATAAACGACTCTCTAGGATCAATTATAGGAACTTGCGAAAAGTTCTTGTTCTTAACCCGTGAGACTTAAGACTTTCGCGTTTTATAGCTCCCTATATAAAAGCCTCGCAAAACTTGACTTAAACACGTTAAGGATACTAGCTAGAGTAAACTAGATAAGTAAACTCGGGTTGAGTCAAAAGATTCACAACGTTTGAAAATTAAAACCACTTTATTAAGATTTATTCTAGCAAAGAAAGAAAATAACTATACAAAGGTAAAAACTAATAGGCCAAAATTGATCAAAAATTTTGAAAAATGTCGAAAAATTGATTTTCCGGTTAAAATGAGGAGAAATACAAGGAAAAGAGCCACTTAACTTTGATAGCAGTCCCCCTACACTTAAGATAAACATTGTCCTCAATGTTTAAGCATGTGGGAGTAAACTTCCCTACACTTAGGACATTGTGTACGTTGTTTAATTCTTGCTAAGGAAAAGACAACTAAAGAGATTCCTATTTTAATATTGAGAAAATATAAAATAGTGAATCGAAAAGAGTTTAGTATAGAATCGGGAAAAAGTGAACACGGAATCATGGGTCGTCAAGAATCATCAAGAGTGGATCATTGAAGCTTGAATCCCTGATTAAGAGAGGAGAGGAAATAGCAAACCAACGGGTCTCCCCCTACATTTAAGGTAAAAACAAAGAAAAAGATAGATTGATAATTGGGTTGCCTCCCAAAAAGCGCTTGTTTTTGTTATCCGAGTCACGAGCCTGACTCGTCCCCGAATTAAATGGTCCATGGGGAGGCCTCAAATGTAATACCGGGATCAAAGACCTTATCCTCATTCCCGGAGGAATATAACAAATGAGAGGCAGGAGGATAAGTCTTAAACGGTAGAAAGGTCCTTTCAACATACGAGAAGTATGTGAAATCATGATCCGCGGGAGGTGGGGTGGGTATAGGAATCACATTGTCATCCTCCAAAGACAATGGATGCGGACCAATTGGCAAAGCCGTAATGTTATCAATCATAGAATGGTCATTTTCACCTCCCGGGTGAAAGCACTCATCCTCATTTCCCGGAGAGGGAAATTGATACATCACCCGATTGGGCGTGCATTCAGTAGGATGAGGGGGCAATATAGTAGGAGATGTAAGAGAAGAATTACCTTCCACCTGCGATACCTTTCCAGTAGAGTCAGAACTCTCCACCTCTGCGATAGAAGGAGGCATGTCTAACAAAGCATGCTCATTAATAGTAGGAGAATCAGAGCTAGCAATGTCCTCAATCCCTTCGTCAAAGAGAGGATTCACCTCACTAGATATGTAATCGTCATCAAAATCAAATAAAGGCTTCGAATAAATCATGAAAGTTTCCTTCAGAACGTCTTCATCAGATAGTGACTCGTCATAACTAGAAGTAAAATCATCATCTTGATCAAAAAGAGGATTGGAGAAAGCCAAAGAATCCTCTTCCAAAGTGTTGGTGGAAGGAACATCATCAGAAGAAAATGCATCATACTCATCATCACTGTCGGATGTCAACTCAGATTCACTTGGAATAGGGACAAGGTTATCAGCACTAGACGTATTGAATTCGTTGGATTCCTTTACAGGAATTGTACTAATATCCTCATCTCTTAGGATGGTTGAATCCTTAGGCTCCGGCAAGTTGGGAGAAGGAATAGCATTCTCATCGGTCCAAGAAATAGGACTCTCATCGTCATCACTGTCATAATAATAAGGAAGCACAAGAGGAGGAGTATAAGCATTAAGGTTAGATACCTGCTCTCGTTGCTGATCCGCTTGACATTTTGCGTTGTATTTATGGAAAGCTTCTTCGAGGTTTTGAAATTGAGTAACAAGAGTAGCCCATTGTTCTTGGGTACTCAATTGTTCGAAAGAAGGTTGATGATTGACGGTGTGACGTGGGGGCTCAAAGTTAAATGCACTGGGATGATAGCACGGTGGTTTCTCAAAGATCGTCGACGGATCACAAGAAGAAACATCGTGAGGGCCCCCATAAATATAGCACAACGGGTATGGAGAAAAACCCGGTGCATCTTGAGGATAGGGATTGTCATAGACGGGGGAGGGTGGGAAAGTATTGTAAGAGGAGAAGTATGAATTTGTTGAATTGCAAAATGGACAAAATCCAAATTGTTTATCGTCGATATCAAAACCACACCGCTCACAAGTACACCATTGACATGTTTGAAAACCATGCCATGGTCTCCCACACCATACGCAAGACGAATCCATGAAGAATTATAAATAAGAGGGGTAAAGAAAAGAATTAAACATACTAGAGGATAAAGAGGAATATTTTTGGTGCAAAACTTTGAAAAAGAAATGCCTTTTATGATTTTTCAAATGTTTTTGGGATTTTTTTGAAAATTTTTGACACAAAAAATAACGTTCACAAGTGAACGGATCCCAAAAAGCAACGCGTCTCTCACAGAAAACCGTTAATATTTACGAAAAGAGCCGGCAGCGGCGCCATTTTATACAAGATATTTTGTATGTAAAAAGTTATCGTCACAGTCTCTTCGAATTGAAAAATGGATTAACTATGCGACTCAGTCGTCTTTTGGTGGGAAACAATATTTTTGTCGTTATAGTAAAAATAAATGTGCAAGACTTTAAAGTAAACGACGATAATTAAAAAATAAAACTAATTAAAACGTAAATGGCGAAAAATTAAGACTTTAAAAGTAAATTAATTAAATGACGAGTAATTAAAATTTGACGAAAAGTAAATTCGAAAATTAAATAAGACAAAACAAGTAAAAATAAATTGACGTAAATATAAGACGAAACAATTAAAATAAAGTTAATTAAAAATGGCGGGAAAATAAGTTTAAAAATAAAATTTGACTAAAAACTAATTAAATTCGCAATTGTAAAAACTGAATTAAATTCGCAATTAAAAGAACTAAATTCGCAATTGTAAAAAAAACAAAAGATTTCGCAATTGAAATGAACAATTCCGCAATTGTGAAATCAAAGATTTCGCAATTGCTAGAAAAAGTTCCTAAATCGAATCAGGAAGAAGATTTCGCAATAGCAGAAAAAGGCAAGATTTCGCAATAGCAGAAAAAGTTCCTAAATCGAATCAGGAACAAGATTTCGCAATAGCAGAAAAAGTTCCTAAATCGAATCAGGAAGAAGATTTCGCAACAGCAGAAAAAGTTCCTAAATCAAATCAGGAACAAGATTTCGCAATAGCAGAAAAAGTTCCTAAATCGAATCAGGAAGAAGATTTCGCAATAGTAGAAAAAGTTCCTAAATCGAATCAAGAACAAGATTTCGCAATAGCAGAAAAAGTTCCTAAATTGAATCAGGAAGAAGATTTCGCAATAGCAGAAAAAGTTCCTAAATCGAATCAGGAACAAGATTTCACAATAGCAGAAAAAGTTCCTAAATCGAATCAGGAACAAGATTTCGCAATTAATGAAAAAGTTCCTAAATCGAATCAGATTTCCTAAAAACTAGGAAAACACAAAAAGTACGAAAATAAGCTCAAAAATCTTAACTTTTGGAAGACAATAAGCAAAGTAAAACACCAATAAGCTAAATAAAAACACTAGATCAAAGATAAAACGTATGAAATCAATAAAAACAAGACACGAAAATAAAAAAGACTTAAAATTTATATAAAAATAAGATGAAAAAGGTTTAGATTGAAAACTTGAAATCAAAACAAACATAGATTAAGAAAAAGATTGACAATAAGCAAGAAGAGAAGATGAACAAGATGATTAAAAACTTAAAGATAAAAGATTAAAGAACACAAAATTAAAACTTACTTGAAAATTAAAGGTGCAAGACAAGGTAATTAAAGGTGTAATAAAGTAAATGACATGAATTTAAATGTGCAAAAATTAAAGTGGAAGAGCATAGTTTGTCAAACTAGCCAACAAAATGAAATGATAAACTTAATGATCTATATATAGGGGAGGATTAGGAAGCTTCCTCCCTTCCTTCATTTTCTCTTAATTGCATCATTAGGCCCTTCCTTCTTAATCTCTTTGTTAATTGCACCATTAGTCCTTAAGCCTTTAAATCTTCTTTAATCTTGGACTTTAATGACTTTTGGCTCGGGATTTCTTTGAACTCGTCTTTTAATTCTTCAATAAATTAGACTTGAGTTTTTCGGCTTTTGATAAACTTACGTCTTTTGACTTTTTCTTCGATAAATCTTCAGAATTGGTCTTGGACTTCCGTTCTTTTTCCACTCTTGACTTTCCGACTTCATCTTTCATCTTTTTCTTCAATAAAAGCCCGTAAATGCCGTGTTTTCTCCACATTTCACAATTTCGTCCTAAATCACAACAAAAACACAAACCACGCATAATTCCGACATAAAAGACATAAAATACACGTTTTGGCTCGGTTATTATTGTAATTAAGTGGTAAAAAGGATGGGTGTTTACACACCTATCAACGGTTATGATTATGATTAAACTACGGCGAAAGCTAAGGCGTAAAACGTAAAAACGTGACGAACTTTAAAATTTAATCCAAATATTATTAAAAATAAAAAAACAAATCTAAAACAATATAAATCAGAATAAAAATTTGACAAAAATATTTTAAAACTTATTTCCAATTTCATATTAAATTTTAAATGCTATTTAAAGCCTTAAAATTCAATAAAATTAAAAATAAACCCAAAATATGATTTTATCAAATGAGAATCTTACTTATATTATATAAAAATTAATATGTATTTTTCTTGATTTTTTGAAACTATTTTTCTATTTTTAAATGACTAAAAACACTTTTTAAGCTAAAATAATGATTAAAAATAATAAAATAATGCTAAAATTAATTTTACTTTTTCAAAATCCTATTTTATATAACTAAACAGTAGAAAAATAAAAAATGTTGAAAATATAATTTTTACACTAAAGGACAAGACAGTTTGAATTAGAAACTAATTAAACTTAACTTAAATCTAAAAAATAATAACACAAAGTGAACAGTGAAACTTTTTTA
Source organism: Glebionis coronaria (assembly GCA_025667525.1). Classification (NCBI taxonomy): domain Eukaryota; kingdom Viridiplantae; phylum Streptophyta; class Magnoliopsida; order Asterales; family Asteraceae; genus Glebionis; species Glebionis coronaria. Next base: position 297,161,573 of record CM046876.1, on the reverse strand, counting down.
ACTAAAAATCTTAAAATATTTTTCTAAAACTATGAAAATTAGAAAAAACTGAAAAATATTAACTTTTTGCACTAAAAGACAAAAGACAGTTTAAATAAAACTATTTTAAATTGAATTAAATCTAAAAAATATCAAATGAATAGTAAAATAAAAGCAAACTTTTTCAAAATTCTTAAAATAAATTATCTAAACAGGGAAAAATAAAAAATCAACAAAACGCTTAATTTTAACCACTAAAAACAAAAACAGTGAAGTACTGATGGTGACAGCCCAAGGATTTTGTCCTGTTGTGCCAACAGTGGGAACAAGTGTGCTAGCAGTGGGAAGATTTTCCCACTGCTCTTAACAGAAATACGATTTGAGTGATTTTGAGAGCTTGTTTGTGGGTTTTACTTGGAACAAAGGGCACCCCCACACTCATGGAAGTGTAGGGAGTCAGATTTAACAAGAAAAAGCACAACTCCAACACAAAAAACTCACAATATCAGGAAATTAATAGTTACTGTATGGTTATGCAAGTCTGGGAACAGTTTTGTTGGTTCAAAATGCAATAAGACGAACTTTAGACCGTAAAAACTTCACATAAAGCACACCAAATCAACGCTAGCAAGTACACAACCCTAGTTTAGTTGATATTCTAACAGGTTCAATGATTTGAAAACACAAAAGAACTAAAACCTCCTATTTAAGCATACTGATATAACTTGACAGTTTTTAACCAAGTTTTACACATGCAAACTTTTTTCTAACATACCAACTCTAAAAACAAAGTGCCAATTTAACCTATTACTAACATATAAAGTGTGTTTGAGCAGATTTTAAGCCGATTAGATGTCAACTTCTTAACCTATCATGCAAACCCAAACACCCATTTATATTACTGAAATCAAAATTTTCAAAGTCTTTTTGTTTATCAATCTAAAAACTCCCTAAACAGTTTCCAATCTGAGCATAATATGAATCAAGCAACATGTTTCGTGCACCAAAAACAACACAATCTTCTCAAAAATTACAAATATCACTTAAATCTTGAATTTAGGCAGAAATACTACAAGTTAAGTAGACTTACCTCCAAGGTGCACATCCACACCTTGGAGTGTATGAGCTTAAGTGCAAAGAGTGCACTAGCTTCCTTAACTCCCCTGCTAAGAAAAATCAAACACACAATAATACTATCAAGGTTATATCAACTGATGTCCACTTTTTTTTCTTGTTAATATCATATGGACTATTTACCAATCCTATGACAGATTAACATGGAAATATGAGTACCACAAGATGCAATCACCAAATTTCGACTAGCCACTAACTTTTAAAACTTTTGGATTTCTAAACAGAAAGTACCCAAGGAATTGTTGCCTCACAACTTTTCACCCAAATGTATATGTCCACAAATCCTTGATATCAGTTATATATCGTCACATATATATTCAAATGAACAGCTTATGGAGCTTTAAAAACTTCATTCTTTAACTTAATAAATCTAAAAACTTTTTAAACCAATAACACAATCAGAAACTTGAACTGTTTTTGTAGACGAATTTAAATGTAAACAAAGAGCAATTAGAACAACAAAAAGTAACTTGGGAACTTGTTTTTATTCATCAAACATAACACCACTTTTCATAAACCTGACAAAGTGGATTTACAAAGTTTTGAACCAAAAATAAACAAGAACAAGAGAACAAAGCTAACTATATGTCCCTTTATATAGAGGGTTACAAAACTATCAAAGCTAAAAACCCTAATGCTGGAAAGCCCTAAACTGCCCGTGTAGAATATGCTTGTTTGATCCTCTTTTTAAATTGAGTCAAAGGCAAAAATGTGAAGTTTCTTGGACTAATGTGGGGATGCCAGATGTACCAAAGCGTTTTGGGACGTTGGATGACAAGTAGGGAACAAGAAAAGTCCTTTTGGCCGTTGATGAAGTTGTACCAATTTGTTTGTTTGTGCAGGGGAGTCACGAATGGGCTTTGTTTCTGAAGTGGGGGTCCTATTTGGAGGTTTTAATATGATTAGGTAAGGGTGAATTGTATTTCTGGAGGTTTGGGTACAAAAACCCTTTGGATTAGGGTAATTATAGGATTAGGGTTTAAAGGTGGGAGGGAGGGTAAATGGTAGACGTTTGATTTGGTTTAGTTATTTAAATTCGTGTTTACCTCCAAATTAAGTATAAACAGACTTTGAAAAATCTGTTATAAAAAATGTTTAAGTGGAAATATGATGTGGAGGATAGGTGGCTGGTGATTGGATGAATAGGTGTTAGTGGGTGATGTGTCGATTTGTGGTTGGGTGATGATTGAATGGTTGTCTGCCAAGTTAAGCCCCTCACATCCCAAACTTTGTTCACTTTGAAATAAAACAGCCAAAACTCATAATCCTTTGTATTATAAGTTTCGAAGTTCTCATTTTGGCCAGAAACATTTTCCAAAGCTATATTAAAGGACTTGATTTGTAATTTCTTGATCTTTGAAGGGCCATTCTTGACATGTCTTCATTCTTCAAGGTCTTCACTTGTATGATTGACTTTGTGGAGGACTAAAAGTGACAAGTCTTCAATTTGGAGGGACCAATCTTGCCAGTTCTTCAAAGTTGAGGGTCCTTTTTGTAATTTGACAAACTTTAGGTACCAAACTTGTAATTATGAATAATCAAGGGTATAAAGTATCAATTCTTCAATAATGAAAGACTCTTCTTGTACAATCTTCAATTCTTCAAGGACTTTTCTTGGAAAATCAACTCTAGGGTCCGATTCATTGTGCGGCTTTTTTTACCGTGTTCGTTTTTTATTGATTCTTGTGATCTTTTGTCATTTTCTTGATATCCGTACCTAAGATACACACTGAACAAACACAAGCATATATTTGGCACTTTTTATGATATTTTAACCATTTTAAGCCCGTTTTGGACGATGAGACTACGTATAAAAGCAGTCTCATCACTCCCTCATACTAAACCATTGCCGTGCCCTCACGCAATGCTAGAATAAAGTTTCGTAGCATCTCTAAAATTCATTTTTGTTGACTTTTATTGAATCATAAACTTACTACACTACTACTACTTGCTACTACTTGCGATTTAGACATAATGTAGGATTTTCATCGCAAAATGGGACGTTTAGGTTCATAGAACAAGAACGCGTGAATGCTTCGTTATAAATTTCGTCGTCCTCGATTTTCACCCAATTCCATGCCAAGTGTGTAACGAGATCATTGTCATTATAAGTTAGTAATGCTAACACTACTCATATGCCCTAATCACGTACTTTGACTCCCTTAATCCTAATTGGTATCTCTTATATTTTATTTTTGTCTTGAATGTTCATGAGGATACATTTTTTACTTATGCGAAAATAGAGATTAAGGTCCAAAAATAGAGTCATAACAGTGTAACCAAGACCATCAATTTAATAACCTCCCCTAATAGACAACGATGTCAAAAAATTATGTCAACAAGAAGGATCGATAAGGGATGAGCTAATCCCTTTCGTAGAGCACGTAAACTAGAGATGCTCTACGAAAGGGATGAGCTCGAGAACTTAGAGCGACCTGAGAAGAGGTATATTCCATTCATCAGACATAAGCAATTCAACTCTTGTCCTTACTTTACATGATATAACATGCACTATTACATGATATAACATGCACTATCCAATTATATCTTTCAGACAGAAAGGTGGAGACCAATCACAGTCGGCTACTCAGCAGCATGGCTACAAGAATAACGGTCAGTCTTATGATCGTAACATATCAGACAAGAGAGGCGGTAGTGATAACTACCGTGGTAACTCCAACTATTCTGGAAGCCACAGGTGCTCTTCTAAATTTCAATACTAAACTAGTGTGTGACATAAATTCTAACTTTCAGCATATCAATAGAGATGCTAGGCAGGGACGTGACCAAATTTCCAGGGGTCAGCAGTCTACCAGACCAGAAATTCTGGTAATACAACTCACAACTTTTCAGTCATATCCATGTTATGTCACCATGATTGTGACACTCGTACATTTTCTTAAATCAGGTTCGCAGCAAACCAGAGTATCTCCTACGGGGTATACTAATCCCACTTGTACCATATGTGGGAAGAGACACCTCAGACCGTGTCACCGTACTTCTAGTGGTTGTTTCAAGTGTGGACAGCAGGGTCACATGATGAGAGATTGTAAGAAGGGAGATATTGTCGGTACCTCAGGCCATACTCCTCAGATTTTACCACCACCACCACCAACTATAGGTCGCGTTTATACCACTACCAGGGAGCAGGCAAATAAGACCACATGTACCATCACTGGTATTTTGTTTATAAACGGACATGATGCTTGCGTTCTTTTTTATACGGGCGCTACACATTCAGTTATATCTACTTCCTTTGTTGCTAGTATAGACATGACCCCTACACCACTTGATAGTGTGCTAAGTATATCTACGCCTATGCGAGACTCTGTACACATTACTTAGGTGTACATGGATTTTCCTCTAATGTTGATGATAAAATCCGAACAGTTAATGCACTTCCTCTAGACATGTGTGAGTTTGATGTAATTTTGGGTATGGATTGGTTGTCAGCACATCGTGCCACTATAGATTGTCATGCATACCGAGTCATCTTCGGTGATGTTCAGACTCTAGAGTACGTTCACCATGGTTTCCTACCAGGAAAACATGTTCAAATTATCTCAGCTTTACAGGCCCGTGCTCTATTATATCATGGCTGTGAGGGTTTATTAGCTACCGTTCATGATACTACTTCTAAGACACCTTCACTCCATGATCAGCCAATTGTGTTAGAGTTTCCTGAATTCTTCCCAGAAGAACTGCCAGGCATACCTCTCACTTGAGAGGTAGAGTGTGGTATCGATCTTATTCCAGGAGCAAAACCAGTATCCAAAGTTCCTTACCGTATGGCACCCGTTGAGCTTAAGGAACTGAAGGATCAGCTACAGGAACTTTTAGAAAGAGATTTCATCCGTTCGAGCGTGTCATCGTGAGGCACAACAGTATTGTTTGTCAAGAAGAAGGATGGTAGTATGTGGCTGTGTATTGACTACCGCGAACTGAATAAGCTTACAATTCGTAACCGTTATCCACTTCCTCATATCGATGATTTATTCGATCAGCTTTAGGGTGCTAAGCACTTCTCCAAAGTCGACTTATAGTTAGGTTATCATCAACTACGTGTGAAAGAGCAGGATGTATCCAAGACTGCTTTTTGCACGATGTATGGTCACAACGAGTTTTTTGTCATGCCATTCGGTCTCACAAATACGCAAGCAGTATTCATGGACTTGATGAGTCGACTCTTCCACAAGTTCTTAGAAAAGTTTTTGATTTTATTCATCGATGATATCCTAATCTTCTCTAAGTCTAAAGAAGAGCATGAGGATCATCTTCGTACAGTTCTGCAGATTCTCCGACAGGAGAAGCTTTATGCTAAGTTTTCTAAGTGTGAGTTCTTGCTGAGTAAGGTGGCGTTTCTTGGCCATATTGTTTTTACGGAGAGGATCATCATGGATCCTTCAAAGGTTGAGGCTATCACTAAATGGCCGAGACCGACATCTGCCACAGAAGTACGCAGCTTTCTCGGTTTAGCGGGATATTACCGCAGGTTTGTAGAGAACTTCACACGTTTGTCATTACCGTTGACCAAACTTATGCGCAAGGGGAGAAATTTGTATGGACTGATGATTGAAAACAGAGTTTTGAAGAACTCAAACAGCGTTTAGTTTCAGCATCGACCCTTACTATCCCATCTTGCATAGGTGGATATCAAATATATAGTGACGCTTCAAGGAAAGGTTTGGGTTGTGTACTTATGCAACATAGGAAAGTCATTGCCTATGCTTCACGACAGCTAAAGCCTATGAGGAGAATTATCCCACGCATGATCTGGAGTTTGCAGTAGTCGTCTTCTCTCTCAAAATCCAGAGACATTATCTGTATGGTGAGTCGTGTGATATCTTCACTGATCACAAGAGTCTAAAGTATATATTTACGTAGCGAGAGCTGAACATGAGGCAGAGGCGTTGATTAGAACTGCTGTAGGACTATGATACCAATATTCAGTACACTTAGGTAAAGCGAATATGGTGGCAGATGCACTCAACAGAAAGTCAAGGATGATTAATGGCATCGATGTTAAGGAGGAGATCATAAGGGACTTGAGCGGTATGATATTGAGCTCTTAGTACGCGGACAGACAGGGTACTGGGCTAGTATGAGAGTTGGACTAGATTTGCTCTCTCAAATTAAAGTTGTACAGAAGGATGATGGTGAAATATGGGCGATTGTTCAGAACATTGACCAACAGACAGAGTTCCGTATCGATGATGATGGTATCGTATGCCAGGATACCAAATTATGTGTTTAAGAAGACCCTACTCTCAGAGAATCCTTATTGATTGAGGCTCACAACTCTCCGTTTTTTATCCATCCTGGTTCTACCAAGATGTACCACGATCTTAAACAGCATTTCTGGTGGAGCGGCATGAAGCAGGACATCGCTACATTTATTTCCAGATGTTTAACCTGCCAGCAGGTTAAGATAAAGCATCAGCGTACTAGTGGTTTACTGCAACCATTAGACATTACAGAGTGGAAATGGGACAAGATCTCCATGGATTTTGTCACCGGCTTATTGCAAACTCAGAGGAAACATGATGCCATTTGGGTCATTGTTGACCGTTTGACTATCCGTAAGGATTTCTCAGTCAATAAATTAGCAAACATATTTAAGAAAGAGATTGTGAGATTGCACGGTACACCTTCAGACATCATAACGGACAGGGATCCACGATTCATTCACATTTCTGGAGAGGTCTACATAAAGCTTGGGGAACCAAGCTCAAGTTCAGCACGACCTTTCATCCTCAGATAGAAGGTCAATTAGAGCGTACCATCCAGAACGTGGAGGACATGCTACGCGCCTGTGAATTAGAATGGACATGTAATTGGTGCGACTATATTTGCCTAGTCGAGTTTGCCTACAACAACGGTTGGCATGAGAGTATTAAGTGTGATCCCTTTGAGATGTTATATGGCAGGAAATGTCGTGCTCCGATATATTGGGATCAAGTTGGAGAACATTTGATTGAGGGACCAGAACTAATAGAGTTGACCAATGAAAAGGTCGTCATTGCCAGGGAAAAGCTGCAGGAAGCGCGTAATCGTCAGAAGAGTTATACCGATAAGAATCACAGAGATCTAGTATTTCAGACGGGTGATCGTGTGTTCCTCAAAGTATCACCAGCACGCGGGGTCAGACGTTTTGGCCTCAAGGGCAGGATCAACCCTCGCTACATCGGACCGTTCGAGATCCTCGAACGTCTCGGTGAAGTATCATATCGATTGGCGTTACCGCATCAGCTTTCACATGTTCATAATGTGTTCCATGTATCACTACTTAGAGGGTAAAACTATCATGAGCTTCACAAATTTATTTATCCACTCGATCATATTCGGGAGGACCTATCTTATATTGAAGAACCCGAAGCAGTCTTAGATCGCCAGGATCGAGTTATGAGCAAGAAGACTATTCCTTTCGTCAAGATCCTATGGAGGAACCATTCCGAGCGGGAGGACACTTGGGAAACGGAGGAGTCTATACAGACTTCTTATCCTCACTTCCGGTTATGATTCGAGTATGTCGTTTCAGCTTTCATGTCTTTTTAGCTTATGTGTCCTTTCAGCTTTTATAACTTTATCAGCTTATTTTCCCTTAATTTGGGGACAACTTTTCCTTTTAGAGAGGGAGAATTGTAAAACCACAGCATTATCATGTCTCTAATTCGAGGAAAAATTATTTTTTTAGAGGGGAAGAGTTGTAAAACCCGCTTTAAAATCACGAACATTAATGACACGCAATCTCAGACTTATTTAAAATGATACGTAAATTATTTTACTCAGAATAATAATAATGGTATTATTCAAGTATTACGTAATAATTATTTATTCAGAAAATAAATATTAGACGTCATGAGTGAACAAAAAAATTATAATCACGAAAATCGCGTTAAATACTTATAACACGAAAAATGAAAGTATGCATGTGCTTTGTTTTTGGGCCACGGTTTTAATAAACAAAAGGAAGTAAAATGGGCTTAGGCCCAGTCCAATTAATAACGTGATAATCAGGGAGTATCACTACATTTTACAAACAAAGAAAAGAAAAGTAGGGTTTTGGTGTGTGTTTGTAACCGCCGGCAGAAAAGGGAAGAAAAAGGAAAACGGGTTTAATTTTTGGTAATGATTTTGATTCTTGTTCGTTGTGTGCTACCGTAGATCATCATAAAACAGTAAATCATACTAATCCTTCTCTTTTGTTTTTCTTAATAGCGAATCTAACCAAGAACTTATTATATTCGATGCTATAAAACATGTTTTTATATGGATTAATCAAGGAACGAGTTTAAATATTGTTTTGGGTTCAGCCGGGCACACAAACCGAGACCGATGGGTCTCGGTGGTTCATTTTCCAACCAGTCGCAACCCACTAGGGGCATGGTGGTGGTTTGGGGTTGGACGACAGCAAGCCAAAAAGTCACCAGGGGTGTTTGTTTATCAAACAGTGGGAACCACAAAGCCGAACAGGGGTGTTTGTGGTATACGCAGGGGGATGGTTTGTTTGATCAGTGGCAACTGAGACCACTACGGTTTCGGTGGGTCATAGGTTAGGCAGCAGGGCTGCATTTTGACTCAGCAGTGAGAACCGGCTGGGCTAGTGGGGGGCTTGACCAATCGGTGGGAACCACATGGGCGGCAGTGGCTGCCGGCTTAAGCCGGTGGCTATTGTTTGGTTAACAGCAGCAAGGGCCACAGCCTTAGGGCTGTGGTGGGTTTCACTTACTGCCTGACCCGAGACAAGGGTGTCTCGGGAGGTTTTGACTCGGTTTCTAGGTACACGTTTAAAATATAAAAGCAAGGGTTTATTTATTTAATATTAAATCTTTTTACAATTAAGTTTCATATCATAAATTTAACAAGTATAAGTGTTTTATTAATTTAATTAGTAAATTGAATTATAAATGATTTAACTAGTTTTATTAATTAAAATGTATGATGTTATTTAAATGATTTAATTATTCATGAAACCATATTGGGAATTTTCTATTGTAGGAAACTTTCTATTTTAGGAAACCTTCCATTTTTAGTAGGTTACTTATAACAGTATAATAATACGAGAGTACATGTTATACATTAATCAGAGTACAAGTAATACACTAATCAGAAATATTTAATAATAGTCAGACTTACCAGATTATACACAAAAGAGTACAATAATACAATAACATAATAAATCTAGTCAGAACAGTAAGATTCATTAAAGGTAAACATAATCAGACAACTCATTCATGTCCTTTATTTGTGTAGCTTTTGTGAAGTCAGAGTAGGAGTTATTCTGTTTTCCTCTTCAGTTAGTTACTGGACACAAGGTACATATTTCTCGTCCTTCAGTATGGACTCCCTTTCCTATGTATGATTAGGATTCCCCGTTTGCAGCCAAATGTTTCCCCAGTTATATGTTATAAACTTTACATGAATTGCCATGATAACTATGTTAAATTTCTTGAGCTTTATATACATGCATGACTAGTTCCATCTAGTTACAGAGGTACAATAACCATGACACTTAAGGCACCGGTGTCACGACTCCTCTACGGGGGGTTGATTTCTCGCAGCGTCCCTTTTATTTCAGTTGGCCATTTATCAGTATATTATCAGCGGGGCGAATGCGTGCATCCTAGTTTATCAATTACAGTTAGCGGGTGAATGTGGTGTGTGCTCTACATCCTTCACACTAGAGTTGATCACTCCACCCAATTTAATTAGTATCACCCCTCTAACAAGATGACGAGGTCAACCTATAAGTATTTATGCCAATTTGTTATATTGCATGACCTATATAAGCTCTTGGCACTTAAAATACAGTACAAGCATGTTTATAGATATTAACAGCTAATAGTTTAGTTTTACAAGTTATAAACAAGATTTTTCAAGACATACACAGTTTCTGCTGCATTATACTTATCAGTCTTTCAGTTTTCAGTAATTGCTATCTGTTTTGTTTCAGTACTTCTTATCATGCCTTTTATATCCGTTCACTAGGCGTTATGCTCAGCCGTAGTTTCTTTTCATGTTCCAAACGACAGGTACACAGGGACGATCTTAGGATTCTGAGAGTATGTGCATTTGGATGGAAGCTATCCAGGCTTCTTACTTTATGCACTTCATACATTACTTTGCTTGTTTGGACATTGTTTAGTCCTTCCTTTCAGTACTTACTTTTATATGTTGAGCTTATGTTGGACTACCGATGTTTGATTCTGGTATTTCTTTTTGGTCAGTTAATGTTTTTAAGACATTTATCTTACATGCTTTGATGACATGTCATAAATACACATAACGGTCTACTTATCCAAGTGGGGTGTTACAAAGATTTCTAATAATTAAATGTATTTCAGGAAACAAAGAAAAGAATACCAACATGAGGGTGGCACGAATAAAACTGGAGAGGCTGTTAATAAAGTGACAGACAGTACGGATAAAACAAATATTGATGGAAAATGGGTCTGGGAGGATTATCCTGATGAATGGTACTGCCCACTTGAAGATGAAGACAATAAAAGGTGGAAAAAAGAGGAGGAAGAAGAAGATGCGAGGGTTGAAGCAGCAAGAAAACAGCGTGAAGACAAGGAAAGAGAACGTCGTCAAGCTGTGTTAAGAGAAGCTGCAGATGTTGGTAGTCTAATGGAAGAAGAAGATATGTATTAGTATGAGGAGGAAGAAGAGTATGAAGTGGAAGATATAGAGGATTTAGATTATGATAACTTACACTTAGCTTTTGATGGTGAAAAATCACCTAATTGGCCATTTTGAATTTCAAATTACATCAGATATGTATGATGTTTAATTTATTTTATGTAATTTTAAATGAATGGAAACTTTTTATTTTATAAATGTTTTAATTTTCTCGCAGCGTCCCTTTTATTTCAGTTGGCCATTTATCAGTATATTATCAGCAGGGCGAATGCGTGCATCCTAGTTTATCAATTACAGTTAGCGGATCCTTCACACTAGAGTTGATCACTCCACCCAATTTAATTAGAGATCACCCCTCTAACAACATGACGAGGTCACCCTATAAGTATTTATGTCAATTTGTTATATTGCATGACCTATATAAGCTCTTGGCACTTAAAATACAGTACAAGCATGTTTATAGATATTAACAGCTAATAGTTTAGTTTTACAAGTTATAAACAAGATTTTTCAAGACATACACAGTTTCTGCTACATTATACTTATCAGTCTTTCAATTTTCAGTAATTGCTATCTGTTTTGTTTCAGTACTTCTTATCATGCCTTTTATATCCGTTCACTAGGCGTTGTGCTCAGCCGTAGTTTCTTTTCATGTTCCAAACGGCAGGTACACAGGGACGATCTTAGGATTCTGAGAGTATGTGCATTTGGATGGAAGCTATTCAGGCTTCTTACTTTATGCACTTCATACATTACTTTGCTTGTTTGGACATTGTTTAGTCCTTCCTTTTAGTACTTACTTTTATATGTTGAGCTTATGTTGGACTACCGATGTTTGATTCTGGTATTTCCTTTTGGTCAGTTAATGTTTTTAAGACATTTATCTTACATGCTTTGATGACACGTCATAAATACACATAACGGTCTACTTATCCAAGTGGGGTGTTACAAAGATTTCTAATAATTAAATGTATTTCAGGAAACAAAGAAAAGAATACCAACATGAGGGAGGCACGAATAAAACTGGAGAGGCTGTTAATAAAGTGATAGACAGTACGGATAAAACAAATATTGATGGAAAATGGGTCTGGGAGGATTATCCTGATGAATGGTACTGCCCACTTGAAGATGAAGACAATAAAAGGTGGAAAAAAAGGAGGAAGAAGAAGCTGCGAGGGATGAAGCAGCAAGAAAATAGCGTGAAGACAAGGAAAGAGAACGTCGTCAAGCTGAGTTAAGAGAAGCTGCAGATGTTGGTAGTCCAATGGAAGAAGAAGATCTGTATCAGTATGAGGAGGAAGAAGAGTATGAAGTGGAAGATATAGAGGATTTAGATTATGATAACTTACACTTAGCTTTTGATGGTGAAAAATCACCTAATTGGCCATTTTGAATTTCAAATTACATCAGATATGTATGATGTTTAATTTATTTTATGTAATTTTTAATGAATGGCAACTTTTTATTTTATAAATGTTTTTGTTTCTTTTAATTTTCTAAATGTTTTTGTTTCTTTTAATTTTCTTTTCCTACATTATATTTAACACAATATGTTTTTTTGACATGAAAGTTAACCTTTATAATAGACAAACTGATCAGTTTATAACATGATGTCCAATATACACTAACTTTAACAATTTAACTTGTAGTTTAAAACTAATTAAAATATTTTTATGTTAGTACAACATATTAGACGACTAAGTTTATACCAGCATTTAGTACTATGACGTAAAAACATTGTTGTACGATTTACTCTCATGCCCAAAAACATGCCAATGTACCAATGGTGAATACGAAGCAGGGTTTTAAGGTTTTATGTTGTGATATAGGTGTTAATTATATCAATTTTACGTCCAACGTTGTTTACATAGAAGCTTTACATCTAATTTCATCTTAAACTATATATACACATAAATTTAATTTATTTTGACATACGATGTATTTCCTTTTATCGGATTAGTATTCATGTTAGTATTCATGTTAGTAGAATAAAAATTAGAAAAACGCGCCTATCCATCGGACGCGCTTCTAGTATAAATATATATATATATATATATATATATATATATATATATATACTAGCGTCGTAACCCGCCCAACGGGCGGGGTAGTTTTTTTCTTGTTCCATATGGTTTATGGTAAGTTCGTTTTTAGTAAAAAAAAATTTGAAACAATATTTGGCGAACCGTTATAATGGTTGGCGGTGAGATGTATAGTTGTCAATGTTATGATAATTTTATGTTAATTCTCGAACTTACATAAATGCTACATAGAAACAAAACCATTGCCTCAATGAATGTGAAGTATATATATTTTGGATGTTTATTTCTATTTTTTAACTACAAATGTAAATTATATATTCTTATGCTTAATATAAAATCCTTGGGCTAATAGTTTATAGTGCTTGATTGTGGTAAATTACACCTCTTGTTTAGGAAAAAAAAAGAGAGTAAATGAGCGGAAAGTATTAAGTAATGATTTAGGAAAATCAAATACTAATGACCCAATTAAGTTCGTTTCCCAAGGAGGTATATGTGTGTGATTAAAATGTAAATGATTTGAGATTAATATTGAGAAAGAAGGGATGAGAAAATAGAATGACGGATACGTGAAAATTATTACTTCGATGACTAATTTAAAAACCGTAAAAAGTGCTTAAATAAAAATTAATTCTAAAAATTCTCAAAAAATTACAAAAAATCAAATTAAATAAACTAAGAGTTTTCAAATGATCAAAAAATTTTAAAACATTTTAATTAATTAAATGTTTTTCACTTTGCCTAAAAATTCAATTAATTATTAAAAATCCCAAATAAAGATTTTTCACTTTGTAAACCTCTTAAATGATTTAAAAAGACTAAAAACTATTTTTACAAATTTTTAAACTAAGGACAAATATTTTTAAATGATTAAAAACTATTAAAATATTAAATTAATTCTAATAATTAAGAAAATGATGCTAAAATTAATCTAAGAGTTTTAAAAATCCTATTTTAATGTATATGACCTAAGAAAAATTTAAAAGTTGCAAACATGTAAAAAAGACATTTAATATTAAAATAATATTAAAAATCCAAAAATCATAAAAAATTCTAAAAACATGCAAACTAGTTTATTTTAATCTAAAAAATCAGAAAAATGAAAGTGAAATTACCAAAATACGCCTAATGAGCCCCAAAATGGGCTAAAAACAAAAATAGTGCACTTAAATGGGCTTTTTGGCCCAATAAGATCAAACTCAACCAAATCAGCTGAAAATCACCAGTCTGACTCAAAATTTAATTTTAAGCACAAAAGTCTTCAAAAGCTGAAAATGTGCTTATCATAGCTTAATAAGTCAACAACTTATTCTTAATGGGCTTTTTGGCCCATTAAGCTATAAGCCAATGCCATAAGCTCTCAATGAACACACAACATCTTATTGAGATTCCAAACCAATCTGCAAAAAGAAATTTTGAAAAAGCTCAAGTAATAAGCCAGAACTTTAAAAAGAACTTTTTCACTAAAAGACAAAATAGTCGGGTTTGAGTTCTAGAGTGTTTCAAAAGCTGATTCTTTTTGGAAAAGCTCACAAATAGCTTAACTAAGAATAATCAATAAGAAAAATCACAAAAAGCCAAGTAGAATAAGCTGTAGAAGCCAATAAGCTGGCTGAAAAAGCAAAATAAGCTAGTTTCCTAACAAAAGCTTAACCAAAAGACTTGTAACGTCTCAAATATGATATTAAGCTGAGATAAATGACATCTATCACAAAAACCAAGTTGTTGCATGTACCAATAAGCAGTTCTGAAAAATAAGACAAATTATGCTTATTTGACCAAAAGTCAAAGTCCACCAAATGTTACCAAATGATCAAGGATTGATTATAAGCTTGTTTTAAGCAACTTTTGTGAAGAACTCAAGGCTGAGCCCTTGTGAATCAAGTGGTCAGTTAACCAAAACTTGACAGATTTTGGCAAATTCAAGCCAATAAGCCAGTTGGCTTATAAGCCAGCAAATAAGAAAACCAAATAGCAAGAAGCACTCACAAGCAGCACAATAACAAGATTCAAGCAGTTAAACAACAAGGCATACACTAGAATAGAAAATGCAAGCCTAAAATGAGGTGGTCACTTTGCTGATGCAAATGACCACTTCATCCAACTTTGATAAACTCTAGCACCCACAATAAGCCATAAAAACTAACAAACAGATATTGCACAGATAGCTTATCACCTAAACTCTTCCAAAACCAAATTTCAGACCCTAGATCAAACAAATAAAGATTTTATTGGATCAGATGTGTTTGACCAATTTCAAACCAATATTTTCATATTTTTCCAAAACTTTGAAATCCTTTTCCAAACCTTTTGAGACTTAACCAAGGACCAAAACTAGTGACAAATGACTTGTTTAGACTATCCAAATCCTAGGAACCAAGGGCACAAGGCCACAAGACCTTATGATCCCAAAAACTAAACAACCTTGTTTTAGCCCCTTTTCAAACAAACTTTTGATTCCAACGCACAACCTACTGATTTTATGATTCAGATATCTTACCTAGGTGACAACTAACAGATACAAACAATAAAACACAAAGAACAAATACAAGAACACCAAATCACATGGCAAACCTCATAACAGACATGAACATGATATTTTTTAGAGGAAATTGAAATAGAGCTTATACATATCCCCCACAACTTCCTAGGGAGATCAGCTATGCTCCTTGGAACATTCTCAACAGCTAGAGGGTGACCAAGGTCCTTGAAACAAGAAGGATCAAGGTCTGCTGATGGTTCAAAGTAGAACCAGACTTTGATATGTATGATCTTCAACACAAGGCAACAAACAGCCTAACCAAAGGCTCAAATCCCTTCACAAGCTTGGTGTCAACAAGCTTGTAAGAGCTTAGGGCTTATGGTTAAGGGTTAGTACAAGAAAAATAGCTAAACAGATTACTAATTTCAAGCTTATTTTAAACTTGAAAACCTTACCAAACATAAACGTGCTTTAACCAAAAGATCAAAGCACCTTTATAACATCAAATGGAACTCAGAATCACTGTTAAACCATACCAACTTTTAAAAACATAACAAGGATTACAATTTTCTTAAAAATACCAAACTTTTATAAATTTAAAAAGGGATTACAATGTTTAAAGAGTAAAACTGGAACAAGGCTCTCTCACATGTTGAGGAGTCCTTATATAGGCCACAAGAGCTAAGATTACAATGAAAACCCTAGCTAAGAAGTCCCTAAAATGCCCTTTGAGTCTCCTAGATACTTGATGTGTTTTGAGCTGTCACATTTGATCCAAATCGTTCATTTATGCTTTGGGGCCAAGTAATGAGCCTAAAGCGTTGATCTTGCCACGTCAGTTTGCTTGGAGAGGAAGTTGTGATGTGATAGGTGGACGGGTTGAATGGTGGGGTCACATGGTGAGTGGGGATTGGGATTTTAGGTGTGGGATGAGTTTGTGTGCGTGCAAATTAAGCATGGGTGTGGGTAATTTGAGTTTACCCTTTGTTTAAGTGGGTGGTAATTCTGGGTGGATGAATGGTGAATAGTAAAGATTTTGATCCGAAATTAGGGGAAAGAGTTGTTTGGCGCGTGTTTGTCTGATTTAAACTTTGGGAAATGGCAATAGTTCCCCTTGTTCTTTGGAAAAGTTTGTATATTAAGATTTCCAGCCATGAAACTTGGATTCCTTTGTTAAATAAGTTTCATTTTTCTCACTTTAGCCACGAAAAGTTTGCAAAACAGATTCTAGGGCTTTTTCCACTTTGACATAATTACAACTTTAGTCCTTTTGATATTTGATCCTTTCAAAAAGGACTAGAAGTGTAATATTCTTGAACTTCAAGGGCTTCTTTAGATCTTGGACTTTTTGAAGGACCATTATTGACAATTTAGTATTGTTGAGGGACTAAATTTTCCAATTCTTCAAACTTGGAGGACCTTTTTGTAATTTTGACAAACTTAAGGGACCAAACTTGGAATTATGAATATACAAGGGTTTTAAGTGTCCTTTCTTCGTAAATGAGGGATTATTCTTGTACATCTTCAAGCCTTCAAGGTATATTCTTTGAGAAATCCATAACTATGGCCCGATTCATTGTGCGGCTTCGTTTCTCGTGTTCGTTTTTCCTTGTTTCTTGTGATATTTTGTCTTTTTCACGATATCCATACCTAAAATACACAAGTAAACAAACAAAAGCATATATATGATATTTTATGCCATTTTTATGCATTTAAACCCCGAAAAGAACGATGAGATCATGTATAAATGCCATCTCATCACTCCCCCATACTAAACTATTGTCGTGCCCTCACGGAATGCTAGAATAAAGTATCTAAGCATCTCTAAAATTCAATTTTATTACCCTCTATTGAAAAGTAAAACTTTGCAACAATACTACGAAGATGTGTAAAGACATAATGTATGATTTTCATCACGTGTGTGACTTTTAGGGTCAATGAATAGAAACAAGTGAATGTCCCTTAGAGTAAAGTTTGTCATCCTTGATTGTCATACGTTCCATGCTAAGTGCAAAAACGAGATCATTGTTGGTACAAGTCACAATGCTAACACTTCTCATATGTCCAAATTGAATACTTTTTCTCCCCGCAATCCTAGTTATTATGAAAGGAAATGGGTTTCTAGAAATTTTTAACAATTTGTCATGGATCACAAGTGATTCATATTGACGTATTTGAGTATTTATTAGTCTGAAAATAAAGTAGCACGATTTAATCGATAGTTAGTCGAAGGACAAAATCTTTTAAAACGGCTTCTCGAATATCTCCTTAAGTTCATATCTTGATATAACTCGTTTCACGATTTGAGACCTTTCTCAGACCGATATTTGGCATGTACTTCATACTTCAAATCTTGGGAAGACGTTCTTGAAATTATGGTCTTCTCTTCATATTTTGGAATTTCTTCACTTGACGTTTTTCGAGAGATTCTTAATACTTGGACCACGACTTCATCATTTTTCTTCAATCTTTATTTTGGATTTTGATATACAACGATCCGCCTCCTTTTCGGACTTGGATATATTTATCCTCATACCTGGTTAGGGTCTTTTTGGATAGACTTTCTCCATGATCTTTAGGGGAGTAATTGCTTTTCGTCATGTATCTCGATCCTTCATATTGATTTAGGAACAATGATACTTCACATCATCTTGGATGTTTAGCAACAAAATAGAGCTCCTCATGCCTTCTTAGGGTCTTTTGGATCTTCACCAATCTTCGCATCCCGCTTCAATAAGTTATGCCTTGGCTATGAACTCTATTCAACCCCGAGCAACTTTTAAATGATCTTGTGTTTGAAGCTAAGTAACCTTTCAAGTCGTACGACCTTACTTACTGCAATTTTTTTTATTCCTAATGCATTGATCTTATGGGAGAAAAAGCCACAATTAAAAACATATGAGTTTTTGAAAGAACAATTTCATGTTCTACGTTTAGCATGATCACTTGTCTAACTCTATCATTTCTCGTTCTTCACTATTTAAAGACCTCTAATTAAAGAGACTCGTGAATACTTAGCCATGCAAGTCAAAATTAAGCCAAATTTGGATTAGCTTTTATTAAGACTATATTAAATCGATGTTTTGGGTTTTCAAGCCACCGATAGGATCTTTGACTTTCTTGGACTTTTTCAAGTTTAGAGAATGCATTTTATAGTTCCCTTGATAAGTGACTTTCTAGGATCAATTATAGGAACTTGCGAAAAGTTCTTGTTCTTAACCCGAATGAGCTAAGACTTTCACGATTTAAAGTTCCCTATATAAAAGTCTCGCAAAACTTGATTCGAGTGGGTTAAGGAATGTAAAGGTCTCCAAATAACCATTAAGTCAAAAATTAACTCTTATTCTACCCATCGGAAAATATACATTCGTGTCTTAAAAACACTTATGAAAACTAAGAAAATTTTTAAAATTTGGCAATTTTTAGCCTTATTAGCAACAAAATAAAACAAAAAGTTGAAAGTTGGAAAACGTGAGGGCGTAGCAAAGCAAGTATCTATTCACCCCCCAATACTAAAGTTAAACATTGTCCTCAATGTTTCGATTCTAAGGGTGGAGCACCCCCATACTAAAGACGAAGAGTTGAATGCTTAGGATCTAGCATGGAAAGGGTGATCAACAATATATCTAAAGCTGTTTATGAATTATGCTAAGAGATAATTGTTAGAACAATAAAGGATATGTCATGGATTCGTGAAAAACTTCTTCAAGCAAACGATGGAGGCTCACGTAAACGAACACGAGAGTCTTCAGTCGTAGTGATGATGATGATCTAGATAACACATTCACAAACAACCACGAGACAACGAGTTGGAAGGGCACAAATACCCTCTCATTATTTATTAGAAAGCATAAAAAGGATAAGCATGGGATCTCCCCCACGAGGCACCTCATTTTTGATTACCGAGTCATGAGCTCGACTCGATCCCCTCAATGTTAATTATCATTGGGGAAGGCGACTTGGTCGAGGTCGTCCAATGAAGGGACTTCCCCACCGAAGTAGTGCTTAAGCCTATGTCCATTCACCTTAAAGTTAGGACCATCATTTTGAGCTAGCTCGATGGTCCCATAAGGAAACACTTGTGTTATGATGAAAGGATCCGACCAACGAGATTTAATTTCCCGGCAAATATCTTTAATCGAGAGTTAAAAAGTAACACTTGATCACCAATGTTAAAAACCCGGTTTTTAATCTTTGCATCATGAAACTTTTTAGTCTTATATTTAAAAATCAATGAATTTTCATAAGCATTATCTCTTATTTCATCCAATTCATTTAATTGTATTTTCCGGTGACCTCGCGCGGTCTTCAAATCATAGTTTTCATGCTTAAGGGCCCAATATGCCTTATGCTCCAATTCAATGGGCAAATGACAATTCTTTCCATAAACCAACTTATATGGAGTGTAACCGATAGGTGTCTTATAAGCGGTCCTAAAGGCCCATAAAGCGTCATCGAGTTTGTCGGACCATGAAGCACGGTTTTCTCCAATCAACCTCTCTAAAATCCTCTTCAAAGCTCGGTTTGAAACCTCGACTTGCCTACTCGTTTGCGGGTGATAAGCCGTAGAAATATAATGAGTAACTCCGTATTTATTTAAGACCTTTTCGAATTGGTCATTACAAAAATAGGTTCCACGATCGCTTATAATAGCACAAGGGGTTCCAAACCGAGAGAATAGTTGCTTCAAAAACTTCACTACCACACGAGCCTCATTAGTAGGTAAAGCCTTAGCTTCCACCCACTTAGAAAGGTAGTCGACGGCGACGAGGATATACTTGTTACCATGAGACGATGGGAACGGCCCTATATATTCTATGCCCCAAATGTCGAAAATCTCACACACTTCAATTATGTTTTGCGGTATTTCATCACATTGAGACGATTTTCCTTGACGTTTGCAAGAATCACACGACTTTACAAGTGCGTGTGCATCACGATAGATCGTAGGCCAAAATGTTGGAAATACATTTTTACGTATTTATGAAGGATCAGTCGCTCCAACGATATGTTAATGTAATGTGCTCGTGATCTAGTTATTATCATATAGTCCATATAGCCCGCATGTAGGGTGGGCTATATATATACCCCTCCTAGCATGTTAGGAGGGGTTGGTGGTTTTCATTTATCACAATTCCATATTTCACTTTCTCTCTCTTCCTCCCTTTTCTCTCCTTTCTCTCTCTACACCCTCATCTCTTTCTCATCTTTTTCATCCCTCTTTTATATTGTTTATCAATCCAATCCATCTAATCAATTCAATCCAACATGTAGTATAAGCCAAGATTTACGTAGACCTTCAATTGGTATCAAGAGCCAAGGTTAGATTGGTTTATTCTTGCTTTTATTTTGATTGATTTTGGTGGGTTTTGATTTAATCAAGCTTCAATCTTAAAAAAGTTTGTATTTTTATGCTTTAAATCATAGTCAAATCTTTGATTTACTTATTTTAGATAAAAATCACAAATTTTTTATGCAAAAATAAAAAACTTTTATCATCAAATCTTCAAAAGTTTGTATTTTTATAAAAAGTTTGTTTTTTTCTTTTGATTGAATTTTTGATTGAAATCTTTTAATTGAACTTTTAATCTTATCCTTTGTATTTTTTTTTGATAATCATATCTTAACTTTTGATTTAAACTTTATTTTTTATTTTTTATTTTTTTATTTTTATTTTTTATTTTTTTATTTTTTATTATTTTTTATATAATCAAATTTTTGTCATCTTATTTGGTCCTTCTATCTTAGTTACAAAAAATCAGTCCAACTTTGGTCCTTTCGTCCTTTTGTCTTATTTTTTTATATAGTCAAATTTTTTTATTATTCCGAATCGACATATTCTTCCGAATCGACATATTCTTCCGAATCGACATATTTTTCCGAATCGACATATTCTTCCGAATCGACATATTCTTCCGAATCGACATATTCTTCCGAATCGACATATTCTTCCGAATCGACATATTCTTCTGAATCGACATAGTTTTCCGAATGAACAAGATTCAAATATAACGGCACCCTCAAACTCCCTCACCTCTCGTCTAAACAATATAGACTCGCTAACTAGACTCCCACTCACCTCACATCGACAGACCCTCACCCTCTAGACTGCCACAACTCAACACCAAGACCAAATGCACTCCACTCGAAGACATCAACTATAACCCTCGAACACACCCTCGACTCATCGACCAGACCACTCGACTCCCTCACCTCTCGTCTAAACAACATAAACTCATACCCACCCTCGACTTCAAAACAATCCACCGAACCCTCGACTCAAACAACTCGAAAAACATCCTTTTAATTTTCGAAAACAAATTTAGATTAATAACATTCATGTTATAATCCACTTCTCTGTTTCGATTACCATACAAAACTAGTTAGAACGCCTACCCGAGACCTCATTAAAGATCTTGATGTTGACAGCTTGTGGAGCCTGAGCATGAACAGATCAACATGGGTTGATTTTGTATTCAGATTTGGTTTAAGGATTGAGATTATGTGTTATGTGTGGAATTAAGCCAAGCTTCAGATGGTAGAAAGAGATGGGGGCGGATTTTTTAAAAGATAAGAAGTGTGTTTATGTCTGAGGAGTGAGAGAGAGAGATATTGCGAAATAGATAAGTGGGGGACGGAGGTTCCAAGGAGTTTTTAATAATAGGATTTTGTGAGATTGAGTGAATGAGACGTTTTGGTGGTCTTTAATACCACTTAAAGCGATTGTTACAAAGTTTCTTTTTAGTAGCCACGTGTCTAAGACGGGTATAAGACGTCTGTGGGGTATAAGACGTGTTTGATATAAGTGTTGGTGTTGGTGTTTGTATAAGACGTGTGTGGGGTATTTGTCACTTTTGAATTCTAGCTTAGTAAATTTTGTTTATTAATTTTTGGTACATCGTATTGAGGCGAGTATTTTGAAAGAACCAAAGTGGTAAAATATTTGACTGGTTAAAAGTTATTCTGGCCAAATTTGAAGACAAAGGTGACAAGTCAAAGTGACGGGCTTTCTTTTTTAGTGACTACGGATTTTTGGATCGTGTTTGTTTTATCAATGTTTGAGCCGCAAAGAAACTCACGGATTTTTCGGTGGCTTTGTCATATTCCGTGAATTTCTGTTTTTAATTTTATTCACGAACTGCAAAATCACGAAAACAACCACAAAAAATTCAGTGGATTTTTTGATGTCGACCTTGAACGAGGGAGAATCGCATAATTTGCAAAACAAAGTTAGAGAACGTGGCATTACTTCATTTCGAATGCTTCAGTCTCATCTTGTCACTCTTTCATGGATTCAAGGAGGGAGCGAATTTGTGACAATCTTTGGTCAAGATCGTCATATATTCATCTACTCAATATTCACCACTTTGACCCAACTCGTCGAGCAACTCAACCGTGACAACTTTAATCACTCTACATCGGCACTTGCATATAAGGCTCTTGTGACACAGCTCACGCCTTTCCTCCAATTCAATATCATCAAGCCTGAAAGTTCAGTGATTTGCCAATCATTTCTTCGAGATACACATACCGAGCTTCGAGTTTTCCGTGATACAATTTTGAAACTCATGACATCGGTCTCGTCTTCGATTTATGAAAGATCACGACTTCAGCAAGGGTATGATAATGGAGTGCAAGACTCTTCGATGCAAGAGGAAACTGGTCATACGGTTGAAAACTTGGAGCCTAACGATGCCAAGAGCACGGAATCAGGAGGACAACAGGATACCAGTGGCACGTCAGGGAATGTTGACAAGATCTCTTTTGATGACACCTTACTCGTTTATGACGAAGAGACTGCAAACATGGTACAATGTAATGTTGTTTATGATGTATATGCTGATGCCATGCCGCATATTGAGCATTTTGAACCCAATTATGACAAACATGGGATGGAAAAGAGTGATAGAAATACCACTTCTGATTCATCCGATGTGAGTCATAATAGGCGAGAAAGTGTTCAAAATGCTAAACATCATGATAATTGTCTTATAACTGCTTCATTGACTGCTTCTGATTCCAAGATTAGAGAGCTCGAAATGATTGTAGCTCAACAATCAAAAGATATTGAGGATGCCAAACTTTAATTTTCTAAGAAAACGGACAAATTTGAAACATACTTTGAAAAACTTGAAAAGTCAAACGTTGTTCTTGAAAGAAAATTGGATCAAAAAGTTTTAGATTCGAAAGCTAAAAAGGATAATCTTTTGAAACAAATTCAGTTAATAGAGTCTAAATTAGCATCCCAAGATAGATTGCTCAAAGAAAATGAGACCTTAAAAGCTCAAGTTCAGGAAAAGGTTTTTGCAATAGCTGCGTTGAAAAACGAATTAAGGAAAAATAGAGGACCTAGTGTGGACACTAAGCTTGAAAAACCATCAATCTTGGGGAAACCGCCTACAAATCAGTTCGTCAGACAACCGACTATCAGACAACCTACTGCATTTAGCTCCGAGCGACCACAATCCTCGAGACTGCGGTTTGCCTCCCAAGTTCATTTGGTTCATCTTTCTAGACCAGTCACTCCTGCAACTAGGCCCAATGTGACTAAAACAGCTTTAGCAAGACCTAATCACATGATTGCCTCTATTTTCTCTAAAAATACCAAGACCACGTCTAGAACTAGTTCAAATGACGTTCACCATAAATCTGGTCTAAGGGAAGCTATTCAAAAGACACAAGTAAGAGATAATACTTTCAAACCTAGATAGATGCCTTCTAGATTACCCAACACTACTAACCGTAGCATGTCAAATCCTAGGAGCATCAATCAATCGTCCAGGAATTCTAGATCTTACTCGGACATTAAATATGCTACTTGTAAAAAATGTAGAAAATGTGTCTTTACGGCAAATCATGATTCTTGTATCAAGAAACTACTTAATGAGGTGAACTCCCGTGCTAGACTTAAATCCCAGTAGGTTGCTAAAATCAAACCCATTGGTAAAATGTGGCGCCCCACTGGTAGAACTTTCACTCTTGTAGGAAACGAGTGCCCTTTAACTAGGATAATCTCCGACTCTACTAAGACTGCTAGGGAGGAAATTGAAAAAGATGATACATCACTTAAGCCTGAACTTAAGGTTTTCTATAAACGGAAACGTTTGCCAACTAAGACAAGTGAATCATCCATTCAGGTCGCCTCTGGCACAAGAAAAGACAACTGTGAACCCCCACTTGCTTCTAAGATAGATATCGCTAACCCATATCAAAGCATGCAAACTCCTAATGAGAATTCAGGCACCCAAGTTGATGTTCCAAAAGAACGGAGCGGTCCAATCATTGTATATCGTTCAACTAAGGATACTCTTAGAGTTTGGTTGCTGAAGAAGCAGATATCGGAGAAACAAGTGTCTCAGGGGATTCATGGTTAAGCTTACACAAAGGCTTATAGTCGGATCACAGATTGTAACCCGTTCTTCAAAGGCAGGAAAGTTTATCGCCGATGATAAACTTATCCTTACAACGAGAAATTAATTTTTCTCGGGCATGAGCTAATATCAAAAACATTCCAAGTTTTTAAGCTCATGCACAAAGGCTTATAGACAAATAACAGTTTGTGACCCGTTCTTCAGAGAAAGGGAAGTTTATCTCGTCAACCATAACTTACCCTCAAAATGATAAATTAAATTTTCTCGGACACGAGCTTACATTTAAACTATTCAAAGGTTTTAAGCTCGTGTAAATGGCTCCTCATTAAATATCAGATGATGACCCGATTTTCAGATAAAGTAAAGTTTATCGCCGATGATAAACTTATCCTTACAACGAGAAATTAATTTTTCTCGGGCATGAGCTAATAATAAAAACATTCGAAGTTTTTAAGCTCATGCACAAGGACTTACAGTCACATCACAGACTGTAACTCGTTCATCAAAGAAAGGAAAGTTTATCGCCGATGATAAACTTATCCTAAAAATGAGAAATTAAGTTTTCTCGGGCATGAGCTTATGTTAAAAACATTCGAAGTTTTTAAGCTCATGCACAATGACTTACAATTAAATATCAGACTGTAACTCGGACTTCAATTTTAGGAAAACTTATCTTTAAAGATAGCTTATCCTCGTAACGGGAAATTAAATTTTCTCGGTCATGAGCTTGTATTAAAACATTCCAAGTTTTAAGCTCAGAAAGGAAAGTGTATCTTTTAAATAAGAGAACTTATCCTCATAACGAGAAATTCATCTTTCTCGGTCATGAGCTTTCCGTTAAAACATTCAAAGTTTTCAAGCTCATGAAAACGACTTCTAAGTAAATGTCAGCTTAGGACTCGTCCTTCAGATAAAAGGAAAGTTTATCGCCGATGGTAACTTATCCTTACAACGAGAAGTTTACAACTTCTCGGAGTTGAGCTTTCCTAAGATATTCCAAATCTTAAGCTCAAGTAATTGGTTTTCAAAACTTTGAACACAATTTTTCAAGAATTTCACAAAAGGTTTTTCTAAATTTTTGAAAATTTTGTGTTCAAAAACGTTTTGATAAAAAGAGCATGTCTTCTGGAATCGATAATATTTATGAACCTAGAAATGTCATTCAATAATGACACGGGGTTGTAAATAAAGTTCGAGCAGAAGTTTAAAAGATTTAAAACATGCTCCATATGTTTGCTATTATTTCTGATAGTAACCCGCTTTTCACATTGAAGTCAAGCATTTACCCGGAAACCTTTGACTCCAAAATCTGAAGTTATCAACTCCACAATCTGAAGTTCGTTGCAATTGATATCTACATACTAGACGATGCGACTACTCAAACGACGACTACAGCTCTTTAAGTAGAACACGGGTCAACAATTGAGGGGGAGCAATTGTCAAGCGTTCAGACTCTTAGATGCCGAAAGTGCCAATGTTCACAAGTTGGTGTCAAGACAACGATATCAGTTGTCCATGTGGTGTAAAGGAGAAGATAATTTCAGAAGTTACGAGGAAGACCAACATTCGTGAACAAGAACCATGTGCTTCTTTCATATGATGTTCTCCATCATTCAGGTCCAACCTCGTAATTCTCTAATCTTGTGAATTCATTATCATATATGATCTTTGCACGTGATAAATACCTTACACTTGTGTTTAAAAGGTATTTAATTTACGTTTCAGCACACCCTTCTTAATTTGAGGGGGAGCTTGTGTAATTCAGGAAGATAATTGGATTTGCATTTTTCTTCCCAAATTTGCTTAAAATGCTATTAAATCAATAGATATTAAAAACATCGATTGGGATAATATTTTTAATATGGGGGAGAAAATGTTATTTAATATGGGAAATGATTAATCATAAATGGTTTGACTTAACGTGTTAGCTCATCCCGACATGTGCGAAATGTTTTCGGATATCGTGGCATATGTTAAGGGGGAGCAAAATGGATTTGCACTTCAAAATGGATTTCATGGTGACATACACTTACCCAAAACATCTCTATTCACGACGGTGAAAATTGTGGTGACATAAGGATGGTCGGATAGGTTAAAGTCCAATGATTTCTCTAGAACCGGAGGAATCTTCCCAAGGACATTCCATAGCTAGAAATAGTAGTCCTTAGGAAAGATGGAGAAAGATTGTGAACGTAGCTGAATGCCGACCAAGTACTTAAGTTAGCACTGGAACAATCACAACAAGGTGCTAGTGATGACGTATTGGTAAGCATTGAAGGGGTTGAAGAATGAAAAAGAATTGTAAAGATAAAGGGTGTAAAGAAAGAAGCCCTCCTTACAACCTTAGGCAGAAATCGGGTCAATTCATATACTATTGAGATCATTTTTAATGATTCTTGATATTGAAGATAGACATCATGGACCCAGTGACGTAAGGCACAACCCATCCCAGCTAACTCAGATATCTCTCAAAAGATATTTGTTTTAATCACACGGAGACAACGCATTATCTATTGATTTATTCACTCCGAATAAATTGGTATTGAAAAGGTGGCACTCCTTTCCAGCCTCCGATCACTAAAATCCAAAATGCACGATCGAGTCTAGAGCCATTTGAGATCATCAAATATCTCATTAGGATACACTGTCATATTTCCTTGCTTCCTCACACACTGTGAAAAGTAAGAAAGATCTTAAGAGTCCTACGCAAAATCTTCATGATCTTGCCTGAACATCCGAGTAATACGAAAGAATTTCAATGAAGATGGAAATCCTTCTTGAGCGAATATCAAAAAGCTCATGGTAGGTGACTTGTGCGATTCTTTATGAATCAAACTTGTGATAACTGGAAAGCAACAGTGGTTTAATTCTTAAATGAATTTAAACACGTTCCAGGCCTCTACGCAATATCTTAGTGATCTTGCCAGAACACTCAGAGTGATACCTTAGTGTTCACAGTGATGAGTGGAAATCCTTCTAGTGTTAACCTCAAACAGCACTTGGTAGGTAACTTGCAAGATTCTATACGAATCAAGCTCGTGACAACTGGAAAGCAACGATGGTGCGGTTCTTAATTGAACTTCACTTGTTCCAGGAACATGAATTGACGGCTTCAAATCATGCGGATATTATTATCCAAATGATTCACTCTTTATGTTCGCAGTCAGCTTTGGACGGTCGAATAAAGAGAACGGGTTTACCCGCGAAATCTTGTCAAGGAGGTTCTTTACTGAAACTACCTGCCACAAGTACGATATTTAATATCGTCCAACGGTCTTCACCGACCGGAGGTAAAATGCTACCGAATTAGAATGAAATGTTCAAGGCCATTTCATCCGTGTATATGGTTTATTGCTAACTGTCTTGTGCAACGTAACAAGAAGGTGGCATTGCGGTGTACAATCCAGAAGAAGTCGTCACCACATGCTTATACTACATACAATTAGTACTTCAACAAATTCAAGAAAGTGTGAAGGTCAAGTCTTCCGCTGTATCAAACCCTGAAGCTTTCAAGAATTTAAAGGTATAAGTATGTGGAACATGAAGTCACGAAGAGGTGAATGTCACAAGTGGCGAATGCACAAGGTCAAGGCAAGAAAACATGCTCAAGACTTAAGTCAAAGATCACATCAAGCATATTCACAAGAACAAGATCGAAGACTCAAGCATAGATGCTAGGTTTAAGATTTTGTAAAAAGATGTGACCTCCCTTAGGGGTAGATTGTTGGAAATACGTTTTTCCCAATAAAGTCTCGGTCACATCTTAGTTAGCATAGATCACGAGATATAGAATATTTAGAACTTTTTTTCTTGGAGCGACCTCCCTTAGGGGGAGATTGTTGGAAATACGTTTTTACGTATTTATGAAGGATCGGTCGCTCTAACGATATATTAATGTAATGGGATCGTGATCTAGTTATTATCATATAGTCCATATAGCCCACATGTAGGGTGGGCTATATATATACCCCTCCTAGCATGTTAGGAGGGGTTGGTGGTTTTCATTTATCACAATTCCATATTTCACTTTCTCTCTCTTCCTCCCTTTTCTCTCCTTTCTCTCTCTATACCCTCATCTCCTTCTCATCTTTTTCATCCCTCTTTTATATTGTTTATCCATCCAATCCATCTAATCAATTCAATCCAACATGTAGTATAAGCCAAGATTTACGTAGACCTTCACAAAAGAAGCCGACATCGAAAACTTTCTTAGCCGTGAAATTAGCACCATGGTGACCACCCGTGGGTCCCTCGTGACAAGCTCTAAGGATGTTAGAATCTTCGGTACCAAATACACAACGTCGAACGAGTTGATCCGCACAAACTCGAAAGAGATAAGGGTCGTCCCAAAAATAGAACTTGACGTCACGAAAGAATTTTCTCTTTTGTTGTGTCGTCATACCCTTGATTATGAAGTTCCCCGCATGGTAATTTGCAATGTCGGCAAACCATGGAGTGGTGTCTTTAGAATTCACTACACCGAGAGTCTCGAGAGGAAATGTAATAAGTGTGAAAACACTTATCCTTTTACCACTTATTTCCAATAATAACAAGACCAAAACGTGTATTTTATGTCGTAAAAGTCGTAATTATACGTGGTTTGTGTTTTTATTGTGTTTCAAGATAAAAATATGAAAAAGGAAGAAAACATGGGCTATCACGTGCTTTTTTCAA
Organism: Glebionis coronaria; assembly: GCA_025667525.1. NCBI lineage: Eukaryota > Viridiplantae > Streptophyta > Magnoliopsida > Asterales > Asteraceae > Glebionis > Glebionis coronaria. The sequence continues at coordinate 297,132,252 of CM046876.1, read as the reverse complement.
AGAAAACGAGAAAAGACGAAGTCAAAAGATCAAGAGTGCATAAAGAACGGAAGTCCAAGGCCTATTCTGAAGATTTACCGAAGAAAAAAAGTCTAAAGACGGAAGTTTAATGAAGTCGAAGAACTAAGTATAATTTAAGAAGAAAAATATAAGACGAGTTCAATTTATATCGACAAATCCCGAGACGACGTCGAGAAAAGATAAAGAATTTAAATCGAGTCGAGAAGAAAGAAAGAAGGAAGCATAAACACTTAGCCTCCCCACCTCCTATATATACCCTCCTAATGTGTCATTAGGAGGGTGTTATTTGTTAGTTAGTTCCTTTTATTTTTTTGTAGTTTTAATTTTTAGATAGAGAAAGTCTTTAACTTTCTCTCACTAGGAAAACTTCATCTTTTATTTATTTCTTGTGTGAGTCAAATCTTTACTTTTAAGAGTTAAATCTTGTTTTAAACTTCATCTTCTTCTACCTTTCTTGATTTTTATTTATCTTTGATCCGATATAATCTTTGATCTTGTTTCATCTTGATGTTTGATTGATTAAAAAGATTATATTTTTATTCATATCTAAGTTTTAATACGATTTGAGCTTTGAGCTTATCATGCTTATTGGCTTATTTTGTATTTATCTTATTTATTTTTAATGTTTTCTTAAAAGTTTCGTTCTTTTTAAGGTTTGTTTTAAAAGGTTTGCTTATTTAGTGTTTTGAAAAATTTCTTGTTCGTGCTTATTTAACTCTTTCATTATTGATTTGGTAGGTGTTGGGTTGTGCTTATTAAAACGGTTCTTATTAACTTTGCTTATTACGAATTTCAAACTGTCGGAAAAGGGTTTACCCTTTCCGACCAGTATTCTGACACTGCCATCAGATTAGGGTTTTACATTCCGATGTTTTATTCCGATCTGTGTATCGGAAAAGGGTTTGGGATTCCGATCATTATTTCGATCGAGATTCCGACAGTTGTGTTTATCATTATTCCGACGGATCATTCCGATAGCATTGGGTTTTCATTATTCCGATACTATCATAGATATTCCGACATGATCTCCTTGGAAATATTCCGACGAATCATTCCGATGGTTTCATTCCGATTGTATTCCGACACTGCTATTCCGATGGGATTCCGATCATGGGCATTCCGACGGGTTTAAGTTTTTATTTTTACGAAGTTTTAAGTTTTAAATGTACTTTTAATTTTTTAATCTTTTATATTTTAACTTATAATTTTTAGTTTAACTTTTAAAGCTTTCATTTTTACACAACGACATTTGCATTTTATTTTTAGTTTAAAATAGATAAACAAACCATTTTATTTTCCACCAAGAACGACTGAGTCGCACTTTCAACTGGTAATCAATTCAAAAAGACTGGAACAACGAATCTTTTTCATACTTGGTTTAAAACCTTGTATTAAATGGCGCTGCTGCTGGCTCTTTTCGTTAAGATTAACGGTTTTAAGTGAGAGACGCGTTGGATTTTGTGATCCGTTCATTTTTCAACGTTATTTTTCTTGCTTAAAAAATTTTCATAAATCCTAAAAATATAAAATTTTCAAAAATCCAAAAAAAATAAAATAGAAAAACATAAAAAAACCAAAAATATTTCTTGTCTATCTTTCTTTTCTTTTTGTAGGTGTGTATGCGTACCCGTGCTCGTAAGAAGAAAACAATTCAAGCCGAAGTCGAAACTCCACCTATTGTCGTCATGGACAATCGACCAATGATCGAGCTTTTGCAATCGCAAGTAGAGGGCAACACTGATGCTATTGTCATACCCGAGATTGGAGCTAACAACTTTGAGCTCAAATCCGGCTTCATTCAAATGGTCTCTGCTCAACCATTCTTAGGGCGTGCACTTGATGATCCTCATGACCATATCAAAAGGTTCCTTCAACTCACTAATACGGTCAAGTATAATGAGGTTTCACAAGAGGTGATTCTCTTGCAACTTATTCCTTTCTCCTTAGAGGGACAAGCCCGGTATTGACTTGATAAGGAACCGCCACAAAGTATTCTTAGGTGGTCGGATTTAGAGACCAAATTCATCAACTACTTTTTCCCACCCTCACGTACTACCTCTTTGCGGAATAAAACCATTAACTTTGAACAAATGTACGGTGAGACATTTTGTGAATCTTGGGACCGTTTAAGGAACTTTTAAGAAAGTGTCCACAACATGGTTTTACAAAAGTTCATCAAATTAATAATTTTTACAATGGTTTAAGCATGAATGACCAAGATTCACTAAATAGTGCCTCGGGGGGTAACATTTTGGTTAACTCTTCTAATGCCGCTTGGGATATTATTGAGAATAAGTCTAGAGTGCAAACTAAGAGTGTTCGAGCTAATGTGGCTAGTGCTAGTACTAGTGATGCCGACAAGAGAATTGATAAGCTTACTTCGATTACTGAAGCACTTTCTCTACAAACCGCTAACAATGCCAAAAACAACAATGCGCAAGTTAATGCTTTGAGTCAGTCATGTGAAATATGTGGGGGTTCTCATTCATACACCAATTGTCCTTCGACTCATGACAATCCGGAAAATGTGTATGCCGCTAACGGTAACTTTTCTACGGGATGCTATCAAACTCGTCCTCAAGGTGACCGCAATTTGCTCAGTTATCGTTCAAACAACTTACTTTCACCATCCGATTTCCTCCTCAAAACCAAAACAACCTCAATCGCAACAATCAAAACCAAAATCGAGCTCCAAATCAATATCAAATCCAAAGAAACCCATATCCACCTCAAGGAAACAACCAAGTTTACCAAAAACCCGCTTATCAACCACCTGCTTACCATGCTCTTCCTCCCACCCAACCCACCGCATTTAATCACGAGGTTGAAACTTACATGAGGACTAATGACGCACTGGTGCAGAATCTTCAGCGACAAATCATCAACTTGAAAGGAGATAGGGCGTAACAAGGGAATGATCTTCGAGCCGATATGCGAAACTCGTTAAGCAGTCAAAACAATGACTTAAGGGATATGATGGCTAGTTTCTTCCCAAGTAATCAAGCCTCTGGTTCGGGTTCTCTTCCGAGTAACACCGTTGCTAATCCAAGAGGGGAGATGAAAGCAATCACCACCCAAAGTGGCAAAGGTTTAAAGGAACCCGAGATTCCTACACCTACACTGGTGATTGTGACAAAGGAGAACGAGTCCCCTTCTCCAATTCCACCACCTTCTATTTCTACCCCTCCACCACCCAAGGATGTGAGTGAAATTTCCATTCCAAAGCCTTCATCTCCACCCGATATACCTTATCCCTCAAGGTTGAGGAAAGAGAAGTTGAAGAACAAGGATGGTATTCAGGTTTCGAACTTTCTTAAAATTTTTAAACAACTGAATTTCAACATCTCCTTTGCTGGGGCTCTCGCTCACATGCTGAAATATGCTAAAATGTTTAAAGATATTCTCAGTAACAAAGAAAAACTTCTTGATATTGCTCAGACCCGACTTAATGAGAATTGCTCTGCAGTGCTCTTAAGGAAATTACCAACCAAGCTTGGTGATCCGAGTCGTTTTCTCATTCCTTGCAACTTCCCCGGGGTAGAGAAATGTATGGCCCTAGCCGATCTAGGTGCAAGTATAAACTTAATGCCATTAAGTGTTTGGAAACAATTATCTCTACCCGAGCTAGTCCCCACACGAATGACATTGGAATAAGCTAACCGTACGGTTGCTTATCCAGTGGGGATAGCCAAAGATGTCTTCGTCGGTGTCGACAAATTCACCTTTTTGGTGGATTTTGTTGTCGTTGACTACGAGATGGATCCCCGTGTTCCATTAATCGTTAGACGTCCATTCTTGAGGATCGGTCGCACTCTCATTGATGTAGCCGCGGGCGAATTAATCATGAGAGTTTGTGACGATAAAATCGTCTTCAACATGGGTAAACTTTCTAAGCAACCTTATGAAAACGAGAGCGTTAATTTCATTGACGTTCTTGATGAGTGATGAGACTGCTTTTATACATAGTCTCATCGTCCAAAAAGGGCTTTAAATGCATAAAATATCATAAAAATACCCAAATATATGCTTGTGTTTATTGCTTGTGTATTTTAGGTACGAATATTGAGAAAATGACAAAAGATCACAAGAATCATGAAAAAACGAACACGGGAAACGAAGTCGCACATTGAACCAAGCCCTAATGAAGAATTTTCCAAGAAAACCCTTGAAGATTTGAAGATTTATGAAGAAGGGTCCTCTAATATTGAATAACTGACACTTTATACCCTTGTATCTTCATAATTACTAGATTGGTCCCTAAAGTTTGTCAATATTGCAAAAAGGGCCATCCACTTTGAATAATTGGCAATTTTAGTCCCTCAACAAAACTAACATGTCAATAATTATCCTCCTCAAAGTCAAACATACCATGAAGGACTTCAAGTTACAAGAAATTACATGTTTGGTCCTTTGAAAATGTCAAAACTACCAAAAGGACCCTTAACTTTGAAGAAATGGCAAAAATGGTCCCTCATTAATCATGACTTGGCAATTTCAGTCCTCCAAGAAGTCAAACAACCAAGTTAAGACCATAATCCTTGAAGAAAATACCAAATCAGTCCTTCAAGAATCAAGAAATGGCAAGAAATACCCCTGAAAATACTTTGGAAAAGTATTTGGGGCAAAAGTGTGAAAATGAAAACTTCATTTACAAAGGGAATCCGAATTTAGCTTATTTATTTGCAAATGAAAAGGGAATGGAAGTAAAGGGGTTAATTATGGTAGACAACAAAAGAAACCTAGACCAACCATGGGAGGACACGCGTCCCACTACCACCTTTCCACCAATGGGAGCTCACCCTGCTGCCATGTCACACTCCACTCAACCTTTTATTTAACTAATCAAACAGATTAGTTAATGTTGGCGCCTTAACATGTTTTAAACATGTTTTAACCCAAAACTAGATCAAACACACAACTATTCACCATAAGAACACAATTAGGTTTTCTTAATTGTGTTGTAATTAAGCCCTGAAAATCTCCAGATAGATACTTGCCTTACCAAACCTTCATGCTTTCCAAAGTTTATCTTTTTGTTTATCATTTTGTTGCAAAATAAGGCTAAAAATGGCCAAATTTTAAAAATTTTCTCATGTTTTATAAGTGTTTGAAGACACGAATGTAGATTTTCCGATGGCGAGAATAAGAGTAGTTTTTGACTTGACCATGGGTGTTGAGCACTTAGCTTCGATTCCTTAACTTCACATTAGGCTAAGTCTCTGAAATGAGGACGAGAAATGATAGAGTTAATTATAAATTACTATGCTAAACGTAGAGTACTCGTATTCTTTCAAAAACTCATGTGTTCTCGTTGATTGCTTATTCTCCCTTCGCTTGTAAATATTTTTTGCTTAATAAACATTGACTTAGCGGTTTAGTCTTGATTGTTGGGTTTCTAGTCTTTTCTAGTAGCTTCCGTGTAATTAAATTGGGAAGACATTAAGGTATCACCAGCGTCACGGTTTTGAAGTATTGGCAACCCGAATAATCTAAAGCTTCACCCAATAATAAGATTTCAAGTGCTTACTTAAATCAAGCAAACAATTTGAAGCCCACAAGGCCCAAAAATCTATGCAAAATTGAAAGTGAATCAAGCCTTAATCTTTGAAGCTTTAAAGATCCAAATTTCGCCTTAGCGTGAGGATATACGTCTTTGGCTAATAAAACCACCGATGAGGTGGATAATAAAAGGCAAGGCAAGACCGAAGTCATAATAAAAGCTTCACGGCGAAGTTGAATAAAAGATGGAGGTAAACCTATGATAATAAGGCCCTTCCGTTAGGGGGCGTATAAAAGTCTTGGTAATAAGTCTCATGTTCAAAACCGTTATAAAACCGTGTTTATCGATCCTTCTTGTTGACTTAACTTTTTGACATCGTTGTCTATTAGGAGGGGTTATTGATTTGATGGTCTTGGTTACACCGTTAGGACTCTATTTTTAGACCTAAATCTCTATTATCGCATAAGTCAAACATTGTATCCTCGTGAAACATTCAAGACATAATAAAATATAAGAGATACAACTTAGGAAAATGGGAGGATAAGTACGTGATTAGGGCATATGAGTAGTTTTAGCATTACTAACTTATAATGACAATGATCTCGTTGCACGCTTGGCATGGAATTGGGGGTGAAAATCGAGGACGATGAAATAATTTCTAACGAAACATTCACGTGTTCTTATTCTATGAACCTAAACGTCCCATTTTGCGATGAAAATCATACATTATGTCTAAAACACAAGTAGTAGTAGCAATAGTAGTAGTATAGCTAGTTTATCATTCAATAAAAATGAATAAAAATGAATTTTGGAGATGCTACGATACTTTATTCTAGCTTTGCGTGAGGGCACGGCAATGGTTTAGTATGGGGGAGTGATGAGACTGCTTTTATACAGTCTCATCGTCCAAAAAGGGCTTTAAATGCATAAAATATCATAAAAATACCCCAATATATGCTTGTGTTTGTTGCTTGTGTATTTTAGGTACGGATATTGAGAAAATGACAAAAGATCACAAGAATCATGCAAAAACTAACACGGGAAATGAAGCCGCACATTGAACCAAGCCCTAATGAAGAATTTTCCAAGAAAACCCTTGAAGATTTGAAGATTTATGAAGAAGGGTCCTCCAATATTGAAAAATTGACAGTTTATACCCTTGTATCTTCATAGTTACAAGATTGGTCCCTAAAGTTTGTCAATATTGCAAAAAGGGCCCTCCACTTTGAAGAATTGGCAATTTTAGTCCCTCAACAAAACTAAAATGTCAATAATTATCCTCCTCAAAGTCATACATACCATGAAGGACTTCAAGTTACAAGAAATTACAAGTTTGGTCCTTTGAAAATGTCAAAACTACCAAAAGGACCCTTGACTTTAAAGAAATGGCAAAAATGGTCCCTCATTAATCATGACTTTGCAATTTCAGTCCTCCAAGAAGTCAAACAACCAAGTCAAGACCATAATCCTTGAAGAAAATACCAAATCAGTCATTAAAGAATCAAGAAATGGCAAGAAATACCCCTGAAAAAATACTTTGGAAAAGTATTTGGGGCAAAAGTGTGAAAATAAAAACTTCATTTACAAAGGGAATCCGAATTTAGCTTATTTATTTGCAAAAGACAAGGGAATGGAAGTAAAGGGGTTAATTATGGCAGACAACAAAAGAAACCTAGACCAACCATGGGAGGACACGTGTCCCACTACCACCTTTCCACCAATGGGAGCTCACCCTGCTGCCATATCACACTCCACTCAACCCTTTATTTAACTAATCAAATAGATTAGTTAATGTTGGCACCTTAACATGTTTTTAAACATGTTTTAACCCAAAACTGGATGAAACACACAACTATTCACCATAAGAACACAATTAGGTTTTCTTAATTGTGTTGTAATTAAGCCCTGAAAATCCCTAGATTAGTGATTAAGCATCCCTTAATCACATCCCAACCTTGAAAATACTTGCCACATCACCCCTCAGTCCCACACAAGATTCCCCTGCTGTAAAAAAGAAGAAACTGCCAAAACTTGGCCAGTCATCCAACATCTGTGATTCTAGCTTACTTTCTAAGCTCATTCTAAGCCATTGGATGCATTTTCACGATGCCAACTCCACAACAATCCAAGAAATCGTCACATGATATTCAAAGTTCAAAACTACTCAAAGGGCAAATTTGGAACATCCATAGTTAGGGTTTCACGTTTTTTAGCTTACCTAGTTCACTTGTATGCCTATATAAAGGCCTTAGGGTGCTTTATTTTTTCTTTCTCTTGAATTTTCCTTTGTTCAAAGTTATGTAAATCTCATATTCTAAGTAATGAAATGTGTTTGAATCTTCGAAGAAAACTCAAGTGCCATTGTTGTTTACTGCTTGTTATAGTTCTTTGTTTGTTGATCTTTGATTGTAGTGTTTTTGCTACCCTTTAGGAAAAGAGTACCAAAATAGTGGTAAGCGTTAAGTGTCGGTTTAGGAAAACCGAGCACTAATGACCCTTGTGAAGTTCAAGTTCGTTTCCCTAGGAGGCAAGTGTGTTGTGTAATGAATTGATTTACTTGTTTGTGATTATATTGTTAAGAAAAAGTGTTGTCCCTAATATAAGATGATTATATAATACGAATTAAGATAGAAAGAAAGGAAGAAATGAGATGAATTTTAGAGAGAGAAACTAGAGAGAGAAAAGAGAGAGAAGTGTGTGAACTTGGTGAGATTAGATTAAGAAAAGTGAGAAATACAAAATGACCATCCACCCTCCTAACATGCTAGGAGGGTAGTATATATAGTCCACCCACATGCGGGCTTTAATGGACTATATATTGGGCCGGGCTTGTCTTTTGGACTTTAATTAGTTTAAATCCAAGCCCGTGAACCACGACTAAATAACTACTTATTACAACGTTCTACTAAATATTACAATAGAAACCTATGACCGAACATTCTTGTTTGACTCAATATTTTGAGGCTAACAATCTCCCCCAATGTGAGGTCATTCCTCTTTGATATTTGGATTCCAATGGAGATTTATGAATTTCGTCATAAATGAGTCTTGAACGTGTAACAGTAGTTTTGTTCCTTCATGCTGTGATCTTTGAGCCTTTGTCGTTGTCTTTCGACTTTGTCTTTAAGTCTTGAGATCTTCAAATCATTCTTGACTTGTCTTTGCCATCTTGTAATCTCGTGTCTTTATCCACATGCTCACACTATCAATTGTTGGATAAGTCTTTGGAGCATGAATATGTGGTTGTGTATATCTGACTTTGCTGAGTACACCGTGACGCCACCTTCTCGAGACAAAACATAGACACGGACTGAATGGCTTTGACATTCGTCCTAAATCGGTAGCGTTTTACCTCCGGTCGGTGAAGACCGTTATACGATATTAAATATCGTACCTGTGATCAGGTAGATTCAATTAAGAATCTCCTTGACAGGGTTTCGCGGCAGTACTAGCCGTTCTCTTTACTCGACCGTCTCAAAGCAAGACTGCGAACATAAAGAGTGAATCAATTGGATAAATATCCGCTTGATTAAAGTCGTCAATTCAAGTTCCTGGAACAAGTTTGATTCATAAAGAATCTTACCATTGTTGCTTTCCAGTTGACACAAGTTTGATTCATAAGAATCTCACAAGTTACCTACCGTAGCGCTGTTTGATGTTGACGCTAGAAGGATTTCCATTCGTCACTGTGAATATTTAATAAATATCACTCTGAATGTTCTGGCAAGACCATAAAGATATTGCGTAGAAACCTGAAACGAGTTTGAATCAATTCAGAATCAAACCACTGTTGCTTTTCAGTTTTACATATGTTCAATTCATAAAGAATCTTGCATATGACCTACCGCAGTGCTGTTTGATGTTAACACTGGAAGGATTTCCACTCATCATTATGAATACTAAGTAGTATCACTCTGAGTGTTCTAGCAATATCACAAGGATATAGCGTAGGACTCTCTTGATCTTCATCCGTGTGTCCTAACGAGATTTGATTGATCTCTTGGCTCTAGACTCGATTTGTGCACTTTTAGTGGTCGGAGGCTGGAGCAGATGCCACCTATTCAATATCAACAATCTCGGAGTGAGAAAGTCAATAGAAGTCGTGTTGATCTCCGTGACAATAAAACAAACTTCTTTTGAGAGAAGCCTGAGTAGCTAGGAAAGGGTTGTGCTTCACATCACTGGGTCCATGATGAGTTTGTCTTCATGATGAGTTGACCCGGTTTCTGCCTAAGTTGTATGGAGGGCTTCTTTCTTTAGACCCTTTATCCTTACATTTCTTTTTCATTCTTCAACCCCTTCAATGCTTACCAAGACATCATTAATAGCACCTTGTTGTGATTGTTCCAGTGCTATCATCAGTACTTAGTCGGCATTCAGCTACGTTCACATTCTACTCCATCTTTCCTAAGGACTTCTAATAATCTATTGGATTGTCCCTGGGAAGATCCCTCCGGTTCTGGTTGGATCATAGGACTTAAACCTAACCACCCTTTTGACACCAATAACGTCGTGAATTAAAGATGTTGTGGGTATTTGATCGTAACCATAAAAACCACTTTAAATTCTAACAAAGTGTTTGAAAAACATTTAACACCTTGCTAGTTTTGTCGTTTCAGAAATGCTCCCCCTTCACATGTGCATCGATAATCGAAAGTGTTTCGCACATGTAGGTAAGAGTTAAAGTGCTTGAGTCTTATATAAGATCACATTTTAATCACATTTTCTCCCCCTATCTCTAATATATAAAATCTTTTGATATTAGAGATACCAAATTTGATTAAAATATATTTTGAAAAAATAGTCTTGAAATCTCTGGGAGAAAGATGTGTTTATCTTTTGCATGAAGTTAAAATGCTCCCCCTCAAAAATTGATCCAATTGAATTGTCATTGTGAGGATATGATCCACATTTCGCTTTTTGAGGATGGGAGTTGTTGAACACACAATTTTTGAAAGATTTTGAATAATCATTGAGAAATTCTTGAAAAAATTGTGTTCAACGCTTTTTGAAAAATCCTATTTCTTTTTGTCGAAGAGGTTTTTCTAAAGCATAAACTTGAGTTCATAGACTTTGAATGTCTTGACGAATCCACTCAAGTGTAAGAAGATTTAACTTCTTTTGCTAAGGGTAAGAGCACGAAATCGTACACTCCCCCGTGAATATAGTTCCGGGTTGCAATTTGAAAGTAATTACAAGCCATTGTGTTGAGCTCAAAACGTTGAATGTTTTGTGACAAGCTCAACCCAAGATAGATTGCTCTACCCGTTGTTGGAAATATTGTCCAAAATAGACAATTTCCTTTTGAAAAAAAATAGAAATGACATGTTTTGAAAAATATTTACAACTTTCATTCGAGCTTTATGTACACACCCGTGTCGTTATTGAGCGACATTTCTAGGTACGTCCATATTATCGATACTGAAAGACATGTCGAGAAGAATATTTTTGGATTATCAAAGATTTTTTAATTTTGTATTTTCTTTTTTATTAATATTTACAGGTAGATGTTTGATAGATGAATCAAGCAGGCTTCTTTGCTAGAACCTCCAGTTCTGCTGGAGTCAAACATCTCATACCAATTTGCCTAACTAGATACGCAAACCTCTCTTTCGAAAGAGCTTTTGTAAACAAGTCAGCTAATTGGTAATCAGTTCCAACAAAGTATAATTCAACAATACCCTTTTCAACTTGTTCCTAAATGAAGTGATATCTGACATCAATGTGCTTCGTGCGGGAATGCTGAACCGGATTGCAGGAGATGGCTATGGCCGATTTTGAGTCACAGTACATAGGTACTTTATCAAAATGGAAGCCATAATCCGTGAGTTGTGTTCTCATCCAAAGAACTTGAGCACAACACGCAGATAGAGACACATACTCCGCTTCGGCTGATGACAGTGACGTGCAATCCTGCTTCTTGGAAGACCATCCCACAAGCTTATCTTGACCTAGAAATTGTGCACCACCAGAAGTACTTTTACGTGTATCAAGACACCCTGCATGATCAGAATCTGAATAGGCCGTTAGAAAGAAACCGGTTTCCCTCGGATACCAGAGTCCCATGTGAATGGTATTCTTAAGGTACCGAAAGATCCGTTTAACCTCCTTGAGGTGCTTTTCAGTGGGTCGTGCTTGATATCGTGCACAATAGCATGTAGCATGATGTATATCAGGTCTGCTCGCTGTCAAGTACATGAGGGACCCGATCATGGAACGATATCTCGTTTGATCTATGGGTAATCCCTCCAAATCAGCATCTAGGGATGTGGTTGATAATGGTGTCCCAACGGGGTCACATGATGTCATACCATGCTTTTTTATTATCTCTTGACAATACTTAGCTTGGTTTATAAAGATACCACTTGGGGATTGGTGAACTTGAATTCCTAGAAAGAATTTTAGTTCGCCCATCATTGACATTTCAAATTTGCTGTGCATTACTTTTTCAAACCATTTTGAAAGTTTTGGGTTTGTAGACCCGAAAATAATGTCATCAACATAAATTTGCACAAGCAAAATGTCATCCCCATATTTATAAGTGAACAAAGTTAAATCAATGGAACCTTTTGAGAAACCTTTGGAGACCAGAAATTTCGAGAGCTCGTCGTACCACGCCCTTGGAGCTTGCTTGAGTCCATAAAGTGCTTTGTGGAGACGATACACCTTGTCAGGATAATGAGGATCGACGAATCCTTCCGGCTGCGTGACATAGACTTCTTCCTTCAAAGGACCATTAAGAAACGCTGTCTTTACGTCCATTTGATATACAATGAATCCCTTATGTGCAGCATAGGCAAGGAAAATCCTGACCGCTTCCATTCGAGCTACTGGTGCAAATGATTCGTCAAAATCAATACCCTCTTTCTGTCCATACCCTTTAGCCACTAGCCTAGATTTATTCTTGATGATCGTGTTCTCTTCATCCATCTTGTTTTTCCAGATCCATCGAAGATTTAATGGTGTTACATCGAATGGTCTGTCAACCAGTTCCCAGACTTTAAGTCTTTCAAACTGTTGAAGTTCATCCGTCATCGATTCAATCCAAGCATGATCAGCCATGGCTTCTTTGATGTTTTTCGGTTCAGCAGTACTCACGGCGAGTGCGAACATACAAACATCGCCATCGGTTTCAAGCTGTCGTCTTGTACGAACGGGCTGTGAAGGGTTTCCAATGACATGAACCAAAGGATGATCTCGGGTCCAATGATGTGTTGAAGGATGTCGTTGATAGAAAGTATGCATATTTGACGGATCAACATGGCGAGTAGAAGACTCTCCAGTTTCGTGTACCGGTGTACCGAATGGGTTGATGAATTCGTCTTCGTCAGATAATGCATTGTCTGCTTGATTTGTGTTCTCTGGAGCAATGACAGTAGTTGTGGATGTTGTAGGATCGATTGTTGAAGTAATATTCTGAGGAGGTAAATCTGCAGCAACCCGTGTTGAAGTAGATGAAGTTGTATCCAGTTGTTGACGATGATTGGTATCATCATTCTTATCATGAGTGACAGCGGAAGACTTCGATACAACTTGTTTCTCTCCCGTGAAATATTCATCATACATTGGTCCATATAACATTTCCAACTCTTCAATTGTCGTGTCGACTGTCATATCAGCTCTAGGAACATTCTCTGGAACCAGCGTTGAACTTGACGGTTCATTGCTGTGGTCTTGAGTTTCGAGTCCCGTGCGGTTGTGAACGGAAGTCGTTTGTCGTTGTGGATCGGGACTTAAACTGTCTTGTTCAAGTGCCATTTCTTGAGATTCATCAAATCGGATGTGAATTGTCTCGACAATCAATTTTGTTCTTTTGTTGAACACTCTATATCCTTTTGACTGAGTTGCATATCCCACAAGAATACATGCATCACCTTTCTCTTTCATCTTATCTAAATTTTCACCATCTCGAATAATGTAGCAAGTACATCCAAAAACATGAAGGTGTTTGAGTGAAGGTTTTCGATCATGAATTATGTGATATGGTGTCTTTTCATGTCTTGGGATAATTAAGGAACGGTTTTGTGTATAGCATGCGGTTGACACAGCTTCGGCCCAAAAGTACAATGGAAGTTTTGAAGCGGATAATAATGTTCGAGCAGCTTCAACCAAAGTACGGTTTCGTCTTTCAACAACGCCGTTTTGTTCGGGTGTTCGAGCAATAGATGTTTCATGTTCAATCCCTTCGGCTTCAAAATACTTTCTCAGATTTGAATTCAAAAATTCTGTACCTCTGTCAGTACGAACCACTTTAACTTGAGCTTGAAGACCACGTTGTATCAGTTTAAGAAAGCTGATGAGAACTTCAGGTGTTTCATCCTTGGACCTCAAGAAGTGAGTCCATGTGTACCTTGAGTAATCATCGACAATTACCAGAATATATTTCTTTCCATTGATACTCTGAACACGCATGGGACCACACAGATCCATGTGAAGAAGATCTAACCGTCCTTTAGAGCTTGGTGTGGTCTTTGTTTTGAAGCTACTTCGTTTAGCTTTACAAAGTTCACAAGAAGAACAAAGATGATCTTTGATGAATTTCAAGCTTGGAAGGCCTCTCACAATATCTTTCTTGGAAAGCAAGTTAATGGTATCAAAGTTGAGATGAGAAAGACGTTGATGCCATAACCATGCCTGAGTCGATGAAGCTTTAGCCATGAAGCAAATTGGAGTTGATGAAGTTGTGTCTTGAAGTGAAATTGTATAAAGATCAGTACCCCGTGTACCGGTAAGTAAGTCATTCCCATCATAATCACGAACAAAACATGTCTTCTTTCTGAAAGCAACTTCCAAATCCGCATCACAGAATTGACCAACCGAGAAAGATTGTGATTGAGCCTTTCGACGTAGTATACCCTTTTAATCGTGATATTCCCCTGAACCAAATCTCCATATCCTAGGATCGGTGCAAATTGATCATTTCCGAATCGGACCGTACCCAGGAACTTCTCCACGAAGTTAATTAGAAGCTTGAGATTCCCCGTCATGTGCTTCGTGCATCCGGAGTCCATTATGAAGAGAATTATTTGTATCACCTGCAGAAGAGTTAGAACACGATGGAGCATTTGCTAAATTGGATACCACAGTAGTTGTGATAGTAGAATCAGTAGTGTCCTTATCAACATTTAAAGGCAAACTAACACTTGTTTTCACATTTTCTGTCCTAACTTTAGGCATCCATTTATATCCGGGAGGACATTGATTAGCAAACCACCATTTCCAAGACTTACTGGCAGACTCATATAATTCCTTAATTTTGCTTCTAGGATTCTTAGTGGTGGAGTCTGATGCATTACTTTTCTTAGTGGGGGTTGCACCAGAATGGTTCACTTTGCGTTTGGGTTTACTAGCTCTAATAGGCATTGCAGCTTGCTTCTTAGTTCTAGTATCTACGCCTTTGACTTTATTTATAGCACACATAGAATGATTAGCATTAGCACACTTGCCACATTTGACACAAACAAATTTCACATTCATAGCATTCAAAGTCGAATCATTCAAATCGTCATGACACGCGATTACAGACGTTTTATTCTTAGAAACATTGAAAATCCTAGGGTGTTCTTCTACTTGCTTTATCTTCCCTTGATTCTTGTGTTTCCAGACCTTATCATTCACTTGAGTGCTCTTAAGCTGAGGCCGGCTAACACTAGTAGTGGAGACTATTCCTGTAGTAGAAGACACATGAATATTAGTGTTTCTAGAAGTCTGAGGCGAGTGAGTATCTTTGTTTGTGGGCTTAGTGGACATTCTATACATCCCTGGTTTAATGACATTATTGTGCCTAACGCTTGGTGCTATAGGATTCCTTATGGGTTGATTCTGTGGTAACCTTTCCTTTCCATCCATCTTGGGGGCAAACACAGGTTTTGCAAACGAGGAATTAGATAAAGCAGATGGTTTTCCCAAGATAGAGGATCTACTCTCTTTAGAGGCATTGGGTTGTCTAACAACATTTTTCTTAATGCTAGGTTCCACAATTTTCCCACCCATCTTAGCAATGAGTTTCTGCAACTCTGCTATCACTCTGTCCCTGTCTTGTAATTGAGCTTTCAACCCTTTAATTTCCAAATTCTGTTCATTCATTTCTCGAAATGTTTGGGAAAGTTTTTCTTGCAATTTATTATCATGTGGAAAACGACCAACGTCTTTTTGCAAAGCAAGTTCAAGTGAATGACAATGTTTTTGAAGGAAATCAGTTTTGTGTTGAAGTAACTCAAAAGCCTTTTTGTCAACATTTTCTTTCCGTTTCGAAAGCTCAATTTCAAGACGTTCACATTCTTTGATCTTATCAAGATATTGGCATGCAACTTCAGAATATTCATCAATATCAGCACAAGATGTAAAATAAGCACACATAACATCTTTAGAAACGCATTCTTGCAAGAGTAAATCATATTCATCTGAGAAATCAGACTTCTCCATTTGAAGATCATCAATGTGTTTCTCAATAGATTCAACATATTTTAAATCATCAAACATTTCAGTCCGAATGAACTCTTCAAGTTGAAGAACAGTTTCTTTAATCAACGTCGTGTTTGGAATTAAGAGTTCTTTGACAAGCAAGGTAATATCTTGAGGAATCGGACGTGTCCATTCAGCATTTTCACGTTTTGCCCAGTCTCGTTCAACAATAGATTTAACATTATCTATGTGATGTTTAAGAATACCTAATGTTTTCCTACTCTTGCTTTTAGATTCATCTAGAGGGAGGTAGTTGATGTATTTGTAAACATTAGATTTCTTAGGGGCAAATGCTTTCTTCCATTGAATTCTCTTTTGTTTGCATTCTAAGAACACTTCCTCACGAGTTTTCTGAGTTTGTTTGTTGAACAGGCCATAAAGACTATTCTCATAAGCATAATTATAAGGTTTCACAAACTCCTTATTAACAAGTGGTTGACTATCATCGTCCCAAAGGGCAGTCTCTTCACTATCGGCACTAACAGGCATGCAATCAAGATCTGTCCTTTCAGTCTCATCAAGATAAAGACACGGGTTCGCAGCTTGAGCTTTGGCAAGGTACTCAGGACTTGCAAAGCTAGCTTGACCCTTAAACATCGATGGAGGTGCTAGCATTCTTACGGATTGAATAGAATCATGCGTTTTATAAACAACGTTCTTCAAAAAGTCGACTTGTGCTTCTAGTTTTGTAACTTTTTCGGTTTCTTTATCATATCTACTTTTGAAGTCTTGTTTTAACGCATCTACCTCTTTTTTCTTATCCTCTAGAATTTTAGCAGAATCGGTAGTGGTCATAGAGAGCTTTTGTTCAAGTTCATTAACTTTGGTATTGGCAAGGTACGTTTTTTGACGTTCATCCATTAAGAAAACATTATATTGACGCTTCTCTTTAGCTAATAACTCAAGAGTTGTATTATATTTGTTTTCAAAATCGTCCTTTTGACTTTTTAACGCACTTCCCTTGTACCCCTCAAGCTCTTTGGTTTTCTGAAGGAGCTCATCTCTATAGGTTTCAGTCATCTCAGTAGATTTGATAAGAGCAGCTTTGCATTCTTCAAAGCTTTGAGTGAGCGTAGCGTTTGCCTTCTTTAATTGCTTTTGACTCTTTTTATTTTCAGTGACATCTTTTTGTAAAGTAGCAATTAAATTAGCAAGCGCAATACGTTCCTCTTCATCATATTCATTTGCATGTTGATCATCCTCAGACTCATTATTGCACATGTCTGATGAATCGGGTGTGGTATTGCTATCAACCGTTTCCATCATACACGTGTCATTAATGGCATTGGGTAGATCACTATGCTCAGGAATATCACCAAACACATTATATTCATCAGTAGTGTGTACCTTATCGATTGGCTCAGTGTCAAAGATAGGACCATTGTCATCTTCAGTGACTTTGAGAACTTCTTCAACCTTTGCCATGTACGAGTAATGTGCATCAAGCTCTTGATCAGAATCTTCATCATCAGTATCATCAAGCATGGCTCCTTCCTCAGCTGACAATTTAACCCCTGCTTCCATTTTCTTGCATAGCAGCATCTTTTCCTTGTGATAGTTGGAGTCTCTAACCCTTTTCGGCTTCCTGCATTCCTTTGCCATATGCCCATAACCTTGGCAATTAAAACACTGAATCCCACTCTGCTGAACCACTTGACTTCCAACCGTTTCCCTATTCCCAGTAGCAGCAGCAATCCTCTGAGCATCATACTTAGCAGTTTGTCGATCATATCTTGCAGAACCCTCAACATGTGTTGGATTATGTCGATCATACCTAGAAGGACTTTCACCACGTCGACGTGTATCATACCTTGGAGGACTCTCAACATATCGGTTCTTTGTGTTAGATGATGTGCGAAGATTGTTGTTGGTGGGTTTGTAGATTTTCTTGTAAGTCTTCATTATGTAAGCAATTTGTTGTTTCATCTCTCGGTTCTTTTGAGCTTGGTCTTCATCACTACCTTCTTCAGATGAGGACTCAGATGGTGGTGATGGTGCTCTTGGCGCTTTACCTCGAGATTTTGTGGAAGATGAAGACTTAGATGATGTGGAATATCGTGGTGAAGATGATGTATTGGAGTATGGCTTAGGAGCACGAGAGTGAGGATCTTGAACATGTTGAGTGGTAGTCACTAAAGCAAGTGGATTAGCCGTCTTGGCAACACGTTCAGCTCGAATTTCATTTGCTTCATTCTGAAATTGCTTCAAGATGTCAAAGAGTCGATGATATGAGACCTCGTCTAACTTTTCTTGTTGTTTCACCAAAGTGACAAACCGTGTCCACTCAGGTTGAAGTTGTTGAAGAAATTGCACATTGACTTGCATGGTGGATACTTGCAGGTTATTTCTTGTCATGTCATTCATCATTTTATAAAACCTGGAGTAGTATGAATCAATTGATTCTCCATCCCTTGAAGTAAACTTGCCAAAATTCCAAAACAAGTTTGTTTTGACATCTTGTTTGTTGAGTGATTCTCCTTGTTGCAAGCGTTCAATAGCAGTCCACATTTCATGTGCTGTCGGGCATGCATCAACCGTGGAGTAAATATCATCTCCAATCCCACTTAAAACCATATAGATGGCTTCCTTCTCCGCATCATGCCAAGCACAATTTTCAGGTGTGAGATCAGCTCTTGTCTCATCACGTTCACTTGCAGGTATTGGATCAGTAGTATCTGTGGCTGCTCTTGGAGGAACTGATATCTTCTTAAATATATATGGTCCATGAGTAATACATTTCCTCAAGGCATCACCATTAGGTCTTGTATCAAGATATCGTATGAAACGTGATTGCCATTGAGCATACCGACCAGATACAAGCATTGGTGGTCTCTCTTTGTTACCTGCCACCATTATGTTGTTGTTCGTCACACGATATTCGGCAGTAGAATCCATCTCAATATTCTCTGAAATGATGAAGTGAATATGGATCTTAAGTAGATTTGTTGAGATTGTTGTTGTGGTTTAAATTCCGAAAATTGCAATTTTTCTCTAGGCCGACAATAAATTCTCCAGTCCGACTAAAACGGTAGTCCAAAAATTTTGTAATCGCCAAAATTTGAAATCGAGCTAGAAATGTCCTAAAACTAGTATGGAAAAAATTTGAATTTACTTGACGAAAAAATTTTAACTCTTTTTTTTTTTTTTTTTTTTTTTTCTTTTTTTTTTTTTAATCTTCGTGTAAACTACGTTCCGAAACTAGTCTAGATGGTGGCTAAGTCTAAAAAATACTCAAACAAAAATTTGGCTAAACATGTCATCGGAATGTCCATCGGAATGTGCCATCGGAATACCCATCGGAATGTTTCTTAGATCGGAATGTTCTTTAGATCGCAATGTGCACCTGTCGGAATCCTCCAGATCGGAATGTGTACCTATCGAAATCCCAGATCGGAATGTTCAGATTGCAATGTGTACCTATCGAAATCCCAAATCGGAATGTGGCTGTCGCAATGTGGGCAGAGTAACGTTTCAAGATTTGCCTTAAATCCGTCGCAATCCAGATCGCAATAACGATCGCAATAAGCGTCGGAATAAGGGGCTATCGCAATACTGATCGCAAAGTAAAACCCTAGGGTTATTGCGATCGAAATCGTACTCACCTTTCCTAAATTCAAGCTGACGCAATAATGGTGCTTTTTCTTCCAACTTTTTAGGCAACGGTTTTTGGCAACTTTTAGGCAACAAATTAGCAACTTTTAGGCAACAAATTCGTGATTTTTACCAAACCAAAGCAACCAAATCTCTACAACAAGTATATAGATGATTTGTAGCAAGATAAAGAACACGAAAACCACAAAAAAATTTGAATTCGAGTTGATTTATGGAAGAAATCACACGAATCAAATATAAGAAGTACAACCAATAACAAATCTACCCCGTGGCGATTGATACCAATTGTTGTCCCTAATATAAGATGATTATATAATACGAATTAAGATAGAAAGAAAGGAAGAAATGAGATGAATTTTAGAGAGAGAAACTAGAGAGAGAAAAGAGAGAGAAGTGTGTGAACTTGGTGAGATTAGATTAAGAAAAGTGAGAAATACAAAATGACCATCCACCCTCCTAACATGCTAGGAGGGTAGTATATATAGTCCACCCACATGCGGGCTTTAATGGACTATATATTGGGCCGGGCTTGTCTTTTGGACTTTAATTAGTTTAAATCCAAGCCCGTGAACCACGACTAAATAACTACTTATTACAACGTTCTACTAAATATTACAATAGAAACCTATGACCGAACATTCTTGTTTGACTCAATATTTTGAGGCTAACAAAAAGAGAAAATAGAAATGGGATGAGAAGAGAATGACGGTTACGAAGACGGATCGAGCTAAGACGAAAAAGGCGTTCACGTAAAACCGTAAAAAACTACAAATTAAAAATTTTAAACCTAAAAATTAATTAAAAGCTAAAAATAAGTCTAAAATAATATAAATAAGAATAAAAATCCAATAAAAATATTTTAAGACCTTTTATTAATAAAATATTCAATTTTAAATGCTAATTAAAGCCCTAAAATTAAATATAATTAACAAAATGTCCAAAATATTATTTTATTGAACAAATAACTTACTTATATTATCTAAAGACTAAAAAGTATTTTTCCTAAATTTTAAAAACTAATTTTCTATTTTTAAATCACTAAAAACTATTTTAAACCAAAATAAATATAAAAATAATAAAATGATGCTAAAAATAATTTGACAATTTTAAAAATCCTAAATCACTCTAAAGAACAGTAGAAAAATGAAAAAGTTTGAAAAATATAAAATTTTTCACTAAAAGACAAAAATAGTTTGAATAAGAACCCTAATTACACTAAATTAATTCTAAAAATTAAATAAAAAGTGAACAGTAAAACTTTTCAAATGAAAAATCTTAAAATGTTTTTCTAAGTCTAATAAAAATCTTAAAACTGAAAAATAATGATTTTTGGCACTAAATGCCAAAAATAGAAGTATTAAAAGTATTTAAAAATGTAATTTAATGAAAAAATACTAAATGAACAGTAAATTAAAAATTAATTAAACAGAAAAATCAAAAATAAAATAAGAAAAATTTAGAAACTGGTTTCAAACCCTAAATCTAATTTTAACCCACAAAAGACAAAAAATCAAGAATCTGATAGTGACACCTTGCTTGGTTTTGTCTGCTAGTCAAGCAGTACTAACCAATACACTAGCAGGGGTAACTTTTTTCCCATTGCTAGTGTAAAAATATGGTCAGTTGACCTTTGAGCTTAGGAAAGCTTGTATGCTTGGTTTTCTTTGGACAAATGGGCACCCCTACACTCAGTGGAGTGTTGGGAGTCAAATGAATCACAAAAACACACAAGTATTTCACACAAATCAAGCACAAATTGGCAAATAAGTTACTGATTAAACTTGGTATAGGTCTGTGATGATTTTGCTGGTCTAACTTGCACAAAACCGAGATTCAAACCTTCAAATCAAGCACACAAATCCACCAAATGACATATAAGCAATAGCAAACCCTAGAATGACCTATCTCCTAACAATTTGCAAAATCTCAAAGTCAAACATGCTCAAAATCTGGCAGAAAGGTGGATTGACTGAATTTATGCTATTTTTCTCAATTTTTTTAACATGCAAATTGTTGTAAACTTCACCAATCTGAAACCCAAGTACATATATCACCTAACAACGACCTATTGAGTGATTTAAACAGGATTTTAAGCAAGCTTGATGTCAATAAACCCAACTTAAGCCTTAATCCAAACACTCCTTAAATTTCAGAAAATCAAAATTATCAAGCAATCCTATTTAAACCTATACAAATCTGATTTAACAAGCTTCTAACATGCATCCAAGTCACAAATCAGCTTAAACAAACAACAAACTAACATTTAAACAATTTTTTCCACAAAATCACAAAATCACATCAATCACAATTTTTTTGAAACTGAAAAACAAGGTATGAGAAAGTTACCTTGTGGGACCCACATCCAGGTCCCACAATGGCTGCTTTGCCACCTCCTTTCAGGCTGGGGCCTGAGCTGATCCTTTTGGCTATTGGTGTGGAGTTCACTTGGTACAATAAAATAGATTATCAAAATGGAAATGGGGGTCTTGCTTGCCTTCTGTTCCTACACAATCACAACCAACCAGGTCCAAACTTTAAGTTTGGATAAGCTCAAACCACAAGCTTGTCAGGCTTAATGGTTTTAGCTTATTGAAACAGTAAGCTATAAGCAAAAAATAAAAAAATAAGATTTTGAGAAAACTCTTAGAAAACAGGATCTTTTGTCAAACCAATTCTTTGAAAAACTGAAGTTAAAAGAATAGCTTATACAAGCTTATGAAGCTTGTTTGTTTGTCCACCAAATAAGATTATAAGCTTCTATAACTATAAAATAAAAATTCAAGATTTTGATGAAACTCAACAAAATCAACAATGATAATTGGAACACAGATTAAACAAGCTTATACCAACTTTATAAAAAAAAGTAAAAAGGAATTACAGTTCATACACAAGAAAACACCAACTTTTATATTTGATAAAAAAGGAATTACAAAAAGCTTGAAAAATCTGGAACAAAGAATACAACCACATAGGGCTTGTATTTATACTAGCCTAAGAATAATCTAGAATGCTTAAAACCCTAACACATGGACTGGCTAAAATGCCCTTGGTCTTGAGGTTTGAAATTCGTCAAAGTGGCAACATGTGATCTTGCTTGGCTTGTTGTGATATCCAGCTGTTGAGAAGCAATCTCAAACGTTCATTCATCCTTTGGGAGCAAGAAAAGTGTGTTGGCCGTTTGATTTCTGTCCATATTCCCTTTTTGCCATTTTTGGTGAAGCAGGGGACAATGGGGGGCCCTCTTGGTGGTCACGGGGTGAGTGGGTTTTGTGTGGGTTTTGGTTAGTGGGTGGTTAATCAACAATCTGGAAAACATCAAGTAAAACCCCTTTGATCTTGACCTGATTGGGACTGGGGAGAATTAGGGTTTATGGGGTGATAAACTTGGTTTAATCTGATTTTGGGGTGGGTTTATTTAAAAAACGTGTTTAGTGGGAAATTAAGGGGGTTGACTCTTTGACCCAGTTTATTTAAATAAACTGGTGAGTGGGAAGGTGACGTGGAGAAGGAGGATGAGGTGGTGGCTTGTGAGTGGAGGAGGGGGGTGACGTGTGGGATTGATTGGTTGTGGGTAATTGTGGTGTCTGGCCAAAATGGCCCCCCAAGTCTCTTGTTTTGTTCATGTTGTAAAAACCAGTCAACAACATCAAATCTCTTTATAACAACTTTTGCCAACTTGTCAATTTTGGCACATCATGTTTCCAAACTTAAAACAAGGACTATGAGTGCAATTTTGGCAATCCTCAAGGGCTCATAATGTAATTTCTTGACATTTAAGGGACCACAATGCAATTTATGAGTTTTGCAAGGGTATAAAATGCCAAGTCTTCAAAACATGAGGGACCAATGTTGACAATCTTCAGTTCTTCAAGGACCATTTTGGAAATTCTTGATTCGGGTCCGGTTCATTGTACGGCTTCGTTTCCCGTGTTCGTTTTTGATTGATTCTTGTGATCTTTTTGTCTTTTCCTTAATATCCGTACCTAAAATATACAACCAACAAACACGAGCATATATTTGGCAGTTTTAATGATATTTTATGCATTTTAAGCCCGATTTGGACGATGAGACTATGTATAAAAGCAGTCTCATCACTCCCCATACTAAACCATTGTCATGCCATCACGCAATGCTAGAATAAAGTATCGTAGCACATCCAAAATTCATTTTTATTCACTTTATTGAATGATAAACTAGCTATACTACTACTATTACTACTACTTGCATTTTAGACATAATGTATGATTTTCATCGCAAAATGGGACGTTTAGGTTCATAGAATAAGAACACGTGAATGCTTCGTTAGAAATAATTTCATCGTCCTCGATTTTCACCCCAATTCCATGCCAAGCGTGCAACGAGATCATTGTCATTATAAGTTAGTAATGCTAACACTACTCATATGCCCTAATCACGTACTTATCCTCCCATTATTCCTAAGTTGTATCTCTTATATTTTATTTTGTCTTGAATGTTTCACGAGAATACATTGTTTGACTTATGCGATAATAGAGATTTAGGTCTAAAAATAGAGTCCTAACGGTGTAACCAAGACCATTAAATCAATAACCCCTCCTAATAGACAACGATGTTAAAAAAATTAAGTTGACAAGAAGAATCGATAAACACGGTTTTATAACGGTTTTGACCATGAGACTTATTACCAAGACTTTTATACGCCCCCTAACGGAAGGGCCTTATTATCTTTGGTTTACCTCCATCTTTTATTCAACTTCGCCATGAAGCTTTTATTATGACTTCGGTCTTGCCTTGCCTTTTATTATCCGCCTCATCAGTGGTTTTATTAGCCAAAGAGGTATATCCTCACGCTAAAGCAAATTTTGGATCTTTAAAGCTTCAAAGATTAAGGCTTGATTCACTTTCAATTTTGCATAGATTTTTCGGCCTTGTGGGGCTTCAAATTGTTTGCTAGATTTAGGTGAGCACTTGAAATCTTATTATTAGGTGAAGCTTTCGATTATTCGGGTGCCAATACTTCAAAACCGTGACGCTGACGATACCTTAATGTCTTCCCAATTTAATTACACGGAAGCTACTAGAAAAGACTAGAAACCCAACAATCCTAACTAAACCGCTAAGTCAATATTTATTAAGCAAAAAATATTTACAAGCGAAGGGAGAATAAGCAAATAACGAGAACACATGAGTTTTTGTAAGAATACGAGTACTCTACGTTTAGCATAGTAACTTATAATTAACCATATCAGTGCTCAACACGCACGGTCGAGTCAAAAATTACTCTTATTCTCGCCATCGGAAAATCTACATTCGTGTCTTCAAACACTTATAAAACATGAGAAAAATTTTAAAATTTGGCCATTTTTAGCCTTATTTTGCAACAAAACGATAAACAAAAAGATAAACTTTGGAAAGCGTGAAGGTTTGGCAAGGCAAGTATCTATTCACCCCCCCCCCCCCCCCATACTAAAGTTAAACATTGTTCTCAATGTTTCGAGTCTAGGGGTGCAAACACCCCCATACTAGAGACGTAGTCGAATGCCTAATCTAGCATGGAAAGGGTGTAACCAATAAATTAATAGCTGTTTATGAAGTGTGCTAAAAACCTAAGGTTAGAACATATAAGGATATATCATTTGGATATTGAGAAAGTCTTCAAAGCAAACGATCGAGTGCTCCCATAAAACGAACACGAGAGGCTCCAATCGTGAAGATCATGATCTAAAAACCACAATGCACAAACAACCACGGAACAAAGGTTGGAAGGGCACAAATCCCCTCTCATTAAACTAATTAGAAAGCAATAATATGTACATTAATAAGCATGTGTCTCCCACACGAGGCACCTTGTTTTTGATAACCGAGTCAAAAGCTCGACTTGAATCCCCATAAATGTGATCATTTAGGGATAATCATGGTATGGTCAATTTTTGGTGGGGCTTACATGATAAACAAGGCCCAAAAACAACCGGTATTAAGGACTAAGTCCTTTGATGGTGCAAAATACCAGGATCGAAGATGGCGTTCTCGTTTTCATTGGAAAACAAATCAACGCCACTTCATCGTGTGTCAACATAAACCCAAAGGGTTTCAAGAAAATAGGTGAGAAGAAATAGAAGGGTGGAACAATGGGTAAGTCATGAAAACATTGAGCTACTCGAGGTAGACTCGCACCAATCAAATAGAAAGATTTTCCATTTATTACATCGGTGGAAGACCAAGATTTCCCTTTATAAGCAATTCCAGGATCAAATATCTTGTCCTCGGTGGAGAAAGAGGAGGGAACATAAGGGGCTTCCCCCATACTAAGTCCACACAAAGCATCGTCAAAAGGAGAAGACGAGTTTGTAGTACTCAATACACGTGGTGATGATGGAGTTAGAATTGTAGAAAAATCTTTTAAATTCAATATAAAATCATTCCCTTTTTCATCTTTTAAACTCTCCTTATGAAAACCCGACTTAATTATGTCAAAAATATTTGGTGTTTCTAAATCAATGTTAGTCACACTAAAAATTCTCACATTTGAAAACCGTTTTGGTAAAGGTGGTGGTAAGTTCTCAAAACGTTTGTCAACAAAGAAAACTCCCCCATTTGGGTCAACATATTCATCATCCAAAGAATCATTCGTGATTAGAATCGTAGGCTTAACACTCTTAACCTCCACCGGCGGAGGGGACGGAACTTCATTTTTATCATAAACTCCTAAAACTCTTTTTGAAATCTTTTTACAAATGTTTTTGATGGGGCTAACATTGTTCAAAGACGTGATAGAATACTCATGAGAAAGTGTGGAGTTTTGAGTTGCATTAATGACGAGTTCTTCCTCATTGAAACGAAGAGTGATTTTCCTAGCATGCACATCGATAAGTGCTCTCGAGGTATCCAAAAATGATCGACCTAAAATTAGATGAACTTTAGGATCGATGGGAATGTCAACAACAAAAAAAGTCTACGGGATAGTAGAACTTTCCAACTTTCACAAAGACGTCCTCGACTACTCCACAAGCTAAAATCGTAGAATGATCGGCCATCTCGATTGACATTCTTGAAGGAGTGAGATCGGGAAGATTGAGCGACTTAAAAATCTTAAGAGGCATCAAATTAATACTAGCACCAAGATCGGCCAAGGCGTAGCATTCTTCCATATCTTGTATAGCACATGGGATTAAAAACTTGCCGGGATCACCGACTTTTTGAGGTATGCGGCTAAGAAAAACCGATGAACAACTAGACGATTTTTGCAATTTCTCTTTGTTATTCAACATACTTTTGAAGTTCGCGGCAAATCGAGGCATCATGACCAAGGCGTCGGCAAAACTTATATTAAAATGCAAGTCACGAAACATTTTCATAAAAAGTTCAAATTGATAATTATTTTGTTCTTGTGCCTTTTCCTTGTCTCGTCTTGAAGGGTAAGGTAAGGGTGGTGTGGGTTGGGGCATAGGCATAGGCCTTGGAATCTTGGGTTCCACTATTGGTATTGGTTCAACCGTAGGTGTGGTTTGAGTGGTACTTCGTGGGCTTGGAATTTGCTCCTTTTCAACCACCACCTCGGGTTCTTTCTCTTTTTCCTTCTCCATAGAAGTACTTGGACGAGAAATGGGTTCTTTGAAAGTTTTACCACTACGAGTAGTAATAACCTTCAATTCTCCTTTCGGGTTCACGATGGTATCACTAGGAAGACCACCCGAAGAAGAGGGTTTACACATGATAGCTTCAAACATTTTTCCCATTCGGTCTTCAAACTTAGATTGCCTAGCATTCGCATTTAACAATTCTTGCTTAATCTCGTGTTGACCTTGCTCCATTTTTTGTTGATTTTGTTGGAGTCGTTGAACATTTCCTTCAATTTTATTAGCATGAGTCTTAAGTTCATTAGCAAGTTCGTTTTAAGCTCGTTTTTCAACTCGGATCTTAAGCTAACCATTTCACGTTGCATATTATCAAACTTAGCATCGTTTGCTTTTGCATAATTCAAAAATTCTCCTTGAAGATTTTTAGTGTGATCATTTTGAAAACCTTGTGTGGTAGTTTGAAAATCACGGTTTTGGTTTTGGTTTAAATTTGCCCATTTCCACTTTGATAATTACCCTTGTTCTAATTACGTTGATTGCCTTGATAATTACCACCTTGGTTGTTGTTTTGATAGTTATTAGCATTTTGATTGGGTGGAGCTTGATTTTGGCGGGAACCTTGACCGTTTTGGTTATAAGTTCCCGTGGCTACATAAGCACTCGAAGTGTTACCATCCGCGGTAATGCACTCGGAAAGATCATGAGCTCCACCAGACGACAAACAACTCTTAGAAACCGCTTTAACCGAAGCGGAATTTGAAGCTTCTTGAGCTTTCCAATGGGACATAAGGTTAGCAAATCTATCAAAAAAACGATTCTCCTCATTTGCTTCATCATGTAAGGCATTAATGCTACGAGACGATGATGACGAGCCCAATTTGGCAACACTCGGTGTGTTACGAGGGCTATAAACCTTAGACCTATTCTCAATTATTACCAAAGCTTCCTCGACCGTTTTACACAAAAAATTACCACCCGCGGCGGCATTTAAATAATCTCTTTCATGATCATTAAGTCCATTGTAAAATGTGTCAATTTGATGCAAGTCAGAAAAATCGTGATGAGGACATTCATGTAACATTTCCTTAAACCTATTCCAAGCCGTTGAAAAACTTTCATTTGATTCTTGTGAAAATTTTGAAATCTCGTTTTTCAAATGCGTAGTCTTAGAGGGCGGAAAAAATTGGTTCACAAATTTTGAAACGTGATCCTTCCACGTCAATATAGAATTGGGTGGCTCTTTCTATAACCAAATTTTTGTGGGCCCCTCTAAGGAATACGGAAAAAGCATCATCTTAATCGAGTCATTCGAGACATCCTTAAATTTGCAAGTAGCGGTAAGACGATTGAATTGGCGGATATGGTTGTGGGGATTGTCCTTCTCATCACCACGGAATTTGTTGTTTTGGATCATCGACAACAAACCCGTTTTCACCTCAAAATTCTCCACAAGGATAGCGGGAATCATAATAGCCTCTCCATAACCCTCGGTGGGTGCTTGAAGTAACTCCATCATAGTTCGGTTCGCCATGATTGGTGCTTCTCTTACAATGGGTTCGTCAATAGGAGACTCCTCACTAGAATGATTTGGAGTAGGAGTTTTGTTCTTTCGTTTACGTGCACGTTTTGCTTGATTACAAGTTAGCATAAACGTCACGTACAACGAGGGGACGAGCAAAGAAGATTCTTTTTGGTGTTTTTAACTTTTTCAATTTTTTTGATTTTTGATTGTTTTTTACTTTTTTAGGATTTTGGAATTGTATTAGGTAGACACAAATCTACAAATCTCCTCCTTAATCAAATCTCTCGATTAAAGAAGCCTCAAGGAATGAAAACGATCACGTGAAGTGAACGCCTTCGATGACTTTAGAATGATGGTGGAACACCAAATCGTTCAAGAGGGTTTAATCAAATGAAACCAAGAAAATATATATGATATGTAATAATACTTTGGGCGGCAAAACCCTCAATTAGCTCTCAATCTCAAAATACGCACAAGCAAGCGGAGGAAACGAGGCGGCGTGAAGCACTTAAGAGCCTTTTCCTTTAGGTCGTGAAATACAACCGCCTTATACCCACCTTATAGTTTGTATTTTTCAAAATCGAGCTTCACGAAAGTATTTATCTATTTTTGCCTTTTTCTTTGGTTTGAGATTCGAATACAACGATTGGGTAATGACCTCCCAAGTCAAGGTTGTGATTTCTCGCGTATTTGGAGTACTTTTGAATTTATTGTATTCACAAAAAACGAAAAACCGATAATACGTATTAGTAGAGTGCTACTAATACAAATACTATTTATGGCTATATAAAAACAACAATTGTTCAAATCAATAACACAATACGCCTCCCCGGCAGCGGCGCCAAAATGATTGTAGTGTTTTTGCTACCCTTTATGAAAAGAGTACCAAAATAGTGGTAAGCGTTAAGTGTCGGTTTAGGAAAACCGAGCATTAATGACCCTTGTGAAGTTCAAGTTCGTTTCCCAAGGAGGCAAGTGTGTTGTGTAATGAATTAATTTACTTGTTTGTGATTATATTGTTAAGAAAAAGAGAAAATAGAAATGGGGTGAGAAGAGAATGACGGTTACGAAGGCGGATCGAGCTAAGACGAAAAAGGCGTTCACGTAAAACCGTAAAAAACTACAAATTAAAAATTTTAAACCTAAAAATTAATTAAAAGCTAAAAGTAAGTCTAAAATAATATAAATAAGAATAAAAATCCAATAAAAATATTTTAAAACCTTTTATTAATTAAATATTCAATTTTAAATGCTAATTAAAGCCCTAAAATTAAATATAATTAACAAAATGTCCAAAATATTATTTTATTGAAGAAATAACTTACTTATATTATCTAAAGACTAAAAAGTAATTTTCCTAAATTTTAAAAACTAATTTTCTATTTTTAAATCACTAAAAACTATTTTTAAACCAAAATAATTATAAAAAATAATAAAATGATGCTAAAAATAATTTGACAATTTTAAAAATCCTAAATCACTCTAAAGAACAGTAGAAATATGAAAAAGTTTGAAAAGTATAAAATTTTTCACTAAAAGACAAAAACAGTTTGAATAAAAACCCTAATTACACTAAATTATTTCTAAAAATTAAATAAAAAGTGAACAGTAAAAACTTTTTAAATGAAAAATCTTAAAATGTCTTTCTAAGTCTAATAAAAATCTTAAAACTGAAAAATAATGATTTTTGGCACTAAATGCCAAAAACAGAAGTATTAAAAGTATTTAAAAATGCAATTTAATGGAAAAAAAATACTAAATGAACAGTAAATTAAAAATTAATTAAACAAAAAAATCAAAAATAAAATAAGAAAAATTTAGAAACTGGTTTCAAACCCTAAATCTAATTTTAACCCACAAAAGATAAAAAATCAAGAATCTGATAGTGACACCTTGCTTGGTTTTGTCTGCTAGTCAAGCAAACCTAACCAATACACTAGCAGGGGTAACTTTTTTCCCACTGCTAGTGTAAAAATGTGGTCAGTTGACCTTTGAGCTTAGGAAAGCTTGTATGCTTGGTTTTCTTTGGACAAATAGGCACCCCTACACTCAGTGGAGTGTAGGGAGTCAAATGAATCACAAAAACACACAAGTATTTCACACAAATCAAGCACAAATTGGCAAATAAGTTACTGATTAAACTTGGTATAGGTCTGTGATGATTTTGCTGGTCTAACTTGCACAAAACTGAGATTCAAACCTTCAAATCAAGCACACAAATCCACCAAATGACATATAAGCAATAGCAAACCCTAGAATGACCTATCTCCTAACAATTTGCAAAATCTCAAAGTCAAACATGCTCAAAATCTGGCAGAAAGGTGGATTGACTGAATTTATGCTATTTTTCTCAATTTTTTTAACATGCAAATTGTTGTAAACTTCACCAATATGAAACCCAAGTACATATATCACCTAACAACAACCTATTGAGTGATTTAAACAGGATTTTAAGCAAGCTTGATGTCAATAAACCCAACTTACGCCTTAATCCAAACACTCCTTAAATTTCAGAAAATCAAAATTATCAAGCAGTCCTATTTAAACCTATACAAATCTGATTTAACAAGCTTCTAACATGCATCCAAGTCACAAATCAGCTTAAACAAACAACAAACTAACATTTAAACAATTTTTTCCACAAAATCACAAAATCACATCAATCACAATTTTTTAGAAACTGAAAACAAGGTATGAGAAAGTTACCTTGTGGGACCCACATCCAGGTCCCACAATGGCTGCTTTGCCACCTCCTTTCAGGCTGGGGCCTGAGCTGATCCTTTTGGCTATTGGTGTGGAGTTCACTTGGTACAATAAAATAGATTATCAAAATGGAAATGGGTGTCTTGCTTGCCTTCTGTTCCTGCACAATCACAACCAACCAGGTCCAAACTTCAAGTTTGGATAAGCTCAAACCACAAGCTTGTCAGGCTTAATGGTTTTAGCTTATTCAAACAGTAAGCTATAAGCAAAAAATAAAAAAATAAGATTTTGAGAAAACTCTTTGAAAACAGGATCTTTTGTCAAACCAATTCTTTGAAAAACTGAAGTTAAAAGAATAGCTTATACAAGCTTATGAAGCTTGTTTGGTTGTCCACCAAATAAGCTTATAAGCTTCTATAACTATAAAATAAAAATTCAAGATTTCGATGAAACTCAACAAAATCAACAATGATAATTGGAACACAAATTAAACAAGCTTATACCAACTTTTTAAAAAAAAGTAAAAAGGAATTACAGTTCATACACAAGAAAACAACAACTTTTATATTTGATAAAAAAGGAATTACAAAAAGCTTGAAAAATCTGGAACAAAGAATACAGCCACATACGGCTTGTATTTATACTAGCCTAAGAATAATCTAGAATGCTTAAAACCCTAACACATGGACTACCTAAAATGCCCTTGGTCTTGAGGTTTGAAATTCGTCAAAGTGGCAACATATGATCTTGCTTGGCTTGTTGTGATATCCAGCTGTTGAGAAGCAATCTCAAACGTTCATTCATCCTTTGGGAGCAAGAAAAGTGTGTTGGCCGTTTGATTTATGTCCATATTCCCTTTTGGCTATTTTTGGTGAAGCAGGGGACAATGGGGGACCCTCTTGGTGATCACGGGGTGAGTGGGTTTTGTGTGGGTTTTGGTTAGTGGGTGGTTAATCAACAATCTGGAAAACATCAAGTAAAACCCCTTTGATCTTGACCTGATTGAGACTGGGGAGAATTAGGGTTTATGGGGTGATAAACTTGGTTTAATCTGATTTTGGGGTGGGTTTATTTAAAAAACGTGTTTAGTGGGAAATTAAGGGGGTTGACTCTTTGACCCAGTTTATTTAAATAAACTGGTGAGTGGGAAGGTGACGTGGAGAAGGAGGATGAGGTGGTGGCTTGTGAGTGGAGGAGGGGGTGACGTGTGGGATTGATTGGTTGTGGGTAATTGTGGTGTCTGGCCAAAATGGCCCCCTAAGTCTCTTGTTTTGTTCATGTTGTGAAAACCAGTCAACAACTTCAAATCTCTTTATAAAAACTTTTGCCAACTTGTCAATTTTGGCACATCATGTTTCCAAACTTAAAACAAGGACTATTAGTGCAATTCTGGCAATCTTCAAGGGCTCATAATGTAATTTCTTGACATTTAAGGGACCACAATGCAATTTATGAGTTTTGCAAGGGTATAAAATGCCAAGTCTTCAAAAGATGAGGGACCAATGTTGACAATCTTCAATTCTTCAAGGAACAGTTTGGAAACTCTTGATTTGGGTCCGGTTCATTGTGCGGCTTCGTTTCCCGTGTTCGTTTTTTATTGATTCTTGTGATCTTTTTGTCTTTTCCTCAATATCCGTACCTAAAATACAGAAGCAACAAACACGAGCATATATTTGGCAGTTTTAATGATATTTTATGCATTTTAATCCCGATTTGGACGATGAGACTATGTATAAAAGCAGTCTCATCAATCTTGAATCCTAAAACCTGTTTTCAAGGAGTGTGCAAAAGTTTGCATATTTTCCTTCAAGCTTGATATTTTGCTAAGTTTCTTGGTACACCTTGGAATTCTTGGGCTATAAAGCTGATCATAGCATCCTGATATTGAGTTATCAAGGTGTGGTGAAGCCTATAACTTGGGGATAATCAAGTGTGGAGTACAAGAGTTGCATTAATCAAGGCTTTTTCACCTTTCTGTTTTTGATATTTTGCTTCTAACCTTGTTGAATCTTAGCAGGCTTTATTGTGGAAGCTTGTGCTTGTTCTTTCTAGCACATAAGCTCAAAATTCGTGGGTGTGGATGTACATCCATGAGGTACACATCATTCTACTCAAAATCTGATAAAAATTTGAATTTTTGGTGATTTTGTGTGTGACTTGTGTTCTTGCTGATATTATGGTCTAATCTTGTTCTAATATACATATTACATCTGTTATTGTGCTTATTTGGGCTTGGGTGGTCTTGGATAACACTTTTGATTTGAAAATCTTGTTTTGAAATGTTAAAAGGGTGTTTGGGATTACCTGTTTGAGATCATAAGTTGTTATTGTGTTGTTGAAAAGTGTTGTTTCTGCTTGTTATCTGTTATTGGCTTGGTTGAGTGCTATTTGCTGCAAGTTTTCGGGTTTAAACCCTTGAATCAAAGATTGTGCTATAACTATTTGATTTTGACTATTTTTGACCTAAAATCTTGGTAATACTTAGAGTATATGCATGTTTAGGGATATAAGTTGTTAAATCAAAGTTATCATAACATATCTTAGAGATCTGAGTGTTTGAATTTGGCTTGTTGGTCATTTGCATCAGCAAAGTAAAATCTGCTTGTGTTAAGTGTTCATCAGTAACTTGTTGTGCTTGAATCTTGACCTATACTTTGAATCAGTACATGAAACCTGTTTAGACTTGTCCATTTAATTTTATTATAGCTTGTGTATGCATTTGGTTAAGTTTGGCTGGCTGAATTGTGCTATAAGTGCTTATTGAACCATAACTGCTTATTTGTTCATTGTGTTAGATCTGGTGATGTTTTGATTTAACTTTACTAATTGGCTGTTAGTGATTGTGATTTCTTTGTTGTTATTGACTCCTTATGATCCACTGATCATTTGGGTGCCTTTGTGTAACTTGAATCTCCAAAAAACTCACTAAAGACAAAAAGTCAAACAAGTCAAGCAGTGGATACTTTTCCCACTGCTCAGACACCAAAACTAGCCCCTGCTAGTGCAATTTTTCAGTTAGCTTATTTATAAGCCATATTGGCTTATCCAGACCTGCAACAACTTACTTTTTGTGATCAATCTTCCTCATTTGACCCATTTGTTTGAACTGGAGCTTATTAGACATTGACTTTGACTTTTTGCTAGAAAATTCATAAAGTTGACTTTTAAAGAAGTGCTTATTTTCTTTTTTCAGCTTATTGAGTGAGCTTATTTGAAAACTTTTTGTTGATTAAGCTTAGTTAAGTCATTTAAAAGATTTTGAAACTTGAATCAACTCTTGGGATAGCCTAGAACTCGAAAACGACTATTTTGTCGTTTTGTGTAGATTGCTTATTACATTTTCAGGCTTATTCCTTGGACTTTTTTTCAAATTTCTTTTTACAGAAGTCTTAAGTAACTCAAAAGAAGCTTGTGTGTCTAATTTGAGCTTATGGCATCAGCTTATAGCTTAATAGGCCAAAAAGCCCATTAACAATAAGCTGTTTGATATAAGCCAGCTTATTTCACATTTTCAGCTTTTGGGCCTTTGAAAAATTGTGTTCAGAATTAAATTTTGAGTCAGATAGGAGCTTTTGGGCCATTTTTATAAACATTTTTCTTATTGGGCTTATTTTGGCCCAATAAGGGTCTGTTTTGGACTTTGGCCCATTTGGAGGCCCATTAGGGGTATTTTTGTAATTTCAACTTCAGTTTCTATTTAATTAGGTTAAAATAAACTAGTTTCCACGTTTTTAGAATTTTTTATAAATTTTGGATTTTTAATATTATTTTAATATTATTTTATTATTAAAAATTAAAATTTAGTTTTTTCAAGTTTTTATATTTTTCTTAGGTTAAATACATTAAGTTAGGAATTTTAAAACTTTTAGAATATTTTTATTGTCCTTAGATTAATTTTTATAATTATTTTAAGTTTTAATAGTTTTTAATAGTTTTTAATTGTTTTTAAATAGTTTTTATTAATTTAAAAATTTTCAAAAATAGTTTTAAATTAAGCTAGGTCATTTTAGAGGTTTACAATTGAAAAAATCTCATTTTTGGATTTTTGTTAATTAAATTGATTTTTTGGTCTTTAATTAGCATTAAAAAATTGTTATTTAATTAAATAAAAGGTTTGAGTGATATTTGATTTTTTGTAAACTCTAATTACATTATTTAGGATTTATTGCAATTTTCTAGAAAATTTTAGGGTAAATTTTAATTTTGGTACTTTTTACGGTTTTACGTGTACGACCTTTTCGTCTTAGTTTAATTCGTCATCGTAACCGTCATTCTCTTGTAATCTCATTTCTATTTTCTTTTCTCATAAACAATATAATCACAAAGTTAATCATTTCTTAACACACACACCAAGCCTCCTTGGGAAACGAACTTGAACCACATTGGTCATTAGTGCTTGGTTTTCCTAAACCGACACTTAATACTTTCCCTAATTTGCCCTCTTTTCCTAAAGAGTAGTAAAAACACTACATCATTTTGGCGCCGCTGCCGGGGAGGTGTGTTGTGTTTTGATTTGGCAATTGTTGTTTTTATATATAGCCATAATATCTATTGTATTAGTACGACTCTACTAATACGTATAATCGGTTTTTCGTTTTTTGTGTGAATACTATTACTATATTGTATACGTAGAACAATAAATTAACAAGTACTCCAAAAGTGTGAAAACACAACCTTGACTTGGGAGGTCATTACCCAATCATTGTATTCGAATCTCAAACCAAAAGAAAAAGGCAAAAATAGATAAATACTTTCGTGAAGCTCGATTTTGAAAAATACAAACTATAAGGTGGGTATAAGGCGGGTATTATAAAATATACCCTAAGGAAAAAGGCTCTTAAGTGCTTCGCGCTGCCTCGTTTTCCCGCTTGCTTGTGAGTATTTGATTTTGAGAGCTAATCGAGGGCTTTGCCTCCCAAAGTATTATTAAGTATCATATATACTTTCTTGGTTTCATTTGATTAAACCCTCTTGAACGTTTTGGTTTTCCACCAACTTTCTAAAGTCATCAAAGGTGTTCAGTTCACGTGATTGTTTTCATTCCTTGAGGCGTCTTTAATCATGAGATTTGATTAAGGAGGATATTTGTAGATTTTGGTCTACTTAATACAATCACAAAAATCCAAAAAAGTAAAAACAATCAAAAACCACAAAAATTTGGAAAAATACAAAACACCAAAAAGAATCTTATTTGCTCATCCCCTCGTTGTACATGACGTTTATGCAAACCCGCAACCAAGCAAGACGTGCACGTAAACGAAGAAACCGAAATGAGTCAACACCTACTCCTAATCTTTCTAGTGAGGAGTCTCCTATCGACGAACCCATTGTAAGAGAGGAACCAACCATGGAGAATCGAACTATGATGGAGTTACTTCAAGCACCCACCGAGGGTTATGGAGAGGCTACTGTAATTCCCGCTATCCTTGCGGAGAATTTTGAGGTGAAAACGGGTTTGTTGTCGATGATCCAAAACAACAAATTCTGTGGTGATGAAAAGGACAAACCGCACAACCATATCCGCCAATTCAATCGTCTTACCGCCACTTGCAAATTTAAGGATGTTACTAATGACTCGATTAAGATGATGCTTTTTCCGTATTCCTTAGCGGGGCCCGCTAAAATTAGGATAGAGAAAGAGCCACCCAATTCTATATTGACGTGGAAGGATCTCGTTTCTAAGTTTGAGAACCAATTTTTTCCGCCCTCTAAGACTAAGCATTTGAAAAACGAGATTTCAAAATTTTCACAAGAATTTAATGAGAGTTTTTCAAAGGCTTGGAATAGGTTTAAGGAAATGTTACATGAGTGTCCTCATCACGGTTTTTCCGACTTGCATCAAATTGACACGTTTTACAATGTACTTAATGATCATGAAAGAGATTATCTAAATGCCGCCGCGGGTAGTAATTTTTTGTGCAAAACGGTTGAGGAAGCTTTGGTGATAATTGAGAATAGATCTAAGGTGTATAGTCCTCGTAGCACGTCTAGTGTTCGTAAGCCTTCGTCTTCGGCTTCACCTTCTTTGTCTAATACCATCGATGCTTGCCAAATTGAGGCGAACTTGGAAAACAAAATCTTTGATAAGCTTAAAGGACTTTTAATTGAATTCAAAGTTGGAGAACAAAGTGCTCCCGCTACGGCTAAAGTGGTTGAGGCTTCATGTATGTATTGTGGTGGAGGTCATGATTTCTTCGAGTGCATTACCAATGGTGGTAACACTTCGAGTGCCTACATCGGGTTTTGGTTCAAATCAAAATGCTAACAACAACTATCGAAACAATCAAGTTGGTTTCAAAAACAATTACAACAAAGGAAACTATGGTAATCAAGGGGCTAATAATCAAGTTTCAAACAAAAATCAAAGTGATTTTCAAAACATCAACAAGAGTTTGCAAACTTTGAAAGATCTTCCCAATGAATTTGTTGAATACGCTAATGGAAACGATGCTAGGTTTGACAACATTCAAGGATAAATCATTAGCCAAAGATCCGAGTTTAAGAACGACTTGAAGAAAGAGTTGAAAAATGAGTTAGAAAATGAGCTTAAAATCCATACAAACAAAATGGAAGGAAATGTAACTAGGTTACAACAAAACCAACAAAAAATGTAACAAGGGCAACATGAAATTAAGCAAGAAATGATTAAGGCAGAGAAGAGGCAATCCATGTTTGAGGACAAAATTTCATCTATGTTTGAGGCAATTATGTGAAAACCGTCTTCGAGTAGTCTTCCTAGCAACACCATATCAAACCCTAAGGGTGAGATGAAAGTGATTACCACACGTAGTGGTAAGACACTTAAGGAACCGAATCCTCAACCAATTTCTCATACGGAGGAAGCAATTGAGGAAGAACCCGAGGTGGTGGTCGAAAAGGAGCATGTCCAAATCCCACGAAGTACCGCTCATACCACACCTACGGTTGACACATTACCAACATTGGAACCCGAGATTCCAAAGGCTATGCCTATGCCTCAACCCACACCACCTTTGCCCTATCCATCGAGACTTAGAAAGGAGAAACGTCAAGAGCGCGACAAATACCAATTTGAGCTTTTTATGAAAATGTTTCGTGATTTGCACTTTAATGTGAGTTTCGCCGATGCTTTGGTCATGATGCCTCGATTTGCCGCTAACTTTAAGAGTATGTTGAACAACAAGGAGAAATTGCATCAATTGTCTAGTTGTTCATCGGTTTATCTTAATCGCATACCTCAAAAAGTCGATGATCCCGATAAATTCTTTATCCCTTGTGCAATCCAAGATATGGAAGAATGCTTTGCCTTGGCCGATCTTGGTGCTAGCATTAATTTGATGCCAATTGCAATCTTCAAGTCGCTCAATCTTTCTAATCTTACTCCTTCACTAATGTCTATCGAGTTGGCCGACCATTCCACAATTCCCGCATGTATATTGGCGGAAGACGTTTTTGTGAAAGTGGTAAAGTTCTATTATCCGGTAGACTTTATCGTTGTCGATATTCCCACGGATCCTCAAGTTCCTCTCATTTTAGGTCGTTCATTTTTAGATACATCTATGGCTTTGATCGATGTTCATGCTAGAAAGATCACCTTACGTTTCAACAACGAGGAACTTGTTATAAACGCAACTCAAAACTCTCAAATTTCTCATGTTTATTCCGTTGCAACCATAAACCTCGTTGATATGATCGACGTGGTTTGCGAGGAATTTTCACAAGAAGTTCTAGGTTTTGGTGATGATGAAAATAGTGGCAATCCCACTATGTTAGATCCCATTCTTGATAACTCGACACCAACCTTCACTCCATTTGAAGGTGGTGGTTTTACGTTGGAAGAATTCGATGTACCACGTACTTGTAACGAAGACCTCGACAATGATGAGGACTTCTCGATTATCAAGGATTTTCTTAACGATTTCCCATTTCCTCCACCCGAGGAGGTTATGAGTATCGAGCCCAAATCTTCAATTGAGGAACCACCTGTCCTCGAGTTGAAAGATTTACCTCCTCATCTTGAATATGTCTTTTTGGAGGAGGACGACAAGTTGCCGGTTATTATTGCGAAAGAACTTTCGGATGATGAAAAAACCGCACTTGTCGATGTTCTAAAGGATCACAAAGGGGCACTTGCGTGGAAGTTATCCGACATTAAGGGGATCGATACCAAACTTTGTACCCACAAAATCTTAATGGAGGAGGATTACAAGCCCGCAATCCAATGTCAAAGGAGGGTGAACCCCAAAATTCACGACGTCATAAAAAAGGAAGTCCTAAAACTCCTTGACGCGGGAATGATTTACCCTATTTCCGATAGCCCTTGGGTGAGTCTTATTAATTGTGTCCCTAAAAAGGGAGGAATGACCGTTGTGCCAAACGGTACCAACGAGTTAATTCCCACTAGACTCGTGACCGGATGGAGAGTGTGCATTGACTATCGTAAGTTGAATGAAGCCACTCGTAAAGACCATTTTCCCTTGCCCTTCATGGACCAAATGTTGGAGCGTCTTGCGGGAAACGATTTCTATTGCTTTTTAGATGGTTTTTCCGGTTACTTCCAAATCCCCATCGATCCTTGTGATCAAGAAAAAACTACGTTTACGTGTCCATATGGGACGTTTGCCTATCGTAGAATGCCATACGAACTTTGCAACGCACCGGGAACCTTTCAAAGGTGCATGATGGCTATTTTTCATGATATGATCGAGAAGACGATGAAAGTCTTCATGGATGACTTTTCCGTGTTAGGTTGTTCGTTCACTTCGTGTTTGTCGAATCTTGAGAGAATGTTGAAACGTTGTGAGGAAACCAACCTTGTGCTTAATTGGGAAAAATGTCATTTTATGGTTAAAAGTGGAATCGTCTTAGGGCACAAGGTTTCGAAAGCGGGGATTGAGGTAGATCAAGATAAGGTAGACGTCATCGCCAAATTACCTCATCCCAAAACCGTTAAGGGAGTTAGGAGTTTCCTAGGCCACGCGGGAGTTTATCGTCGATTCATCAAGGATTTTTCAAAGATCTATCGTCCTATTACACATCTTCTTGAAAAAGAGGCACGTTTTGTCTTTGACGAAGATTATGTACGAGCCTTTGAAATCCTTAAGAGGAAACTTACTGAAGCTCCCATTCTTGTTGCTCCCAATTGGAACCTCCCCTTTGAGCTCATGTGTGATTCTAGTGACTACGCTATTGGGGCCGTATTGGGGAAACGTCATGAAAAGCACTTCTTGCCTATTCACTATGCTAGCAAGACGATGACCGAGGCTCAACTAAAATACACTACAACGGAGAAGGAATTCCTTGCCGTGGTGTATTCATTTGAGAAATTCCGACCTTATCTCGTCTTGACAAAATGCATAGTGTATACGGATCATTCGGCTATCAAGTATCTTATATCTAAACAAGATGCTAAGCCAAGATTACTTCGTTGGATTTTCCTCCTTCATGAATTTGATCAAAAAATCGTTGACAAAAAAGGAGCCGAGAATCTAGCGGCCGATCATCTTTCTCGTTTGGAAGATCCTCACCGAAGTGTTTACGAGCCCAAGGAAATCACTGAAACATTTCCGCTCGAGAGACTTGGTGTAGTGAATTCTAAGCTTGATTCTTCCACCCATGGTTTGCGGACATCGCAAATTACCATGCGGGCAAATTCATCATCAAGGGTATGACGACTCAAGAAAAACGAAAAATCTTTCGTGAAATCAAGTTCTACTTTTGGAACGACTCTTACTTGTTTCGAACTTGTGCGGATCAAATCATCCGACGTTGTGTATTTTGCACCGAAGCTTCTAACATCCTTAGAGCTTGTCACGAGGGACTCACGGGTGGTCACCATGGTGCTAATCTCACTGCTAAGAAGGTTTTTGATGCCGGTTTCTTTTGGCCTACTATTTACCGAGATGCACATGAGCTTGTGAAGTCATGTGACTCATGCCAACGACAAGGAAAAGCCTCACAAAAAGATGAAATGCTACAAAATATCATCCAAGTGTGTGAGATCTTTGACGTTTGGGGCATCGACTTTATGGGGCTGTTCCCATCATCTCGTGGTAATAAGTACATCCTTGTCGTCGTTGACTACCTATCTAAGTGGGTGGAAGCTGAGGCTTTGCCCACCAATGATGATCGTGTGGTAGTCAAGTTTTTGAAAAGATTGTTTTCTCGGTTTGGAACCCCTCGTGCGATCATAAGCGATCGTGGAACCCATTTTTGTAACGACCAATTCGAAAGGGTCCTAAGGAAATATGGGGTTACACATCGGCTTTCTACGGCTTATCACCCACAAACGAGTGGGCAAGTCGAGGTTTCAAACCGAGCGTTGAAGAGGATCTTGGAGAGATCGATTGGGGAAAACCGAAAATCTTGGTCGGATAAGTTGGACGATGCTTTATGGGCTTTTAGGACCGCTCATAAGACGCCGATTGGGTGCACTCCTTATAAGCTTGTGTATGGGAAGAATTGTCACTTGCCAATTGAATTAGAACACAAGGCTTATTGGGCCCTAAAGCCTTGTAATGATGACATGGAGACCGCGGGAAACCGGAAAATGCAATTAAATGAATTGGATGAATTAAGGGATATTTCTTATGAAAATTCATTGATCTATAAAGAAAAGACTAAAAAGTTGCATGATTCAAAAATTAAAAACCGGTTTTTAACATTGGGGATCAATTTTTGCTTTTTAATTCTCGTTTGAAAATATTTTCTGGTAAGTTGAAATCCTATTGGTCCGGTCCATTCACCGTGACTCAAGTTTTTCCATATGGGACCATCGAGCTAGCTCAAAATGATGGCCCCAATTTCAAGGTGAATGGACATAGGTTGAAGCACTACTTTGGCGGGGAAGTTCCATCCTTGAACTACCTCGACCAAATCACTTTCCCCAATGATAATTAGTATTGAGGGGATCGAGTCGAGCTCATGACTCGGTAATAAAAAACGAGGTTCCTCGTGGGGGAGTCCCATGCTTATCCTATGTACATATTATCGCTTTCTAATGTAGTAACGTGTGGGGATTTGTGCCCTTCCAACCTTTGTTCCGTGGTTGTTTGTAAATTGTGGATTTTAGATGATCATTATCTTCACGATTGGAGCCTCTCGTGTTCGTTTTATGGGAGCGCTCGATCGTTTGCTTTGAAGACTCTCTCAATATCCATGATATATCCTTTGATGTTCTAACCTTAGGATTTTAGCACACTTCATAAACGGCTTTAAATTTAACGGTTACACCCTTTCCATGCTAGATTAGGCATTCGACTACATCACTAGTATGGGGTTGTTTGCACCCTTAGACTCGAAACATTGAGGACAATGTTTAACTCTAGTATGGGGGGGGGGGGGGTTGAATAGATACTTACCTTGCCAAACCTTCACGTTTTCCAAAGTTTATCTTTGTGTTTATCGTTTTGTTGCAAAATAAGGCTAAAAATGGCCAAATTTTAAAAATTTTCTCATGTTTTATAAGTGTTTGAAGACACGAATATAGATTTTCCGATGGCGAGAATGAGAGTAATTTTTGACTCGACC
Organism: Glebionis coronaria; assembly: GCA_025667525.1. Lineage (NCBI taxonomy): Eukaryota > Viridiplantae > Streptophyta > Magnoliopsida > Asterales > Asteraceae > Glebionis > Glebionis coronaria. The sequence goes on along the minus strand of CM046876.1, from coordinate 297,089,366 downwards.
GTGCGTGTTGAGCACTTAGCTTCGATTCCTTAACTTCACATTAGGCTAAGTCTCTTAAATGAGGACGAGAAATGATAGAGTTAATTATAAGTTACTATGCTAAACGTAGAGTACTCGTATTCTTTCAAAAACTCATGTGTTCTCGTTGTTTGCTTATTCTTCCTTCGCTTGTAAATATTTTTTGCTTAATAAATATTCACTTAGCGGTTTAGTCTTGATTCTTGGGTTTCTAGTCTTTTCTAGTAGCTTCCGTGTAATTAAATTGGGAAGACATTAAGGTATCGCCAGCGTCATGGTTTTGAAGTATTGGCAACCCGAATAATCGAAAGCTTCACCCAATAATAAGATTTCAAGTGCTCACTTAAATCAAGCAAACAATTTAAAGCCCACAAGGCCGAAAAATATATGCAAAATTGAAAGTGAATCAAGCCTTAATCTTTGAAGCTTTAAAGATCCAAAATTCGCCTTAGCGTAAGGATATACGTCTTTGGCTAATAAAACCACCGATGAGGTGGATAATAAAAGGCAAGGCAAGACCGAAGTTATAATAAAAGCTTCATGGCGAAGTTGAATAAAAGATGGAGGTAAACCTATGATAATAAGGCCCTTCCGTTAGGGGGCGTATAAAAGTCTTGGTAATAAGTCTCATGTTCAAAACCGTTATAAAACCGTGTTTATCGATACTTCTTGTTGACTTAATTTTTTGACATCGTTGTCTATTAGGAGGGGTTATTGATTTGATGGTCTTGGTTACACCGTTAGGACTCTATTTTTAGACCTAAATCTCTATTATCGCATAAGTCAAACAATGTATCCTCGTGAAACATTCAAGACATAATAAAATATAACAGATACAACTTAGGAAAATGGGAGGATAAGTACGTGATTAGGGCATATGAGTGGTGTTAGCATTACTAACTTATAATGACAATGATCTCGTTGCACGCTTGGCATGGAATTGGGGTGAAAATCGAGGACGATGAAATTATTTCTAACGAAACATTCACGTGTTCTTATTCTATGAACCTAAACGTCCCATTTTGCGATGAAAATCATACATTATGTCTAAAGCGCAAGTAGTAGTAGCAATAGTAGTAGTATAGCTAGTTTATCATTCAATAAAAATGAATAAAAATGAATTTTGGAGATGCTACGATACTTTATTCTAGCATTGCGTGAGGGCACGACAATGGTTTAGTATGGGGGAGTGATGAGACTGCTTTTATACATAGTCTCATCGTCTGTTGATACAGAAGTTGGGTGATCCTTGCTTGACCCGAATTAGGCTTAATTCGGGTTGGCTGGACTCCGGCTCCTGCACCAAGTGAATTATTTGGTTGGGATCCTGCACACTAAACAACACGCGTTAGGCTTACCGTGGGAATGTTTCCCACGATTAGACTCTAGCGTGAGAGTAAGTAATCAGTTAGGGTTATAGGAATCGGATGAGAGTTGAAAGTGTGTAGAATGTAATACCTTTGTGGAACCCTTGGGGGTTCCTTATATAGGCAGTGAAACCCTAATGGGCTGTCACTGATGCTTCGGCCCCAAGGAAAGGATAATCACTAGATTTAGATTGATTGTTATCTTCTAATTATTGTGAGTGAATATCCTCCCCTTTAGGATAAATCCTAACCATAATAGGAGTATGATTCTGTCTAACCCTGCACCGGGCATGCCGGGCTGTGGGCCGCACACGTATATGCGGTTACTGTTCATCCAAGCCCATAAGCTCAAATAACATTATTCCCACCCATTCGTGATGGGCCGGATACGGGTACACCCGTGGGCCGGGTTCATGACTCGGCCGGAGACTATACGTCATCATGTCCCCCCAGTCTAGTTGTTACAGCCGTAGGCATAGCCTCTAGACTATCAAGAAGCTTCCCGGACGTACCAAGAAAAAATCCTTTAGGGAATGATAATTTTTCAAAAATTCGTTTTGGCCGCACGTGGCTGCCTAACTTAGGAATTTATTCCAATGGTACCTCAGCCGCACGTGACGACTGAGACGAATTAAATGTAGCATTGAATTTGGTCTTATGTAAGAACGCACATCCCGACACAATTAACTATTCACCTGCCAATTGACTGACAAAGTGCAAACAGTCAGAACCTCGAGCTGTGTAAACTACTGAGTCAGAAGTGACCCGTGGGTCCCACCTGAACTTTCACTTGCCACTTACACCCTAACCACACGATTTAGGATAGTGGCAAACACGTGTCACGCATCCAACGGACCATGACTCACAAAGAAGCTTGAGGACGCCCATGCACTGATCCAGGGTGGGGAGAAACTTAAGGAGGAGCTTGTTTGTGAAAGGGTTGTGACTGAACAACTGAAGGAGGAATCCACCCATAAAGATGTGCTAGCGAATGCCCTTATCTCTGAGCGTGACGACGTGCTATACCCCCAACTACTAGCAGCCATTGCCGGCCGTAGGTGGATGGTGGGTCACGGGACGCGTTTAGCCGTAACCAAGGTGTTGGAAGCCCCCGAATTTGTTCAGCAATTTGCAGACCTCTTGTCAGATGGCATCGACCACGGTCGTCATGAATGAATGGTCATGGCCGCAGAGCTAATAAGGAAGAAGCAAAACTTCACAAACCATGCCTTCTTCAACACTGGAGCTGCTGACAAGATGACTGCTTCTATGGCCGCAATGCGAGATCTCCACTACCCATTCTTGGCCGAGCTGGAAGCCACAAAAGATGCATCTAACATGGAGGTTATGGAAAAACTAATTCTTGGTGCATTTTCTCAGGATGAGGGACATTCTCGGGCTTCCTTCACTCCCTCACCCAGCCACCTCACTCTTCCTATTTATGAAGATGTGACCAGAATCGTAGTTGGTGAACAGCCATTAAGCGAGGTGTTGGAGAGGAATGCGGCTCAAGCTTTGGAGCGGAGGGAACGCGGTGAGATGTTGCCTTGTCTGGCTGAGGAGCAATGGGAGATAGGTAGGTTTCTCCCCCCCCCATGTAGGGTGCCCTTAATTTGTTATTTCTTGGATAATTTGGTTTGTAACCTAAACATTCGTCCGTGGATATCCACGGCACTTTATGATTGTAAAAACTTGTCATGCTATGTATAAGTCCGTGGTAGGCACGACAATTTTGATGATTTGGAAACTTGTTTATATTCTTTTCTATATATCATGTATCTGTGTCGCGTGACATGTCACGTCTTACCCAGAATAAAACCAAGTCTATACTTTACTAGACGTGCGGCGTGCGTCTTTACCATGCAAAGCACTACGTGAGCGCGGCATATGGAAACTTATCACAACGTCTCGTGAATAAGGTGTCTAGTAAGGATACATGATCCGCGTCACTGGGGTTGCATCCCTCTTATGTGACAAGTTGAATTATTAGGTTCACTTAATCCTCTTACCCCACCTGGAGGCGCATTGTACATGTACGGTATTAAATGAATGCATATGAATAAGACATGGCACATTATAATAATAACAATTAAATCCATATAACTATAACGGAATCTAAAGAATAAAAACAATTTGCACAAAAAAGTCGTGGAGCTAGCTAGGCACCACGACATTTTATTAGAACGTTTACGTTTTTAGTTTCAACAAGAACGGGAAGTCGTAAAAAACAAAAAGAACCTAGAAAGCATAAAAAACAAAACAAAGAGAGCACATGGATCTTCATTGAAGCCAGATATAGCGAAGTGTCCATGCGGAATCCGTAGCTTTCAAAGATAGCACCATTTAAGATTGCAGATATTCCATGTGCATTCCAGGTCGCGGCCATCCATGTCACGTAACTTGTACGCGCCCCGTCCTAAGGCTTCCGTGACCTCATACGGTCCTTCCCACTTAGGGCCTAGCTTTCCTGTATTCTCCGCTCGACTTGCCTCGTTAGCACGATAGACATAATCTCCCGGTCGAAAAGAAACACCTTTAACCTTGGCCTCATAATAAGCCTTCATCCGCGCCTTGGACTTGGCCTCATTGATAGCCGCTATCTCCCTTTTCTCCTCCAACAAATCCAGATTGATCCGGAGTTGCTCGTCGTTTGTGACGACATTAACCTCCGATGTGCGGATGGTAGGCATTCCTATTTCTTCTGGTATAACAGCTTCAGTGCCGTAGGCCAATGCGAATGGGGTGTCCCCATTGGCTGTTTTGATCATTGTCCTATGCGCCCATAGAACATGTGGTAGTTCGTCCACCCATTTGGCACTTCGTTCCTCCAGGTGTGCCTTGATGCCTTCACCGAAGCTTCTATTTGCTCGTTCCACAAGACCATTTGTCTGCGGGTGCTTAATAGATGCGAAGCGCCGTTTGATATTCAATGTTGCGCACCAGTCCTTGAATGGATTATCCGCGAACTGCTTCCCGTTGACCGAGATGATTTCTCCTGGTAAGCCAAAACGGCACACGATGTTCTCCCAAACAAACTTTTTAACTTGTTTGCCTGTGATTGATTTGACTGCCTTGGCCTCTATCCACCGTGTAAAGTAGTCCATTGCGACAATCAGGAACTTAACTCCCCCCACAGCTACGGGAAAAGGTCCTGCAATGTCGATCCCCCACTTATAGAATGGCCATGGGGATGTAATGGGTGTAAGTTCCTGCTACGGATGTCGTGGTACTGGCCTGTGCACTTGCAATCACTGCACTTGCGAATCATGTCGCGTGCATCCCTATGCATAGTAACCCAATAATATCCTGTGCGTAGAGCTCGGGCCACCACAGACCGGGGACCCGCGTGCATGCTGCATAACCCTTCATGTATCTCACTGATCACATAAGTAGCCTGGCGTGGCCCAACACACCGCAACCACGGCTGCAAGAAAGAGCGCTTGTAAAGAATACCTTCTCGAAGCTCGAAGTGCTGCAACTTCCTTCTAATGCGCCGCCGCTTTTTCCTCGTCTGGAATGGTTTCCTTAGTCAAATAGTTGACGATCGGGGTCATCCATGTAGGTCCGTCTTCCTCAACTATAGTTGCGACTTCCCCTTCTGTTATAGACTTTTCCTTGAGTTTTTTCACCTAGACTTGCTTGGATAATTGGGCGAAACTTGTAGACGCGATCTTGCTAAGAGCGTCCGCCTTCTTGTTTTCACCTCTCGGTACCTGCTTGATAGAAAACTTTCTGAAAGCCGCAATGAGTGACTTGACTTTCTCCAAGTATCGAACCATGTTATCCTCCTTAGCTACGTATCCTCCCAGAATGTGGTTCGCGACAAGCCGTGAGTCCACGTAGGCCTAAAGGTTGCGGACTCCCATTCTAGCGACGATTTTTAAACCCGCAATCAATGCTTCATATTCTGCCTCATTGTTGGTGGCTGTGAACTAAAAGCAAAGGGCGTACGTAAACTCCATTCCTTCCGGATTCGTAAGGATGAGACCAGCTCATGACCCATCCGTACACGAAGATCCGTCCGTAAATAATACCCATGGTTCTGCTGGAGTTTCGTCTTGCTGTACGATTGGTCCTTCTTCATCCGGCTTCTCTATCAAAAAATTCGCCAAGATTTGGCCTTTAACAGCCATCCTTGGTCTATAAGATATGTTGTGTTCTCCCAATAGAATGCTCCACTTTTGTAGCCTACCTGCCACATCTGGTCTAGAGATGACTTGTTTTATTGGTTGATTAGTAATGACTACAAATGGTGTGCCTGAAAGTATCGGCGCAGCCGTTTTGTAGCAAACACTAATGCCAAAACCAATTTTTCCATAGAGGAGTAATTCAACTCCAGCCCTTGTAGTGTTCTACTTATGAAGTAGACCGGAGTTTCGACTGTGTCCCTATCTGTTATAAGTACCGCACTTATTGCTCCATGTGTGGCTGATAGGTACATAATAAGCTCCTCCTTTGGCTGGGAACTACTAGCATGAGGAGAGATGCAAGGTTTTGCTTGAGTTGACCAAAGGCTTCCTCAGCTTCCTTTGTCCACCAGAAGTCTTCCTTCTTAATGCACTTCTTGAGTGTTTTGAATAGGGGGAGTGACTTCTCTGCGGACTTTGATAAGAACCTGTTTAGCCCGACCAACTTCCCATTTAAGGACTGCACCTCTTTCCGTGTCTGAGGGGATGGTAGCTGTATTACTGCGTCCTTCTTTTCTGGGCATGGCCTGATGCCATTTGGATCAATCATATATCCAAGGAACATTCCTTCCGTTGCCCCAAACGTGCATTTCTTTGGATTTAGCTTCATATTAATCCTCGTCAATGTGTCAAACGTCTCTTGGACATCTCGGAGGAGTGCATCCTCCGTATGAATTTTGATGACTAAATCATCAACATAGACCTCCAGGTTGCGGCCTATCTGTGAGTCGAAGGATTTGTCAACAAGCTACTGATATGTTGCCCCGGCGTTCTTCAGTCCGAACGGCATTTTTGTATAACAGTATACGCCTTGACTAGTATGGAACGCCGTCTTCTCTACGTCCTCCTCCGCCATCTCGATCTGGTGGTATCCTTTATATGCGTCTAAGAAGCACTTAAAGGGATATCCACATAGGGATTCCACCTTCCAGTCAATCTCTGGTAACGGGTAACAATCCTATGGACAAGCTTTGTTCAGATCCATGAAATCCACGCACATGCGCCAGCTTTCGTCATGCTTTTTTACCATGACTGGGTTGGATAACCACTCGTGGTAGTATACCTCGCGCATGATACCTGCATCCACCAGTTTTCGTACCTAATCCAATATCACTTGGCTTCGTTCAGGTACCTGACCACGCTTCTTTTGCTTAACGTGAGGGTATCCCTGGCGGAACTGGAGCTTATGTTCTACTATCGCGCGCGGTACGCCCGTCATATGATTGGGCTCCCATGCGAATACATCTATGTTTTCCTTCAGGAGAGAGCCCATGGCCCTCTTGCCGCTATCCGAGAGTGTTCCCCCTATGGACACCTCTTGTTTCGGGTAATCAGGATGGATTTCCACCTTCCAATTGGGAGGTGGTGATCCGTCTTTAGGGGAAACAGGTGGAACCGGTGTTGTCACGGCATGACACTCGGATGCTGGTATGACTGTGTTATAGATAGTGACGATTCCTCCTTCCACAGGGATTTTAATCATCCCGTGTGTCGTGGAGGGTACCGCTCGTATGGCCAGGATGCCTAGTCTGCCTATGATCACATTGTATGGAGAGTGTGAGCGTATCACCATAAAGATCATCCACGACGTGGTGGAGTGCTCTTCATTTCCGATGGTTACAAGCAGACGCAGCTGTCCTATTGGCCAGATGGTGTCTCCACTAAAACCGATGAGCGGCGCCGTGGCCGGTACTAATTGGTTCCTTATTTATGGTCGTAACTGTACGAAACAGTGCTCGTATAGTACTTCTGATGATGACCCTCCATCCACATACATACGACGTACATTGTGTGTTCCAATGATTATCTCAATAGTGAGAGGCGCATCAATCACATCACTTGCCGTAATAGGAGGGAATGAGATTTCTCTGCCGCATGAAATTTTTTGACTAATTTTATGCCTTGTGCGGCGCTGCCTGGATTGTATCATGTATATAGTTGAAGGTTTGTCCTTTTGGGGATCCTTCTTCTTATACTTCTTGTTGTGTTTTCCATCCTTCCAATCCTTGACCAAATGCTTGAGTTTGCCTGACTTGATCAGTGACTCAATATGCTTCTTGAGCTGGATACATTCCTTCGTGCCATGGCCCTTGTCATTGTGGAATTCGCAGAAGCGATTTCCTTGACGGCGTTCCAGCAGATTCGTCATTGGGGGAGGTCTCGAGAAATTGGCCCCTTCCGTCAGCAAGATCTCCCGGTAGGACATCTTTAGAGGGGTAAATTTATCGTCCGGTCGTCCTCCTTTGTTTTGGCTCTTGTAATCTGAGCCCCTCCCATTGTTCTGGTTGTTTTGACCGCCCGACTGTCTCCTGGACTGGTCGTTCGATTGGTAGCTGTTTTGTTTTGAAGGATAGGCCGCGGCTACCGCGGTTTCTCCCTCTATGAAGTTTCTGACCCTTTCTATAAGGTCGTCATACCTCTCCGGACGTTTGTCATTGAGACGTCTGATTAATTCCCTGTCTGCTATGGCATGCATATAGTCGGAAACTTTCAGGAGTTCCGGCATTGTCTTTGTGCGCGTGCACTCGTCATTGAAGCGTTCAGTGAAGGCCTCCGTAGACTCCCCCGGCCGTTGCTTGACGGTTGCCAATGAGACCGGGTCCCTATTATACTTCTTCCGCTGAGTATAATTATTCTTGAACGCAGTACGTAGTTCAGTGAAACTATCAATGCTTCGCGGAGGAAGTCCCTCAAACCAGTCACGAGCATTGCCGATCAAGGTTGAATTGAACATTTGGCACCATATAGGCATGGGTCATCGCTCAATTTTTGCCTGCGTATAAAATATCTTGAGGTGATCAGCCGGATCACCAGTCCCATCATAAGTCTTAACACACACCGGCATGCGACGCTTTGTGTCCTCATAGTAATTCCGTATGCGGAGAGTAAAAGGATCTTCCCTGGGATCTGCCCATGGATGGGTGAGACTAGGGTCACACCATGCGTGTGAAAGATCTTCTGCTTCCGTATCTCGATAATAAGGGCCGCCATAGTACTCCTCATTGTCTGGTGGCGATGGAGGAGTACGCCTAGGTCGGAGACGCTTGGGCGGATGGTCATCCGAGTCCTCTCCTGATGGACCGGGAGAAGGAGGTGGTGCCCCATCTTTTGGGTGAGGACCGCTCTTGTGGGAAGAGCTAGGATCCTTCATCCCGCTATTCATCCTATCCCACACGCTTGTGCGGCGATTAGTTCTTGTTAATTCCAGATCTGGTCATTCGGGTGAACCGTCGGACTTCTTTCCCTCTTCTTTGGATTGTATTAGTTCCTGCATGAGACGATCCCCTATGCGTTCGAACACATTCCTGGGTTGGGGAGTTTCCTCAAAGAGGTTCCGCTCCTGAAGTCGTGTCCTTCTCTTCCTCTGAGTTTGAGAAGAGCTACCTGGTCCGGCGTTGCTAAAGTTGATCCTAGATTGGAGGTCCCTCCCTAGATTCAACCTTGATGCAATCCCTGGGACGATCCTCTCAAAGTTCTGCGTGAGAACTCGAGTGAGATCTTCCTCGCTGAGTGGTTCGACCTCTACTTCTTCCTCGGTCAATGGTCTGCGCGGCTCCTTGTTAGGGGGATTGGGCGCACTCCCTGGATCAGGATTGTCCAAGGTCGAAGTAGGTGGTGGAGTTATGGAGAACGTGCTTGGCACACCCATGGACTAAAGACCACTCCGGTTGTTTGGTCCGCCAACTAGATGGCTAGGGGATCGATTGGGAATGAGAATCCCTTCCCCTTGGGACTTCCGATTTCCAGGATTTGTGTTCCTGGGGTTTCCCTGCGGATGCCACTTCGTCATTGAGAATTCAAGATGAGATTTTGCTCTAGCTTTGTGGGATGGCGCCAACTTGTTGATACAAAAGTTGGGTGATCCTTGCTAGACCCGAATTAGGCTTAATTCGGGTTGGCTGGACTCCGGCTCCTGCACCAAGTGAATTATCTGGTTGGGATCCTGCACACTAAACAACACGCGTTAGGCTTACCGTGGGAATGTTTCCCACGATTAGACTCCGGCGTGAGAGTAAGTAATCAGTTAGGGTTATAGGAATCGGATGAGAGTTGAAAGTGTGTAGAATGTAATACCTTTGTGGAACCCTTGGGGGTTCCTTATATAGCCAGTGAAACCCTAATGGGCTGTCACTGATGCTTCGGCCCCAAGGAAAGGATAATCACCAGATTTAGATTGATTGTTATCTTCTAATTATGGTTAGTGAATATCCTCCCCTTTGGGATAAATCATAACCATAGTAGGAGTATGATTCTATCGAACCCTGCACCGGGCATGCCGGGCCGTGGGCCGCACACGTATGTGCGGTTACTGTTCATCCAAGCCCATAAGCTCAAATAACATTATTCCCACCCATTTGTGATGGGCTGGATACGTGTAGTACCCGTGGGCCGGGTTCATGACCCGGCCGGGGACTATACGTCATCATCGTCCAAAAAGGGCTTTAAATGCATAAAATATCATAAAAATACCCCAGTAAATTCTTGTGTTTGTTGCTTGTGTATTTTAGGTACGGATATTGAGAAAATGACAAAAGATCACAAGAATCATGCAAAAACGAACACGGGAAACGAAGCCGCACATTGAACCAAGCCCTAATGAAGAATTTTCCAAGAAAACCCTTGAAGATTTGAAGATTTATGAAGAAGGGTCCTCCAATATTGAAAAATTGACAGTTTATACCCTTGTATCTTCATAATTACAAGATTGGTCCGTAAAGTTTGTCAATATTGCAAAAAGGGCCCTCTACTTTGAAGAATTGGCAATTTTAGTCCCTCAACAAAACTAAAATGTCAATAATTATCCTCCTCAAAGTCAAACATACCATGAAGGACTTCAAGTTACAAGAAATTACAAGTTTGTTCCTTTGAAAATGTCAAAACTGGCAAAAGGACCCTTGACTTTGAAGAAATGGCAAAAATGGTCCCTCATTAATCATGACTTGGCAATTTCAGTCCTCCAAGAAGTCAAACAACCAAGTCAAGACCATAATCCTTGAAGAAAATACCAAATCAGTCCTTCAAGAATCAAGAAATGGCAAGAAATACCCCTGAAAATACTTTGGAAAAATATTTGGGGCAAAAGTGTGAAAATGAAAACTTCATTTACAAAGGGAATCCGAATTTAGCTTATTTATTTGCAAATGACAAGGGAAAGGAAGTAAAGGTGTTAATTATGGCAGACAACAAAAGAAACCTAGACCAACCATGGGAGGACACGTGTCCTACTACCAGCTTTCCAACAATGGGAGCTCACCCTGCTGCCATGTCACACTCCACTCAACCCTTTATTTAACTAATCAAACAGATTAGTTAATGTTGGTGCCTTAACATGTTTTTAAACACGTTTTAACCCAAAACCGGATCAAACACACAACTATTCACCATAAGAACACAATTAGGTTTTCTTAATTGTGTTGTAATTAAGCCCTGAAAATATCCAGATTAGTGATTAAGCATCCCTTAATCACATCTCAACCTTGAAAATACTTGCCACATCACCCCTCAGTCCCACACAAGATTCCCCTGCTGCAAAAAAAAAAGAAACTGCCAAAACTTGGCCAGTTATCCAACGTGTGTGATTCTAGCTTACTTTCTAAGCTCATTGTAAGCCATTGGATGCATTTTCACCATGCCAACTCCACAACAATCCAAGAAATCGTCACATGATCTTCAAAGTTCAAAACTACTCAAAGGGCAAATTTAGAACTTCCATAGTTAGGGTTTCACTCTTACCTAGTTCACTTGTATGCCTATATAAAGGCCTTAGGGTGCTTCATTTTTTCTTTGCTCTTGAATTTTCCTTTGTTCAAAGTTCTGTAAATCTCATATTCTAAGTAATGAAATGTGTTTGAATCTTTGAAGAAAACTCAAGTTCCATTGTTTTTATTGCTTGTTGTAGTTCTTTTTTTGTTGATCTTGAATCCTAAAACCTGTTTTCAAGGAGTGTGCAAAAGTTTGCACATTTTCCTTCAAGCTTGATATTTTGCTAAGTTTCTTGGTACACCTTGGACTTCTTGGGCTATAAAGCTGATCATAGCATCCTGATATTGAGTTATCAATGTGTGGTGAAGCCTATAACTTGGGGATAATCAAGTCTGGGGTACAAGAGTTGCATTAATCAAAGCTTTTTCACATTTTTGTTTTTGATGTTTTGCTTCCAACCTTGTTGAATCTTAGCAGGTTTTATTGTGGAAGCTTGTGCTTGTTCTTGATAGCACATAAGCTCAAAATTCGTGGGTATGGATGTACATCCTTGAGGTACACATCATTCTACTCAAAATCTGATAAAAATTTGGATTTTTGGTGATTTTGTGTGTGACTTGTGTTCTTGCTGATATTATGGTCTAATCTTGTTCTAATCTGCATATTACATCTGTTATTGTGCTTATTTGGGCTTGGGTGGTCTTGGATAACACTTTTGATTTGAAAATCTTGTTTTGAAAAGTTAAAAGGGTGTTTGGGATTACCTGTTTGAGATCATAAGTTGTTATTGTGTTGTTGAAAAGTGTTGTTTATGCTTGTTATCTGTTATTGGCTTGGTTGAGTGCTATTTGCTGCAAGTTTGCGGGTTTAAACCCTTGAATCAAAGATTGTGCTATAACTATTTGAGTTTGACTGTTTTTGACCTAAAATCTTGGTAATACTTAGAGTATATGCATGTTTAGGGATATAAGCTTTTAAATCAAAGTTATCATAACATATCTTAGAGATCTGAGTGTTTGAATTTGGCTTGTTGGTCAATTGCATCAGCAAAGTAAAATCTGCTTGTGTTAAGTGTTCATCAGTAACTTGTTGTGCTTGAATCTTGACCTATACTTTGAATCAGTACATGAAACCTGTTTAGACTTGTTCATTTAAGTTTATTATAGCTTGTGTATGCATTTGGTTACGTTTGGCTAGCTGAATTGTGCTATAAGTGCTTATTGAACCATAACTGCTTATTTGTTCATGTCTATGCTAGATCTGGTGATGTTTTTATTTAACTGTACTAATTAGTTGTTAGTGATTGTGATTTCTTTGTTGTTATTGACTCCTTATGATCCACTGATCATTTGGGTGCCTTTGTGTAACTTGAATCTCCAAAAAGTCACTAAAGACAAAAAGTCAAACAAGTCAAGCAGTGGAAACTTTTCCCACTACTCAGACACCAAAACTAGCCCCTACTAGTGCAATTTTTCAGTTATCTTATCCAGACCTGCAACAACTTACTTTTTGTGATCAATCTTCCTCATTTGACCCATTTGTTTGAACTGGAGCTTATTAGACTTTGACTTTGACTTTTTGCTAGAAAATTCATAAAGTTGACTTTTAAAGAAGTGCTTATTTGCTTATTTCAGCTTATTGAGTGAACTTATTTGAAAACTTTTTGTTGATTAAGCTTAGTTAAGTAATTTAAAAGCTTTTAAAACTTGAATCAGCTCTTGGGATAGCCTAGAACTCGAAAACAACTATTTTGTCGTTTTGTGTAGATTGCTTATTGCATTTTCAGGCTTATTCCTTGGACTTTTTTCAAATTTCTTTTTACAGAAGTCTTAAGTAACTCAAAAGAAGCTTGTGTGTCTAATTTGAGCTTATGGCATCAGCTTATAGCTTAATGGGCCAAAAAGCCCATTAAGAATAAGTTGTTTGATATAATCCAGCTTATTTCACATTATCAGCTTTTGGGCCTTTGAAAAATTGTGTTCAGAATCAAATTTTGAGTCAGATAGGAGCTTTTAGGCCATTTTTATAAACATTTTTCTTATTGGGCTTATTTTGGCCAATAAGGGTCTGTTTTGGACTTTGGCCCATTTGGAGGCCCATTAGGGGTATTTTGTAATTTCAACTTCATTTTCTGTTTAATTAGGTTAAAATAAACTAGTTTGCAAGGTTTTAGAATTTTATATAAATTTTGGATTTTTAATATTATTTTATTATTAAAAATTAAAATTTTGATTTTTCAAGTTCTTATATTTTTCATAGGTTAAATACATTAAGTTAAGAATTTTACAACTTCTAGAATATTTTATTGTCCTTAGATTAATTTTTATAATTATTTTAAGTTTTAATAGTTTTTAATTGTTTTTAAATAGTTTTTATAAATTTAAAAATTTTCAAAAATAGTTTTAAATTACGTTAGGTCATTTTAGAGGTTTACAATTGAAAAAATCTCATTTTGGGCTTTTTGTTAATTAAATTGATTTTTGGGGCTTTAATTAGCATTAAAAAATTGTTATTTAATTAAATAAAAGGTTTGAGTGATTTTTGATTTTTTGTAAACTCTAATTACCTTATTTAGGATTTATTACAATTTTCTAGGATTTTTTAGGGTAAATTTTTGATTTTGGTACTTTTTACGGTTTTACGTGTACGACCTTTTCGTCTTAGTTTAATTCGTCATCGTAACCGTCATTCTCTTCTAATCTCATTTCTATTTTCTTTTCTCATAATCAATATGATCACAAAGTTAATCATTTCTTAACACACACCAAGCCTCCTAGGAAACGAACTTGAACCACATTGGTCATTAGTGCTTGGTTTTCCTAAACCGACACTTAATACTTTCCCTAATTTGCCCTCTTTTCCTAAAGAGTAGTAAAAACACTACATCAATGAGGCTTGTGAAGAGCATTTCAAAGACGCTTGTAAAAGTGGTTCTTCTTCTCTACCCATTGTTGAGACCGTTGCCTCTATTGCTCAATTACTGACTCCATTTGGAGAAAGTGATTTCCTTTTGAAAGAATTTGAAGCAACTTTGGGGGAAATGGACTTAAAATATGATGATTCTCCATCCAATTGGGATGAAGACATTCGTACCATTGAGAAACTTCTCAATGAGGACCATATTTCTCCACCATCTCTAAGGAAATCTCTATCGATGATCCGAATTTGACTACGCCTTCCATCGAAAATCCTCCGGATTTAGAGCTTAAGGATTTACCGTCTCATCTCGAATACATTTTCCTTGAAGACAATCAGAAGTTACCCGTCATCATCGCAAAGGACTTGAAAGAAGAAGAAAAATCTCGACTTATCAACGTGCTGAAGAATCATAAGAAGGCAATTGCTTGGAAAATTTTTGATATCCGCGGAATCGATCCGAACTTTTGTACTCATAAAATTCTCATGGAAGATGACTTTAAACCTGCAATCCAAAGCCAAAGAAGGGTTAATCCTAAAAATCATGACGTCATCAAGAAAGAGGTTATCAAACTTCTGGATGCCGGAATGATTTACCCTATTTCGAATTTGCCATGGGTTAGTCCCGTCCATTGTATGCCTAAGAAAGGCGGAATAACCGTTGTTCCCAATGACAACAACGAGTTGATTCCTACTCGACTTGTCACGGGTTGGCGAGTTTGCATATACTATCGCAAGCTCAATGATGCCACTCTCAAGGATCATTTTCCTCTCCCTTTCATGGATCAAATGCTCGAGCGTTTAGCGGGTAATGACTATTATTGCTTCTTAGACAGTTTCTCCGGGTATTTTCAAATTCCCATCGATCCTAAAGATCAAGAGAAAACCACATTCATTTGTCCTTATGGAACATTTGCTTACAAAAGAATGCCTTTCGGCTTATGCAATGCTCCTAGGACTTTACAAAGGTGTATGATGGCTATATTCCATAATATGGTTGAAGAAACTATGGAAGTCTTCATGGATGATTTATCGGTCTATGGTGATTCTTTCTCTACTTGCCTTGTCAATTTAGAACGTATGCTCAAACGGTGTGAAGACACTCGTCTCTTTCTTAATTGGGAAAAATGCCATTTCATGGTAAAAGAAGGTATTGTTCTTGGTCATAAAATCTCCAAAGCCGGTCTTGAAGTTGACCGTGCTAAAGTTGAAGTGATTGCTAAATTACCTCCACCTTCAACCGTGAAGGGTGTGAGAAGTTTCCTTGGTCATGTGGGCTTCTATCGTCGTTTCATTCAAGATTTTTCTAAGATCGCTCGCCCGATAACCCACCTCTTGGAAAAAGATACTCCTTTTATCTTTTCTAAAGAGTGTATTGAATCTTTCAATCTTCTTAAGGATAAATTAACTAAGGCACCTGTCTTGGTTACCCCGAATTGGGAGTTACCTTTTGAATTGATGTGTGATGCTAGCGATTTTGCTATTGGAGCGGTTTTGTGACAAAGAGTGAACAAACACTTCCAACCAATCCATTATGCTAACAAGACAATGACGGGGGCTCAATTGCATTATACCACTACTGAAAAAGAGCTTTTAGCTGTAGTGTATGCTTTTGAGAAGTTCCGCCCCTATCTTGTTCTTTCCACCACCATTGTGTTTACCGATCATTCCGCGTTGAAGTACTTCTTAAACAAACAAGATTCCAAACCAAGAATTCTTCGTTGGGTTCTACTCCTTCAAGAAAAAATTGAAATTCGTGACAAAAAGGAGCGGAAAACCTAGCCGCGAATCATCTTAGTAGACTCGAGGATCCTTATCAAGGGGAGCTCCCAAATCAAGAGATTAATGACTCTTTTCCCCTTGATGAAACCCCATGGTTTACGGACATTGCGAACTATTTGAAGGGTGGAATTCTCATGGAAGGGTTAACGTCCTAACAAAATAAAAAGTTCTTTAAAGACATTAAGCACTATTTTTGGGACGACACTTAATGTAAGGCTTTTGCCCGTATAAAAATTTATTGTTCGTTGATGTTGTTCTAATCGAATTGATATTGGTTAACTATGCGACTCAGTCGTTCTTTGGTGGAAACAAATAGTTGTGTCGTTGTAGTATATTAAAAGTGCAAAGACATTAAAGTAAAAGGCATGTAAAATAAATCTAACTCTAATTTAAAATAAATGACGGGAATTTAAAAGTGTGACAGAAAATTAAAAGGCACTTAAAGTAAATGACGCAAACTTAAAACTATCTAAGGCAAACTTAAAACGCAACTCAAACATAAAACGAAGGGAAGGCTAAAATAAATCTAAGGCAAGTAATCTTAAAGTGCGACTAAGGAAAAAGGCTAGAAAAGTAAAGCTTGAAAATTAAAAAATTAAAAATTAAAAACAGTAACTTAAAATAACCTGAAAATACCTCACTTGGAATAATTACTCGTTCGGAATGTCACCTTCACCCGGAATAATTCTTCTTCGTTCGGAATAATCAACATAAAACACTCAATCGGAATATTTGAAAAAAACCTCCATCCGGAATAAATCCTTTATCCGGAATATGTCACTTATCCGGAATAAAGTCTTGATTCGGAATATTGCCTTGATTCGGAATATTGCCTTGATTCGGAATATATTCCGAATGAATACCTTGATCCGGAACAATCGATGTTCCGAATGAACAATCCCCAAATCCTTCGTTCGGAATATTCCGAATGAAACAACCACTGATACGGAATATTTTGTATTCCGAATGAACAACACTTGATCCGGAATATCTTCTTGGTTCGGAATATATGATGTTCCGAATGAGCAGCCTTGATTCGGAATATGTTCCGAATAAAATCCTTCACTCAGAATGTTCCGAATGAACTTGCTGATCCGGAATAAAAACTCAAAACCTTCGTTCGGAACTTCTACTGATTCGAAACTTTAACTGAACAAAGCTTTGGTTCGGAAAAATCACAACACAATTCCTTCACTCGGAATAAACAACAAACACCCTTCGTTCGGAATGTCCTGCTTGATTCGTAACAACCTGGGAAATGAACAGAAGCGAAGAACAAGGAACAAGAATAATACGAATCTAGATAAAATCAATCAAAATAAACCAAAAGATTAAACAAGACTAATCCAATAACATCTACTAATCATAAACAAACAATCCAAAACAATCAAACTAACAATGATAATCAAAATAATCAAAACCCACTTTAATCAAATCAATAAAAACATCAAAAACATGAACATGAACAAATAAGCATAAAGATTAAAGATTAAAGAAAGGTAGATAGGAGATTGACAAGAAAAGTAAAGATTGACAATAATTAAAAGGAAACTTACTTGAAATTAAACGTATTTAAGGTGCAAGACAATTAATTAAATGACATGTAATTAAAGAACAAGTAATTAAAGGGTGGAAGACTAATTGTCACACTTAGCCAACAAAAAACTAATGAAATGAAAATGAATCCTATTTATAGGAGATTAGGGAGGTGCTTAGGAAGCTTCCTCCCTTCTTTCTTCTTTCTTTAATTGCACGATTAAGTCCTTTTATTCTTAGTCTTTTGACTTTAACGACTTCATCTCGGGATTTCTTTAAACTCGTCTTGTAATTCTTCAATAAATTAGACTTGAGTTCTTCGGCTTTTAGTAAACTTCCGTATTTTGACTTTTTCTTCGATAAATCTTCAGAATTGGTCTTGGACTTCCGTTCTTTTCGCACTATTGATTTCTTGACTTCGTCTTTTGTCTTTTTCTTCGATAAAAGCCCGTGAATGCCCGTGTTTTCTCTCGTTTTCACATTTTCGTCCTAAATCATAACAAAAACACAAACCACGCATAATTCCGACATTTACGACATAAAATACACGTTTTGGTCCGGTTATTATTGTTGTTAAGTGGTAAAAAGGATGGGTGTTTACACACCTATCAAATCCCCTACACTTGACCATTGCAATGTCCTAATGCAATGCATTATTTACAAAGCACGATTACACTTTTCATCATAATCAATCCACGTTGGCCTTTATTAAAGAGATAGAAAATTATAAACATTCAAAGTAAAGAAATCAAAAACGTACCTTCGGGTTTTGGAAATGTTGTGAATGATCATCATCCTCAAATTTTCACTTTCTACAAACCAAGCTTAAAAACGAGATCATTGTTATTATAAGTTAGCAAACTAACACGAACTCATGTGGGCCAATTATTCACTTAGACTCCCTTATTCCTAGGTGTATCTCTTATATTTTATTGTTGTCTTGAATGATCACGAGGATGCATTGTTGACATATTTCGATAGTTATTTAGGCTGAAAATAAAGTGGGACGATTTAATCAATAGTTAGCTAAAAGACAAAATCTTTTGAAACTGCTTCTCGGGACCTCATAAAGTTCATATCTTGGCATAACTCGCTTCACGATTTGAGACCTTTCTCGGACCGATATTTGGCAGCGACTTCATACTTCAAATCGTTGAGAGACGTTCATGAAATAACGGCCTTCTCTTCATAATAGGAATTTCTTCACTTGAAATTTTAAGAGATTCTTCATACTTGGACCACGACTTCTTCATTTTTCTCCAATCTTTATTTGGGATTTTGATATACAACGATCCACCTCCTTTTTGGACTTGGATCTATTTATCCTCATACCTTGTTAGGGCCTTTTTGGATAGACTTCTCCATGATCTTTACGGGAGTATTTGCTTTTCGTCGTGTGTCTCGATCCTTCATATTGATCTTGATAAATGATTCTTCACATCACTTGGAATCTTTAGCAACAAAATGTAGCCCTCAAGCCTTGTTAGGGCCTTTTCGGACTCGCCAATCTTCGCATCCCGCTTCAATAAGTTATGCCTTGGCTATGAACTCTAATCCATACCGAGCAACTTTTAAACAATCTTGGGCTAGAAGCTAAGTAACTTTTCAAATCGTACAACCTTATTTATTGCAGATAAATTTTATTAGCAAGCGATGGGAGAATAGGCTTATAATTAACTCACACAAATTCACGAAAGAATACCAAACTTATAATTGACTCTATCATCTCTCGTTCTCCACAATTTAAAATCTCAAGGAATGAGACTCGTGGATGCTTTGCCTATTAAATCAAAATTTTGGGTTTTCGAGTCGTCTATAGGATCTTGCAAACTCTTAGACTTTTTCAAGTTTAGAAATCGCATATTAAAGTTCCCTTGATAAACGACTCTCTAGGATCAATTATAGGAACTTGCAAAAAGTTCTTGTTCTTAACCCGTAAGGGTTAAGACTTTCGCGTTTTAAAGCTCCCTATATAAAAGCCTAGCAAAACTTGACTTAAACACGTTAAGGATACTAGCTAGAGTAAACTTAGATAAGTAAACTCGGGTTGACTCAAAAGATTCACAACGTTTGAAAATTAAAACCACTTTATTAAAAATTTATTCTAATAAAGAAGAAAATAACTATACAAAGGGAGAAACTAATAGGCCAAAATAGATCAAAAATTTTGAAAAAAGTCGAAAAATTGATTTTCCGGTTAAAATGAGGACAAATACAAGGAAAAGGCCACTTAACTTCGATAGAAGTCCCCCTACACTTAATATAAACATTGTCCTCAATGTTTAAGCATGTGGGAGTAAACTCCCCTACCCTTAGTACATTGTGCACTTTGTTTAAATCTCGCTAAGGAAAAGACAACTAACGAGATTCCTATTTTAATATTGGAAAATATAAAATAGTGAATCGAAAAGAGTTTAGGATAGAACCGGAAAGACGGAAACAACAGAATCATGGGTCGTCAAAAATCATCAAGAGTGGATCATTGAGCGCTCGAATCCCTGAATATGAGAAGAGAGGAAATAGCAAACACCAACGGGTCTCCCCTACACTTAGGATAAAGAAAGCTAAAAGATAGATACATGGGTTGCCTCCCAAGAAGCGCTTGATTTTTGTTCATCGAGTCGTGAGCCTGACTCGACCTTGATTATCATAGGAAGAAGCATGAAACATATCCACCAGGATTAAATACATAGTTTTCGTCCATCAAGTAGCACAAGCTTTAGGAGAACAAGGCAAGCCAAAGAAGAGTAGGCAAGGTTCCCTTAAGCAAAGATGGAGCACGGTGGAAGCAAGGGTGAAGAGGTGTAAGCATATCTTCAAAAGTTCCAAAAATCTTTCCTTTTATTTCATCAGATGGATACTGAGATGGCTGAAGAATTTCGATACCGGGGTCGAACACCTTTTCCTTTAGGGGAAAATAGCACTTAGGCTCAGCAGAATTTGAAGATGATCCGCGAAGAAAATGCACAACCTCGTCCTCAGAAGGTGGACAAAGAGGTGTCAAATCATACGTGCTGCGGATGTTGGTGTCGTCCGGTTGCTTCTCCTTTGAACGAATTTTCTTCAAATCCAAAGTAGGATCAAGACCATAAGCATCAAAGTCTAAAGGAGGAGCATCACTCTCATGAGGGAAGTATGTATTGATAAAAGTAGAGAAGTCTTCCTCAAATGAGTAGTCATCCAAAGTAGGATTTAGTGATGGCGGAGGATCTTCATCATGAGAAGAATCGCTCGAAAGAGTATCGGCCTCATCAAAATCATCGTAAGTGGGCATGTCGGGATACTCGGAAGTAAAGTCATCATAATCATCTCCATCGAAGCTAGAATCATCATCATAAGCATCATAGATCGGTGGAGAATCATATATGGGTGAAGGTTCCAAATTGGAGAGAGAATCATCCACATCATCTTGAAAAAGTGGATTATCATTGCAAGAATCGAATAGAGGATTGTTGTAGATGACAAAATCATCAAGCACATTAATCATATTCGCTGATTCGCGGCCTCCAAAGGATTTGCTTGTAAGCTTCCCCATTTCAAAAACTTGTGCATCATCCCCGACTCTTAAGATGAGCTCACATTTATCCACATCTATTAAAGCTCGACCGGTTCTCAAAAATAGGCGTCCAAGTATTAACGGAATACGAGGGTCCATTTCATAATCAACAACGACGAAGTCGACCGGGAAAGTGAATGTGCCAACTTTGATGAACACATCTTCGGCAATACCAACGGGGTAAGCGAGAGTGCGATTGGCTAGCTCAAGAGTCATTTTGGTGGGTGTAAGGTCGGGCTATGATAACTTTTTCCAACACTTAAAGGCATCAAAATTATACTTTCCCCGAGATCAGCTAAGGCAGTAAATTTGTCGGTTTGGTTAAAAGTACAAGGAAGCACAAAACGACCGGGATCTCTAAGTTTCTCCAGATGTTCTTTAAGAAGGACGGCAGAACAATTTTCATTCAATCGAGTATTAACAAACTAGGCCATCTTCTCCTTCTTATTAAGCAATTCCTTAAACATCTTGACAAATTTAGGCATTTGTGCTAGAGCTTCGACAAGGGGAAAAGTGACGGTTATTTCCGAAACTTTCTTCAAATAGTTTGACACTTGAATTTCATCCTTGGTGTGCATTTTGGCATTGCCTAAGCGAGATGGATAAGGAATATTGGGTTTTGGTGGTGAAGGTGGTGTGGATGGTGTAACTGGGGGTGGGATAGATGGTCCTACTAAAGTAACTCCACTACGGGTAGTAATAGCACTCACATTCGCTCGCGGATTGGTGGCGGTGTTTAAAGGTAGAGAACTCGAGGTAGAGGGTTGATTTGTGGGCAAGAAACTAGCCAGCATATTCTTCAAATCATTCGTTTGATTGCTGAAGGAGGATTTTATATTATCTCGAAGCTCGGATCTAATGTCATTTCCTTGCTTGGTGATATCCCCTTTCAAGTTGATAATTTGGCTCTGTAGATTCTTGATTTTCTCTCCTTGAGTTCTCATTAAAGCTTCGACATCTTGATTCATGGTTGGGGTTTGTTGAGCGGGTGGGTGATAAGGATTAGAATCTCTAGGTGGGATTTGGTTGCTTCTATTGTAATTGTTGTTGGGGTTTTGGTTTTGAGGAGAAAAACCGGGTGAAAGGTAGTTGTTTGACCGGTAACTTAGCAAATTTCGATCCCCTTGAGGTCGGGCTTGGTAATTTTCCGATGAATAATTACCATAAGCTGCATACACGTTTTCCGGATTTCCTTGAGTAGAAGGACAATCAGTGTATGAGTGTGGACTGCCGCATGTCTCACAAGGATTGGCTATTGCTTTAACTTTTTGTTGGTTTGTAGCGAGAAGCAAGATATTTTTGTTCATTTCGGCCATCATGCGGGTGAATTCGGTCATGTCGGGGTTTGCTGAAGTAGAGGAAACATTGACTCTCGGGTTGTTCCTTGAAGAAGCGGAGGAATCCCAATTTTTGTGATGAGTAGTCATGTTCTCTATAAGCTCTCTACACTCCTCGGGTCTGCTTTTCATAAATGTGCCACCGGCGGCTGCATTAATCGTATCATGATCACGAAAAGTCAAACCATTGTAGAAAGTATCAATTAAGGTCACAGGGAGCATGTTGTGGTTTGGACAACGATCAATCAAAACATTATATCTTTCCCGAGCATCAAAAAGAGATTAATCGGGTTCTTGCATGAAACCGTTGATTTGATTGCGAAGGCTCGTGACCATGGATGGTGGAAAGTAGCGCGACAAAAAGCGTTGAGTCATGTCATCCCAAGTATGAATGGAATTCTTCGGGAGACGATCAAACCATTTCTTGGCATGGTGTGATAAAGTATGTGGAAAGAGTTGAAGGCGAAGCACATCCATAGTAGCACTGGGCAACTTCATGCTTTGAGTGATAGTAATGAATTTTCGAGGTGTTTGTTGGCATCATCATCAGGAATTCCTCGAAAAGGATTAGTTTGCACTTGCTGGATCATATGATGCTTCAACGAAAACTCCAGAGCCGTGATTTGCATCGGCACAATCGGTCCTCCTCGTCCAAACATGGTAGGTTGACAAATCTCCTCCATTGTCCGAAGATCGAGATGTGGAAGAACATTGTTGTTGTTATTATTGAGGTGCGGTGGATTATTTTTGTTGTTAACACCTGCCATACCTAAATCTTCAGGAGTCTCGGGCTCTCGATAATTAGAAGATCTAGTACGCATACACCTGCGAAAGCAAAAGAAAAAGAAACCAAACACAAAGAGAATATATATATACAATAAAAATAAATTCTTTTTGGATTTTTGAAATTTTTAATTTTTATGGATTTTTGAAATTTTTAAGCAAGAAAATAACGCTCATGAATGAACGGATACCAAAAAGCAACGCGTCTCTCACAGAAAACCGTTAATCTTTACGAAAAGAGCCGACAACGGCGCCATTTTAATGTAAGGCTTTTGCCCGGATAAAAATTTATTGTTCGTTGATGTTGGTCTAATTGAATTGATCTTGGTTAACTATGCGACTCAGTCGTTCTTTGGTGGAAACAAATAGTTGTGTCGTTGTAGTATATTAAAAGTGCAAAGACTTTAAAGTAAAAGGAATGTAAAATAAATCTAACTCTAATTTAAAATAAATGACGGGAATTTAAAAGCGTGACAGAAAATTAAAAGGCACTTAAAGTAAATGACGCAAACTTAAAACTATCTAAGGCAAACTTAAAACGCAACTCAAACTTAAAACTAAGGCAAGGCTAAAATAAATCTAAGGCAAGTAATCTTAAAGTGTGACTAAGGAAAAAGGCTGGAAAAGTAAAGCTTGAAAATTAAAAAATTAAAAATTAAAAACAGTAACTTAAAATAACCTGAAAATACCTCACTTGGAATAATTACTTGTTCGGAATGTCACCTTCACCCGGAATAATTCTTCTTCGTTCGGAATAATCGACATAAAACACTCATTCGGAATATTTGAACAAAACCTTCATCCGGAATAAATCCTTTATCCGGAATATGTCACTTATCCGGAATAAAGTCTTGATTCGGAATATTGCCTTGATTCGGAATATTGCCTTGATTCGGAATATATTCCGAATGAATACCTTGATCCCGAACAATCGATGTTCCGAATGAACAATCCCCAAATCCTTCGTTCGGAATATTCCGAATGAAACAACCACTGATCCTGAATATTTTGTATTCCGAATGAACAGCACTTGATCCGGAATATCTTCTTGGTTCGGAATATATGATGTTCCGAATGAGCAGCCTTGATTCGGAATATGTTCCGAATAAACTCCTTCACTCGGAATGTTCCGAATGAACTTGCTGATCCGGAATAAAAACTCAAAACCTTCGTTCGGAACTTCTACTGATTCGGAACTTTCACTGAACAAAGCTTTGGTTCGGAACAATCACAACACAATTCCTTCACTCGGAATAAACAACAAACACCCTTCGTTCGGAATGTCCTGCTTGATTCGGAACAACCTGGGAAATGAACAAAAGCGAAGAACAAGGAACAAGAATAATACGAATCTAGATAAAATCAATCAAAATAAACCAAAAGATTAAACAAGACTAATCCAATAACATCTACTTATCATAAACAAACAATCCAAAATAATCAAACTAACAATGATAATCAAAATAATCAAAACCCACTTTAATCAAATCAATAAAAACATCAAAAACATGAACATGAACAAATAAGCATAAAGATTAAAGATTAAAGAAAGGTAGATAGGAGATTGACAAGAAAAGTAAAGATTAACAATAATTAAAAGGAAACTTACTTGAAATTAAATGTATTTAAGGTGCAAGAAAATTAATTAAATGACATGTAATTAAAGAACAAGTAATTAAAGGGTGGAACACTAATTGTCACACTTAGCCAACAAAAAACTAATGAAATGAAAATGAATCCTATTTATAGGAGATTAGGGAGGTGCTTAGGAAGCTTCCTCCCTTCTTTCTTCTTTCTTTAATTGCACGATTAAGTCCTTGTCTTCTTAATCTTTTGACTTTAACGACTTTGTCTCGGGATTTCTTTAAACTCGTCTTGTAATTCTTTATTAAATTAGACTTGAGTTCTTCGGCTTTTAGTAAACTTCCGTCTTTTGACTTTTTCTTCGATAAATCTTCAGAATTGGTCTTGGACTTCTGTTCTTTTCGCACTCTTGGTTTCTTGACTTCGTCTTTTGTCTTTTTCTTCGATAAAAGCTCGTGAATGCCCGTGTTTTCTCCCGTTTTCACATTTTCGTCCTAAATCACAACAAAAACACAAACCACGCATAATTCCGATATTTACGACATAAAATACACGTTTTGGTCCGGTTATCATTGTAGTTAAGTGGTAAAAAGGATGGGTGTTTAAACACCTATCAACCCTTACCTTTTCAAAAAATGTGTTGATCGTGTCATTCGTCGGTGTGTTGATGGGCCGACGGCTTTATTAATCCTAGAGGCTTGCCATAAAGGACCCACTGGTGGTCACTTTGGTCCTAACTATACTGTGAAGAAAGGGTTCGAATCTGGATTCTATTGGCCCTCCATTTATCATGACGCTCATGAAATGGTTAAACATTGTGATGCTTGCCAACGACAAGGCAAGATCACACATAAAGATGAGATGCCTCAAAATTTCATCCAAGAATGTGAAATCTTTGACGTATGGGGCATCGACTTTATGGGGCCATTTCCATCATCCAAAGGGGACAAGTACATCCTAGTTGTCGTTGACTACATATCTAAATGGGTTGAAGCAAAGGATCTCCCTACGAACGATGCGAGGGTGGTTGTGAACTTTCTAAAGCAGTTATTTGCTCGATTCGGTGTTCCTCGTGCTATCATCAGTGACCGCGGGACTCATTTTTGCAATGATCTATTTGCTCGAGTCATGGCTAAGTACGGTTTCAATCACCGTATTTCCACCGCTTATCATCCCCAAAAAATGATCAAGCTGAGATATCTAACCGTGGATTGAAGAGAATATTAGAGCGAACTGCGGGAGAGCATCGTGCCTCGTGGGCCGATAAGTTATATGATGCTTTGTGGGCTTTCCGTACCGCATATAAGACGCCTATTGGTTGCACTCCATATCGTCTTGTGTACGAGAAGGCATGCCACCTCCCTATTGAGTTGGAGCATAATGTGTATTGGGCCTTGAAGTGGGCCAATTTTGATATCAATAAAGCCGGTGATCTTTGGAAGATTCAACTCAACGAGCTAAATGAACTGAGGAATGAAGATTATGAGAATTCATTGATCTACAAGGAGAAAACCAAGATCATTCATGATGCAAGGATTAAGAACCTAGAGTTTTACGTTGGTGATCAAGTTTTACTCTTTAACTCTCGGTTGAAGATCTTCTCGGGCAAGCTGAAGAGCCGTTGGTCTGGTCCATTCACCGTCGCCAAAGTCTTCCCTTACGGCACCATTGAACTTTCTCAACCAAATGGGCCTAATTTTAAAGTGAATGGCCAGCGTGTGAAGCTGTACTTTGGTGAGGACATCTCTCATGAGATGATTCCATCCCTCACCATGTTTCCCTTGAATTAGTTCTGGGTCGAGTCAGGCTCGTGACTCGGTTAACAAAAATAAGCGCTTCTCGGGAGACAACCCATTGATCTATCCTTTACCGTTTTCATAATAAGTGTAGGGGAGCCCCGTAGGTGTTTGATGTCTTGTTTCTTATGATGTGCAGGGATTAAAGCTTCAAAGATCCACTTTTGATGACATTTGACGACCGTGATCCCGTGTACCCGTCTTCCCGGTTCTATCCTAAACTGTCGTGATTCAATATTTCATATCTTATATTTTCACATTGAAATCACTATAGTTGTCCTTTCCATAGCAAGATTTAAACAAAGTGCACAATGTCCTAAGTGTAGGGGAGTTTACTCCCACATGCTTAAACATTGAGGACAATGTTTATATCAAGTGTAGGGGGACTTCTATCGAAGTTAGTGGTCTTTTCCATGAATTTGTCCTCGTTTTAACCAGAAAATCTAATTTTTCGAAATTTTTCAAAATTTTTAATCTATTTTGGCCTAGTAGTTTTTCCTTTGTTATCGTTATTTACTTGCTTTGCTAAAATAAATTTTGAATAAAGTGGTTTTAATTTTTAAAAACGTTGTGAATCTTTTGACTCAACCCGAGTTTACTCATCCAAGTTTACTCTAGCTAGTATCCTTAACGTGTTTAAGTCAATTTTTACTAGGCTTTTATATAGGGAACATTAAAACGCGAAAGTCTTAACTCTCACGGGTTAAGAACAAGAATTTTTCGCAAGTTCCTATACTTGAACCTAGAAAGTCGTTTATCAAGGGAACTTTAAAATGCGAATTCTAAACTTGAAAAAGTCTAAGAGTTTGCAAGATCCTAGATGACTTGAAAACCTAAAACTTTGATTTAATTGGCTAAGCATCCACGAGTCTCATTCCTTGAGATTTTAAATTATGGAGAACGAGAGATGATAGAGTCTATTATAAGTTTGGTATTCTTTCATAAATTTATATGAGTTGAGTATAAGCTATTTCTCACATCGCTTGCTAATGAATTTAATTGCAATAAATAAGGTTGTATGATTTGAAAAGTTACTTAGCTTCTAACCCAAGATCGTTTAAAAGTTACTCGTTAGTAATTAGAGTTCATAGCCAAGGCATAACTTATTGAAGCGGGATGCAAAGATTGGTGAGTCCGAAAAGGCCCTAACAAGGCATGAGGGCTGCATTTTGTTGCTAAAGATCCCAAGTGATGCGAAGAATCATTTATCAAAAATCAATATGAAGGATCGAGACACACGACGAAAAGCAAATACTCCCCTAAAGATCATGGAGAAGTCTATCCGAAAAGACCCTAGTAAGGTATGAGGATAAATAGATCCAAGTCCAAAAGGAGGCGGATCGTTGTATATCAAAGTCCAAAATAAAGATTGGAGAAAAATGAAGAAGTCGTGGTCCAAGTATGAAGAATCTCTCAAAAACTTCAAGTGAAGAAATTGCTATTATGAAGAGAAGACCATAATTTCAAGAGTGTCTCTCAAGATTCGAAGTATGAAGTCACTGCTAAATATCGGTCCGAGAGAGGTCTCAAATCGTGAAGCGAGTTATGCCAAGATATGAACTATAAGAGGTCCCGAGAAGCAGTTTTAAAAGATTTTGTCCTTTAGCTAGCTATTGATTAAATCATCCCACTTTATTTTCGGCCTGAACAAACTATCAAAATAAGTCAAACAATGCATCCTCGTGATCATTAAAGACAATATTAAAATATAAGAGATACACCTAGGAATAAGGGAGTCTAAGTGATTAATTGGGCCATATGAGTTTGTGTTAGTTTGCTAACTTATAATAACAATGATCTCGTTTTTAAGCTTGGTATAAGGAACGTAAAACTTGAGGATGATAAACATTCATGACAACCAAAACCTCAATGTAAGTCTTTGATTTCTTTACTTATTTTGTACATATTTCTATCTTTTTAGTTTCCTTAAAGTTTAGTATTTAATAAAGGCCAAGGTGGGTTATTTATGATGAGAAATGTAAACCGTGCTTTGAAATTAATGCATTGCATGAGGGCATTGCAATGGTCAAGTGTAGGGGATTTAATAAGTGTGAAAACACTTATCCTTTTACCACTTATTACCAATAATAACAAGACCAAAACGTAGATTTTATGTCGTAAAAGTCGGAGTTATGCGTGGTTTGTGTTTTATTGTTTTTCAGGATAAAAATATGAAAAAGGAAGAAAACATGGGCTATCACGGGCTTTTATTGAAGAAAACGAGAAAAGACGAAGTCAAAAGATCCAGAGTGCAAAAAGAACGGAAGTCCAAGGCCTATTCTGAAGATTTATCGAAGAAAAAAAGTCTAAAGACGGAAGTTTAATGAAGTCTAAGAACTAAGTCTAATTTAAGAAGAAAATTATAAGACGAGTTCAATTTATATTGACAAATCCTGAGACGACGTCGAGAAAAGACAAAGAATTTAAATCGAGTCGAGAAGAAAGAAAGAAGGAAGCATAAACACTTAGCTTCCCCACCTCCTATATATACCCTCCTAGTGTATCATTAGGAGGGTGTTAGTTGTTAGTTAGTTAATTTTATTTTTTGTAGTTTTAATTTTTAGAGAGAGAAAGTGTTTATCTTTCTCTCACTAGGAAAACTTCATCTTTTATTTTTTCTTGTGTGAATCAAATCTTTACTTTTGAGAGTTAAATCTTGTTTTAAACTTCATCTTCTTCTACCTTTCTTTATTTTTATTTATCATTGATCCCGTATAATCTTTGATCTTGTTTCATCTTGATGTTTGATTGATTAAAAAGTTTATCTTTTTATTCATATCTAAGTTTTAATATGATTTGAGCTTTGAGTTTATCATGCTTATTGACTTATTTTGTATTTAGCTTATTTATTTTTAAAGTTTTCTTAAAAGTTTCGTTCTTTTTAAGGTTTGTTTTAAAAGGTTTGCTTATTTAGTGTTTTGAAAAGTTTCTTATTCGTGCTTATTTAACTCTTTCATTATTTATTTGGTAGGTGTTGGGTTGTGCTTATTAAAACGGTGCTTATTAACTTTGCTTATTACGAACTTCAAACTGTCGGAAAAGGGTTTACCCTTTCCGACCAGTATTCCGACACTGCCATCGGATTAGGGTTTTACATTCCGACGTTTTATTCCGATCTGTGTATCGGAAAAGGATTTGGGATTCCGATCATTATTCCGATCGAGATTCCGACGGTTGTGTTTATCATTATTCCGACGCTTATTCCGACGGATCATTCCGATAGCATTGGGTTTTCATTATTCCGATACTATCATAGATATTCCGACAGGATCTCCTTGGACACATTCCGACGAAGCATTCCAATGGTTTCATTCCGATTGTATTCCGACAATGCTATTCCGATGGGATTCCGATCATGGGCATTCCGACGGGTTTAAGTTTTTATTTTTACAAAGTTTTAAGTTTTAAATGTACTTTTAAGTTTTTAATCATTTATTTTTAACTTGTAATTTTTAGTTTTACTTTCAAAGCTTTCATTTTTACACAACGACATTTGCATTCTATTTTTAGTTTAAAATATATAAACAAACCATTTTATTTTCCACCAAGAACGACTGAGTCGCACTTTCAACTGGTAATCAATTCGAAAAGACTAGAACAACGAATATTTTTTATACTTGGTTTAAAACCTTGTATTAAAATTTTTCGGTGATTTCCTTGTTCTTGAAAACATCTTTGTGAGGATCTTCTAGACGAAAGAGATGATCGGCTGCTAGATTCTTGGCTCCTTTTTTGTCAAGCACGGTGACATCAAATTCTTGGAGGAGGAGCATCCAACGAAGCAATCTCGGTTTAGCATCTTGTTCAGCTAAGAGATTCTTGATAGCCGAATGGTCGGTATTCACGATGCTTTTAGTCAAGATGAGATAAGGTCGGAATTTTTCAAAAGCATAGCCCACGGCAAGGAATTCCTTTTCCGTTGTGGTTTACTTTAATTGAGCCTCGGTCATCGTCTTACTAGCATAATGGATAGGACGGAAGTGCTTTTCATAACATTTCCCTAAGACAGCCCCAATAGCATAATCACTTGCATCACACATGATTTCAAAGGGTAATTCCCAATTAGGAGCAACAATAATGGGAGCTTCGGTAAGTTTCCTTTTGAGAGTTTCGAAATCTCTAACACAATCCTTATTGAAATTAAAAGGAGCATCCTTCTCGAGAAGGTGTGTCATAGGTCGAGAGATTTTCGAAAAGTCTTTGATGAAACGACGATAAAAGCCCGCGTGGCCTAGGAAACTCCTAACTCCCTTGACGGTTTTGGGATGAGGTAACTTGGCGATGACGTCTACCTTAGCTTTATCAACCTTAATCCCTGCTTTCGAGACCTTATGTCCTAAGACGATTCCTTGTTTACACATAAAATGACATTTTTCCTAATTACGCACAAGGTTGGTTTCTTCACAACGTTTTAACATTTGCTCGAGATTAGATAAACACGATGTGAACGAATTTACAAACACCAAAAATTCATCCATAAACACTTCCATCGACTTCTCGATCATATCATGAAAAATAGCCATCATACACCGTTGAAACATACCCGGTGCATTACAAAGTCCGAAAGGCATTCTACGATAAGCAAACGTTCCATTAGGACACGTTAACGTAGTTTTCTCTTGATCACGAGGGTTGATAGGGATTTGAAAGTAACCGGAAAAACCATCTAAAAAGCAATATAATTCATTTCCTGCGAGTCGCTCCAACATTTGATCCATGAAGGATAAAGGAAAGTGGTCTTTACGAGTGGCGTCATTTAACTTTCTGTAGACAATACATACCCTCCAATCGGTCACAACACGAGTGGGAATTAACTCGTTGTTTTCATTGGGCACAACGGTCATTCCTCCCTTTTTAGGGACGCAATGGATTGGGCTCACCCATGGGCTATCGGAGATAGGATAAATCATTCCCGCGTCAAGGATTTTTAAGACTTCCTTTTTGATGATATCGTGAATTTTGGGGTTTACCCTTCTTTGACATTAAATTGCGGGTTTGTAGTCCTCCTCCATTAAAATCTTGTGAGTACAAAATTTTGGGTCAATACCCTTAATGTCGGAAATTTTCCACGCAATTGCCCCTTTATGAGCTTTAAGAACTTTAAAAAGTGCGGTTTTTTCATCATTAGCAAGACCTTTTGCAACGATAACCGGCAACTTGTCATCACCTTCCAAGAATGCGTATTCAAGGTGAGATGAAAGATCTTTCAATTTAAGGATAGGTGGTTCCTCGATCGAAGATTTTTGCTCAACACTCATAACTTCCATCGGCGGAAGAAATGGTGGAATAGAAGTATCATTACCAATAATAACCTCATCTTCATTGTCGATTTCATTTGAAGTAAAATCGCCTCCTTGGAATGGAGTGAGATTTGGTGTAGAATTAGCAAGTATCGGATCCAAAATAGTGGGATTGCTACTTAACGAGCTATCGGAAAAACCTAACACTTCTTGTGAAAACTCATCGCAAACCATATCAACTAAGTCGATGTGATTGATGGTAGCGATTGCATAAACATGAGAAGGTGTCGAGTTTTGAGTAGCGTTTATAACAATTTCCTCTTCGTTGAATCTCAAAGTAATAGTTCTTGCATGAACGTCGATAAGCGATCTCGAGGTGTCTAAAAATGGACGACCTAAAATTAGAGGAACTTGAGGATCCGCGGGGATGTAAACTACTATAAAATCAACGGGATAGTAGAACTTCCCTACTTTCACGAAAACATCCTCGGCTACTCCACATGCTAAAATCGTAGAATGATCGGCCATCTCGATAGACATGTTCGAAGGAGTAAGAGCCGGAAGCGAAAGCGATTTCCAAATGGGAAATGGCATCAAATTAATGCTCGCACCAAGATCGGCTAAGGAGAGGCATTCTTTCATATCTTGTATATCACAAGGAATGAGAAATTTCCCGGGATCACCAACTTTTTCCGGTATGCGGTTAAGATTAATCGAAGAACAATTAGCAAGATTTGAAAGATTTTCCTTATCATTCATCATACTTTTAAAAGTGGAAGAGAAACGAGGCATGTATAACAATGCGTCGGCTAAACTTACATCAAAATGAACTTGTTGAAACATTTTTATAAAAAGCTCGATTTGTTGTTTGTTACGTTCTTGCAATTTCTCTTTGTTTCGTCTCGAAGGGTAAGGTAAGGGTGGTGTAGGTTGGACATTAGGCAACGGCCTTGGAATCTCGGGTTCCATGATTGGTATTAGTTCAACCGTAGGTGTGGTATGAGCGGTACTTCGTGGGCTTGTGATATGCTCCTTTTCGACCATCACCTCAGGCTCTTTCTAGATTTCCTTCTCTGTAGAAGTACTTGGACAAGAGATTGGTTCCTTGAAAGTTTTACCACTACGAGTAGTAATATCCTTCATTTCTCCCTTCGGGTTTGCAATGGTATCACTCGGAAGACCACCCGAGGAAGAGGGTTTACACATGATTGCTTCAAACATTTTTTCCATTCGGTCTTGAAATTTTGATTGCCTAGCATCAGCTTTTAACAATTCTTGCTTAATCTCATGTTGTCATGAGTCTTAAGATCATTAGTAAGTTCGTTTTTAAGCTCGTTTTTCAACTCGGATCTCAAGATAATCATCTCATGTTGCATATTATCAAACTTAGCATCGTTTGCTTTTCAATAATCCAAAAATTCTCCAATTAGATTTTTAGTGTGACCATTTTGAAAACCTTGTGTAGTGTTTTGAACATCACGGTTTTGGTTTTGATTTGAAACTTGTCCATTCCCACTTTGATAATTCCCGTTGTTGTAATTACGTGAATTGCCTTGATAACCACAATTTTGATTGTTGTTTCGATTGTTGTCAGCATTTTGATTTGATGGAGCTTGATTTAGGCGGGAACCTTGGCCGTTTTGGTGGTAAGTTATCGTTGCTACGTAAGCACTCGAAGTGTTACCACCGGCGGTAATGCACTCGGAAAGATCATGAGTTCCACCACAAGATAAACAACTCTTTTCAACCGCTTTAACCGATGCGGAATTCAAAGCATCTTGTGCTTTCCAATGTGTCATAAGCGTCGAAAACCTATCGAAAAACCGATTTTCCTCATTTGCTTCATCTTCTAAGGCATTAATGTTACGAGACGATGACGACTATGACGAACCCATATTGGCAACACTTGGTGTGTTACGAGGGTTATAAACCTTAGATTTATTCTCGATAATATTTAAATCTTCATCGGTCGTTTTGCACAAAAAATTACCACCCGTTGCGGCATTCAAATAATCTCGTTCATGATCATTAAGCCCATTATAAAAAGTATCTATTTGATGCAATTCCGAAAAATCATGGTGTGGACATTCATGTAACATTTCCTTAAATCGTTCCCATGCCATTGAAAAACTTTCATTATTACGTTGTGTAAACCTTGAAATATCATTTTACAAATGTGTTGTTTTAGATGGTGGAAAACATTGGTTCACAAACATAGAGACGAGATCACCCCATGTCAAAATCGAATTTGGCGGTTCTTTCTCGAGCCAAATTTTAGCGGGTCCATCCAACGAGTATGGAAACAACATCATCTTAATGGCGTCATGTGGACATCCTTAAACTTGCTTGTTGCGGTGAGACGATTAAAATTCCTTATGTGATAATGTGGGTTGTCTTTTTCATTACCTCTAAACTTATTTGCTTGCAACATCGACATTAAACCCGTCTTAATCTCGAAATTCTCCGCAAGGATAGCGGGAATCACAATAGCTTCTCCAAAACCCTCGGTGGGTGCTTGAAGCAACTCCATCATATTACGATTAGCCATGGCGACTATTGGTTCCACAACGGGTTCGACAATTGGAGTTTGTTCTTCAATCAAAGGACTTTGATTTCCTTGAATTTGACGACGTTTACGAGCTCGTTTTGCTTTATTTAGCATAAACTTGACGTAGAATGGGAGGTGAGCAAAGAAGATTCTTTTGGGGTGTTTTGTGAATTTGCAATTTTTTGTGTTTTTGATTGTTTTTAATTTTTTTGGATTTTGTGTGTCTTCGTAGACAACAATCTACCAAATCTCTCCTTGTTAGCCCTATATTTTATATAGTCGAACAAGAATGTAATAGGTCATCTTAGTCGTTAAAGGTCTTGTATTGTAATAGGTTAGTCGGGAAAACCGGGCTTGGACATTAAGCTAATATTGTATAAGTTAGGGGCGTAAGCCCAAGACAAAGCCAAGCCCGGCCCATGTCACTTAAACCCACGGCCCAACAAGCCAATGGTATATATACCCTCTTCTATGTGTGGAAGAGGGTGTTGGTCATTATTACTTTCTCTCTCTAGTAATCTTTTACCATCCAATCTCTCTCTTGTTTCTCTCTCTACTATTCTTCTCTTTCTCTTTCTAAATATCATTAGTATTGTGTGTTATGGATTAAAGTGGGATTTACATTTGGTATCAAGAGCCTATAGTGGATAGGTGATTGAAGATTCGTGGTTCATATTATTATTGATTTCATAAGGTATTTGATCCATAATCCTTGATCCAATTTTTTTTTGTGTTTTTTTCTTGATACAAATCATCTACATAGTTGTGGTAGAAATTTGGTATTGTTTATTTGGCTAAAAACACAAAAATTTTGGGTTTTGGATCAAAATTTGGCATAAAGTTACGTTTTTTTACAAGTTTGTTCCGAGAAAAGAGGATATCGATCAACAGTTACAAATTTCGGAAAAGGGTTTTGTTTCTCCGAAATTGTGTGTATTCCGAAGAAGTGTTTTTTCTAAAACCTGACTTATTCCGAAAAAGCATCTATTCCGAAGATTATTCCGAAAAAGTGAGTATTCCCAAGAAGTGACTTTTCTGAAAACGTGACTTATTCCGAATAAGCATCTATTCCGAAGATTTTTCCGAAGAAGGGATTTTTCCGAAGAAGGAATTTTTCCGAAGATTTTTCCGAAGAAGGGATTTTACCGAAGAAGGGATTTTTCCGAAAATTATTCCAAAAAATTAGTTATTCCGAAAAAATCCATTTCCCTGAAAAAGTCATTATTCCGAAGAACCTCATTATTCTGAAAAAGTATTTATTCCGAAGAACCTCATTATTCTGAAAAAGTCTTTCTTCCGAAGAACCTCATTATTCTGAAAAATTCATTATTACGAAGAAGCCTCATTTTTATGAAAACATCAATTATTCCGAAGATTTCTCTGAAAAGGTCAAGTATTCCGAAAAAGTGAAGATTTTTACAAAAGTGAAGATTCCTCGAGTGTTTTTGGCCTTGGAATTTTTGGTTTCTGGAGAGACAATTCTTAGGGGATTTTAACATCTTTTCTCAACAACATCAACCACACCTCATCACAACACATCCACTAAGATCCTAATCCATTCACAATCATCGACAATGTCTAACAACAATATCAGCAATGCGACTGCAAATCAAATTCGTTTCGAACAAGGTGGCAATGGAAATCTACCTGTGCTCACTGCCGGTTGCTATGTTCAATGGAGATCTCATTTTCTCAGATTTCTTGATGGAAAAGAGAACCGAACTGCTCTTCGTCACTGCCTTGAGAACCCACCTCCAGTTTTTGAATTCAGACCAATTACCACACAAGCAGAGGATGGTACTTCATCAACTATACGAGCTATGGAAGATTTCGACACATGTTCTGCTGAGAAAAAGAAACTCCTCCAAGCTGAGGCTGATGCTGTAAACTTTATACTCACTGGAATTGATAACGATATCTATTCCACAGTTGATGCATGTCCTAATGCTATGGAAATGTGGAATGCAATTCATCGATTGAAGCAAGGTGACTCAATCAACGTTCAAGATCTTGATACTAATTTACTTTGGGAGTTTGGAAAATTCACATCTGAAGATGGTGATTCCATTGACTCATATTACTCGAGATTCTACAAAATGATGAATGAGCTTGTTAGAAATCAGTGCACCATCTCCAATCATCATGCCAATGTTCAGTTTCTACTTCAACTCAAACCTGAATGGCAATGGTTTGTAACTTTGGTTAAACAAAGGGAAGATATCAAGACCATCTCCTATCACAAACTTTATGATATCTTGAAACAACATCAGAATGAAGTGAATGAACTAAGGGCTGAAAAGGCAGAACGGTCTGCTAACTCTATTGCTTTTGTGGCTACTACTTCAACAAAACCCGTACACCGTCAACA
The DNA here is from genome assembly GCA_025667525.1 of Glebionis coronaria. Lineage (NCBI taxonomy): Eukaryota > Viridiplantae > Streptophyta > Magnoliopsida > Asterales > Asteraceae > Glebionis > Glebionis coronaria. The sequence continues at coordinate 297,052,645 of CM046876.1, read as the reverse complement.
ACCACCTACTCATTCCTCAAAGTCATCAAGCTCATCCACCAAACCTCCAGCTACTGCTAAAAAGGCAAAGGTAATTGTCCCCACTCCACCTCCAAAGTATGACACCGAGTCAGATGGAGACAGTGATGATGAACAAACTTCTAGGGACAAGAAGATTGAAGAACTCATGTCTCTACTCACCACAACTTATAGGAAGATCTACAAACCTACCAACATCAACCTCAGATCATTATCCAATGCTCGATATAAGGAAGTTGATCATGCACCTAGGTATGATCGTGAGGCTAGGTATGATAATCAGAGGATGTCGAATCAAGTTGGGGCTAGAGATACTGTAGGCACTCCGGTTGTGCAGAAGACTGGGATTCAATGCTTCAATTGCAAGGGAATTGGGCACATGGCTAGGGAATGCAAGAAGCCAAAACGGGTTAAGGATTCGGGATATCACAAGGAAAAGATGTTGCTGTGTAAGAAAGAAGAAGCAGGAATTCCACTCACAGCAGATGAAGTTGACTGGCGTGATGACATTGATGATGAAGCCGATGATCAAGAGCTAGAGGCACATTATGTGTACATGGCAAATATTCAAGAAGTGCTTCCAGAGACTGCTGATACTTCTGGACCTATCTTTGACACTAAACCAATTGAAAAGGTACCAACATATGATAACTATATTGTCTTTGCTAATGAATGACGGCATCCTGAGCAACCCGAAAGCATCAATGACACATATGTAATGGACACGGAGGATAGCAATATCTCTACGGATTCACAGCATATGTGCAATGATGACGGTAATGCTGCTCAGGATACTGACTCGGATGAGGACCGTGATTTGCTTGCGTCTATAATTGATTCTTTAAAACATGAAATTGAGGAAAACAAAGAGGCTAATAAACGTTTGAAGCAAGCAAACACATCCTTAGCCGAGGAGATAGACAGGCTTAAAGAGTGTGATTATGTAAAAGAAGTTGATCGACGAGTTGCAATAGCTAATGGTTTGGTATATGAACGTAAGGTGCTCAACGAACAATATTGTTCTGAAGTAACACACGAAATTCATATGTCAAAACAAAAGATATCGGAACTTGAAGAACAACTGCTGCTACATAAACTCCAAATTATTGAGTTAGAGTTGGTTAACAAAGAACAAACTGAGCTTTATAAAACTCGTGAAGAAAAGGATATTGAAAAAATTCTTGCTTTGGAAAAGAGAGTCGACACGTTAAATAACATAGTTTACAAAACGGGTCAGTCTATTCAAACCATGAATATGCTCAATAGAAATATGAAAATGAGTTTTGTCAAGCCTGAATATCTCAAGAAAGTTCAAAGTACCAAGCCTACTCTTTATGATATCGGTTGTTATGTTGATAATCTTGCTCTTATACTTTCCCCGGACTGCGACGTAATCATTCGTCAACAAGAAGAAAGTCGATCGAACTTAAGTGACCTAATAAACCTTTCTGATTCTGATCATTATATTAAGTTTGTTCCTAAAAAAGAACTTTCCAAAGAACAAAAAATGTATAATGGAGTTCCACCACCAAGTGATGAACCCCAAAAGAAAGTTTCTTTAAAAAGGAGTTTCAAAAAGCAATCAATTTTGTTAGAAAAACAAATTTCGGAAAAAAACAAAAATAGGATGAGAAAGTAAAAGTGTTCAGCAATTTGAGTTTATAAAACAAGGGGTTTTAAATTTGTACAAAGGTGTCGTCGACTATGAAAAAGTTTCTAGGGATACCATTTGGAATATTAAACCTAACCCACAAGTAGAAGTCGTCATTCAACAATGCATTGTTCCAACCATTGATGATCTTTCAAAAATGTGGAAATGTTTTATAATGCTCTTACTGAGGAAATGTTAACTGATTTAAGCTATGTCAAATCTCTTGAAGATGAAGTTGATTTTCTTCAAATTAAATTAAAGACACAAGAACACCAACTTTCTAACGAAATTGATCGACTTTCTAAGGAATACTTTTATGCTGACCATATGAATGCTATACTTGGTGTGTATACCGATCTTGATCAATATTGTCATGTAGCATGTCTTGTGTCAGAATCGGACGAGAAATGTCGCAATCTTGAAGTAGAGCTTTCGAAACAAATTCAGTCATATAACAAACTTTCGAAAAGTTTTTCCCAACTTGAGAAACACTCCATTTCTCTTGAACTTGCTTTACAAAAAAGTGATAAATCTCCTAATCATAAAAGGTGCCAAGAAATAGCAACTTCTTCGTTTCGACAATTAAATGAAAAAGGTTTCGAAATAAATGATTTGAAAGCTCAGCTACAAGAAAGGGACATAGCCATCAGTGAGTTACAAAAACTCATTGAGAAAATGAAAGGAAAGTCTGAATTGGGTAAACCATCCGTCGTTCGTCAACCGAATGCGGTTAAATGCCCTAAATCATCTATTTTGGGCAAACCCCCACAGACTTTGCCTAAGCTAGGAACTGATAAGAGCACAAATGTGATAGCACCTGGAATGTATAAGATGAACACTAGGTCCACTCAAACTGGAAAATCGCGGTTACCTCAGAATACTAGGAAAACTAATCAACGTGTGTCTTCTTCTACAGGAGTAACTCCCACTACTAGCGTTAGCGGACCACAGCTTAAGAGCACTAGAATTAAAGATAGAGTCATGCCTAACAATAGTCAAGGGAAGAAGAAGGAAGTAGAAGATCACCGTAGGAATTTTAAGTTTTCTAAGAATAAAACGTCTGTAACTGCATGTAATGACAGTTTGAATGTTAAGACTTCGAATGTTGAATTTGTTTGTGTTAAATGTGGAAAATGTGTTCGTACTTTCAATCATGATGCTTGTGCTTTTAATCATAATGGTGTGAATGCTAGAACTAGGAAGCCTATTCTTGTGCCCACTAGTACTAGAAAACCCACAAGAACTTTGAACCAATCCACTGCTCAACCACTTAAGAAGCTAAGTGCGTTAGAATCCACTACTCTACGTAAAGAAAAATTGTTAAAAATGCTTTATGAGAACATGAGTAGGACATGTAAACAGGGGTACTCAAGATTTACACCACCTGGATACAAATGGGTACCTAAGACAACCACTATTCTAATTGGGTTTATGAATGTTAGTTTGCCTTGTGAATCTATGTCTACTAATATTTTGGAACCCACTTCTATCAAGGGCTCCCATTTGTCAAACTCTACATTGTCTTCTAATGCTTATGCAGCTCGTCGAGATCCTTCTGTTCATAATGGACTCTGGTGCACAAAGCACATGACGGGCAATCTCAAGCTTCTAATTAACTTCGTGGAGAAGTTTCTGGGTACGGTACGGTTTGGAAATGATCAGTTTGCACCGATACTCGGATATGGAGACTTGGTTTAAGGGAATATCACTATAAAACGTGTTTATGACGTCGAGAGACTGAATCACAATTTATTCTCGGTTGGTCAATTTTGTGATGCGGATTTGGAAGTGGCTTTTCGGAAAACTACTTGCTATGTTAGAGACTACGATGGGAATGACCTTCTTACAGGTTCTCGTGGTTCTGATCTCTACACAGTAACTCTTCAAGGTACATCTTCAACAAATCCAATTTGCTTAATGGCGAAAGCTACATCCTCTCAAGCATGGTTATGACATCAACGATTGTCACATCTCAACTTTGACACCATCAACTTGCTTTCGAAGAATGATATAGTGACCGGTCTTCCTAAATTAAAATTCTTCAAAGACCATCTTTGTTCTTCTTGTGAGTTGGGGAAAGCAAACCGGAAGTCTTTCAAAACAAAGACTACCCCAAGCTCAAAAGAACGATTGGAACTTCTACACATGGATTTATGTGGTCCCATGCGTGTAGAGAGTACAAACGGGAAAAAGTATATTCTCGTGATTGTTGATGATTACTCTAGATACACATGGACGTTCTTCTTAAGGTCCAAGGATGAAACACCAGAGGTTCTCAAAAACTTTCTCAAGATGATACAGTGCAATTTTCAAGCTCAAGTCTTAACCGTAAGAACGGATAAGGGTACTGAATTTTTGAACAAGAATTTGCAATCTTACTTTCAAGAAGAAGGCATCGAACATCAAAAGTCTATTGCTCGAACTCCTGAACAAAACGGCGTTGTCGAAAGAAGGAACCGCACTTTGGTAGAGGCAGCTCGAACAATGCTTTCTGCTTCAAAATTACCACTATTCTTCTGGGCTGAAGCTATTGCAACCGCCTGTTATACTTAGAATCGTTCTCTCGTCATCCCTAGACATGAAAAGACACCTACCACATCATAAATGGCAGGAAACCTACGGTTAAATTCTTTCACGTGTTTGGATCTTTATGCTACATTCTTAAAGACGGTGAGAATCATGACAAGATGAAAGAAAAAGGTGCTACATGTATTTTTGTGGGGTATGCTACATTGTCGAAAGGATATCGAGTTTACAACAAGAAAACAAAGATTATTATAGAAACAATTCATGTGAACTTTGACGAATTGCCACAAATGGTACTTGAACACAACAGCTCAAGTCCCGCACCTCATTGTCCAGCAATGGCACCTACACAAAACAGTGTACGTCCCGTGCAAGAATGTCAAGAAAGTACTCCTACAGCAGACTTGACGGAGACAACACAAATGAATGAGTTGGTTGATTTATATGATCCAATGTTTGAAGAATATTACTATGGAAACAATCAAGTTGTGTCAAAGCCTTTCGTTGTCAATACTGCTGATGAACCCGAACCAAGTTCATAAGACACAACTGCTTCTACTTCAACAACCGTTGCTCAAGAGACTATTCCATTAGATACTCAACAAACTCAAGAAACTATCATACAACCAACATCACCAACCGTCAATGCTGAAGGAGGAAACAACAATCAAGCAGTAGATGCACAACCTGACGAAGAAGAATTTATCAACCCGTTCGGTACACCGGTACACAAAGTCGGAGAGTCTTCTACTCAACATGTTGATCCGTCTAACATGCATATATTATATCAAAGATATCCATCCACTCACCATTGGACTCGTGATCATCCATTAGAGCAAGTAATTGGAAATCCTTCACAACCGGTTCGAACACGCAAACAACTCAACACCGATGGCGATGTGTGTATGTATGCACTCACCGTGAGTTCAACTGTACCTACAAACATCAAACAAGCCATGACTGATCATGCGTGGATTGAATCAATGCAAGACGAAATTCATCAGTTTGAACGCCTAAATGTTTGGGAACTTGTTGACAGACCTTATGGAATTTCGCTTTTAGATTTCAAATGGATCTGGAAAAACAAACTGGATGAAGAACAAACCATAATCAAAAACAAATCTCGTCTTGTGGTTAAGGGGTATCGTCAACATGAAGGGATAGATTTCAGTGAATCATTCGCTCCAGTTGCTCGTTTGGAAGCTGTTAGGATATTCCTTGCTTATGCTGCACATAAGGGCTTCACGGTTTTTCAGATGGAAGTTAAAACTGCTTTTCTCAATGGTCATTTGAAGGAAGGAGTGTATGTGAATCAGCCGGAAGGATTCATCGATCCTCATTACCCTAACAAAGTCTATCGTCTCAAGAAGGTTGTATATGGACTTAAACAAGCTCCAAGGGCATGGTACGAAGAACTATCCAACTTCTTGGTCTCGAAAGGATTCTCCAAAGGTTCTATTGATCCTACTCTTTTTATTAATAAATATGGGGATGACATACTGCTAGTGTAAGTTTATGTGGATGACATTATTTTTGGTTCTACGAACCCAAAACTTTCAAAACGTTTTGAAAAATTAATGCACAACAGATTTGAAATGTCAATGATGGGGGAGCTAATATTCTTTTTAGGCCTCCAGATTCATCAATCCCTACGTGGTATCTTCATAAACCAAGCTAAGTATGCTCAAGAGATACTTAAAAAGCATGGTATGACCTCATGTGCTCGCGTTGGTACACCATTGTCGACCACATCCCTAGATGCTGACTTGTACTCATATCCCGTAGATCAAACGCGATATCGCAGTATGGTCCGGTCACTTATGTACCTTACAGCCAGCAGGCCTGATATTCATCATGCCACATGCTATTGTGCATGATATCAAGCCAGACCTACTAAAAAGCACCTCAATGAGGTTAAACGGATCTTTCGGTACCTAAAGAATACCATTCACATGGGACTCTGGTATCCGAAGGGAAACGATTTTCATCTAACAGCTTTTTCAGATTCTGATCACGCAGGTTGCCTTGATAGTCGAAAAAGCACTTCTGGTAGTGTACAATTTCTAGGGGAAGACAAGCATGTGAGCTGGTCGTCAAAGATGCAGGATTGTACTTTGCTCTCATCAGCTGAAGCAGAATATATGGTTGTATCCCCGTGTTGTGCTCAAGTCCTCTGGATGAGAACTCAACTCACGGATTATGGCTTCCACTTTGATAAAATACCTATGTATTGTGACTCAAAGTAAGACATAGCCATCTCTTGCAATCTGGTTCAACACTCCCGTACCAAGCACATCGTAGTCAGATATCACTTCAACAAGGAACAAATGGAACGTGGTATCGTGGAATTATACTTTGTCAGAACTGAGTACCAGATAGCTGATTTGTTTACAAAATCCCTATCTCAAAATAGGTTTCAGTATCTCATTGGCCGTCTTGGTATGAAGTATATGACTCTAGAAGACTTGGAGGTTTTGGCAAATGAAGCTGCTTGATTTTTCTCCCATAATGACTTCTAAGCACATCACAGCTTAGGACTCGGACCTTAAATAAGGAAAGTTTATATCGGACGATAACTTATCCTTCTCAACGAGAAATTAATATTACTCGGTCATGAGCTTCCTATAAAAACATTCAAAGTTTTTAAGTTCATGAAAAACGACTTCTAAGTAAATGTCAACTTAGAACTCGTACTTCCACTTAAGGAAAGTTTATCACGGATGATAACTTATCCTTCACAATGGGAAATTAATTTTTTCTCGGTCATGAGCTAGTCAAAAAACATTCAAAGTTTTGAGCTAATGTAAATCGTAATTTATTTTAAAACCGTTGAACACAATTTTTCAAGAATTTCTCAAAAGATTTTTCTAAATCTTTCAAAATTGTGTGTTCAATACTCCCTTCCTCATATGTGGTTTTCATATCTCAAATTTTTCATATGTTATTTTGATCAATTTTTGAGGGGGAGCGTTTTAAAATCAAGCCTTTTAATGTTGTTGGGTACATCTCTAAAATTGTCATATTTTTTGTATCCAACACATTCCGAAAATGATATTATATCTGTCATATATATTATCGGTAAAGGCATCTCAACTCCGTACCTCAACATATATTGTGGTGTCGTTTTTCCAAAATTTTGTCAAATTTTGTCTCAAGACACACATATATTGTTGATGGGGAGCGACCCGACTGAAAAAGTTCTCTCCCAACGATTTCACAAATTGTCATATTTTAATCAATTGGTATCTCTAGTATTATATTTTTATATTAGATATAGGGGAGAAAATATGATTAAAATGTAATATATCGCAACAAGTGATCTTAAAGACTCAAGTGCAACTCTTTCCTTCACATGCCAAACTATTTCGTATATCGATGCATGTGTGTAGGGGGAGCTTTTCGGAAATGTAAAAGTTTCAAGTGTTAAAAGTTTTGATTTCTATCAAACACTTTGAATGGTTTTCAATGGTTTATGGTTACGATCTATACCCAAAACAACCTACTATCCACGACGGAACGATGGAGTCAAAAGGTGGTTTAGGATAGGAAACTAAGTCCTATGATCCAACCAGAACCGGAGGGATCTACCCAAGGACATTCCATAGCTAGAAACAGTTGTCCTTAGGAAAGATGGAGTTGAATGAAGCTGAATGCAGACCAATTACTTAAGTTAGCACTGGAACAATCACAACAAGGGTCTAGTGATGAAGTATTGGTAAGCATTGAAGGAGTTGAATATTCTATGCAACTTAGGCAGAAACCGGGTTAACACATATCTTGAAGACAAGTGTCATGGACCCAGTGATGCGATGCACAACCCTTTCCCAGCCATTCGAGTTTCTCTCAAAAGAAACTTGTCTCATAGTCACGGAGATCAACACGTATCTATTGACTTTCTCACTCCGAGTTAGTTAATATTGAAAAGGTTGCAGTCTGCTCCAGCCTCCGATTACCAAAATTCACTTATTGAGTCTAGAGCCAAAAGAGATCAATTTATCATCTCGTTAGGACACAATCGAGTCCTACGCATTATCCTTGTGATATTGCCAGAAAATATGAGTGATACGATTCACAATAAAGATGGAAATCCTGCTTGAGCCAGCATTAAACAAGCTCATGGTAGGTAACTTGTGCGATTCTACACGAATCAAACATGTGAGAACTGGAAAGCAACTAAGAATTGATTCTTAATTGATTCAAACTTGATTCTAGGTTTCTACAAAAAATCCGTGTGATCTTGCCAGAACATTCAGAGTGACACTCATTAGTGTTCATAGTGACAAATGTAAATCCTTCCAGTGTCAACATCAAACAGCACTGCGGTAGGTGACTCGCAAGATTCTCTATGAATCAAGCTTGTGACAAACTGGAAAGCAACAATGGTGCGATTCTTTTATAATCAAACTTGTTCCAGGAATTCTGAATTGAAGACTCTAATCAGACGGATAATTTATCCTTATGATTCACTGTTTACGTTCGTAGTCTGCTTTGAGACGGTCGAGTAAAGAGAACTGGCTACTACCGCCGGGAAACCCTGTCAAGGAGGTTCTTAACCGAATCTACCTGATCACATGTACGGTATTTGATACCGTCTAACGGTCTTCACCGACCAGAGGTAAAATGCTACCGAGTTAGGATGAAATGTTCAAAGCCATTTTATCCGTGTCTATATATGTTGTTGCATATCAAGAAGGTGGCGTAGCTGTGTACTAACCGATGTCGATTTAGAAGTCACAAGAGCACAAGATGGCGATAATCAAGATACCTAAGAATGTAAGAATGTAAAATGTTATCTTAGTCACAAGGAGCACAAGATGAAGATCTCAAGCACACAAAGTCAAATGACAAAGGATCAAGATAAAGATCACAAAAGCATAAAGGAACAAAGCCATTGCAAACAAGATCAAGACCAAGATACAAGACCAAAGCAGGAAGATCTCCTCTACAAGATTGTATTAACTCAATCATCTTATGCTTTTCAAGCTTTTTAAGATGACCGATACATTGGGGAGATTGTTAGCCCTATATTTTATATAGTCGAACAAGAATGTAATAGGTCATCTTAGTCGTTAAAGGTCTTGTATTGTAATTGGTTAGTCAGGAAAACCGGGCTTGGACGTTAAGCTAATATTGTATAAGTTAGGGGCGTAAGCCAAAGATAAGCCAAGCCCGACGCATGTCACTTAAACCCACGGCCCAGCAAGCCAAGGGTATATATACCCTCTTCTATGTGTGGAATAGGGTGTTGGTCATTATTACTTTCTCTCTCTAGTAATCTTTTACCATACAATCTCTCTCTTGTTTCTCTCTCTACGTTTCTTCTCTTTCTCTCTCTAAATATCATTAGTATTATGTGTTATAGATTAAAGTGGGATTTACACTCCTCGAATCAAACTCTTGATTAAAGAAGCCTCAAAAGAATGAAAACGATCACGTGGAGTGAACTCCTTTGAATGACTTTAGAACTTTGGTGAAAACCAAATTGTTCAAGAGGGTTTAATCACAAAGAAACCAAGCAAATATATATGATACGTAATAATACTTTGGGCGGCAAAACCCTCGATTAGGTTTCAATCTCAAAATACTCACAAGCAAGCGGAGAAACTAGGCGGCGCGAAGTACTTAAGAGCCTTTTTCTTTAGGGTATATTTTATAATACCCGCCTTATACCCACCTTATAGTTCGTATTTTTCAAAATCGAGTTTCACAAAAGTATTTATCTATTTTTTCCTTTTTCTTTTTGTTTGAGATTCGAATACAATAATTAGGAGATCAAATCCTAATTAAGGTTGTGCTTTCACACTTATGGAAATATTTTGATTTTGTTGTGATACTTAATACAATATAGTAATAATAATTTCACAAGAAAAACGAAAAAACCGATAATACGTATTAGTAGAGTTCTACTAATACAAATATTATTTATGATAAATATTAAAAATAAAATAAAAAATTAATCATGACACACCTCCTCGGCAGCGGCGCCAAAATGATTGTGGTAAATTACACCTCTTGTTTAAGAAAACAAAAGAGCGTAAATGAGCGGAAAGTATTATGTGATGATGTAGGAAAATCAAACACTAATGACCCAATTAAGTTCGTTTCCCAAGGAGGTATATGTGTGTGATTAAAATGTAAATTGTTGGAAATACGTTTTACGTATTAAGAAGGATCGGTCACTCCAACAATAGTCCATGTAATAGCTCGTAGTTTAGTTACTTATCTTTATTCAACAAACAAACCAAAGCCTAGCCTACAACATGTGTAGGCCGGCCCAAATGTAAGCCCAAGCCCATGTCAAGGGCTTGGGTATATAAACCCTCTCCTTAGATGGAGAGGGAGTGTGGTTATTAATTTTTCACATAGAAAACATAACTTTCTCTCTCTAAGTGTGTGTAATCCACCATCTCTATATCTCTTTCTCTCTCTAAAACATAAGTATAGATTTACATATCCTACAAATGGTATCAAGAGCCATGGGATGATTGTATTGTTCATGTGTTTGTGTTCTTGATTCATACGCCTATTTTGATCCATTTTTACACGAACCAATTTTTTTGTGTGTGTTTTTGATGGTTTTTTCTTGATACAAATCTTCTACATAGTTGTGGTAGGGATTTGGTATAGTTACTTTGGCTAAAAACACAAAATTTTTGGGTGTTTTGATCATTTTTGGCTTAAAATCACGAATTGGTTGAGTTTTGTCCGAGAAAAGTGGGAATTATTTCGATCAGGTCATCGGAAAAGGGTTTATAGGACATTCCGATCAGTGTAATCGGAATAGGGTTTAGGGATTCCGATTTTGGGTACATTCCGATCAGGTATTCCGATTAGGTATTACGATTATGTATTCCGATTTGGCATTCCGAAAAGGGACATTCCGATTTGGCACATTCCGAAAAGGGACATTCCGATTTGGTTCATTCCGATTTAGGACTTTCCGATATTTGACATTCCGATTAGGGTTTATTCCGATTTGGGAGATTCCGATCAAGGTTATTCCGATAGGGCTTATTCCGACTGATATTCCGATCACTATTCCGATAACAAAAATTATGCCTTAAAAAATTTCGAACAATCGTGTGTAATTTTGACTTGGAATTTTTGGTTTATCGAGGACATATTTTTGGGGATTTTAACATTGTTTCTCGACTTCAACTCACAACAACAAACACATTTACTTTCTTTCATTGATCGATCAACGTTTGTAAATCTTAACTTATTGAAATGGAGTACACATCTCTTACGGATAAGTCCATCCTCTCGGGTACGGATAATCGTCCACCAATGTTGGTGAAGACTATGTATGAGGAATGGGCTTCCCGAATGGAACTTTATATGTTGAACAAGGAGAATGGACATCTCATTTGGACATCGGTGCTCAATGGACCATTAGATTATGGTAGAGTGACGGAAGGTACAACTACTCGTCCTCGCACAACGGGTGAATTGACTGGAGATATGAAGATTCAAGACAAATGTGATAAGTATGCTACAAACATCATTCTCCAAGCCCTTCCTCCAGATGTCTACAAACTCTTCAGCAAACATAAAGTTGCCAAAGAGTTATGGGATAGAATTCGTGTTCTCATGCAAGGCACCTCGTTAACTAAACAAGAACAAGAGTGTAAGCTTTATGATACTTTTGATAAGTTTGCCTATGTGCCAGGGGAGACTCTTAATGATTACTATCTGAGATTTACCCTATTGTTGAATGAGCTCAATATCTATGGCATGAAAATTCCTACCTTTCAATTGAACACCAAGTATTTGAACACTCTTCCTTCAGAATGGAAAAAATACGTGACGGATGTTAAATTGGCTAAGGACTTGCATAACACCAATGTGGATCAACTTCAAGCTTTTCTTCAACAACACGAATGCCATGTGATCGAGGCTCGGTTGTCTACACCTCAAGCTCATGATCCACTTGCAATGTATGCTTCTCAACAAATCATGGCTTATACTTATCAACAACCATCATACTTGCAGCAACCACCACCACACACCTATCAGCAACCATCTTATCAACCACCAATGATGCCACAGCAAGCATTTCAACAAGGTGTTCATCAACAATCTTTTCCGCAACAACCACCATATCAGACATCACCATCACAAGCCAACACTTCTCCAATGGGCTATACTCCTGAGCAAGGATATTTTCCAATAGAAGCACAACCAGCACAAGATTTCTACTCTAATAAACTTCCACCAATCCAAGCACCGGTCTTTACTCCAAATGATAAGCCAGCTGATGTTCTAAACCATCTCACAGCCTACTTGTCAAAACTTGTTGCAACTAGAGGATTTCCACCAACAAACAATCAGCTTCGCACCTCATCAAATCCTCGACAACAAGCCACTGTTCAAGATGGTCAAGTTACGGTGCAACCTATTCAGGGAAGGCAAAATTCATATGGACCTCCTACAAGGACTGGGAACAATCAAGCTGTGAATTCTCAAGCTAGTGGAAATGGGAGTCCTATCGGTCCAAAAAAGGTTGTGACTTGCTACAATTGCCGAGGACAAGGTCATATGGCTAGGGAATGCACTCAGTCGAAAACAAGGAGGGATGATGCATGGTTTTGTGAGAAGATGTATTTGGTTGATGCTCAGTCTAAGGGGAAGATTTTGGATTCAGAGGAGTTATCATTTCTTGCAGACCTAGGGGTAGCAGATACTGAAGGCATTGCAGTCGTTTCTACTTCTAATGCAGCTTATCAAGAAGATGATCTTGACGCATATGATTCGGATTGTGATGACATTCACTCTGCCCAAGCTGCTCTCGTTGCTAATCTCTCTCACTACGGTTCTGATATCGTCAGTGAGGTACCAACCACATCTAATAATAGTGATGATAACCAACATCAAGTTGGGCATGAAAATGACAACCTCGAACAGCATTCGGGAACTAGTAACTCAAATGATGTGGTACCTAATCCTACACATTTGAGTGAACCTCAACCAAATGCTACGATGGGTATGGAATCTTATGCTCAACATGATTTAGTCATGGTGCCTAAACATATTATTGATCAAATGCATATGGCTCTCAGACAATCCGTAGATACGAATTCCACCCTAACTGCTGAGCTTGCGTTGCATAAAGAAAAGGTCAAAGCTTTTGAAATGGTCCCTCAAGAAGAGAAAATAACATGTTCTGAATTTGACCAATTTCGTTTTGAAAAGATTGAACACTTGAAAGAAATAGAATCATTAAAAGCTAATCTTTCCAATGAATTAAAAGCAAAAGAGTCGGTTGTCAATGATTTTCAGAAACTTAAAATGGATTTCGAAACTCTCGAGTCTAAAAAGTTTGAATCGGAAATTAATGCTACCAAACTTCTTAAATTTAAAGAACAACAGCTTTTAAAACAATACGCTTCCACAGAAAAGGTTCATCTTTTAACTAAATCATTTAAAGAGCTCGAACTTAAACGTCTTCAAGATTTACCACCTAATCCCTGTTATGCAAAACAAGCTCAGGAATATATTCCTGGTCTTTATGACATGACCATAATTGGCAAATCGAAAGAAGCACCTTTTGTTCGTAGTACTGAGGAGACACAGTCACTCGCGGAAGAAACTCATTCTAAAATGCTTTCAAAATTCCATAAGCTTGATTATGATAAGCATAATAAAGATTAATTTTCTAAAAAGACACGTATTCGCTTACAAAAGGAATTAGCTGAACTAACAGTTCTTGTGCCCCCAAGTTTGTCAAATGAAAACCCTCCTAGTACGTCTCCTACACTTGTCAAAACGGATTTAACGAAGTTAATTCCACCGTTAAGTAAGGCGTCCGTTAACTTAAATGCAGTACACCAACACTTAGCCGATTTTGACAAGGTCATTTTGGAACGTACGACGGTTTCGGCCATAACGGAAGGTGAATGGAACTTTGAGCACACTAGAGCTGCGTTCCGAAACGAGATTGTTCCGTTTGTAGACAATGTTAAAGCTTGTCTTAGTACTCTTGATCAAGATTTGCTTTTGGAAATAGAAGAAGTTAGACGTGTTTTCAATGAAATGGATGATGCCTATGAAAATAGTTTACTTGAAATAGAACGGGTTTCACGCCAAAATGATCTGCTTCTGAAGCAAGTGATGTCTCATGATATAGTTTATGTCGGTGTGAATAAAAGTGTTTATAATGATTCTATTGTGCATAATGTTGAATTTGTGGATACTGTGATAGATAGTACTTGTCATGAATCTGACGCTGAATTTTTAAAGCTTCAAGATTCATATTCATCGCTTTCAAAACTTTTTGATGAGATTCAAACACATTGTATTTCGCTTGAATGCAAGCAACAATTTATTCAAGAAATCTTTGAAACGTCATTCGAATGTGTTAATATCGATGATGTAAATTTTGAAAAGAATTTTCGATTGAATTTACAATCAAAACAGCGTCAGCCAAGTGACGATGTTGCTAAATCTTTGCCGATAGAAATAGAGAAATCTAAGGAGCTTAACTGTGTGAACGTACTTGAGGCCGCTGAGAATTTTAAACTTGATCTAGATAATCGAGTTTCCAAGATTTTGTCCAAAGTTGATAACTTAAAACAGAAAAATACACGACTCTTCGATTCAGTAAAGCCCGCATATGTTGATACCACTGCACAGAATCAATCGTTGATTGAACAATTGAATCGAAAGTCGAGGGAAATATCTGATTTGAGGGAACAAATTTGTGATAAGAATCTGGTCTTGGCTGAGTTAAAGGAAACACTTCGTACTCTAAAAGGTAAGAATGTTGTGGATAACGCAGCCACTGTCTCAGCATCGTCCTCTAGTGCAATCAAAAGGAACCTTATAGACGTCACACCATTTAACAAGGTCCCTAGGACTAAACCATCTCAAACTTTGGTCACTAAAGATAAGGCAGAATCAAAACAAGCTTCTAATATTCCCGTGTTGCCTTCTACAGGAGTAAGCACCACTACTAAGGCTCAAAGATCTAAGCTTAAAAGAAACAAGAAGAATGATAGGATCTTGCCCACATCTAGTAGTCATGTGAAGAAGAATGTAGAAGCCCATCCTAGGAATGTTATTTCTGTTTTGAATAAAAAGAATCATGTAGCTAAACCTAAAGGCTCTGCGGTTGTGCAGCGTTCCAAGCCTAGTGTGAATTCTAATTTGAAATGTTGGAATTGCAATGAATGTATGTTTTCTAGTCATCATGATTCTTTCCTTATTGACCATGTGATTGAGATGCATGCCCGGAAAAATGGATTGGAATGGAAACCGACTGGGAAAGTGTTAACCCAAGTTGGTTGGATGTGGCGCCCCACTGGTAGAACTTTCACTATAGTAGGAAATGCGTGCCCTTTAACTAGGATCACTCCCATTACAGCGAAGAAAGCGTGCCCTTTAAGTAGGAGTACCAAGGCTACCAAAACACAAGCGTGTCCTTTAACTAGGAACACCGACACTACTGTAGGAACCAAGTGCCCTTTAAATAGGTCTACTCCCACTGTAGTGCCCGCGAATAATCCAAAACCTAAGAAAATTGGAACAGTAAAACCTGTTAGTGCTAAGACTCACATTAGAAAACGAAGGAAATCTAAGGGTCACAAAAATGTTAGCAATTCTGATAATACTTTATCTGTATCTGCTAACACTCCGGAACTAATAGTTTCCAATGCATTGTCAACTGTTGTTGTTGAAAACAGGTGGTCCAAATTGTTCTCTGGTATTTGGACTCTGGTTGCTCCAAGCATATGACCGGAGATCGCTCTCAGATCAGAATTTTCGTCAGCAAGTTTCTTGGTACGGTTAGATTTGGAAATGATCATATTGCAAAGATAATGGGTTATGGTGAATATCATATTGGGAATGTTATAATTTCGAGAGTGTATTACGTTGAAGGTCTCGGTCACAACTTATTTTCTGTGGGACAATTTTGTGATGCAAACCTAGAAGTTACTTTTCGAGAGCATACCTGCTTCATTCGTAATTTGGAAGGGGTTGATTTATTGAAAGGTACTCGAGGGAATAATTTGTATACCTTGTCTCTACAAGACATGATGGCCGCTTCTCCCGTATGTCTTCTCTCCAAAGCATCAAAGACTAAGTCATGGTTATGGCATCGATGGTTATCTCATCTTAACTTTGACGCTACTAATCATTTGGCGAAAAACGAACTTGTTCGTGGTCTTCCTAAACTATCACTTCACAAGGATCATTTATGTTCCGCGTGTACCATGGGGAAAAACACTAAGACGTCTTACAAACCCAAGACTGAAGACACCAACCAAGAGAAACTTTATCTCTTGCATATGGATCTTTGTGGGCCAATGCGTGTTGAAAGTCTTAGTGGCAAAAAGTACATCCTCGTCATTGTCGATGATTACTATCGGTTTACATAGGTGAAATTTCTGAAAGCAAAAAATGAGGCACCTAAATTCATCATCGGAATTCTCAAGATGATTCAAGTGCGTCTCAACACTACTGTCCGACGCATTCGTACAGATAATGGAACCGAATTTGTGAATCAAATCTTGCGTGATTATTATGAAGAAGTTGGCATATCTCATGAAATATCCGTTGCACGCACTCCACAACAAAACGGTGTCGTTGAAAGGAAAGGCTCCATTATTTACGCAAAGGCTCCATTATTTTTATGGGCAGAAGCAGTATCTACAGTAGTGTACACCCAAAACCGGTCACTAATTCGTAAACGCCATGGTAAAACACCTTATGAGCTTCTCCATGGAAAAGTACCAGATTTATCATATCTTCATGTATTTGGTTCTCTTTGCTATCCAAATAATGATGGTGGAAATTTGGGAAAACTTCAACCAAAGGCTGATATTGGTATTTTCATTGGTTACGCACCCGCAAAGAAGGCATACCGAATCTATAACCGTAACTATCGCATGATTCTCGAAACTATGAATGTTGATTTTGATGAGCTGACAGCAATGGCTTCTGAGCAAAGCAGCTCTGAACCCGCACTTCATGAAATGGGACCCAGTAATATTAATTCTGGTCTTGTCCCAAACAACCCTACTTCATCATCATTTGCACCACCTACTAGGAAGGAATGGGATACGTTGTTTCAACCTTTCTTTGATGAATTCTTTACTCCTCCATGTATTGTTGCTCCAGTACCTGAGGTAATTGCTCCGGTAACCGAAGTTGTCGCTCCAGCAACCGTTGCACAATCAGACACATCTTCACCTACAATTGGTCAAGATATACCTTCAACAAGTAATTCTCAACCAACACATGTTTCAACTACCCATATCATGCCTATTGATGATGAAGAGGATGATGATGATCACAATTTGGAATTCGCTCAAATGCGTGAACTTCCCTTCTTTGGTGTACCAATTCCCGACCCTAATCAAGCCGGGTCGTCCACCTCAAAGGAAGCTCCTTCTACAGTTTACTCCAATCCACGGATTCGTGAACATGACAGCAAGTGGACAAAGGATCATCCTATAGATTCTATTATTGGTGACCCTAATCGTCCGGTATCCACACGAAGTCAGTTACAAGAAAGTGCAATGTTTTGTCACTTTGATGCTTTTCTCACTGATGTTGAACCTAAGACATGGCAACAAGCTTTTACTCAATCATGTTGGATAGAACCTTTGCAAGAAGAACTTAATGAATTTATACGTCTTGAAGTATGGGAACTTGTCCCATGCCCGTATCAAGTGCAGTTACTCACTTTGAAATGGGTTTACAAGGTGAAACTCGACGAGTTAGGCGGAATATTAAAGAACAATGCAAGACTAGTAGCTCGTGGATACAAGCAATTATTAGGCATCGACTTTATGGAATCCTTTGCGCCTGTTGCCCGTTTGGAAGCTATTAGACTATTCCTCGCTTATGCAGCCCACATGAATATGATCCTCTATCAGATGGATGTGAAGACGGCATTTCTTGATGGTGAAATCAAGGAAGAGGTCTATGTTCAACAGCCGGATGGTTTTGTGAATCCTAATTATCCTAATCATGTGTACAAGCTTAAGAAGGCTCTCTATGGGTTGAAGCAAGCTCCACGCGCATGGTATGATCTATTGTCACAATTCCTCATTACTCAAGGCTTCGCTAAAGGCAAGGTGGATCCCACGCTGTTCATTCAAAAACGAGGTAAAGATATGATTATGGTACAAATATATGTTGATGATATTATATTTGCAGCCTCGACCCAAACCTTATCCGATGAGTTTGGGACACTCATGTATTCCAAGTTTAAGATGTCAATGATGGGCAAGGTATCATTCTTCTTAGGTCTTCAGATATCTCAGAGTCCCAGAAGCATCTTAATCAATCAATCCAAGTATGCCCTTGAATCGCATAAGAAGTATAAGATGGAATCTTGCGACCCCGTGGATACTCCAATGGTGGAACGAACTAAGATTGATGAAGATCCACATGGAGTTGTCGTTGATCCGACACTGTATCGTGGAATGATCGGTACTCTTCTGTATATCACAGCTAGTCGACCTGATCTTTAGTTTGCTATATGTATGTGTGCTCGGTATCAAACTCGACCTACTGAGTTACACTTGGCTACTGTGAAACGGATCTTTCGATATCTTAAAGGAACCATTAATCGGGGACTTTGGTATTCGAAGGACTCTTCGATTGCACTTATGGCATATGCAGATGCGGATCACGCGGGTTGTCAAGATACAAGGCGTAGCACGAGTGGAACTTTGCAACTACTAGGAGATCGACTAATCAGTTGGGCATCGAAAAGGCAGAAAAGCGCTGCAATTTCAAGTACGGAAGCAAAATACATAGCTATGTCCGGTTGTTGTGCTCAAATTCTTTGGATGAGATCGCAGTTAACCGACTATGGTCTAGGTTTCAACAAGATTCCAATGTACTGTGACAACAAAAGTGCAATTGCCTTATGCTGCAACAATGTTCAATTCTCCCGGTCAAAGCATATTGACATTCGCTACCACTTCATCAAGGAGCAAGTGGAAAATGGAGTAATCGAGCTTTACTTTGTCCGATCTGAGTATCAATTGGCGGATATTTTAACGAAGGCTTTAGATCGTGCTCGAATTGAATTTTTGGCCGAGAATCTAGGAATGAGAACTTTCTCGCCTGAGACTCTAAAGGAACTGGCAGATGAAGCGAAAGAATAGTGGTGGTAAAACTATTCTCCGTATCCTTGGTGATCATTTGTATATATTGTTTATATTTTTATCCACAAAAGCAAAATATAAAAATATAAAACCATATAAAAACCATAAAAATTGAAAAATTCATAAAAATCCAAAAATATTTTTACTTTATTTTTCAAAGGCATGTCTTTTGGTACGATAATATTTACGACATTAGAAATGTCGATTAATATTGACACGGCGCCATAAATAGAGTTCGTACAAAAGTTGTAAATAGTTCATAAAACATGCCTAAATGGCTTGTAGTTATTTCAGACTGCAACCCGGTTTTCATATTAAAGTCAAGTATTTCTTATGAAAGCTCTGGCTAACAACGGGAATTAATTTTCTCGGGCAAGGTTTACTTTAAAACCTTGTAAGGGATCAAGTTTACTTTATAACTTGGTCTAACACAAATATATGTACGTTTCAGTGCATTTATTTGTTAAAACAAGAGAAGTCTTGTTTTTATGAACCTATCATCTCTACAACCATAGCAATCTACAATTGGTATCTACATACAGCTCTTTCAATAGAACACGGGTCAAAAATTGAGGGGGATCAATTGTCAAGCATTCAGAATCTTCGATGCCGAACGTTCCAAGCTCACTAACTGGTGTCAAGACAACAATACCAATCGTACACGTGGTGTCAAGAGATGACTTCAGATGTGACGAGGCGACCAACATATGCTGACAAGAACCATTTGATCTTATCATATGATGTTCTCATCTATCAGGTCCAACCTTGTCAATTCTTTTCTAATATGGTGAATATGTGATCATGTTACAAATCAGTATCATATCTCATACATTTGGTATCATGAAGATAAAACGGACTTGGATTTTTCTTCCCAAAACCTTTGTTAAACCTTCATTAAATCAATTGATATTAAAAACATCGATTGGGTTAATATTTTTAATATGGGGGAGAAAATATGATTTAATATGGGATATTATCACAAATGGTTTGACTTAATGTGCTGGCTCATCCCGACATATGCGAAATGTTTTCGAATATCGTGGCATATGTTAAGGGGGAGCAAAACGGATTAGAATATCAAAAATGGATTTCATGGTGATTTATACTTACCCAAAACCCATTTATTTCACGACGATGAAGATTGTGGTGACATAAGGATGGTAGGATAGGTTAAGTCCTATGATTTTTCCAAAACCGGAGGAATCTTCCCAAGGACATTCCATAGCTAGAAATAGTAGTCCTTAGGAAAGTTGGAGAAAAGATTATGAATGTAGCTGAATGCCGACCAAGTACTTAAGGTAACACTGGAACAACACAACAAGGTGCTAGTTATGACGTATTGGTAAGCATTGAAGGGGTTGAAGAATGAAAAAGAATTGTAAAGATAAAGGGTGTAAAGAAAGAAGCCCTCCTTACAACTTTAGGCAGAAACCGGGTCAACACATATGCTATTAAGATCATTGTTTAATGATTCTTGATATTGAAGACAGACATCATGGACCCAGTGATGCAATGCATAACCCATCCAAGCTAACTCATATATCTCTTAAAAGATATTTGTTTTATTCACACGGAGACAACGCATTATCTATTGATTTATTCACTTCGAATAAATTGGTATTGAAAAGGTGGCACTCCTCTCCAGCCTCCGATCACTAAAATCCAAAATGCACGATTGAGTCTAGAGCCATTTGAGATCATCAAATATCTCATTGGGACACATTTTTCATTATTCCTTGCTTGTTCACATAATGTGAAAAGTAAGAAAAAATTTAAGAGTCCTACGCAAAATCTTCATGATCTTGCCTGAACATCCGAGTAATACGAAAGTATTTACAATGAAGATGGAAATCCTTCTTGAGCGAATATCAAAAAGCTCATGGTAGGTGACTTGTGCGATTCTTTATGAATCAAACTTGTGATAACTGGAAAGCAACAGTGGTTTAATTCTTAATTGAATTTAAACATGTTCCAGGCCTCTACGCAATATCTCAGTGATCTTGCCAGAACACTCAGAGTGATACCTTAGTTTTCACGGTGATGAGTGGAAATCCTTCTAGTGTTAACCTCAAACAGCACTTGGTAGGTAACTTGCAAGATTCTATACGAATCAAGCTCGTGACAACTGGAAAGCAACGATGGTGCGATTCTTTAATGAATCAAACTTGTTCCAGGAATCAGAATTGACGGCTTCAATCATACGGATAATTTTATCCAAATGATTCACTCTATACGTTCGCAGTCAGCTTTGGACGGTCGAGTAAAGAGAACGGGTTTACCCGTGAAATCTTGTCAAGGAGATTTTCAATTAAATCTACCTGTCACAAGTACGATATTTATATCGTCCAACAGTCTTCACCGACCAGAGGTAAAATGCTACCGAATTAGAATGAAATGTTCAAAGCCATTTCGTTCGTGTCTACTTATGTTGCGGCATTTGAAGACGGTGGCGTTGCGGGATCCAAGAAGAAGTCGTCCCCGCATGCTTATACTTTATGCACTTAATACCTCATCTAATTCAAGAAAGCCTAAAAGTTAAGTCTTCCGCTGTATCGAACTCTGAAGCTTTCAAGAATTACAAAGGTATAAGTATGTGGGACGTGAGGTCACGAAGAGGCAAAGATCACAAGTGATGGATGCACAAGATCAAGGCAAGAGATTAATGCTCAAGATTGATATCAATGATCACATCAGCATGTTTACCAGAAAAGAAAAAGAAAAAGAAAGACGAAGACTACGAGCTCAAGATAAGCATAGTATGCTAGGTTTATCTTATTATTGTAACTTGGGTAATGCCCTTGTTTGGAGTGACCTCCCTTAGGGGGAGATTGTTGGAAATACGTTTTACGTATTAAGAAGGATCGGTCACTCCAACAATAGTCCATGTAATAGCTCGTAGTTTAGTTACTTATCTTTATTCAACAAACAAACCAAAGCCTAGCCTACAACATGTGTAGGCCGGCCCAAATGTAAGCCCAAGCCCATGTCAAGGGCTTGGGTATATAAACCTTCTCCTTAGATGGAGAGGGAGTGTGGTTATTCATTTTTCACATAGAAAACATAACTTTCTCTCTCTAAGTGTGTGTAATCCACCATCTCTCTATCTCTTTCTCTCTCTAAAACATAAGCATAGATTTACATATCCTACATAAATGATTTGAGATTAATATTGAGAAAGAAGGGATGAGAAAATAGAATGACGGATACGTGAAAATTATTACTACGACGACTAATTTAAAAACCGTAAAAAGTGCTAAAATAAAAATTAATTCTAAAAATTCCCAAAAAAATTACCAAAAATCAAATTAAATAAACTAAGAGTTTTCAAATGATCAAAACTTTTTCAAACCTTTTAATAAATTAAATATTATTTTTTAAATGCTAATTAAAGCCTTAAAAATACAATTAATTATTAAAAATCCCAAATAAAGATTTTTCACTTTGTAAACCTCTTAAATGATTTAAAAAGACTAAAAACTATTTTATAAATTACGAAACTAAGGAAAACTATTTTTAAAGATTAAAAACTATTAAAATATTGAAATAATTCAAAAAATTAAGAAAATTATGCTAAAATTAATCTAAGAGTTTTAAAAATCCTATTTTAATGTATATGACCTAAGAAAAATATAAAAGTTGAATAAATGTGAAAAATGACATTTAATATTAAAATATTATTAAAAATCTAAAAATCATAAAAAAATTCTAAAAACTTGCAAACTAGTTTATTTTAACCTAAATAATCAGAAAATGAAAATGAAATTACCAAAATACCCCTAATGGGCCCCCAAATAGGTTAAAAACAAAAACAGTGCACTTAAATGGGCTTTTTGGCCAAATAAGATCAAACTCAACCAAATAAGCTGAAAATAACTAGTCTGACTCAAAATTTTAATTTTAAGCATAAAAGTCTAAAGGCCCAAAAGCTGAAAATATGCTTATCACAGCTTAATAACTCAACAGCTTATTCTTAATGGGCTTTTTGGCCCATTAAGCTATAAGCCAATGCCATAAGCTCTAATTAAACACACAACATCTTATTGAGATTCTAAACCAATTTGCAAAAAGAAATTTTGAAAAGCTCAAGTAATAAGCTAGAACATTGAAAAAAAATTTTCACTAAATGACAAAATAGTCAAGTTTGAGTTCTAGAGGGTTTCAAAAGCTGATTCTTTTTGCAAAAGCTCACAAATAGCTTAACTAAGAATAATCAATAAGAAAAATCACAAAAAGCCAAGTAGAATAAGCTGTGGAAGCCAATAAGCTGGCTGAAAAGGCAAAATAAGCTAGTTTCCTAGCAAAAGCTTAACCAAAAGACTTGTAACTTCTCAAATATGATATTAAGCTGAGAAAAATGACACCTATCACAAAAACCAAGTTGTTGCATGTACCAATAAGCAGTTCTGAAAAATAAGCCAAATTGTGCTTATTTGACCAAAAGTCAAATTCTACGAAATGTTACCAAATGATCAGGGATTGATTATAAGCTTGTTTTAAGCAACTTTTATGAAGAACTCAAGGCCGAGCCCTTGTGAATCTAGTGGTCAGTTAACCAAAACTTGACAGATTTTGGCAAATTCAAGCCAATAAGCCAGTTGGCTTATAAGCCAACAAATAAGCAAACAAAATAGCAAGAAGAACTCACAAGCAGCACAATAACAAGATTCAAGCAGTTAAACAACAAGGCATACAAATGCAAGCCTAAATAGAGGTGGTCACTTTGCTGATGCAAATGACCACTTAAGGCAACTTTGATAAGCTCTAGCACCCACAATAAGCCACCAAAATCAAAAAACAGATATTGCACAGATAGCTTATCACCTAAACTCTTCCCAAACCAAATTTCAGACCCAGATCCAACAAACAAAGATTTTATTGGATCTGATGTGTTTGATCAATTTCAAACCAATATTTTCAAATTTTTCCAAAACTTTGAAATCCTTTTCGAAACCTTTTGAGACTTAACCAAGGACCAAAACCAGTGACAAATGACTTGTTTAGACTATACAAACCCTAAGAACCAAGGGCACAAGGCCACAAGGCCTTATGATCCCAAAAACCAAACAACCTTGTTTTAGCCCCTTTTCAAACAAACTTTTGATTCCAACACACAACCTACTAATTTTCTGATTCGAATATCTTACCTAGGTGACAACTAACAGATACAAACAATAAAACACAAGCATGATGAGATGGCATTTATACATGATCTCATCGTTCTTTTCGGGCTTTAAATGCATAAAAATGTCATAAAAAACCATATATATGCTTGTGTTTGTTTACTTGTGTATTTTAGGTATGGATATCGTGAAAAAGACAAAAGATCACAAGTTACAAGGAAAAACGGACACGAGAAACGAAGCCGTATAAAGAACCGGGCCCTAATCATGGAATTTTCAAAAAATACCCTTGAAGACTTGAAGACAAACAAGATTGATCCTCATTTATTGAAGAACTGACACTTAAAACCCTTGTATATTAATAATTACAAGTTTGGTCCCTTAAGTTTGTCAAAATTACACAAAAGGTCCTTCAACTTTGAAGAAATGACAAGATTAGTCCCTCAACAAATCAAAATTGCCAATAATGGTCCCTCATGAAGTCAAAGATACAATGAAGACCTTTGAAGATCAAGAAAGTCCAAAATCAGTCCTTGAAATATCTCAAAATGGCAAATATAACCCTTGAAACACTTTTTAATAAGTTTTGTGCCAAAATTGCCAAGTGGTGAAAGTTGTTACAAGTATAATTGGGCGCTGACAGACTTTTATATCCAAATGACAAAAGAAAGGAAAGAGAAGGGCTAATGTTGTGCATATGAAACATTTAAACACAATATTGCGCCAAACAACTTCCCACTCCACCAAAACCGGATCAAAATGTTTACTATTCACCCCAAGAACCCAGTTACCACTTCACTTAAAACAAAGGGTAAAAACAAATTACCCAGGCACACGTTTGATTCACATGTGCAGAAACCTATCCCACACACAAAACCCTCATCTCCACTCACCAATAGGCCCCACCATTCAAACCCGTCCACCAATCAAAACACAAGTTGAGCTCCAAGCTTAGCCATGTGTCAAGATCAACAGCTGACACTCATTGCTTCATCACAAAGCTATTTTA
This sequence comes from Glebionis coronaria, assembly GCA_025667525.1. Lineage (NCBI taxonomy): Eukaryota > Viridiplantae > Streptophyta > Magnoliopsida > Asterales > Asteraceae > Glebionis > Glebionis coronaria. The sequence continues at coordinate 297,027,199 of CM046876.1, read as the reverse complement.
AACGGTTTGGATGCATTTTGGATAGCTCACACCAAGAAAACGTCTAGAAGACCAAGGGCATTATAGAGAAATCACATCTAGGGTTTGTGAATAGTGTTTAGCCAGGCATTTGCCTATAAAAGGAGACCTCAACATGTGAGAGTCCCTTGGTTCCAGTTTTAGGCTATCAATCTTTGTAATTCCTTTTTAAGTAATAAAATTTGATTTTCAGAATTTTGAGAAATCTTGTTCTTGTTTATTAAAAGTTGGTGTTGGAATAGCCTAATTCTGAGTTCCATTTATATGATTGAAGGTATTTGAGGCAAGGTTTTAGTTGATAAAGCTTGGGTTTCAAAAATCAGAAAGTGCTTGTTTATTTGATCTCACCTTATTGTTTGTTCATCTTAGCAGCATTGGAAGCTGGTACTTGTTCTGCTAGTACCTCAGCTCAAACAATCCAGGGCCTGGATGTAGGTCTTGGAGGTTTCCACCTTTCTCCTTTTTCAATTTCTCTTTTATTTTCTGAATTTTAGGTGAATTTGCATGTTTATGGTTGAATCTGTGTTATTGTGGTTGATTATTGTTGATTTGGCTTTGTTTGATGTTATTGATGTGTTATTGATCTGATTTGTGGGTTGAATCTTCATAAGCCTTTAAAAATTTGTGAAATCAAGTTTTAAAAGGGTGTTTGGGATTACTGCATAAGTTGGATTTGTGGCTTGTTAAGTGTTTGTTTGTTGTATGCAAGTATTGGTATCTGTTATTTGGGTGCATATGTTCATCTGTTTGCAGGTTTTGTGGGTTTGAACACATTGATTCTTGAATTGGCTATAAAATCTTAATAACTTGGTAAAATTGGATAGGATTTTGAGGACACCTAGATCTAGGCTTAGTCTAGGGCTAACAAGTGCTAAATCATAGTTAATCACACCAGGGTAGAAGGATTTAAGGCTTGAAATTGGATCAAGTGTCAAGTATATCAGCAAACTGTTTCTGCATATTGTTCATTGTTCATCAGTAACTTCTAGTGCTTTGATCTTGCTATTTCCTTTGATTCAGTGTTTGATTCTTGTTGCTTTGTGTTTATTGCTAGTTTATATAGCGTGTGTATGCATCTGGTTAAGTTTGGTTGGCTTATTTTGCTTAAATCTGCTTATTAAGTGCTTAACTGCTTATTTGCATATTTGGAGCATATCAGTGGACTGTTTGGCTTATTGTGGCTTATTGTGTGGATCATTTTGTGATTTTATTGTTGCTATTGACTCCTTGTGATTCACTGATCACAAGGGTGCCTTTGTTTCCAATTGAATCAAACCAGAACTCTCAAATAAGCTTGGTCAATTCGTCAAAGAGGTGGGAACTCCTTTCCCCTGCTGGTTGCCACTGATAGTGCAATTTTGGTGTCAGCTTATCAATAAGCTATAATAGCTTATTCCAACCTGCAACAACTTTGTTTTGTAATAGGTGCTCATATTTTGACCCATTTGTTCATACTGGAGCATTTGGGTGGTTGACTTTAAGGTTTGACTAGAAAACCAACTCCTTTGACTTTTACATAAGTTCATTTGTGCTTATTCTGGCTTATTGGTTGTGCTTATCGGATTTTTGTTGATTGATATTGCTTATTGAGTCCATTTGAAAGCTTTTGCAAGTTGAATCAAGTCCTGAGGTGCATTATTTCTCAAAAACGACTATTTTGTCGTTTTGTGGATTTTTGCTTTTCTATTTTCTGGCTTATTGAGTGAGCTTATTGGAAATTTCTTTTGACAGATCTCTTAAGCATCCTAAAAGAGGGTTGTGTGTCAAATTAGAGCTTATGGCATTAGCTTATGGCTTAATGGGTTGAAAAGCCCAATAAGAATAAGCTTTGTGTTCAATAAGCTGTGATAAGCACATTTTCAGCTTTTGGGCCTTTAGAGTTTTGTTCTTAGAATTGAATTTTAAGTCAGATAGAGTTTTTCCAAGTCAATTGGGCCAAGTTTGACTTTTTGGGCTCAAAAGCCCATTTAGGTTGACTGTTTTTAGATTTGGCCCATTTGAGGGCCCAATAGGGGTATTTTGGTAATTTCACTTTGATTTTCTGATTATTTAGGTTAAAATAAACTAGTTTGCAAGTTTTTAGAATTTTTTATAATTTTTGGATTTTTAATATTATTTTATTATTATTTTTAAATTTTCACTTTTTCCAACTTTTTACATTTTTCTTAGGTTTAATACATTAAAATAGGAATTTAGCAACTTTTAGAATAATTTTATCTCTTTTAGATTAATTTTTATAATTATTTTAAGTTTTAATAGTTTTTAAATCATTTTAAATAGTTTTTATTAGTTTTAAAATTTCTAAAAATAGTTTTTAATCTTTTTAGGTCATTTTAGAGGTTTATCAATTGAAAAATCTTTATTTGGGCTTTTTGATAATTTATTTGATTTTTAGGGCTTTAATTAGCATTTAAAAATTGAATATTTAATTATTTAAAAGGTTTGAAAAAGTTTTGATCATTGGTAAACTCTTAGTTTATTATTTTTGATTTTTGGTGAATTTTTGGTAATTTTAGAATTTATTTTTATTTTTGTGGTTTTTAAGGTTCTACGTTTTAACTTTCTAGTAGTGATTTTTTTTGTTAATTTTTTATTTTTACGTCTTCGTCATTTTCTCTTCTAATCCCCTTCTAAACCAAATATTAATCTCAAATCTTGTACATCTTAGTCACACACATATACCTCCTTGGGAAACGAACTTTCATCACCATTAAGGGTCATTAACACTTGATTTTTCCTAAAGTCATTTGTTTGATACTTACCACTTTTACGCCTTTTTCCTAAAGGGTGTAACTATACCGCAATCAATTTTGGCGTCGCCGCCGGGGAGGTGTGTCGTGATTAATTTGCATTGTTGTTTTTAATATTAACCAAAATAGTATTTGTATTAGTAGAACTCTACTAATACGTATTATCGGTTTTCTTGGTTTTTCTTGTACAAATATTATTACTATATTGTATTAAGTATCACAATAAATTTACAATATCTCCAAAAGTGTGAAAACACAACCTTAATTGGGATTTCATCACTCAATTATTGTATTCGAATCTCAAACAAAAAGAAAAAGGCAAAAATAGATAAATACTTTCGTGAAGCTCGATTTGGAAAGATACAAACGATAAGGTGGGTATAAGGCGGGTATTATAAAATATACCCTAAGGAAAAAGGCTCTTAAGTGCTTCGCGCTGCCTCGTTTCCCCGCTTGCTTGTGAGTATTTTGAGATTGAAGGCTAATCGAGGGTTTTGCCGCCCAAAGTATTATTACGTATAATATATTTGCTTGGTTTCTTTGTGATTAAACCCTCTTGAACAATTTGGTTTTCACCAAAGTTCTAAAGTCATTCGAAGGCGTTCACTCCACGTGATCGTTTTCATTCCTTTGAGGCTTCTTTAATCAAGATTTTGATTCGAGGAGAGATTTTGTAGATTGTTGTCTACGAAGATACACCCAAATCCAAAAAAATTAAATATCATCAAAAACACAAAAAAATTGAAAATTCACAAAACACCCAAAAAGAATCTTCTTTGCTCACCTCCCATTCTTCGTGAAGTTTATGATCACTCGTAATCAAGCAAAACGAGCTCGTAAACGACTTCAAAAGCAAGCCAATCAAGAGACGTTGATTGTTGAAGAACCTCCAATTGTTGAACCTATTGTAGAACAAGAAGTCGTCATGGGTAATCGTACTATGATGGAGTTGCTACAAGCACCCACCGAGGGTTTTGGAGAGGCTATTGTGATTCCCGCCATCCTTGCGGAGAATTTCGAAATTAAGACGGGTTTAATGTCGATGTTTCAAGCAAATAAGTTTAGAGGTCACGAGAAAGACAACCCACATTACCATATTAGGAATTTCAACCGTCTCACCGCCACTAGCAAGTTTAAGGATGTTCCACATAACGCCATTAAGATGATGTTGTTTCCATACTCGTTGGATGGACCCGCACAAATTTGGCTCGAGAAAGAACCGCCAAATTCGATTTTGACATGGGCCGATCTCGTTTCTAAGTTTGTGAACAAGTTTTTTCCACCATCTAAAACAACACACTTAAAAAATGAGATTTCACGATTTGTGCAAAGAAATAATGAAAGTTTTTTAATGGCATGGGAACTATTTAAAGAGATGTTACATGAATGTCCACACCATGATTTTACGGAATTGCATCAAGTGGATACTTTTTATAATGGGCTTAATGATCATGAACGAGATTATTTGAATGCCGCCGTGGGTGGTAATTTTTTGTGCAAGACGACAAATGAGGCTTTACAAATCATTGAAAATAGATCTAAGGTTTATAACCCTCGTAACACACCGAGTGTTGCCAATATGGGTTCGTCATCTTCGTCACAATCGTCTCGTAGCATTAACGCCTTGCATGATGAAGCGAATGAGGAAAATCGGTTTTTTGATAGATTTGCTAATCTAATATCCCATTGGAAGGCTCAAGAAGCTTCCAATTCCGCTTCGGTTAAAGAGGTTGCTAAGAGTTGTTTATCTTGTGTGGGAGCTCATGATCTTTCCGAGTGTATTACCGCGGATGGTAACACTTCAAGTGCTTATGTAGCAACGGGAACTTACAACCAAAACGGTCAAGGTTCCCGTCCAAATCAAGCTCCACCCAATCAAAATGTTAACAATTATCGAAACAACAACCAAGGTAATTGTGACAATCCTAGGTTTTGGGTTTGTCACTTGGTCTTACTTTTAGGTAATTTTATGTGTGCTTACTTGAATTGTGTGTTTACGTGTTTATTTTGTGTGAACGAGGTTGGTGTGGTTATCGTTTATGAGTATAGAGTACTCATAAGTAAATCGAGGAATGGTTATTTCATGTTCATGAGCTCACAAGTGGTGACTATGAAATGAAAATGGTGATATTGTGGTGTTTACGTATACGTATAAGTATTATAGTAGTAGTATTTTTTTTAGGATTTACGGTTTAGCATTTAGAGGTATCGGGTGAGGTAACTATACATATGAATATTTTTCTTGATGGTTTTAAGTCATTTAGGACTTAGTTATAAAGTTTATTTCAAAATTTGAGATTTTTTATAAAAGTGTATATTTTACGTCTTTTACGGTAAAACGCGTAAAAACTGACTAGTTTTACGGTTTTGGGGTTTTGGAGGCTTTAAGAGCTGAAATAAATTAAGGAAAATTAAGGTAATATTATTAATACATATATTAATAATAAAAAGAGAAAAAAAACGAAAATTAAGGGGGTGTTAGTCGGTTTGGAAAAAAAGAAAAGAAGGAAAAAAAAGAAAAAAAGAGGAAAAAGGAAAGTTGGGTTTGGGTTGGACAAGGATTCACCCACACCCTATATATTATATTATTTACTACCAAAAGAACATAATTAAATCCCTGGAGATTAATGGTCGACGGTTTTTGGGAGAGTTTTTAGGGTTTCATAGTTTTTTTCTTCTTCCATTAATTTAAAGGTAAAACCTTCAAATCCCTTTTTAATTAAATTGTTTTTATGTTTATTTAATCATCTATTGATGGATTAGGGTTAGGGTTTAATATAAAAACAGTAAATTAATGTTGTATTAATCATAATATGATGATCACATAAATTAGGGCTTGTAATTAGAGGGATTAGGGTTAATTAATGAGGTTGATTTTGTTAAAGCCGTTTTTAAAAACTGGGCAGAATTTTGGGTCATTGTTTTGATCATATAGGGAGCTCTACAAACTTTTATCTTACGATCCACGTACCCCTGAAAAGGTATTTTAAGTGGCTTTCCAATGCAAGAAACTAGAACTAAATTGGAGGTCGGGAAGTGGGTCAAAAATAGGTTACAACAGTCGGAGGTCAAAACAGTTTTGAATTCAGCCTGTTTTCTTTTTAAGTTTTGGGTTGTTTGGGGTACTTAGGGTTGCATTGGGATCTTCTCACGAACATGAGAGATGGTTTATATATTGTAATAATGATCTGCACTTGGGCTAAGATTGTGGTTTAGGGTAAGACCCTCTAATGGTAATGAACTTTTCATACGTTTAAAATCAGGAAAACTGGAATGACAAAAGTATATATATATATATCAGGGCCTTAACAGTAGCTTTAAGGTTAGGGCAAGTGGGAGGTGTTATCCAACATATGTAAAGGTATGAATATTCCTTTTACAGAAACCATGGGTATGTTTAAGTGGACGTTTGACTTAAAGTTTTGAGACCTAAAACTGGGACTGTTTTGTGTAAAATTGTGAACGGGATAGCTATTAAACTTAACCAAGTTAAGGACTTGTTAGGGAAGGGTAATGGGGTGTTTAGAGTTATAAATGGGGTATTTATATGAGAGGAGGTTAGATGTCCATCATAGGTTGATGAACCATTTTAGAGGTTGGTTCATGTATTGATTTATGTGTTTTTGGATTATTAGCTTGGGGCTAGAGCAAGGACTTTGGAGAAGCAATCAGGTGAGATCATAGTCCCATTTTACTACGTTTTTAAATGTTTTTTTTCCAGTATGGGATGGAGATGACACTTGTAATGTTCTTTAACATGATTTAGTACTATGTTATAAAATGTGTGGACATAAATGTGTTATTGTGTGACTTGCGTGCTTATGTGTTCTCATATGTGCTTTGGTACGTGTTCTGCTATGTGAATCTTGTTTGGATTGTGATTGGCTTTGGTACATAGATGTATGGGCGTCTATGGGACCAGTTGTGATGTGTGTGGAGCGTGGGGCACGATCCGTCCTGAGTACTTGTGCATCGTCTCTTCGGAGGCAAGATATCTCGACGGGGATATAGTTCATCTTCCACAGGTGGTGTGGGAAAGATCCGGATAGTGTGGTGTGTGTTCTTGTGCGTGTGACGGGATACTTCTTGATTGTTATAATGTGCTTTGTGAATTGTAGATGTGGTTGGTACTTGGCTTGAGTTTTGTTGTGGATGCATGTAGCATGATTATCACATTATGGTCCATTACTATAAATTGTTTTTCTTCAACTTATTTACAGCGGATGTCAAGGTTTCTTATGATGTTCTAGATAACTTAAACCTATGTTCTCACCAACTTTATGTTGACAGATTTTAGTGTCATTTTCAGGTGAGGTAGTTGTGCAAGATGATGTTAGAAGTGGCTAGAGTATAGAGGCTGCTAGGATTGCATTCGGAGGAATCCACTTTCCTCTTAGATTTTACTTTGTGTTTTGATTAAGTGAACTTTGTGGTACCTATATGTTTGATGTTTGTTTATTTGTATGTCTTTGGTAAGAGGTAGGCCTGTTACCTACTTACCTAGACGCCTGCATTGTTGAGATATTGTCATGACATTTGTGTCGCCATCTATGATATTTCAATTTCATTTAGTTCTCTCTATAGACACGCTGTTGTTGTGATGATATCCATACGTCGCGCCCCATATTCCTCCATGGTGGGGTGTGACTGAATGGTATCAGAGACAATGGTTATAGAGAATTAGGTTTCCTAGTCGTGTAGCCTAGTCTATAGCTTAAGGGTCCCTGCATATAGGCGTCATAGGAGTATGTGTGCATTTTATAGTAGTTGATGTGTTTGAATATTATTTTCGCAGAATTTGTTTGGTTATGAACTACTATGGTTCATACTTAACTACATGTTATTTTCTTTACGAGTTTTGATTAGTGCGGGTGGAACCATGGTCGTATACGCTAGTCATTGTTGGATTTCGCTTTATTATGTTTTCATGTTCTTTATATATTTTGAATTTTGTCTATGCTGGTTCAGCTGGACTACGAGTTTATGTGTTTCGTGCATTGGCTATGTTATTTTAATACATGGGGTTTTGGATCTTATCTTTTGTGGTTATGTGCTTGTGAGTTGTTGGATTATGTGTTATGTGTAGTATTAATTTCTTATAAGTGTCATCATAGGAGGGAGTACATTGGTGAAAGGGAACATGTATAATTATGGAGGCCTACATAATTATATATGTGCCACAACACCACTGGACTTTCAAGTATGATTGCATGAAAGAGAGTTAATACATGCTTGTATAGTATATGTTGGATGGATTTGAGTGTATGTACGCTTATGCCTATGTATGTAAAATTATTTTCTACTTACCGGTTGTATTCTTGGGATGGTTGCTAGCTCGTTTCTCTTTGAGATGTTCAACTTCTGTAGTAGCGCATTTCTCGGGTCCTCATTTCACGTGTTTGTTTGTACGGTACTTTTGGCGTGAAGGATTTTGAGATGGTGGAGATTTCTTTTTGGGGTAACGATGTCTTTTGTTTCGAGTTATACATGGTAAAAAAAAGAACTTGCAAATTGAAAAAAATGTTGTTGGTAGTCGATGAAATAAGGAAGTGTCGGGATCATGTTTCAAATAAGGTGGAATATAAAATCTTTAACATATAAGCATGACTCGGTTATTTTAAAATATTTTGGTTTTGATCACCTAAAGTTATTGTTCTTAAGTTAAAAATTTTGTTCTTATTTAGTGAAATATGTTAAAATCATGTAATTAATAGAGTTTTAATTTTCTGGAATTAAAATAAATTAGGTTCTAGTTTTGGTAATTAATGGGGGGTTTTAGGGTTTAAAAATCGTTTTTTAGGTATAAATCGGAGTAGGCAGATTTTGAGAAAAATCGTTTTGGTCATAACTTATTCGTTTTGAAAGGTTTTTGGGTGATTCAAAAGCCTAAAATTATGTACTCGGAACATACTTTTCAAATTATGTACTCGGAACATACTTTTCAAATATTCAGAAAGTTTCGTAATTGGAAGTCAGTAGCTTGGTCGAATTAATTGTACAAGTGTTGAGTTCAAGGTTAATTTTCGGACAACATGGTTTAAACTCGTGTTTTGGGTATATTTCGGTAATGAACACTTGGAGGGTTAACATAGAAATGAGTTGGGAAGGAATTTGAGAGTTCCTTAGACCTTATTATACGTGGTTATATTTTGATGAGTTTTGATTTATGATTTTGATAAGTTTCCTCGCGGACGGTTAAGGCTCATGTGTTGTTGGTTGAGATTATTTTCGTGTAAACTGAGTTCACGTTTGAACGTGAAGGTTTTATCAAGGATATGTATCCTCGTTTGTTTGCTGAGAATAAGTTTGAGTTTGGGAGTAAATCTCGGGACGAGATTTCTATTAGGAGGGAGTGATGTGACAACCCTAGGTTTTGGGTTTGTCACTTGGTCTTACTTTTAGGTTATTTTATGTGTGCTTACTTGAATTGTGTGTTTACGTGTTTATTTTGTGTGAACGAGGTTGGTGTGGTTATCGTTTATGAGTATAGAGTACTCATAAGTAAATCGAGGAACGGTTATTTCATGTTCATGAGCTCACAAGTGGTGACTATGAAATGAAAATGGTGATATTGTGGTGTTTACGTATACGTATAAGTATTATAGTAGTAGTATTTTTTTTAGGATTTACGGTTTAGCATTTAGAGGTCTCGGGTGAGGTAATTATCCATATGAATATTTTTCGGGATGGTATTAAGTCATTTAGGACTTAGTTATAAAGTTTATTTCAAAATTTGAGATTTTTTATAAAAGTGTATATTTTACGTCTTTTACGGTAAAACGCGTAAAAACTGACTAGTTTTACGGTTTTGGGGTTTTGGAGGCTTTAAGAGCTGAAATAAATTAAGGAAAATTAAGGTAATATTATTAATACATATATTAATAATAAAAAGAGAAAAAAAACGAAAATTAAGGGGGTGTTAGTCGGTTTGGAAAAAAAGAAAAGAAGGAAAAAAAAGAAAAAAAGAGGAAAAAGGAAAGTTGGGTTTGGGTTGGATAAGGATTCACCCACACCCTATATATTATATTATTTACTACCAAAAGAACATAATTAAATCCCTGGAGATTAATGGTCGACGGTTTTTGGGAGAGTTTTTAGGGTTTCATAGTTTTTTTCTTCTTCCATTAATTTAAAGGTAAAACCTTCAAATCCCTTTTTAATTAAATTGTTTTTATGTTTATTTAATCATCTATTGATGGATTAGGGTTAGGGTTTAATATAAAAACAGTAAATTAATGTTGTATTAATCATAATATGATGATCACATAAATTAGGGCTTGTAATTAGAGGTATTAGGGTTAATTAATGAGGTTGATTTTGTTAAACCCGTTTTTAAAAACTGGGCAGAATTTTGGGTCATTGTTTTGATCATATAGGGAGCTCTACAAACTTTTATCTTACGATCCACATACCCCTGAAAAGGTATTTGAAGTGGCTTTCCAATGCAAGAAACTAGAACTAAATTGGAGGTCGGGAAGTGGGTCAAAAACAGGTTACAACAGTCGGAGGTCAAAACAGTTTTGAATTCAGCCTGTTTTCTTTTTAAGTTTTGGGTTGTTTGGGGTACTTAGGGTTGCATTGGGATCTTCTCACGAACATGAGAGATGGTTTATATATTGTAATAAGGATCTGCACTTGGGCTAAGATTGTGGTTTAGGGTAAGACCCTCTAATGGTAATGAACTTTTCATACGTTTAAAATCAGGAAAACTGGAATGACAAAAGTATATATATATATATATCAGGGCCTTAACAGTAGCTTTATGGTTAGGGCAAGTGGGAGGTGTTAGCCAACATATGTAAGGGTATGAATATTCCTTTTACAGAAACCATGGGTATGTTTAAGTGGACGTTTGACTTAAAGTTTTGAGACCTAAAACTGGGACTGTTTTGTGTAAAATTGTGAACGGGATAGCTATTAAACTTAACCAAGTTAAGGACTTGTTAGGGAAGGGTAATGGGGTGTTTAGAGTTATAAATGGGGTATTTATATGAGAGGAGGTTAGATGTCCATCATAGGTTGATGAACCATTTTAGAGGTTGGTTCATGTATTGATTTATGTGTTTTTGGATTATTAGCTTGGGGCTAGAGCAAGGACTTTGGAGAAGCAAACAGGTGAGATCATAGTCCCATTTTACTACGTTTGTAAATGTTTTTTTTCCAGTATGGGATGGAGATGAAACTTGTAATGTTCTTTAACATGATTTAGTACTATGTTATAAAATGTGTGGACATAAATGTGTTATTGTGTGACTTGCGTGCTTATGTGTTCTCATATGTGCTTTGGTACGTGTTCTGCTATGTGAATCTTGTTTGGATTGTGATTGGCTTTGGTACATAGATGTATGGGCGTCTATGGGACCAGTTGTGATGTGTGTGGAGCGTGGGGCACGATCCGTCCTGAGTACTTGTGCATCGTCTCTTCGGAGGCAAGATATCTCGACAGGGATATAGTTCATCTTCCACAGGTGGTGTGGGAAAGATCCGGATAGTGTGGTGTGTGTTCTTGTGCGTGTGACGGGATACTTCTTGATTGTTATAATGTGCTTTGTGAATTGTAGATGTGGTTGGTACTTGGCTTGAGTTTTGTTGTGGATGCATGTAGCATGATTATCACATTATGGTCCATTACTATAAATTGTTTTTCTTCAACTTATTTACAGCGGATGTCAAGGTTTCTTATGATGTTCTAGATAACTTAAACCTATGTTCTCACCAACTTTATGTTGACAGATTTTAGTGTCATTTTCAGGTGAGGTAGTTGTGCAAGATGATGTTAGAAGTGGCTAGAGTATAGAGGCTGCTAGGATTGCATTCGGAGGAATCCCCTTTCCTCTTAGATTTTACTTTGTGTTTTGATTAAGTGAACTTTGTGGTACCTATATGTTTGATGTTTGTTTATTTGTATGTCTTTGGTAAGAGGTAGGCCTGTTACCTACTTACCTAGACGCCTGCATTGTTGAGATATTGTCACGACATTTGTGTCGCCATCTATGATATTTCAATTTCATTTAGTTCTCTCTATAGACACGCTGTTGTTGTGATGATATCCATACGTCGCGCCCCATATTCCGCCATGGTGGGGTGTGACAGTAATTACCAAGGCAACACACGCAATTACAACAAGGGGAATTATCAAAGTGGGAATGGAAAAATTTCTAATCAAAATCAAAACCGTGATTTTCAAAACACTACACAAGGTTTTCAAAATGCTCACACTAAAAATTTGCAAGGAGAATTTTTGGATTATGCAAAAGCAAATGATGCTAAATTTGATAACATGGAACGTGAGATGATTAGCTTAAGATCGGAGTTGAAAAACGAGATAAAAAATGAACTTGCTAATGAACTTAAAACTCATGCAAACAAAATGGAAGGAAACGTCCAACGTCTACAACAAAATCAACAAAAGATGGAATTAGGACAACATGAGATTAAGCAAGAGTTATTAAAAGCGGATGCTAGGCAATCAAAGTTTGAGGACCCAATGGCTAAGATGTTTGAAGCAATCATGTGTAAACCCTCTTCCTCGGGTGGTCTTCCTAGTGATACCATTAACAACCCGAGGGGAGAAATGAAGGTTATTACTACACGAAGTGGTAAAACTTTCAAGGAACCAATCTATCGTCCAAGTACTTCTAAGGAGAAGGAAATCGAGAAAGAACCCGAGGTGATGGTCGAAAAGGAGCACATTACAATCCCACGAAGTACCGCTCAAACCACACCTACGGTTGAACCAATACCAATTGTGGAACCCGAGTTTCCAAGGCCATTGCCTAATGACCAACCCACACCACCTTTACCTTACCCTTCGAGACGTAACAAAGAGAAAGCACAAGAACATAACAATTATCAATTTGAGCTATTTATGAAAATGTTTCGTGATCTACATTTTAACATAAGTTTTGCCGATGCTTTAATCATGATGCCTCGATTCGCCGCAAACTTCAAAAGTATGCTAAACAACAAAGAGAAGTTACAACAATCGTCTAGTTGTTCATCGGTTTTTCTTAGCCGCATACCACAAAAAGTCAGTGATCCCGGTAAATTTTTGATTCCGTGTGCTATTCAAGATATGGAGGAATGCTACGCCATGGCCGATCTTGGTGCTAGTATTAATTTAATGCCTCTTGAGATCTTCAAATCGCTTTCGCTTCCGGCTCTTACTCCTTCGAACATGTCTATCGAGATGGCCGATCATTCTACGATTTTAGCATGTGGAGTGGCTGAGGACGTTTTTGTTAAAGTCGGAAAGTTTTACTATCCCGTTGACTTTATCGTTGTATACATTCCTATCAATCGAAAAGTTCCTCTCATTTTGGGTCGTTCATTTTTGGATACATCAAGAGCACTTATCGATGTTCATGCTCGAAAAATCACCCTTCGTTTCAATGAGGAAGAACTTGTCATCAATGCAACACAAAACTCCAATCTTTCTCATGTCTATTATATTGCAACTTTAAACCATGGTGATTCAACCAATGTCGTTTGCAAAGAATTTTCACCAAGAGTTTTAGGAAATGTCGCCAAAAACAATTTACCATTTCCTCCGCCGGTGGAGGTTATGAGTGTAAAGCCTACAAAGAAGAAACCGTCAATACTTGAATCGAAAAATCCTTCATTCTTGAAAAGTGTTGATAAGTTGCCGGTTTCTACGGAAGATCTTTCGCATGATGAATATGTAGACCCCAATGGGGAGGTTTTCTTCGTCGATAAACGTTTTGAGAACTTGCCACCACCAAAACCAAAACGATTTCAAAATGTGAGAATTTTTAGTGTAACTAACATTGTCTTAGAAACACCGAATATTTTCGACATAATCAAAAAGGATTTTCATAAGGAGAGTTTAAAAGATAAAGGAAAAGATTTTAAATGTGATTTAATTGATTTTTCTACAAATCTAACTCCGTCATCACCACGTGTTTTGAGTGCTACAAGCTCGCTTACTCCTTTTGACGATGCTTTGTGTGGTCCTAGTATGGGGGAAGCCCCTTATGTTCCCTCATCCTTGTCCACCGAGGACGAGATATTCGATCCCGGAATTTCATGTAAAGGGAAATCTCGGTCTTCCACCGATGCAATAAATGGAAAATCTTTCTATTTTATTGGTGTGAGTCTACCTCGAGTAGCTCAAAAGTTTGACTTACCAATTGTCCCACCCTTCTACTCCTCATCTCTTTTCTTCAAACTCTTTGAGTTTATGGCACATGTTGAAGTGGCGTTAATTTATTTTTCTAATGAAAACGAGAACGCCATCTTCGACCCCGGTATTTTGCATCATCTAAGGACTTAGTCCTTTTTACCGGTTGCTTTTTGGGCCTTGTTTATCATGTAAGCCCCATAAAAAATTGACCATACCATGATTTTCCCTAAATGTTCACATTTTGAGGGGATCGAGTCGAGCTCATGACTCGGTAATCAAAAACGAGGTGCCTCGTGGGGGAGATCCCATGCTTATCTTTTATGCTCACTATTCACTAATAAGGGGACTTGTACCCCTTCAACTCGTTGTCTCTTGGTTGTTTGTGATTGTATTATCTAGATCATCATCATCATCTACGATTGAATACTCTCGTGTTCGTTTACGTGAGCCTCCATCATTCGTTTGAAGAAGTTTTTCACGAATCCATGACATATCCTTTATTGTTCTAACAATTATCTTTTAGCATACTTAATAAACGGCTTTAGATATATTGTTGATCACCCTTTCCATGCTAGATCCTAAGCATTCGACTCTTCGTCTCTAGTATGGGGGTGCTCCACCTTTAGACTCGAAACATTGAGGACAATGTTTAATTTTAGTATGGGGGGGTGAATAGGTACTTGCTTTGCTACGCCCTCACGTTTTCCAATTTTCAATGTTTTGTTTTGCTAATAAGGCTAAAAATGGCCAAATTTTAAAATTTTTCTTAGTTTTCATAAGTTTTTTTAAGACACGAATGTATATTTTCCGATGGGTAGAATAAGAGTTAATTTTTGACTTGATGGGCATTTGGAGCCATTTACATTCCTTAACACGCTCAATTCAAGTTTTGCTAGACTTTTATATAGGGAGCTTTAAAACGTGAAAGTCTTAACTCTTACGGGTTAAGAACAAGAACTTTTTGCAAGTTCCTATAATTGATTCTAGAAAGTCACTTATCAAGGGAACTATAAAACGTATTCTCTAAACTTGAAAAAGTCCAAGAAAGTGCAAGATCCTATAGGTGGCTTGAAAACCCAAAACTTTGATTTGATATAGTCTTAATGAAAGCTAATCCAAATTTGGCTTAATTTTGACTTGCATGGCTAAGTATTCACGAGTCTCTTTAATTAGAGGTCTTTATATAGTGAAGAACGAGAAATGATAGAGTTAGACAAGTGATCATGCTAAACGTAGAACACGAATGTGTTCTTTCAAAAACTCATATGTTTTTAATTGTGGCTTTTTCTTCCCATAAGATCAATGCATTAGGAATAAATCATAATTGCAATAAGTAAGGTCGTACGATTTGAAAGGTTACTTAGCCTCTAGCGCAAGTTCGTTTAAAAGTTGATCGGGGTTGAATAGAGTTCATAGCCAAGGCATAACTTATTGAAGCGGGATGCGAAGATTGGCGATTATCCAAAAAGGCCCTAACAAGGCATGAGGAGCTCTATTTTTTGCTAAAGATCCAAAGATGATGTGAAGTATCATTATTCCTAAATCAATATGAAGGATCGAGACACACGACGAGAAACAATTACTCCCCTAAAGATCATGGAGAAAGTCTATCCAAAAAGACCCTAACAAGGTATGAGGATAAATATATCCAAGTCCGAAAAGGAGGCGGATCGTTGTATATCAAAATCCAAAGTAAAGATTGAAGAAAAATGATGAAGTCGTGGTCCAATATGAAGAATCTCTCAAAAACGTCAAGTGAAGAAATTCCAAATATATGAAGAGAAGACCATAATTTCAAGAACGTCTTCCCAAGATTTGAAGTATGAAGTACATGCCAAATATCGGTCCGAGAAAGGTCTCAAATCGTGAAACGAGTTATGCCAAGATATGAACTTAAGGAGATACACGAGAAGCCGTTTTAAAAGATTTTGTCCTTCGGCTAACTATTGATCAAATCGTGTTACTTTGCTTTCGAACTAATAACTACTCAAATAAGTCAATATGAATCACTTGTGATCCATGACAAATAGATAAAAAATGCTAGTAACCCATTTCTTTTTATAATAACTAGGATTGCGGGGAGAAAAAGTATTACACAATTTGGACGTATGAGTAGTGTTAGCATTGTGACTTGTACCAACAATGATCTCGTTTTTGCACTTAGCATGGAATGTATGACAATCAAGGATGACGAAGTTTACTCTAAGAGACATTTACTTGTTTCTATTCTTTGACCCTAAAAGTCACTTTTTGTGATGAAAATCATACATTATGTCTTTACACATCTTCGTAGTATGTTGCAAGTCTTTTTACTCTTCAATAAAGGTTAATAAAATTGAACTTTGGTGATGCTTAGATACTTTATTCTAGCATTGCGTGAGGGCACGGCAATGGCTTAGTATGGGGGAGTGATGAGATGGCATTTATACATGATCTCATCGTTCTTTTTGGGCTTTAAATGCATAAAAATGTCATAAAAAACCATATATATGCTTGTGTTTGTTTACTTGTGTATTTTAGGTATGGATATCGTGAAAAAGACAAAAGATCACAAGTTACAAGGAAAAACGGACACGAGAAACGAAGCCGTACAAAGAACCGGGCCCTAATCATGGAATTTTCAACAAATACCCTTGAAGACTTGAAGACAAACAAGATTGATCCTCATTTATTGAAGAACTGACACTTAAAACCCTTGTATATTAATAATTACAAGTTTGGTCCCTTAAGTTTGTCAAAATTACACAAAAGGTCCTTCAACTTTGAAGAAATCGCAAGATTAGTCCCTCAACAAATCAAAATTGCCAATAATGGTCCCTCATGAAGTCAAAGATACAATGAAGACCTTTGAAGATCAAGAAAGTCCAAAATCAGTCCTTGAAATATCTTAAAATGGCAAATATAACCCTTGAAACACTTTTTAATAAGTTTTGTGCCAAAATTGCCAAGTGGTGAAAGTTGTTACAAGTATAATTGGGCGCTGACAGACTTTTATATCCAAATGACAAAAGAAAGGAAAGAGAAGGGCTAATGTTGTGCATATGAAACATTTAAACACAATATTGCGCCAAACAACTTCCCACTCCACCAAAACCGGATCAAAATCTTTACTATTCACCCCAAGAACCCAGTTACCACTTCACTTAAAACAAAGGGTAAAAACAAATTACCCAGGCGCACGTTTGATTCACATGTGCAGAAACCTATCCCACACACAAAACCCTCATCTCCACTCACCAATAGGCCCCATGAGCTCCAAGCTTAGCCACGTGTCAAGATCAACAGCTGACACTCATTGCTTCATCACAAAGCTATTTTAAACGGTTTGGATGCATTTTGGACAGCTCACACCAAGAAAACGTCTAGAAGACCAAGGGCATTATAGAGAAATCACATCTAGGGTTTGTGAATAGTGTTTAGCCAGGCATTTGCCTATAAAAGGAGACCTCAACATGTGAGAGTCCCTTGGTTCCAGTTTTAGGCTATCAATCTTTGTAATTCCTTTTTAAGTTATAAAATTTGATTTTCTGAATTTTGAGAAATCTTGTTCTTGTTTATTAAAAGTTGGTGTTGGAATAGCCTAATTCTGAGTTCCATTTATATGATTGAAGGTTTTTGAGGCAAGGTTTTAGTTGATAAAGCTTGGTTTCAAAAATCAGAAAGTGCTTGTTTATTTGATCTCACCTTATTGTTTGTTCATCTTAGCAGCATTGGAAGCTGGTACTTGTTCTGCTAGTACCTCAGCTCAAACAATCCAGGGCCTGGATGTAGGTCTTGGAGGTTTGCACCTTTCTCCTTTTTCAATTTCTCTTTTATTTTCTGAATTTTTGGTGAATTTGCATGTTTATGGTTGAATCTGTGTTGTTGTGGTTGATTATTGTTGATTTGGCTTTGTTTGATGTTATTGAGGTGTTACTGATCTGATTTGTGGGTTGAATCTTCATAAGCCTTTGAAAATTTGTGAAATCAAGTTTTAAAAGGGTGTTTGGGATTACTGCATAAGTTGGATTTGTGGCTTGTTAAGTGTTTGTTTGTTGTATGCAAGTATTGGTATCTGTTATTTGGGTGCATATGTTCATCTGTTTGCAAGTTTTGTGGGTTTGAACACATTGATTCTTGAATTGGCTATAAAATCTTAATAACTTGGTAAAATTGGCTAGGATTTTAAGGACACCTAGATCTAGGCTTATTCTAGGGCTAACAAGTGCTAAATCATAGTTAATCACACCAGGGTAGAAGGTTTTGAGGCTTGAAATTGGATCAAGTGTCAAGTATATCAGCAAACTGTTTCTGCATATTGTTCATTGTTCATCAGTAACTTCTAGTGCTTTGATCTTGCTATTTCCTTTGATTCAGTGTTTGATTCTTGTTGCTTTGTGTTTATTGCTAGTTTATATAGCTTGTGTATGCATCTGGTTAAGTTTGGTTGGCTTATTTTGGTTAAATCTGCTTATTAAGTGCTTAACTACTTATTTGCATATCTGGAGCATATCTGTGGACTGTTTGGCTTATTGTGGCTTATTGTGTGGATCATTTTGTGATTTTATTGTTTCTATTGACTCCTTGTGATTCACTGATCACAAGGGTGCCTTTGTTTCCAATTGAATCAAACCAGAACTCTCAAATAAGCTTGGTCAATTAGTCAAAGCAGTGGGAACTCCTTTCCCCTGCTGGTTGCCACTGATAGTGCAATTTTGGTGTCAGCTTATCAATAAGCTATAATAGCTTATTCCAACCTACAACAACTTTGTTTTTGTAATAGGTGCTCATATTTTGACCCATTTGTTCATACTGGAGCATTTGGGTGGTTGACTTTAAGGTTTGACTAGAAAACCAACTCCTTTGACTTTTACATAAGTTCATTTGTGCTTATTCTGGCTTATTGGTTGTGCTTATCGGATTTTTGTTGATTGATATTGCTTATTGAGTCCATTTGAAAGCTTTTGCAAGTTGAATCAAGTCCTGAGGTGCATTATTTCTAGAAAACGACTATTTTGTCGTTTTGTGGATTTTTGCTTTTCTATTTTCTGGCTTATTGAGTGAGCTTATTGGAAATTTCTTTTGACAGATCTCTTAAGCATCCTAAAAGAGGGTTGTGTGTAAAATTAGAGCTTATGGCATTAGCTTATGGCTTAATGGGCTGAAAAGCCCAATAAGAATAAGCTTTGTGTTCAATAAGCTGTGATAAGCACATTTTCAGCTTTTGGGCCTTTAGAGTTTTGTTCTTAGAATTGAATTTTAAGTCAGATAGGGTTTTTCCAAGTCAATTGGGCCAAGTTTGACTTTTTGGGCCCAAAAGCCTATTTAGGTTGACTGTTTTTGGATTTGGCCCATTTGAGGGCCCAATAGGGGTATTTTGGTAATTTCACTTTGATTTTCTGATTATTTAGGTTAAAATAAACTAGTTTGCAAGTTTTTAGAATTTTTTATAATTTTTGGATTTTTAATATTATTTTATTATTATTTTTAAAATTTCACTTTTTCCAACTTTTTACATTTTTCTTAGGTTTAATACATTAAAATAGGAATTTAGCAACTTTTTAGAATAATTTTATCTCTTTTAGATTAATTTTTATAATTATTTTAAGTTTTAATAGTTTTTAAATCATTTTAAATAGTTTTTATTAGTTTTAAAATTTCTAAAAATAGTTTTTATTCTTTTTAGGTAATTTTAGAGGTTTATCAATTGAAAAATCTTTATTTGGGCTTTTTGATAATTTATTTGATTTTTAGGGCTTTAATTAGCATTTAAAAATTGAATATTTAATTATTTAAAAGGTTTGAAAAAGTTTTGATCATTGGTAAACTCTTAGTTTATTATTTTTTATTTTTGGTGAATTTTTTGTAATTTTTAGAATTTATTTTTATTTTTGTGGTTTTTAAGGTTCTACGTTTTAACTTTCTAGTAGTGATTTTTTTTTTTGTTAATTTTTTATTTTTACGTCTTCGTCATTTTCTCTTCTAATCCCCTTCTAAACCAAATATTAATCTCAAATCTTGTAAATCTTAGTCACACATATATACCTCCTTGGGAAACGAACTTTCATCACCATTAAGGGTCATTAACACTTGATTTTTCCTAAAGTCATTTGTTTGATACTTACCACTTTCACGCCTTTTTCCTAAAAGAGGTGTAATTTTACCTACAATCAAAGCACAAACACAAGAACACCAAATCACATGGCAAACCTCATAACAGACATGAACATGAAATCTTTTTAGAGGAAACTGAAATAGAGCTTATACCTATCCCCCACAACTTTCTAGGGAGATCAGCTATGCTCCTTCGACCACTCTCAACAGCTAGAGGGTGACCAAGGTCCTTGAAACAAGAAGGATCAAGGTCTGTTGATGTTTCAAAGTAGAACCAGACCTTGATACGTATGATCTTCAACACAAGGCAACAAACAGCCTAACCAAAGGCTCAAATCCCTTCACAAGCTTGGTGTCAACAAGCTTGTAAGAGCTTAGGGCTTATGGTTAAGGGTTAGTAAAAGAAAAATAGCAAAACAGATTACTGATTTCAAGCTTATTTCAAACTTGAAAACCTTACCAAACATAAACGTGCTTTAACCAAAAGATCAAAGCACCTTTATAACATCAAATGGAACTCAGAATCACACTTAAACAATACCAACTTTTAAAAATATAAAAAGGAATTACAGTTTTCTTAAAAATACAAAACGTTTATAAATATAAAAAGGGATTACAATGTTTAAAGAGTATAACTGGAACAAGGCTCTCTCACATGTTGAGGAGTCCTTATATAGGCCGCAAGGGCTAAGATTACAATGAAAACCCTAGCTAAGAAGTCCCTAAAATGCCCTTTTAGTCTTCTAGATGCTTGATGTGTTTTGAGCTGTCATATTTGATCCAAATCGTTCATTTATGTTTTGGGGCCAAGTAATGAGCTTAAAGTGTTGATCTTGCCACGCCAGCTTGCTTGCATAGGAAGTTGTGATGTGATAGGTGGACGGGTTGAATGGTGGGGTCACATGGTGAGTGGGGATTGGGATGTTAGGTGTAGGATGAGTTTGTGTGCGTGTGAATTAAGCATGGGTGTGGGTAATTTGAGTTTACCCTTTGTTTAAGTGGGTGGTAATTCTGGGTGGATGAATGGTGAATAGTAAATATTTTGATCCGAAATTAGGGGAAAGAGTTGTTTGGCGCATGTTTGTCTGATTTAAACTTTGGGAAATGGCAATAGTTCCCCTTGTTCTTTGGCAAAGTTTGTATATTAAGATTTCCAGCCATGAAACTTGGATTCCTTTGTTAAATAAGTTTCATTTTTCTCACTTTGGCCACGAAAAGTTTGTAAAACGGATTCTAGGGCTTTTTCCACTTTGGCATAATTACAACTTTAGTCCTTTTGATATTTAATCCATTTTAAAAGGACTAGAAGTGTAATATTCTTTAACTTCAAGGGCTTCTTTGGATCTTGGACTTTATGAAGGACCATTATTGACAATTTAGTATTATTGAGGTACTAAATTTGCCAATTCTTCAAACATGGAGGACCTTTTTGTAATTTTGACAAACTTAAGGGACCACACTTGTAATTATGAATATACAAGGGTTTTAAGTGTCCGTTCTTCATGTACATCATCAAGTCTTCAAGGTATATTCTTTGAGAAATCCATAACTAGGGCCCAGTTCATTGTGCAGCTTCGTTTCCCGTGTTCGTTTTTCCTTGTTTCTTGTGATCTTTTGTTTTTTTCACGATATCCATACCTAAAATACACAAGTAAACAAACACAAGCATATATATGGTATTTTATGACATTTTTATGCATTTAAACCCCGAAAAGAACGATGAGATCATGTATAAATGCCATCTCATCAGTGCTTAATATAATATTGACTAAATTATTTTTTCTTTTTCATTCACTTATAAATTTTATATCATAGGTATTTTTTAATCAAGAACACAGGTATACATTTTATTGTCATCTCATCTTTTTCATCTTGGCCAATGTTTTTTATCGTGTCTACAAACAGTTAGCCGATCGGCTTCATTTAATTCACCAGTGTTGCCCTTTCCAATGGTATATGTTATTTGTTAACACGCGTGGCTTATTTTTCAACTTGACATTAACAATAATTGTACACACACAATCTTATTGACTTTTTTGAAATAGAACTGCAATTAGGGGTAGGAATCGGGTCGGTTGGTCGGGTTCGAGTTATTGGGTCGGGTTGAATTCGGATCCACACTAAAAATAAGTTACCTAATTCTAATCCGATTTGAACTCGGGTTACTTGGGTTTGGGTCTATTTGAGTCGGGTCTATTCGGGTTCGGGTCAACCCGAATTCGGGTAAATTATTAAAAAAATAACTTTTTTAAATATAATTTATATTAAGTTTTAGAAATAAAAAATGGAAAAAAATTCTTATTCGGGTCAATCGGGTTGACCCGAACCCGAATAGACATATATATTATATCCGACGTCCGTCCCGAATTCAAATTCGAGTTAGTCGAATTGACCCAATTAACCTGAATTGAAATTTCAATCCAAGTAACCCGATCTAAATATGCTCGTGTCAGAGTCGGATTCAAATCGAGTTGGAAATATTGACACCCTTAACTGCAATGCACTGTCAAACAATATTCAAAGGCCTGCACCATGTGTCCATGTATACTGATTTGGTATAAGTTCTATAAATTTTAGAATATCATTTTCTACTAAGACATACTCCAAGAAACCGACTTTTCTTCTAATGTCGAAGACATATAAAAGAACAATGTACTGTTTTGCTTGTATTGTTCATTTTGGAAAGGATAGTTTGCCATCATCACAATTGTGACGTTCAACAACGTTTTTGGCCATAACATTAGAAAATAAACATCAAGTACCATACAACAATTTTGATATACACGGACTGATAACAAAAGGGATTCACATACAGTAGAGATATAGGAATAACTTCTAAAGTTGCATATTAACTCATGCTAAATTGAACTGTGAACACTCCAATGCATAATCGTGTTATGATTTTTTTTTTTTTACTTTTTTATAACTTTTTATAAAACTTGAAAAAAAATTATAATTTTTTATAAAAAATTGGAAAAAAACTCAGGATAAAAAAAAACTAAACGTTTTTTTTCTGAATTTTATTTATTTTTTATAAAAAAATTAAAATTTTTTATTTTTTCTTTGAATTTATTAAAAAGGTTAAAAAACTAAAAGTTTTTTCTGGGAAAAGAATAATTTTTTGATTTTTTATAACAAAAAATTAATTTTTTATAAGATATTTTAATTTTTTTTCTTCGATTTTTTAAAAAACTTAAAAAAATTAAAAGCCCTGGCATTTTATTTCGAATTTTCAAATAAAATATTTGATGATTTTTTATATAATTTTTTAATAATTTTTATACATTTTAACTAACTATGCAAATTTTTATTAATGGACTAACTTTAGATATGATTTTCATTGTCAAATGGATTGATATTGCAAGCCTTAATCCAAAAACCTTTGATTTTATCTTTGATCGGATACATGTTACCTGCTAGCAAGTTTTGTTACGTATATTGTACATAAAAAATCTATAGTGTATAATAGTTAATTGTACATAATTAATTGTATCCTTCTTCACACTTACACGAGGATTATAGTTGTATTTGTTGCCTGGCTTTGAGTTATGTTGTGTTGACTAAATCTTAAAATGGACTACAAATTAGGTGTAGCAACAACGAAAGTAAGCAATTAAGGATTGTAACATACAGTTCAACATAATTACATAGGTATTACTTATGCAGTTAAACTCTTATCTTTCAACTACAAGATTTACTTCAACGTCAAAATCGGCATGTACATTCTAATAGAAAATACCCATAACTGAAAATTGAACGTATCAAAATTGACCTTGATATGGCCTTCATAAGTCAAAGATTGGTTCATACCCTTTAATAGAAAATACCCAACCCTTTAATACCTGATTTAGTTTCATAAAATGTGGTAGTTACCATAACTTGTTCATGAGATAGTTTAATCGGTTGTCAAATATGAGCATATAATCTTTTCAACCCTCAGATGTGCATAGCATCTCTCAATTATTTAACACTTTACTTCACTGTAAAAGCATGAAAAATGGGGATATTATTTACATTTTATATGACGTTAGGAAACTACGTGTAATTCAAACAAAATACAATAGTTCAAAAGTTCAATAAAAGATAACTTGCGTTTTTTTTTCAGCTTGGCCATTTCTAGATTTTTGTAATTGTAAATATTTCCCATTCTGCATATCCAGTAACAAATGACTTTAGTATTGTTAAATAACAACTTAAACAGATAATGTCGAAACAATATTGAATAAGCATCAATCATGGTATGGTAAAGCCATAGGCATGAACTTTATAAATAAAAATAGAAAGAAGGTAATACGCTACTACTCGGAATCTTACACAACACAATTTTGTTTGAAGTTTATCATTCTGGTACACAAATGAGCATGAAAACATTAAGCTGTCGATAGTTTTGTTGAAGCCATGTTCAAGAAGAATGTAGTGGATACCCAAGCTCTTTGCCTTTGCCTTAAACACTTGGTATGTCAGAATAGAAGGTTTGTATCTACATACCTGCACGCCAAACAACCCGATTTTCAGTCTACACGAATTTTTCTATTGGCTCATATCATATACATAAAAAATGTGAAAAAACAGCTAATAAAAATAGAAAAAGTGATCATGGCAAAAAATTATAGCTACTTTGAGTTCCATTTACTTACTAACAGGTCAAATTTAACTTAGATTACCTTCAAGATCCTTGATTCTTTTGTTGTAAAAGATAAAGCTGCTTTTTCCATAACAGTTGCTCATTCTTGCAATAGCAGATCTTCCGTTTCTATTTGTGTTTGCACAGTCTATCGAGCCATAAATGGTGCGACCTCAGGACTTTCAGAGCATAAATGAGCAACATTCTTCCATGTTTTCTCACTTTTACTATTTTATGTATGAAAGCAATCAGTAAGTTTGGTAGTAAAATTACTCAGAGACGGTAAGCACCTTATAAAAGATGTGGGCCAAGAAAACATTTTTAACAACAATACAATGGTAGCCAATGTTTTAAAATCCGGGTCTTAGATTGACCCGGTCGAGTCGCCGGGTCCGGGTCAATCCGGGTCGACTCGGGTCAACCCGGTTTTCTAAAAAAAAAAAATTTTTTTATATTTTTAATAATTAACAAAATTATACTTATAAAAACTACAAAAACTTACGTATATTGAAAATATAAATTGTTTACCAACCAAAATAATATGTAAAAATAAAATTTCGTCGCAAATACGTAAAATTAAAAAAAATAAAATTAAAAAAACCCGAAAAATTCGAAACCCGGCCGGGTCTTGAGAACCGGGTTGACCCGGGTCACCCCAAACCCGCCGGGTCAAGCCGGGTTTCGAAAATATGAAACCCGGGTCAATATGACCCGTTTTTTCGACCGGAACCGGTTCAACCGGTTGACCCGGCGGGTCGACCCGGGTCTGAAAACATTGATGGTAGCTATGTCATATTTACCTCGGAAAGTAATTACCGTAAACAAAATATAAAACATAACCCAAATTATCATATTCATAAGTAAATGGGTCGAACATTTATCATTGGATCAAAAAAATTTATTAACGCTTTGAAGACTTTGAAAGCTCGTATACCTCTTTGAGACAATTCGACAAGAGTGATATAGTAGATGAAGAAGCGGGGATACATCCTAATGTTCGATAACCCGCCTTTCCCTACCAACGTGAGTTCATAGCCTCGCACTCTTTTAAATGTTTTTTGAAATGTTTTATAAACCCGCGAGGGAGATAACATGCTAGTTTTAATAAAAATAAAACACAAGTGGTCTCGATTGTATGCTTATCGATATGAACCCGATTGATTGTATGACCCAATGAATGATTGAAATGGATTATTATTAGTTAGGTTATGTCACTATAAGTCCATTAGCATGAATTGTGACCTACCAGGAGTGGTAGACGCTTATGCATATAATAGTACTATTTGGGGAAGACCACCCCAGTTCGCGCCTTGACGGTTGATCCCCATCGTGCCACATTAATTGGTAAGAGAATTTATGTATGAGAGGGATATATTTAGCGTGATCTTTGTGACGACACGCTGTTTAAATGGGCAAATAAATTCCGGGCTAGCTACCCGATATATGGTATTGAAAGGTAACAATGTCATGCGGCTTATAATAATCCGGTAATAATAATGATAATGGTAATACTGAGGCTACGGTCTCAGGAATAACGTACGATATGTGATTTGAATTATAAAATATTACCTGACTAGCAATATGGGGTCTTACTTATGATTATACCCGTGTTCTGGTTTTACATAACTATTTTATATAACGTTTTTTTTTATATTATAAACAACGTTATAAAACGTATTGAATGGTGTTGTTACGACAATGATTCGTATAAAGTGTTTTTGGCCTAAGTTATGATTTACGACAATGATTCGTATCAAATGATTAAGGCCTATGTTATGATTTACGACAATGATTCGTATAAAATGTTTTTGGCCTATGTTATGGTCTATGACAAAGAATTGTACAAAAATGTTTTTCTGTAATGATGATATACCAGTTTTATGATTATTGGTTATTATTAAACTATATGGACTCGCTCAGCGTTTCGCTGACTTTTAACATGTTTTATCTCAGGTGCTTGAAGGTATTTCTCGGGAAGATGACAAGAATTTATGTCCCGCATTTAAATAAAAATTTACATTCAAATGTTTTGTAAATTTGTAAGATATACTTTGACCTGAGGTCCTATGTAATTTGATATTTATGAATGGAAAATATTTTGTTATTAAACGATGCAACTTTTAAGCGTTGTCTATGATTTGAGTAATGTGCTATCCCGTAACACCAACGAATCTTCCGCTGAATTGAAATATGAAAATTTGGGGGTGTTATAGTTTGGTACCAGAGCTCTCGTTATAGAGAATGAAAATTTTTTAAAAACCAAAGTTTTGAATAAAACAATTTCAAAAATCTTTTAACTATAAATATTTTGAGTAAAATTTAAAAAAATCTTTTGACTATAACGGTGCCGAAGAATTCCCGAGTTACCGACAAGGCCAGACTGAGAAGTGTTATTTTAATATATAAATATATATAACTTGGATTATATATATGTTGTAATTTGATTTCATGATTGTTTAATGATTATTCTAATACTTATACGAGATATTTATACGACGTAGATTGTCACAAGGAACCCTTACTCCCCTAGCAAATCAATCGAAGCTATTCCTGTAGGAAATCTAGCTATTCTAGATCTAAACCAAGTTGTGGATGTTTATGATCCCAACAAAATGGTTGATATTTGTAGAAATGTTGATATTAGTTGATTGTGACTTTGAAGATGAATTATCGAGATTAAATCTAATACTGATGTCATGACGATCTTTCCTTATAGATTGGAGTTTGACAAAACCTCACCACCTAGAAATGCTTCATCTGATTCGGTGTCACCCAATTCTTGAAATTGAAATCGAAAAGGTAAATGTTGGACCTGATGCGGTCATTGGAACCATTACCCAAAAGCCTCATGCCACTAGTACCGTTCCGAGAAGTCTAAATGAACGTGTGAGTCATTTCATACTAGTGAATCATTTGATAACTATTGTTGCTATAGGAGCTACATAATTGGAAATTAAATGTTGTTCATGTTGAGCTTTTATTGCCTTCCAAAGGGGAAGAATAAGGTTGAAAGTATTAGAGAATGAGGTAGGATGTCGCATTGAGTATAAGTTGGTTAAAACTTGAATAAAGTCAAATTTAACTCGTATGGAATACGAGATTGTTAAGAGGAAGTCGTTAAGTCATGTGGTTGAAATATAAGGTTTTAGATGATTGTTGGTTCGTGTTAAGGGTTTTTCCTAGGCAATTGTCCAATGACGAGGATTCCTAGTGTCCAAGAAATAAATTGAAGAAATCTTCTTCTGAATTGGGACCGATGGATCTTCCGGGACACGTGGAACACCTAATGACTTTTGTAGATTAGTATTCATTATAGTATATTTTAAAATCACTAACTTAATTGCGACATCAGTTGGTAGGATGAGTCCTTGGAATTGTATGACATGGCGACACGTAATGTGTGACGGTACAATTTTTGACTTGTTTGTGATTAATAAAAGACTATCTTTGTTAGCTAAAATATACATGTATCGATATTATCTATGTTTTCTTGCTTCTTCCCAATGTTCGCATTAGTGATGCAACCATTGAACAAGTACTCATCTCGATTTGAGTTGCGTTGTGGATTATTCTTTCGTATTCCCGAGTGCCATCGATTTCATGAACCTCTTGATTATTTGGCTAAGCTCATTTCCTATCATATTGTAATTAGTTCTTGGTGAAGAACTCTTCATCACCCTTTTGCAGATCACTCATTGTTTTTATAAGTAATGCAATACCATCTGGGGAAAATATTAAGTAATTACTATCGAAATAAAGTTTTTATTAAATATCTTGTAAATAGAAATGCTTTCATAATGATGAACATTTCGGTAAAATAATTTTTATTTTATTTCATAATTAAACATGAATATGTATTTTAACATGATGACAAAATTTTGATGAACTGAGTATTGCATCGTTAATCCTAAGTTGTACATAGAAGCACGCCTACATACAATTCGGAAGGGACCATGTAAGGATGATTAGTAGTCACCATGAAATTGTTAATAAACAATACATTTTTCTTTGTAAATGTGAAAGATTAAATTATTATGAGATCTGCAAGAAGTGAAAAAATAGGGACATATTGTTAAGGACACCTACATATGTGCCCGTACTATTTTTCCGAATAAAATTTACTCATCTGTGGATATTTTCTTATTTGACAATTAACATCAACTTCTTGTTCATTTATTTCATGAAAAGATACCTTAGAAACTTATCCAATTATCGGTTGTTGATATCCGGCTTAGAGTATAAAATAGACTTCCTTTGAGTAATGTGAGTAACGATCCCAGGTGGCTTGGGATGCGTAAACAAATCATGAAAACATGGGATAGATCCATATTTGTTAATATTTTCGTCTTTATCTGATTTGAAATTCTCTCGCGTAGATCATGCATTGACCTTACTATTTTAATGGTAGCTATGTCTCCAGATATCCTTGATTTGTGAATAATTACGAGATATTCTTAGTCTTTTGAGAAATTCTCATCTTATAAACGGTAATGAAACTGGAAAGTTGGTAGTGCCAGTAGAATGGATTGGTTGATTATGACATAATGTCATTGTCTAAATTGATGGGAACTCGAGTAGAATTCCCCTAAAAGATAAGATGTTGATTATCAAAGGTGATTTAAATAATTCCCGATGGGTGACCGTATCCTGCATTTAGGCTTGAAATTATACCATGAATGCTTGTGAACTAGTCATAGATCTTGTAATCCAGAAAGAACCTAAAGTGAATTTACTAAAAGATTTTCCTGCCATCTGAGACTTTCTGAGATATTTGCGGATGAATTACCTAGAGTTCCGCCATTAAGGCAAGTTGAATTTGGTATTGATTATATTCCTGGTGCTGCACCTGTGGCATGTGCATTATACGTCAGCACCATCTGAATCAAAAGAATTACCGTGCAACTAAGAGAGTTGTCAGAGAAAGCTTTTATTCTAACGAGCTCGTCATCATGAAGAGCTATGGTGTTATCATTCCTTATATTTATTGGTTACCGTGAACTGAATAAATTGACAATCAAAATTTATATCCATTACCTAAGATGAAAGAATTGTTCGATCATTTACAACGTTCTGGTGTATATTCCAAAAATTTGATCTATGGTCTTGTTGTTACCAACTTTGCGTCCGCAAAGAAGATTATCTACTCCAATCACTACATCCATAACTCGTAATGAACAATATGAGTTTCATGTGATGACGTTTGGATTGAACAACGCACCGATCGCATTCATGAATTTGATGAATCGCCTGTGTAGGCTGTATTTTTATAAATTCATGCTTGTAATCATTAAGGACCATCTACTTATTTCCAAGAATAAGAAGGAGCTTAGTAATCATTTGTAGACTGCCCTGAGCTAGCCGAGCAGTGAAAAACTATACCTTGAGTATTTATCATGTGATTTAAGGCTTGATCCTTTACATTCTTTGACCGTGTGATTAATGGTAGTGGAATCTATGTTGACTCTTCAAAGATCGGAGCCATTAAGGCTTTGTGTTATACCAAAAAGGAAGTGCGAAGAGGTTTGACAGATACTTATCGAAGGATTTTTAAGGAATTATTCCCTTATACCCAGATCATTTAACTAAACTCCCTTAGGAGTATATTTTTGTGTATACCTCAAGACAACCTAGGAGAAATTGAGGAAACCATAAAACCCATGACTTGGAATTTGGGGCGGCAGTTTTTGCTCTTCAACTAAGAAAATTTTGACCAAAGTGTAAACAAAGATTTTTCGAAAATTTACGGATCTTGTTAATTAATTTCGATAAAACAACAAAGATCGTGTTAACTAAATTCAAATTTATTTTTAAACATTTTTCCATAATTGGACGAACTGAGAAATTAAAAAAAAATTAAAAAAATTACGTTTACGTTTCATAAATTAAGTATTTATTATTTAATTACTTGTAATAATTATCGATGCTTTAAACCTCGGACTGGGTAAGACTAATAAAGATAATTGTTGAGACGAAATTAAAATTTAGAAGATATGAAGAAAGAATTTCTGAGAGATTATGGTCATGATACTTATTTCATCAGGGAAGGTGAATGTAGTTGCTGACACGTTATGTATAAAGGATAAAGAACCAATTAGGATGTGTTCCTTAGTAATGACCGTGTGGAATATTTTGCCTGAGCAAATTAGAAAATAGTGGAGGCTTGTAAGAAAGATAGTATAGATGACGAAGGGTCTCATGGCTAATGAGAACCACCAGAAATAGGAGCCGATGACGTTAAGTGTTTAAAAGGTCGTTTGTGGTGGCCTAAATATGGAGGATTTTTAGATTTACTCATGTTAGAATCTCATAAGATTAAGTATTCTATTCATGCCATTTGTGATAAAATGTATCTTTATCTGAAAGAGTTGTACCGATGGCCAAATATGAAAGAAGACATCACCACATACATTAGTAAATATCTAACTTTTGCGAAGGTCAGGGATGAACACCAAAATCCATTAGGATTGCTTTTACAGCTTATTATTCCTGTTTGGAAGTGCGATAGAATCACCATAGATTTTATTACAAATCTTTCAAGGTCATCATCTAGATTGATTCGATTTGGGTCATCGTCTCATATCATTCAAATTAGTGATAGGTTCTTGATGGAGAGGTTGGCTCATTTGTATTTAAAAGGAGCTGTGAAAGTATGGTGTGCATGTATCGATCATGTCTATCAGGATCCTCTCACCTCGAATTTCTGGAGATTCCTTCAGAGGTCATTGGGAACGAATCTGGATATGAGTACTGCTTACCACCCCAATCGGAGGGACAAGGTGAAGGAACGATACATACACTAGAAGGCTTGTTTTATGCTTGTATGATTGACCTTTGGTAATGAACATGATAAGAATTTACCTTTTGATAGGTTATCATTGATAATTATCGCATTAGGATTAACACCGAACCTTGCGAGGATCTATATATATATATAAAAAGTTTAAGAGCACCTGTAGGTAGGAGTTGGGATGAAGATACCCGACCCACGAGAACTGAAATGATTGTGGAAATTAGGATTTGATTATTGGCTGCCGGTAGTGGGCAGGAGGTTATGTGAATATGAAATGTAGATCGTGAAGTGCAGGATGGGTAGTAAATTATGCCGAGAATTTTCATCGTGGGAAGTTAAATCCCCGTTGTATGGGACCATTGAGATAATGTAAAGATTTGGTCCGAGAGGCTATAAGCTATATTTACCCTAGGACTTCAAGAGCTGCATGAAATATCTTACGTATATCGAACTTGATAAAATGTCTATCAAGGGAAAATCTGATAATTTCTTAATGAAGTTTGGGTCGGCGAAAAGTTGCATTCATCGAAAACCCGTGGACATCATGGAAAGAGAAAGTAAGTCAACTTAAGCATGAACGTATTCCCATAGTTATGTTGATGAAGCTCGCGTATCATAATGAATTATGTTTGAGAAAAAAGACCAAAAGTGGAGGAAATGACCACATGTCTTTGACTCTATATGAAGCGAGTAGTAATATGGATTGATGTTTAAGGACAAAGATCCTCTTTAAGGGGAACTGCTGTGACAATCTGTCAATTTGAGGTCGTTATTTTATTCTCAAGTATTTTTTATAATCATTATTTTATTGTTAGTTTATGAACTCACTCACTTTTGGGAAGAAATTTGGGTTTACGTCTTTTTGTAGCATCGTTTACGTTTAAACCGGAGAGCTCTACGTTACGTGTTTACGTTTACGTACTCCGTTTTTATGACAATCCGACATGTCAGGTAGCAAATTTGTTCTCGTATATTATTTTAAAATTTTATTTTATGTGGGTTTATGAAAACACATATTTACGGGATGAAATTAGGGATTACGTGCATAATTTAACGTCTTTTATGACTTAATCGGGAACCCTAGGTTTACGTATTTACGCTTTTGTGCTCCGTTATTGATGAGATAATTTTTATTTGAATCGTTTTCTGCCATAGATTCATAATTTTTAAAAACGTCTTTCGTAAATCAACCCGAGGGCACGTAAATCGAGGAAACTAGAATCGACGAGTACCCGTAATTTAATGGGGATGAAACAAGTATACACTTGTCCCACCCCCATACATGTGGCGGCATAAACCATGGGATGACACCCTTTGTTGTCAAAACCATAAGCTTCTTTAGGACACTTGTCCCTTAAGCTTGCAAGACACAAAACCCCCACTTTCTCTCATACTTCTCACATACATGCAAAGCTTAACCAAAAATTTTCTCTATCTCCCTTTCTCTCTTTATTTTGGCCGTCCCATAACCACCAGCAAATCACCATGTTCATCAAATTTTAACCATAAACATAAGATATAATCATCATATGTTGAAGACTACTTGAAAAGATGAAGATTGGAGGTGATTATAACATGTGAAAAGGAGTTATCATGGAGGTTTAGGGTTGATTTCAAGAAAGTATTCATACAATTTAAGGTGTCAAAAAGTGGTCTTGATAAGCTAAAGATTTGGTGGTAAAAACAAAGCCTTGTTCATCAAAATCTCAACTTTTTCATCATCTTGGTGGGTATAGAGATCATCTTCTTTCTATCACCCTATTAGTTTTGTAAAAGTTCTTGTCTATTTATTTCCAAATGTATATGTAATAGATTTATGAATGATGATCAAGTGATTGCATGGGGATTTTATGTCATTAGATAAAGCTAACAAGGTTAAAATTTACAAGTAAAAATGTTAAAATCATGACTAGTCACATAGGCTGTATAAAACAGTAAGTTCCAATATCTTCACTTCGTTAAATGGCTTAGATTATTAGATATACAGATATATAATTGATTTTTACACAAGTGGTTAGTTGGACACTCAATGGAATGATTAAAATGAGCAAGATATGGCCAAAACACTTTTGTAGTACCAATCTGTCTAGTCTGTTTTGGACGAATTATTAAAAATACTTAGAGGCTGTTTGAGCAGGAGCTACAAGAGTTATTTGTAGCACATATCATTTAGTTTATACAGTAAAAATTTGGGGTTTCAACTCCTCGTATAACTCAATATATGATCAAAATGGTGGACTTGAAATTCTATATCAGATTTCACTAAAGTATATATTTTTAAAAGAGCACTCAAAGTGAAATACTATATAAAATAAGTATGTATAAGTTAATAAATTGATATAACTAATATAAAATATGTTTATACACTATAATAAGTAAATATTACATTTTATAAAAATAAAACTCAAATGTTTTCTAAAACTACAAACTATATATAAGTTTTACGTCTTTTCGGCTAAAACCGAAAGATTAACGTTTTCGCCAAATAAAACTTAGATGGTCGGACGCGTCTAATGTAACATTTTTATAAATCATATACTGATATGTAAACACACTTGACAAGTAAAAATAGACAAAACTGAGCTTTGTAACTAATGGACCATTCTGGGCCAAATTAGCCTTGTTGGACCACTAGGCCCAACTAGTTTGGTTTAATATTATTGGACTTACTCATGGGCTTAACCCACTTGGGCCCAACATATGAGAATAGGTATGTTCTTATATAGATAAATTGACTAATAAAAAGATATTAGACTCTTAATGGGCCTATTGGGCCTTAACTATACATGGGCTAAACTTAGTATGATTGGACTAAGTTAACTAATACCTAACAACTAGTAATGTTGTACAAGGTAATAAAACCCCACTTGATCATCATGTTATGACATCATTACATATACATAGCCACTTTTATAAAGTTATTTGACGATATTCTAAGACCGAGTACTATTTGTTTAGGTTCCCGTGATCGAGGCACGTACCGTACATCCTAATGGTCGATAACCCGCCTTTCCCAACCAACGTGAGTTCATAGCCTCGCACTCTTTTAAATGTTTTATGAAACGTTTTATAAACCCGCGAGGGAGATAACATGCAAGTTTTAATAAAAATAGAACACAAGTGGTCTCGATTGTATGCTTATTGATATGGACCCGATTGATTGTATGACCCAATGAATGATTGAAATTGATTATTATTAGTTAGGTTATGTCACTATAAGTCCCATTAGCATGAATTGTGAACTACCGGGAGTGGTAGACGCTTATGCATATAATAGTACTATTTGGGAAAATCGCCCTAGTTCGCGCCTTGACGGTTGATCCCCGTCGTGCCACATTGATTGGTAAGCTAAATTATGTATGAGAGGGATATATTTAGCGTGATTTTTGTGACAACACGTTGTTTAAATGGGCAAATGAATTCCGGGCTAGCTACCCGATATATGGTATAGAAAGGAAACAATGTCATGCGGCTTATAATAATCCGATAATAATAATGATAATGGTAATACTGAGGCTGCGGTCTCAGGAATAACGTATGATATGTGATTTGAATTATAATATATTGCCTGACTAGCAATATGGGGTCTTACTTATGATTATACCCGTGTTCTGGTTTTACATAACTGTTATATATAACGGTTTTTATTATTTTATAAACAACGTTATAAAACGTATTGAATGGTGTTGTTACGACAATGATTTGTATAAAGTTTTTTTGGCCTAAGTTATGATTTACGACAATGATTTGTATCAAATGCTTAAGGCCTATGTTATGATTTACGACAATGATTCGTATAAAATGCTTTTGGCCTATGTTATGGTCTATGACAAAGAATTGTACAAAAATGTTTTTCTGTAATGATTATATACCAGTTTTATGATTAATGGTTATTATTAAACTCTATGGACTCGCTCAGCGTTTCGCTGACTTTTAACATGTTTTATCTCAAGTACTTGAAGGTAAATCTCGGAAAGACGACAAGAATTTATGTCCCGCATTTAAATAAAAATTTCCATTCAAATGTTTTGTAAATTTGTAAGATATACTTTGACCTGGGGACCTATGTAATTTGATATTTATGAATGGAAAATGTTTTGTTATTAAACGACGCGACTTTTAAGCGTTGTCTATGATTTGAGTATTGTGCTATCCTGTAACACCTACGACTCTTCCGCAAAATTGAAATATGAAAATTTGGGGGTGTTACACTGAACATTCTCGTTGTGACATCAATTCTTTGTATTCCATGAGCTTCCAATCCTTGATCCATAGTGTATATCCATCTAGCAATGTATGATCTCTTTCCAAAAATCTTTGTATCAATACATTGATCTTCAAAACTTACTATCTTCAAGTACTTTTTCAAACTCTCATCATCATCACTATATTTTTTTGTTGGTTTAGCCTTTTTCTTGACTTTCTGCTTCTTCTTTGATGATCTTTTCCTCTTAAAACCCTTGGAGGTTCCTTCAAATTTCATTGAACCTTCTTCCAAGTTTGTATGTACCGTTTATTCAGTATGTATTTAATACAAGGTTTTCACCTAGTATGAAAAAGATTCGTTAATCCAGTCTTTTCGAATTGATTACCGGTTAAAAGTGCGACACAGTCGTTCTTGGTGGAAAAATAAAATTGTTTGATTATCTATTTTAAACTAAAAGTAAAAATTGAAAATGAAAATGTCGTTGAGCAAAAATAAAAGCTTTAAATGTTAAACTAAAAATTTAGACTTAAAATAAATGACGAAAAATGAAAACTTTAAATAAATCTGAGATTAAAACAATTTAAAATAAAGTCTAAGAAAAATGGCGGGAAAAAAATTAAGATTTAAAACTAAACAGGAAACAATACCAAAACATAAGTCTGAAAACAAGAAATTCGGAATGGACATAGTTCGGAATACCATCAATGACCTAATTCGGAATGGAGTAGAACCTAACTCGGAATAAAGATCTTAATGTAGTTCGGAGTAAAGCTACTTGACCTAACTCGGAATCCAGGAACACAAAGTAGCTCGGAATCCAAAACCTTAAAGTAGTTCGGAATGTAAGACTTGGACGTAACTCGGAATATGGAACCTTGACGTAACTAGGAATATGGAACCTTGACGTAACTCGGAATCCAAATGAACCAACTAGTTCGGAATGTACTGTTTGGGATGTAACTCGAAATAATTGCTTTACACGTAACTCGGAATCGAAACCTTACACTCAGTTCGGAATAATGGTCTTGAATTTAATTTGGAATAAAGGCAACATGAACCTAACTCGGAATAAACTAATACTGAACCTAATTCGGGAAAGTTTGTTAGAAGTAATTCGGGAAAAAAGGGGTTTTTAAGATCCGAACTTAATCAAAATAAGCAAAACAAAATAAGCACTTTACCAAAACTTTTACCAAATCAACTTTAAGAAAAAGCTTATAAGACACAATTTAAAAACTTTTAAAAACACTTAATAAGAAAAAATTTAAAATCAACTTTTTTATTAAAATATTAAACTATCAAAATCAACTTATTTTAAAAACTATTAAACATAAAAATTAAGCAAAAAGCACCTTAATGTAAAAACTCTAAACACACCAACTCAATAAGCACAATCAAATAAGCAAACAATCACATCATCAACAAAATTAAACCAACAACATGATTAATTAAGCAAAATAATAGATTATTAAGAAAGGTAGAATGAGAATTAAGAAATAAGCTTGATTAGATTGAAAATTAAGATCAAAGATTACAAGATTAATGTTTGATTAGCTTGAAAAACTAGAGAGAAGAAAAATAAAACACACTTAAAAATAAAACTAATTAACTAATTAACTAACTAACACCATCCTAATGATACATTAGGAGGCTATATATAGGAGGTGGGGAGGCTAAGTGTTGATGCTTCCTTCTTTCTTTCTTCTCGTCTCGACTCGATTTAAATTCTTTGTCTTTCTCGACGTCGTCTCGGGATTTGTCGATATAAATTGAACTCGTCTTATAATTTTCTTCTTTAATTAGACTTGGTTCTTCGACTTCATTAAACTTCCGTCTTTAGACTTTTTCTTCAATAAATCTTCAGAATAGGCCTTAGACTTCCGTTCTTTTTGCACTCTTGATCTTTTGACTTCGTCTTTTCTCGTTTTCTTCGATAAAAGCCCGTGATAGCCCGTGTTTTCTCCCTTTTTCATATTTTTATCCTGAAACACAATAAAAACACAAACAACGCATAATTTCGACTTTTATGACATAAAATACACGTTTTGGTCTTGTTATTATTGGAAATAAGTGGTAAAAGGATAAGTGTTTTCACACCTATTAAATCCCCTACACTTGAACATTGCAATGCCCTCATGTAATGCATTAATTTCAAAGCACATATTACATTTCTCATCATAAATAACCCACCTTGGCCTTTATTAAGTACTAATCATTAAGGAAAATAATAAGATAGAATTATATACAAAACAAGTAAAGAAATCAAAGACTTACATTGGGTTTTTGGTTGTCATGAATGTTTTTCATCCTCAAGTTTCACGTTCACCACACCAAGCTTATAAACGAGATCATTGTTATTATAAGTTAACAAACTAACACAAACTCACGTGGCCCAATTATTCACTTGGACTCCCTTATTCTTAGGTGTGTCTCTTATATTTTTTAATTGTCTTGAATGATCACGAGGATTCATTGTTTGACTTATTTCGATAGTTATTTAGGCTGAAAATAAAGTAGGATGATTTAATCAATAGTTAGCTAAAGGACAAAATCTATTAAAACTACTTCTCGGGACCTCTTAAAGTTCATATCTTGGCATGACTCACTTCATGTTTTGAGACCTTTCTCGGACCGATATTTGGCAGCGACTTCATACTTCAAATCTTGAGAAACGTTCTTGAAATAATGGTCTTCTCTTCATAATACGAATTTCTTCACTTGAAGTTTTTGAGAGATTCTTCATACTTGAACCACGACTTCTTCATTTTTCTCCAATCTTTATTTTGGATTTTGATATACAACGATCCGCCTCCTTTTAGGGCTTGGATCTATTTATCCTCATTCCTTGCTAGGGTCTTTTCGGATAGACTTCTCCATGATCTTTTGGGGAGTTTTTGATTTTCGTCGTGTGTCTCGATCCTTCATATTGATTTTCGATAAATGATTCTTCACATCACTTTTGGATCTTTAGCAACAAAATGTAGCCCTCATGCCTTGTTAGGGCCTTTTCGGACTCGCCAATCTTCGCATCCCGCTTCAATAAGTTATGCCTTGGCTATGAACTCTAATTAATACCGAGCAACTTTTAAACGATCTTGGGCTAGAAGCTAAGTAACCTTTCAAATCGTACAACCTTACTTATTGCAATTAAATTTATTAGCAAGCGATGGGAGAATAAGCTCATAAATAACTCACATAAATTCATGAAAGAATACCAAATTATAATTGACTCTATCATCTCTCGTTCTTCACAAATTTAAAATCTCAAGGAATGAGACTCGTGAATGCTTAGCCAATTAAATCAAAGTTTTGGGTTTTCAAGTCATCTATAGGATCTTGCATCTTCTTAGACTTTTTCAAGTTTAGAATTTGCATTTTAAAGTTCCTTTGATAAACGACTTTCTAGGATCAATTATAGGAACTTGCGAAAAGTTCTTGTTCTTAACCCGTGAGAGTTAAGACTTTCGGCGTTTTAAAGTTCCCTATATAAAAGCCTAGCAAAACTTGACTTAAACACGTTAAGGATACTAGCTAGAGTAAACTTGGATAAGTAAACTCGGGTTGAGTCAAAAGATTCACAATGTTGAAAAATTAAAACCACTTTATTAAAATTTATTCTAGCAAAGAAAGAAAATAACTATAACAAAGGAAAACTATTAGGCCAAAATAGATTAAAAATTTTGAAAAATGTCGGAAAATCACATTTTCCGGTTAAAATGAGGACAAATTCATGGAAAAGCCCACTTACTTCGATAGAAGTCCCCCTACACTTGATATAAACATTGTCCTCAATGTTTAAGCATGTGGGAGTAAACTCCGCTACACTTAGGACATTGTGCACATTGTTTAAAATCTTGCTAAGGAAAGGAAGACTATAGTGATTTCAATGTGAACATATAAGATATGAATTATTGAATCACGACAGTTTAGGATAGAACCGGGAAGACAGGTACACGGGATCACGGTCGTAAAATGTCATCAAAAGTGCTCTTTGAAGCTTTTAATCCCTACACACCAGAAGAAAGAAGACAACAAACACCTATGGGGCTCCCCCTACACTTATTATAAAAACGGTAAAGGATAGATCAACGTGTTGCCTCCCGAGAAGCACTTGTTTTTGTTAACCGAGTCACGAGCCTGACTCGACCCAGAACTAATTCAAGGGAAATGTGGTGAGGTATGGAATCATCTCATGAGAGACGTCCTCACCAAAGTACAACTTCACACGCTGGCCATTCACTTTAAAATTAGGCCCATTTGGTTGAGAAAGCTCAATGGTTCCGTAAGGGAAGACGTTGGCGACGGTGAATTGACCAGACCAACGGCTCTTCAGCTTGCCCGAGAAAATATTCAACCGATAGTTAAAGAGTAAAACTTGATCACCAACGTGAAACTCTCGGTTCTTAATCCTTGCATCATGAATGATCTTGGTTTTCTTCTTGTAGATTAATGAATTCTCATAAGCTTCATTCCTCAGTTCATTTAGCTCGTTGAGTTGAATCTTCCGAAGATCACCGGCTTTGTTGATATCAAAATTAGCCCACTTCAAGGCCCAATACGCCTTATGCTCCAACTCAATAGGGAGGTGGCATGCCTTCCCGTACACAAGACGATATGGAGTGCAACCAATAGGTGTCTTATATGCGGTACGGAAAGCCCACAAAGCATCATCTAACTTATCGGCCCACGAGG
This sequence comes from Glebionis coronaria, assembly GCA_025667525.1. NCBI lineage: Eukaryota > Viridiplantae > Streptophyta > Magnoliopsida > Asterales > Asteraceae > Glebionis > Glebionis coronaria. The sequence goes on along the minus strand of CM046876.1, from coordinate 296,986,882 downwards.
CACGATGCTCTCCCACAGTTCACTCTAAAATTCTCTTCAATCCACGGTTAGAAATCTCGGCTTCACCATTTGTTTGAGGATGATATGCGATGGAAAGACGGTGATTGACACCATACTTATCTATGACTCGAGCAAATTGATCATTGCAAAAATGAGTCCCGCGATCACCGATGATAGCACGAGGAACCCCGAATCAAGCAAATAACTGCTTTAGAAAGTTCACAACCACCCTCGCATCGTTCGTATGGAGAGCCTTTGCTTCAACCCGTTTGGATACGTAGTCAACGGCTACAAGGATGTTGTTGTTCCCTTTGGATGATGGAAATGGCCCCATAAAGTCGATACCCCATACGTCAATGATTTCACATTCTTGTATAAAAATTTGAGGCATCTCATCTTTATGTGTGATCTTGCCTTGGCGTTAGCAAGCATCACAATGTTTAACCATTTCATGAGCGTCATGATAAATGGAGGGCCAATAGAATCTAGAGTCGAACACTTTCTACGCGGGATAGTTAGGACTAAAGTGACCACCAGTGGGTCCTTTGTGGCAAGCTTCAAGGATTAATAAAGCTGCCAACCCATCAACACACCGACGAATGACAAGATCCGCACATTGTTTGAAAAGGTAAGGGTCGTCCCAGAAATAGTGCTTAATGTCTTTAAAGAACTTTTTCTTTTGTTGGGACGTTAACCCTTCCTTGAGAATTCCACCCGCCAAATAGTTTGCAATGTCTACAAACCATGGGGTTTCATCAAGATTGGAGTTAATAGACATCAAGGCCTTAAGGGGAAAAGAGTCATTAATCTTGTGATCTGGGATCTCCCATTGATAAGGATCCTCGAGACTACTAAGATGATCCGCGGGTAGGTTTTCCACTCCCTTTTTATCACGAATTTCGATTTTAAATTCTTGTAGGAGCAAAACCTAACAAAGAAGTCTTGGTTTGGAATCTTGTTTGGTTAACAAGTACTTCAATGCGGAGTGATCGGTATACACAGTGGTGGTGGAAAGGACAAGATAGGGGCTGAACTTCTCAAAAGCATACACTACAACTAAAAGCTCTTTTTCAGTAGTGGTATAATGCAATTGAGCCCCCGTCATTGTCTTGCTAGCATAATGGATTGGTTAGAAGTGTTTGTTCACTCTTTGTCCAAAACCGCTCCAATAGCAAAATCGCTAGCATCACACATCAATTCAAAAGGTAACTTCCAATTAGGGGTAACCAAGACCGGTGTCTTAGTTAATTTATCCTTAAGAAGATTGAAAGATTCAATACACTCTTTAGAAAAGATAAAAGGAGTATCTTTTTCCAAGAGGTGGGTCATCGGGCTAGCGATCTTAGAAAAATCTTGAATGAAACGATGATAGAAGCCCGCCTGACCAAGGAAACTTCTCACACCCTTCACGGTTGAAGGTGGAGGTAATTTAGAAATCACTTCAACTTTAGCACGGTCGACTTCAAGACCGACTTTGGAAGTTTTATGACCAAGAACAATACCTTCTTTTACCATGAAATGGCATTTTTCCCAATTAAGAACGAGTCGAGTGTCTTCACACCGTTTGAGCATACATTCAAAATTGGCAAGGCAAATAGAGAAAGAATCACCATAGACCGAGAAATCATCCATGAAGACTTCCATAGTTTTTTCAACCATGTCATGGAAGATATCCATCATACACATTTGGAAAGTCCCGGGAGCATTGCATAAGCCGAAAGGCATTCTTTTGTAAGAAAATGTTCCATAAGGACAAGTGAATGTGGTTTTCTCTTGGTCTTTAGGATCGATGGGAATTTGAAAATACCCGGAGAAACCTTCTAAGAAGCAATAATAGTCATTACCCGCTAAACGCTCGAGCATTTGATCCATGAAAGGAAGAGGAAAATGATCCTTGCGAGTGGCATCATCGAGCTTGCAATAATCTATGCAAACTCGCCAACCCGTGACAAGTCTAGTAGGAATCAACTTGTTGTTTTCATTGGGAACAACGGTTATTCCACCTTTCTTAGGCACACAATGGACGGGACTAACCCATGGCGAATCCGAAATAGGGTAAATCATTCCGACATCTAGAAGTTTGATAACCTCTTTCTTGATGACGTCATGAATTTTAGGATTAACCGTTCTTTGGCTTTGGATTGCGGGTTTAAAGTCATCTTCCATGAGAATTTTATGAGTACAAAAGTTCAGATCAATTCCGCGGATATCGGAAATTTTCCAAGCAATTGCTTTCTTATGATTCTTCAGCACGTCGATAAGTCGAGATTTTTCTTCTTCTTTCAAGTCCTTTGTGATGATGACGGGTAACTTCTTATTGTCTTCAAGGAACACGTATTCGAGATGAGACGGTAGATCCTTAAGCTCTAAATCCGGAGGATTGTCGATGGAAGGCGTAATCAAATTCGGATCATCGATAGAGATTTCCTTAGGAGACGGTGGAGAAATATGGTCCTCATTGAGAAGTTTCTCAATGGTACGAATGTCTTCTTCCTAATTGGTGGGAGATTTGTCATATTTTAAGTCCACATCCCCTAAAGTTGCTTCAAATTCTTTCAAAAGGAAATCAGTTTCTCCAAATGGAGTTAGTGAGGGAGCAATAGAGGCAACGGTCTCAACAATGTGTAGAGAAGAAGAACCAGTAATATAAGAGATTTTGTATGTAAAAAGTTATTGTCCGATCTATTCGAATTGATTATTGGTTAAAAGTGCGACTCAGTCGTTCTTGGTGGAATAAAAAGGGAAAAGGTTATCTATTTTAAACTACAAGTAAAGTAAAATGTAAATGTAAATGAAAACGTAAAAGCAAATGTAAATGTCGTTAAGTAAAAGTGGAATCTTGAAATTTAAAACTAAAAACTAATTCTTAAAAAAAAAGTAAATGAAGAAAAATTAAAACCTTTAAAAAGTAAATTTCGGAAACTTAATAAAATGTAAACTTAAAAATAATTCTAAGTTAAGACAATTAAAACAAAACTAAGTAAAAAATGGTGGGAAAAATAAAATAGGAAATTAAACCAAACCAAAAGAAAGTAAAAATGGAGTAAAACTGAAACCCATCAGAATGTAATCGGAATCCCATCGGAATATATACAAAAGAAAGCTATCGGAATAAGTTAAAGGAAAACCTACCGTCCGAATGCCTGGTCGGAATATGATCGGAATCACTCATATCGGAATGTATAAAAAGAAAATGATAGTAATACTAGAAATCCAAAGCTATCGGAATATCAAAATAAACACACCCGTCGGAATCCCAATCGGAATATCCGTCAGAATAACAAAACCCTTTTCCGATATGCTATCGGAATAAAGGTGATACTCGTCGGAATGCAGATCGGAAAGGGGAAACCTTATTCCGATGGCGTGATCGGAATACAGAAGGAAAAACAAAAAAAACGTTTTCGATGAAATTAAAAGTGAAATAAGTAAAACCGAATAAGCTAAGTTTAAATAAACACTAATATAAGCTTACGAAATCAAACAAAAGAAAGAACTAAATAAGCTCGAATAAGAAACTTTCTAAAGACTAAATAAACAAGATTTATAAGATAAACTACAAGGAAAAGAAATTAAACTTATGAAAACATTTAAAATTGAAATACGCATAAAGATTAAAACTTGAAAATCAAACAAATCAACAAAAGATTATTTTAAACAAGAAGGGAAGAATGAGAATGATTAAAAACTTGAATGTAAAAGATTAAAGATCAAAGATTTGAGACAAGATTAAAGAGAAAGCTTGAAAAATATTAAGAAAAACTAGAGAGACAAAGTATATTAACCTACTCCTACTTACCTTACAATAATAAAACTTCAATCTACTACTAGCTAACACCCTCCTAATGACACATTAGGAGGGTATTTATAGGAGTAGTACATGTGATGATGCTTTCTTCTCTCTTTCTTCTTGTCTCGACTCGATTAAATTTCTTTGTTTTTCTCGACGTCGTCTTGGGATTTGTCGATATAAATTGAACTTGTCTTATAATTTCTTCAATAATTAGACTTGAGTTCTTCGACTTCATTAAACTTCCGTCTTTAGACTTTTTCTTCGATAAATCTTCCGAATAGGCTTTGGACTTGCGTTCTTTTTGTACTCTTGATCTTTTGACTTCGTCTTTTCTCGTTTTCATCGATAAAAGCCCGTGAAAGCCCGTGTTTTCTTCCCTTTTCACATTTTGATCCTAAATCACAACAAAAAAAAAACCACGCATAATTCCAACATTTACGACATAAAATACACGTTTTGGTTTGGTTATTATTACAATTAATTGGTAAAAGGATAAATGTTTACACACTTATTAAATTCCCTACACTTGACCATTGCAATGTCCTCATGCAATGCATTAATTACAAAGAAAGTTTTACATTTTCCATCACAATCAATCCACCTTGGCCTTTATTAAAGAGACAAAATATTTAAAGGAAGAAGACAAGTATAAAGATCAAAAACTTACCTTAGGGTTTTGGAATGTCATGAATGATTATCACCCTCAAACGTTCCCCAAACCAAGCTTAAAAACGAGATAATTGTTATTATAAGTTAGCAAACTATCACAAACTCATGTGGGCCAATTATTTACTTAGACTGCCTTATTCCTAGGTGTATCTTATATATTTTATTGCTGTCTTGAATGATCACGAGGATGCATTGTTGACTTATTTCGATAGTTATTTAGGCTGAAAATAAAGTAAGACGATTTAATCAATAGTTAGCTAAAGGGAAAAATCTTTTAAAACTACTTCTCGGGACCTCATAAAGTTCATATCTTGGCATAACTCGCTTCACGATTTGAGACCTTTCTCGGACCGATATTTGGCATTGACTTCATACTTCAAATCTTGAGAGACGTTCATGAAATAATGTTCTTCTCTTCATAATAGGAATTTCTTCACTTGAACTTTTTGAGAGATTCTTCATATTTGGACCACGAATTCTTCATTTTTCTCCAATCTTTATTTGGGTTTTTGATATACAAAGATCCGCCTCCTTTTAAGACTTGGATCTATTTATCCTCATACCTTGTTATGGCCTTTTCAGATAGACTTCTCCATGATCTTTAGGGGAGTATTTGCTTTTCGTCGTGTGTCTCGATCCTTCATATTTATTTTTGATAAATGATTCTTCACATCACTTGGGATCTTTAGCAACAAAATGTAGCCCTCATGCCTTGTTAGGGCCTTTTGGGACTAGCCAATCTTCGCATCCCGCTTCAATAAGTTATGCCTTGGCTATGAACTCTAATTAATACCGAGAAACTTTCAAACGATCTTGTGCTAGAAGCTAAGTAACTTTTCAAATGTTACAACCTTATTTATTGCAATTAAATTTATTATCATGCGATGGGAGAAAAAGCTCATAATCAACTCACATAAATTCATGAAAGAATACCAAACTTATAATTGACTCTATCATCTCTCGTTCTCCATAGTTTAAAATCTCAAGGAATGAGACTCGTGGATGCTTAGCCAATTAAATCAAAGTTTTGGGTTTTCAAGTCATCTATAGGATCATGTAACTTCTTAGACTTTTTCAAGTTTAGAATTCGCGTTATAAAGTTCCCTTGATAAACGACTTTCTAGGATCAATTATAGGAACTTGCGAAAAGTTCTTGTTCTTAACCCGTAAGAGTTAAGACTTTCGCATTTTAAAGTTCCCTATATAAAAGCGTAGCAAAACTTGACTTAAACACGTTAAGGATACTAGCTAGAGTAAACTTAGATAAGTAAACTCGGTGTGAGTCAAAAGATTCACAACGTTTGAAAATTAAAACCACTTTATTAAACTTTATTCTAGCAAAGAAAGAAAATAACTATAACAAAGGTAAATACAACTAGGCCAAAATAGATCAAAAATTTTGAAAAATGTCGAAAAATCAAATTTTCGGTTAAAATGAGGACAAATACAAGGAAAAGCCCACTTAACGTCGATAGAAATCCCCCTACACTTGATATAAACGTTGTCCTCAATGTTTAAGCATGTGGGAGTAAACTCCCCTACACTTAGGACATTGGGCACGTTGTTTAAATCTCGCTAAGGAAAGGACAACTAAAGTGATTCTTATTTTAATAATGAAGAATATAAAATAGAGAATCAAAAGAGTTTAGGATAGTGTAACACCCCAAATTTATACAACTCAATACAGCGGAAGACTCGTTGGTGTTACGGGATAGCACATTACTCACATCATAGACAACGCATAAAAATCGCGTCGTTTAATGATAAAGCATTTCCATACATAAATATCAAAGTTACAGAGGTCCCAAGTCATTGTATTTTATATAGGTTTTACAAAGCATTTGAATGGAAATTTGTTAATTAAGTGCGGGCCATGAATTCTTGTTGTCTTCCCGAGAATTACCTTCAAGTACCTGAGATAAAACATGTTAAAAGAAAAGGTCAGCGATAACGCCGAGTGAATTCATAGAGTTTAATAAAATCCATCAATATAACATCGGTATAAAATTATTACCAAAAATAATTTTGTACAAATCAATGTAGTAGGCCATAAAATAGCCAAAATCATTTTATACAAATCTTTGTCAAAATCATAATATAGGCTTTCGCCCTCAAACTCATTATACGAACCAATGTCGTAAAAATATCATACAATACGTTTTATAACGTTGTATGAAGTTAAATAAAAACCGTTATATGATTATGGTTATGAAAACCAAAACACGAACATAATATCAATAGTAAGACCCCGTATTGCTAGTCAGGCAATATATCGTAATTTAATGCTTATAGCAGTATTTCGTTAATTGGATTATTACAAGCCGCATGACATTGTTACCTTACTAAACCAAACAACGGGTAGCTAGCCCGAAACTCATTTGCCCATCTAAATTAGCGTGACGTCACAAAGGTCACGCTTGTGTAATCTTCTCATACATAAATTCGCTTACCAATCAATGTTGCACGACGGGGATCAACCGTCAAGGCGCCAACTGGGGTGATCGTCCCCAAATAGTACTATTATATGCATAAGCGTCTACCAAATCCCGGTAGTTCACAATTCATGCTAATGGGACTTTTAGTGACATAACCTAACTTTAATAATCCATTTTATTTCATCTATCGGGTCATTTAATCATTCATCAGGTCATACAATCATTCGGGTCCAAATCAATAAACAAACAATCGGGACAAATGGTGTCCTATTTCATAAAAACTAACATGTTATCTCCCTCGCGGGTCTATAAAACATTTCAAAAAAATATTTAAAAAGAGTGAGAGGCTATGAACTCACGTTGATGTGGGAAAGCGGATTATCGGCAATTCGGACGTACGGTACGTGCTTCAATCACGGGAACCTAGACAAATAATACTCCTCTTAGACTTTTGTCCAATGACTGTATCAAAATAACAATTATGTATACATATGATGATTATATATATATGATGATCAAGTGGGTTTATATATTCTCATTCACTTATTTATGTGTTTATGTATTGGTAACTTCTTACTAGTTTACTAGTTTTACCTATTTACGTGTTTTAGGTCCAATAAGCCTATTATAAGTTTATAAGTGTTTTAGCCCATTTTGTTGTATTATTAGTCCAATAACGTTAACTTAGCCCGTTAATGTCCGTATGTTGTATAGTTCGGGTTTTATCGGTTTTTACTTGTTATATATGTTTATATATATCAGTATATGAGTTTATAAAAGTTTACATTAGACGGGTCCAACCGTCTATGTTTTATTTAACAAAAACGTTAATTTTACGGTAATAGCCGAAAAAGTCGTAAAAATCATGTTTATAGTTTTATAACTTATAAAACTTATTAAACTACCAATTTTATAAAATGTCCATTTATTCATCCTTATACATATTTATATAAATGTATTATATAAGTTAGTGGGTTTTAATTCACATTTTATACTATTTTTATTTGAGTGCTTATATAATACTATTATACTTTAATTTCCCAAAATCTGATTTTTATTTTCATGTTCACCAAAACTGCCATATCTAGAGTTCTATATGGAGATAGAAGCTCAAATTTTTATGACATAAACTACATGATATGTGATCTATTTAACTCTACTATAGCTACTGTTGAATCAACCTCTAAGTATTTTCTAAAAACCGTCCAAAACAGTGAACTCAGATTTGCATTCTAAACTTGTTTTGATCATATCTCAATCATCCTAATGATTCCATTGCATGGCCAACTCTCACATGTGTACAAGACTCATAAATTACTGTATATTAATCTATTCAAGCAATTTTATCAGTTCATCACATTGTTCTTTACTGTTTTATACAGCCATCATTTTAAGCATGATTTTAACCTTTCTACATATAGTTTTTCATCTTTTTACCCATGATTATCAACTCCAAATCCCCACACAATATTGTTATCATCATATATTCATCATATACATATACAATAGGAAATAAAATACATGATTACATAATCAAAATAAAAAGAGGATAGGAAGAACAATCTCTATACCACCATTAGTGATAAAAAGGTTGAGATTTTGGATGAACAAGGCTTGGTTTTGGTAATCAATCTTATGAAATATCAAGACCACCTTCAAGATTACCAAGGATATGAAGACACCTTCAACAAATCAGCCCTAAAATCCTTCTTGAAAATCAGCCCAAAGACCTCCATGAAAACTCCTTTTTATATGTTAAAATCACATCCAATCTTCTTCTTTTTAAGTAGTGATCAACATATGTTGATTATAGATAAAGTTTGTGGTTAAAATTATGATGAAGATGGTGTTTTGGGGTGGTGTTGGACGTTCAACATAGGGAGAGAAAGAGAGATGGATAATTTTTTTTGATTAAAATTGCATGTATGTGAAAAGTGGGAAAGAAGCTAGTGGTTTTGAGGTGTTAGTGGTTTTTGGTCATGTGTATGGGACATGTGTCCCTTAGCTTGTAAAAATATGGCACCATGGGTGTGTGTTGGCTTGTTAATATTAGCCCATAGTGGGGGTGGGACAAGTGTCCCACTTGTCTCATCTCCACTAATTACGGGTACTCCTCGATTCTAGTTTCCTCGATTTACGTGCCCTCGGGTCGTTTTACGAATTTTTTTTTATAAATTATGAATCTACGGCACAAAACGATTCTAATAAAAATTGTCTCATCAAAAACGGAGTTCAAAAACGGAGTTCAAAAACGTAAATACGTATACCTAGGGTTTCCGGTTTAGTCGTAAAAGACGTTAAATTATGAACGTATGTCCTAATCTCTTCTCGTAAATTTTTGAGTTTATGAACCAACACAAATTTAAAACTCCAAAATAATATTCACTGATAAATTTATTTCCTGAAATGTCCGACTGTCACCAAAGACGGTGTATGTAAACGTAAGCACGTAACGTAGAATCCTCCGGTTTAGACGTAGTCGATGCTACTTAAAGACGTAAATCCAAATTTCTTCCCAAAAATAAGTGAGTTCATATTATAAAATTAAAATAATGTTTTCAATTAAATATTAAGAATAAAATATTGACCATAAATTGACGGATTGTCACAGCATTTACCCCTAAACAGGATCTTTGTCCTCAAAGATCATCTTACCTTACTACTCGCTTCTTATAGAGTTAAAGCCATGTGGGTATTTCCTCCATATTCGGTCTTTTCTCACAAGTGTAATCCATTACCATACGTGAGTTTCATCAAACATAACTACAGGAATAAGATCAGGCTTAATGTTGACTTACTTTCTCTATCCATGATGTTCACGGGTTTCTGATGAATGCAACTTTTCGCCGATCTAAACTTTATCAAGAAGAATTCAGATTTTCACTTGATAGATATTTATGAAGTTCGATTTACGAAACATAACTCATGCAGCTCTTGAAGTCCTAGGGTAGATCCAGCTTATATGCCTTTCAATCCCAACTTTTACATCATCTCAATGGTCCCATACAACGGGGACTTATTTCCTATGATCTTTCAGATCATCTATCCATTTTTACCAGGTGAAATCTTTTGGCATAACTTCGCTACCCATCTGGCACTTCAAGATCTACATTTCATATCCACATAACCTCCTGCCCACTACCGACAGTCAATAATCAAATCCTAATTTCAACAATCATTTCAGGTCTCGCGGGTCGAGTATTTTGTAAGGTTAGGTTCGCCATCATAGGAAACCTTAAACCTAAAAGACATGTCCAACTCACAATGGGTGTATGTCGGGTGTCTTCATCTCAACTCCTGCTTACAGATGCTCTAATATAGGTCCTAACAAGAGTCGATCTCGATACTAACACGATAATTATCAATGATAATCTCTCCAAAGGAAAACGATTAGACGGTCTATTACCAAAGGTCAATCATTCAAACATAGAACAGCGCTTATAGTACTTTGTATCGCTACTTTACCTCGTCCCTTCGATTGGGGTGGTACAATACTCTCATCAAGGTTCGTTCCCAATGACTTCTAAGCAAATCTCTAGAAATTCGATGCGAAGCGAGAATCTTGATAGAGATGATCGATACAGGCACACCATGTTTACATAACTCCTTTAAATACAAAAGAGTCAATTTCTTCATCAAGAATCTAGCATTATCATTAACGGGAATGATATTAGCAGATTTGGTCAGTCTGTCGACGATGACCCAAATCGAATCAAATTCAGATGATGACCTTTGCAATAGCTAGTCGTTTACTAATGTATGAAGCGATGTCTGCCTTCATAATTTGTCATCAGTACAACTTCTTCAGATGAGGTACACTTAATCAGAAATAACATGAATAGAATACTTATACTTACAAGATTCCAACATAACTATATCTCAAAATCTCCATTTTTAGGCAACCTCAAGTGGCCTTTTATACATTTAACGCCATCGGCTTCTTAATTCTAATGGTTCACATTAGCCGCGAACCCCCTTTTTATTATCTATATTATCCTTTTTATAAGCATCGACTATATTTTAAATTGTTCGGCAATTTATTTTGCACATTCATTATTAAGAAATACATCGTAATTGATTCTTCATCATTTTTTTTCTACATAATGTGTCAGTAATTACGTTCACCTTCCTTCATATTTTCTAAGTTTCAGTTTCGTTTCAGCTATCATTTTTATCAGTTTTGCTTAATTCGTCGTTTAAAGTGTCGATAATTACTACAAGTAATTAAATAATAAATATATAATTTTTATGAAACATAACGTAAAAATTTTAATTTTCTTAGTTCGGCCAATTATGAAAATGTTCAAAATAAATTTGAATTTAATTAACACAATTTTTATTGATTTATCGAAAATAATTAAAATAATTAATAAGATCCGTAAATGTTCGAAAAACCTTCATTTATTCTTTGGTAAAAATTTTCTTAGTTGAAAAGCAAAAATTGTCGTTTCAAATTTCAAGTCATAAATTATATAGTTTCCTCAATTCTTCTTAAGATGTCTAGAAGTATACACAAACATTTATCAATAAACAGGAGTTTAGTTAAATGTTCTGGGTATAAGGGTATAATCCCTCAAAAGTTCTTTTCGATAAAACATTTGTCAAAACATATTTCCATTTTCTTTTTGGTAAAACCCAAAGTCTTAAAAGGGCTCTTAATTTTTAAAGAGTCAATATATTCCATTATCTATTACTCACACGGTCAATTAATACAAAGGATTTAGTCTTTAATCACATGTTAAATACTTAAGGTACAGGTTTTTATTGTTCGGCCAATTCAGGGCAATCTATAAATAATTATTAACTTCTTCTTATTCTTATAAACAAACAAATAGTCCTTAATGATCACAAGCATGAATTTATCAAATTACAGCCTACACATGTGATTCACCAAATTTATGAATGTAGTGATTTGAATAGATAATCTTCTTCGCGGACGCGAAGTTGATAATAACCATGTCGTGGATCAAATCTTTAAAACATACGCTAGAACCTTGTAAATGATCGAACAAATCTTCCATTTCAAGTCATGGATATCGTTTTCGATTGTCAATTTACTCAGTTCACAGTAATCTATAAATATAAGGAATGATAACACCATAGCTCTTCATGATGACGAGCTTGGTGGAATAAAATCTTCTCCGACAACTCTCTCAGTTGTACGGTAATTCCTTTAATTCAGATGGTGCTGACGTACAGTGCACAAGCCACAGGTGCAGCACCGAAAATATAATCAATACCAATTTCAACTTGCCTTAATGGCAAAAGTCTAGGTAATTTACCAACAAATACTTTCTAAAATTTCAGATAACAGAAACATTTTTCAATAAATTCATATTAGGTTCTTTCTAGATTATAATATCTATGACTAATTCACAACCATTCATGGTATAATTTCAAGTCTAAATGCAGGATATGGTCATCCATCAAGAATTATTTAGATCACTTTCGATAATCAACATCTTATCCTTTGGGGAAATTCTACTCGAGTTCCCATCAATTAAGACAATGTCGTCATGTCATAATCAATCAATCCAGTCTACTGGCACTATCAACTTTCCAGTTTCATTGCCGTCGATAAGATGTGAATTTATCAAAAGATTAATAATAACTCATAATCCTTCACAAATTCAAGGATATATAGAGACACAACTACTATTAAAAGAGTAAGGTCAATGCATAATCTATGCGAGAGAATTTCAAATCAGATACAGACGAAAACATTTAACGAATATGAATATATCCCATGTTTTCATAATTTGAGTACGCATTCGAAACCTCCTCGGATCGTTACCCAGGTCATTCAAATGAAACCAAATCAAAATAAATGATAGGAACGTCGATACATCCAGTCGGGTATCAACACTCGGTAATCAGATACTTTTCCTAAGAATCTCACTACGGGAGAATTGGACAAGAAAGAATTGTCAATTTTCAAATAAGACAAATTCCGCAGATGAGTAAATTCAACTCAGAAGAATAGATGCTACAGGCACATATGTAGGTGTCCCTAACACTATGTCCTTATTTTTCACTTCTTGTAGATCTCATAAATTTTAATCTTTCACAATCTTCAAATAAAATTTAGTGTTTATTAATCAGTTTTATGGTGACTACTAATCGGCCTTGCATGGTCCATTCCAAATTGTATGTAGGCGCGCAACTATATACAATTTTAAGATTAACGATGCAATACTCAGTTCGTCAAAATTTTATATTTATGTTTATAATAAAAACATTTTCATGCTTAATTCTTAAATAAGAATCAGAAATAAATTTACAAAGATTTTCTTTGCTATGAAAACAATTAAGTTTTCCAAGGTGTTTTATAAACAACTTCATTTCGATAGTGATTATTTACAAGTCTCACTTTAAATAATTCATGTGGTGATGAAAATAAATTTTTCCCACGGGATACTATTGTATCTTATAAAAACAATGTGTGATCTGCAAAAGAGTGATGAAGAGTTGTTCACCAAGAACTAACTACAATATAATAGGAAATGAGCTTAGCCAATTAATCATGAGGTTCATGACCTCGATGGCACTCAAAAGAGAATAATTCACAACGTAACTCAAATCGAGATGAGTACTTGCTCAATGGTTGCATCACTAATGCGAGCACTAGAGACAAGCAATAAAAGATAGATAACATCGATACATGTAGAATGTAGCAATCAAAGGTAGTCTTTTCATTAATCACAAACAAGTCTAAATTGTACCGTAACACATTACGTGTCACTATGTCATACAATTCCAAGAACTCATCCTACCAACTGATGTCTCAGTTAAGTTAGGGATTATTTTTAAAAGATATCACAATGAATACTAATCTACAAGAGTCATTAGGTGTTCCACATGTCCCGAAAGATCCATCGGTCCCAATTTAGAAGAAGATTTCTTCAATTTATCTATTGGACACTGGGCATCCTCGTCATTGGACAATGGCCTAGGAACAATACTTAACACGAATCAACAATCAATTAAAACCTTATAATTCAATCACATGACTTAACGACTTCCTCTTAATAATCTCATATTCCATACGGGTTAAATTTTATTTCATTCAAGTTTCAATCAACTTATACTCAATTCGATATCCTACCTCATTCTCCAATACTTTCAACTTTATTCTTAGACCTTAATAGGGCAATAAAAGCTCGATATGATCAACACTTAATTCCAATCCTATAACTCCTTTATCAATAATTATCAAATGAGTCACTAGTATGAAATGACTTGATCATTCAACTAGACTTCTCGGAAAGGTACTAGTGGCATGAGGCTTTTGGGTAATGGTTCCAATGACAGCCTCAAGTGCAACATTCACCCTTTCGATTTCAATTTAAGAATTGGATGACAACGAATCAGATGACATCTTTCTAGGTGGTAACGTTTTGTCAAACTCCACTCTATAAGAAAAGATAGTCATGACATCGATATCAGATTTAATTTCGCCAATTCTTCTTCAATATCACAATCAACTAATATCTACATTTCTACGAATATCAACCATTTGTTAGGATTATAAATATCCACAACTTAGATTAGATCTAGGATAGCTAGAATTCCTACGAGAATAGCTTCGATTAATTTACTAGCGGATTTAGGGTTCCTTGTGACAATCTACGTCGTATAAATATCTCATATACGTATTGAAATAATCATCAAACAATCATGTAATAAAATTACATCATATATATAATCCAGGTTATATATATATATATATAATATATATATATATATATATATATATATATATATATATATATATATATATATATATATATATATATATATATATATATATATATATATATATATATATATATATATATATATATATATATATATATATATATATATATATATATATATATATATATATATATATATATATATATATATATATATATATATATATATATATATATATATATATATATTAAAATAACACTTCTCAGTCTGGCCTTGTCGGTAACTCGGGAATTCTTCGGCATCGTTATAGTAAAAAGATTTTTATACATTTTTAGAAAAATGTTTATGGTTAAAAGATTTTGAAATGTTTTATTCAAAACCTTGATTTTAAAAATCTTTCGTTCTCTATAACGAGAGCTCTGGTACCAAACTGTAACACCCCCAAATTTATACAACTCAATACAGCGGAAGACTCGTTGGTGTTACGGGATAGCACATTACTCACATCATAGACAACGCATAAAAATCGCGTCGTTTAATGATAAAGCATTTCCATTCATAAATATCAAAGTTACATAGGTCCCAAGTCATTTTATTTTATACAGGTTTTACAAAGCATTTGAATGGAAATTTGTTAATTAAGTGCGGGCCATGAATTCTTGTTGTCTTCCCGAGAATTACCTTCAAGTACCTGAGATGAAACATGTTAAAAGAAAAGGTCAGCGATAACGCCGAGTGAATTCATAGAGTTTAATAAAATCCATCAATATAACATCGGTATAAAATTATTACCGAAAATCATTTTGTACAAATCCATGTAGTAGGCCATAAAATAGCTAAAATCATTTTATACAAATCTTTGTCAAAGTCATAATATACGCTTTCGCCCTCAAAATCATTATACGAACCAATGTCGTAAAAATATCATACAATACGTTTTATAACGTTGTATGAAGTTAAATAAAAACCATTATATGATTATGGTTATGAAAACCAAAACACGAACATAATATCAATAGTAAGACCCCGTATTGCTAGTCAGGCAATATATCGTAATTTAATGCTTATAGCAGTATTTCGTTAATTGGATTATTACAAGCCGCATGACATTGTTACCTTACTAAACCAAACAACGGGTAGCTAGCCCGAAACTCATTTTCCCATCTAAATTAGCGTGTCGTCACAAAGGTCACGATTGTGTAATCTACTCATACATAAATTCGCTTACCAATCAATGTGGCACGACGGGGATCAACCGTCAAGGCGCGAACTGGGGTGATCGTCCCCAAATAGTACTATTATATGCATAAGCGTCTACCAAATCCCGGTAGTTTACAGTTCATGCTAATGGGACTTTTAGTGACATAACCTAACTTTAATAATCCATTTAATTTCATCTATCGGGTCTTTAATCATTCATCGGGTCATACAATCATTCGGGTCCAAATCAATAAACAAACAATCAGGACAAATGGTGTCCTAGTACATAAAAACTAACATGTTATCTCCCTCGCGGGTTTATAAAACATTTCTAAAACATTTAAAAAGAGTGCGAGGCTATGAACTCACGTTGATGTGGTAAAGCGGGTTATCGGCAATTCGGACGTACGGTACGTGCTTCAATCACGGAAACCTAGACAAATAATACTCGTCTTAGACTTTTGTCCAATGACTTTATCAAAATAACAATTATGTATACATATGATGATTATATATATATGATGATCAAGTGGGTTTATATATTCTCATTCACTTATTTCTGTATTTATGTATTGGTATCTTCTTACTAGTTTACTAGTTTTACCTATTTACGTGTTTTAGGTCCAATAAGCCTATTATAAGTTTATAAGTGTTTTAGCCCATTTTGTTGTATTATTAGTCCAATAACGTTAACTTAGCCCATTAATGTCCGTATGTTGTATTGTTCGGGTTTTATCGGTTTTTACTTGTTATATATGTTTATATATCAGTATATGAGTTTATAAAAGTTTACATTAGACGGGTCCAACCGTCTAAGTTTTATTTAACAAAAACGTTAATTTTACGGTAATAGCCGAAAAAGTCGTAAAAATCATGTTTATAGTTTTATAACTTATAAAACTTATTAAACTACCAATTTTATAAAATGTCCATTTATTCATCCTTATACATATTTATATAAATGTATTATATAAGTTAGTGGGTTTGAATTCACATTTTATACTATTTTTATTTGAGTGCTTATATAATACTATTATACTTTAATTTCCCAAAATCTGATTTTTATTTTCATGTTCACCAAAACTGCCATATCTAGAGTTCTATATGGAGATAGAAGCTCAAATTTTTATGACATAAAATACATGATATGTGCTCCATTTAACTCTTTAGCTACTGTTGAATCAGCCTCTAAGTATTTTCTAAAAATCGTCCAAAACAGTGAACTCAGATTTGCATTCTAAACTTGTTTTGATCATATCTCACTCATCCTAATGATTCCATTGCATGGCCAACTCTCACATGTGTACAAGAATCATAGCTTACTGTATATTAATCTTTTCAAGCCATTTTATCAGTTAATCACATGGTTCTTTACTGTTTTATACAGCCATTATTTTAAGCATGATTTTAAACTTTCTACATATAGTTTTTCATCTTTTTACCCATAATTATCAACACCAAATCCCCACACAATATTTTTATCATCATATATTCATCATATACATATACAATACGAAATAAAATACATGATTATATAATCAAAATAAAAAGAGGACAGGAAGAACAATCTCTATACCATCATTAGTGATGAAAAGGTTGAGATTTTGGATGAACAAGGCTTGGTTTTGGTAATCAATCTTATAAAATATCAAGACCACCTTCAAGATTACCAAGGATATGAAGACACCTTCAACAAATCAGCCCTAAAATCCTTCTTGAAAATCAGCCCAAAGACCTCTATGAAAACTCCTTTTTCTATGTTAAAATCCCCTCCAATCTTCTTCTTTTTAAGTAGTGATCAACATATGTTGATTATAGATAAAGTTTGTGGTTAAAATTATGATGAAGATGGTGTTTTGGGGTGGTGTTGGACGTTCAACATAGGGAGAGAAAGAGAGATGGATTATTTTTTTTTGATTAAAATTGCATGTATGTGAAAAGTGGGAAAGAAGTTAGTGGTTTTGAGGTGTTAGTGGTTTTTGGTCAAGTGTATGGGACATGTGTCCCTTAGCTTGTAAAAATATGGCACCATGGGTGTGTGTTGGCTTGTTAATATTAGCCCATAGTGGGGGTGGGACAAGTGTCCCACCTGTCTCATCTCCACTAATTTACGGGTACTCCTCGATTCTAGTTTCCTCGATTTACGTGCCCTCGGGTCGTTTTACGAAAAACTTTTTTATAAATTATGAATCTACGGCACAAAACGATCTAATAAAAATTGTCTCATAAAAAACGGAGTTCAAAAACGTAAATACGTATACCTAGGGTTTCCGGTTTAGTCGTAAAAGACGTTAAATTATGAACGTAAATCCTAATCTCTTCTCGTAAATTTGTGAGTTTATGAACCAACACAAATTTAAAACTCCTAAATAATATTCACGGATAAATTTATTTCCAGAAATGTCGGACTGTCATCAAAGACGGTGTATGTAAACGTAAGCACGTAACGTAGAATCCTCCGGTTTAGACGTAGTCGATGCTACTTCAAGACGTAAATCCAAATTTCTTCCCAAAAATAAGTGAGTTCATATTATAACATTAAAATAATGTTTTCAAATAAATATTGAGAATAAAATATCGACCATAAATTGACGGATTGTCACAGATAGAACCAGGAAGACGGGTACACGGGATCACGGGTCGTCAAAATCATCAAGAATGGATCTTTGATAGCTCTAATCCATGCAAATGATTAGAAAGAAAACAGCAAACACATACTAGGGTCTCCCCTACACTTATTATAAAAACAGAGAAAAAGGATAGATACTGCAGGTTACCTCCCGAGAAGCGCTTGTTTTTGTTCACCGAGTCGTGAGCCTTACTCGACCTTGATTAGCATAGAAAGAAGCTTAAAGAACATCCACCGAGATCAAATACATGGTTTTCATGCATCAAATAGCAAAGTATTAAGGCGAACAAAGCAAGCCAAAGAAGAGTAGGCAAGGTTCCCTTACGCAGTTGTTGAGCACGGCGGTAGACAGTATGATGAAACACAGGCATATCTCCATGGTTTCCAAAAATCTATCCTTTTATTGCATCAGATGGATACTGAGATGGCTTAGAAATTGCAATATCGGGATCGAACACCTTTTCCTTTAGGGTAAAATAACACTCAGGCTCAATAGACCTTGAAGAAGATCCGCTCATAAATCTGACAATCTCATCATCAGAAGGTGGATAGAGAGGTATCAAGACATAGGTACTGCGGATATCGGTGTTGGCCGGCTTCTTCTCCTTTGAAACAGGTTTCTTAATATCTGAAGGAGGATAAAGAGCATCATCAAAGTCCAAAGGAGGAGAGTCATTCTCATTTGGGAAGTAAGTGTTGAGAAAAGTAGCAAAATCTTCCTCAAATGAGTAATTGTCCAAAGTATCAAGTGTGTGTGGTGGAGGATCTTCATCAAAAGTAGGAGTAAGGTCATCATTAGAATAATCACTCGAGAGAGTATCAACATCATCAAAATCATCAAAAATTGGCATGTCTGGATACTCTGAAACAAAAGCAACATAATCATCCCCATCGGAATTAGAATCTTTATCATAATCATCATAGATCGGTGGAGAATCATAAATTGGTGGTGGATTCACATTGGGGAGATAATCATCAAAATCATCCACATCGTCTTGAAAAAGTGGATTGTCATGGGAAGACTCGCAAAGAGGATTATCATATACAACAAAGTCATCAAGCTTAAAACATTCCAAAGTAGGAGTAAGCTCTTCTTGAAGCACATTAATCATTTTCGCGGATTCTTTTCCATTTGTTTTACTTGTAATCTTCCCCATCTTAAAAACTTGAGCATCATTCCCGACCCTTAATATTAATTCACCTTCGGCAACATCGACTAGAGCTTTTCCGGTTCTCAAAAATGGCCTTCCAAGTATTAACAGAATACGAGGGTCCATTTCATAATGAACAACAACAAAATCGACCGGAAAAGTGAAGGTACCAACTTTAATAAATACATCTTCAGCAATACCGATGGGGTAAGCACGAGTTCGATTTGCTAGCTCCAGAGTCATCTTTGTCGGTGTAAGGTCGGGTAATGATAGATTTTTCCAAAAACTTAATGGCATCAAATTAATACTTGCCCCTATATCGGCTAAGGCAGTAAACTCTTCATCTTTGTTAAAAATGCAAGGCAACACAAAACGACCGGGATCTCCAAGTTTTTCTGGAAGTTCTTTAAGAATGACTGCAGAACAGTTTTCATTTAATCGTGTGTAATACGTAGAGCCGAGGTCACTTACCTTACCCTAAATTACGGTTATTTTTGAAATTTTTAAGAAATTTTAATTTCTATATATTTTATCATTTTGATTGAAACCGATATTTGAGGTCATAATTTTGACGATTGACGATTTAAGAAGAACGATGACGACTACGATCCCGATAGATGCCCAAATTTCTATGTTTATTGTCGTTTTATCGATATTATAATTTTTCGAGGATTTTACTTTCGGTTCGTGTTAAGTTGAGTCGGGTAAGTTTTATTGCTTTCCGGGTACATTTAAATTGTCCTAAAAGTATTTTGGAGTGTTCGGGATGATCCCCGACTCCCGTAAAATTTTCCAAAATGATTAGTGAGTCATTCCCGTAAACTTTTGAGGTCGTTTTCACTCAAGGACAAAAGAAAGCTAATATTGCACCACAAGTCCCTCCAAAAATTACAAATAGGAAACTAAACACACACATAACAAAACACTCAAAAAAATTTCTCACTATCTCTCTTTTTCTCTCTTTAGGCCGACGGCCAAAACCACCCACCACCACCATTTATTTTTTTTCTAGCTTGTTTTGATCAAAAGTAAGTTTAGACCACATCTAGTTTCATCATTTCCATTCTTTTCATGTACTTTAATCCCACATGCATCCATAAAATTTTTTCCAAGAATCAATGGATTTTTCAAAAATTGTTTTGATGTTAATTAGATGTATGCATGTTTAATTCATGTGTAGTGGATGTGTAATGACTCAACAAACCAACCAAAATCAATTTGGTTGGGGGGTTTTGATCACCCACACCCCACGGCACAAAAGGGGTGTTTGGTGGATCTTGGTGATTGTTGTTTTTGCTTATGGATTATGTATTATTACTTGTGTTTAGATGTTTTTGAGTGGGTAAAACCCATTGCATGTTTGATTTAGTGTTTGGGTTTTATGATGGATTTGATAATTAGGGGGTTAAGGACTGATTAGTATGATTAGACATGATTAGGAGTGATTAGGTTGAGGTCTAGTGTCGATAAATTGGTTTGGAAACGAGTGTTGGATTGATTTTGAGATAGGTAATTTTAGGCAGAATGTTTGGGATGTTTTCATAAAATTTATTTTGTAAACAGGTCATGAGACTAGGATATAGTTGTAGAGCGTCTTCTTAGCTTCGATTTGGTATAAGATAGAGCTTACGACTCCTAACGAGTCAAAAGTTATGATGTTTTGAAAATCGTGTTCCGGGAGATGAGAACCTACATAATCCGAAATTATGTTTGGTTTTAGGTCAAATCCCGGGGACCATAGATATAGTTTGGTAAATGGTTAAAGGTTGATTTTTGGTCTCAAACCTGCATATGCGAGTCTATTATTAGACTTAGGTGTCAAATGGGTCAATGGTATATTTTAAATGGGTCAAATGAGTCCGACTTGGTCAAAGTGCAAATTCAGTCCGAAAAACGTAGGTTTAGTAAAGTGTTGAGTAACGGGTCGTAAAAGCGAAAAATTTTAATGGGATTAAAAATGTGTTTGCTACAGATCTTAAGGTATTTTTGAGAATTTTCCCAAATTTTATTAAAAGGTTTAAGTCTAGTAAAACAGCTCATACTTTTGGTAAGTATCGGCGAAAAACGTGAAAAGAGTAATAACGTTAATAACATGGACGAATAGTATAAAACGAGTAACACTTATTTGTTTGGTTTTGGCGTGAGTTGTAATTATCACAATTGACTAATATGTATGTATTATATACAGTACTTAAGGTTTATAAATGAGATTACCCATTACGCGTTATTGGTTTGATAGGTGTTGATTTTCCCGGGCATCCTCATCTTCGTCAGTGATCGTCACTCGAATCGTCGACTACTTTATATATAAGGTTTGAATTAGTAGCCTCGCTTACTACTATTTTAAATTGTTTTTACCCGCGAGGGAGATGCATGCTAGTTTTCTAAAATGAACATATGTCATGAATGATTGTTGGACCCGAATGTTGCCTTAGAAATTGTGTTGAGTACCTAGTTGCAAAAGGCCCTAAATTCATGAAATATTAACTATTGTTTAATCCTAGCGTGGATTGAAAATAGCCGCTTATACAATTGGTAGTACTATGGGGTTGACGACCCTATCCGAGACGAGGGCTAGTGCGTTGAGTACCCCATGCGGACGGATAACTTGTGATAAGAAATAAGGTATAATTGCAACTGATGCCTTTAGAAGGGGCCCTGGTTTCATCTGAATCACGCCGGTAAGTATTACGCGGGTGATTGACTTAACGGATTAGTGTCATGAGCTTAAACACAATTGTCATAACCTTGAAAATAGATTGTTTGATCGACAAGTCTATGAATGATCGTGAATGATTTTTATAACACATATGTTCAAAATGAGATTTATAAAACCTATGAATTCCACTCAACATCATTTGTTGACCCAATTTAGCATGTGTTTCAGGTAATCGATGAAGAGTAGCATGGAGCATGCATTGAATGGGAGTTGTCTGTGGCTTGGCGTCTACTTGTTTTTCCACCCATTCTTACATTGAACATTTTAAACTTTATGTCATGTTGTGAAAATTGTATCTTTTGGGGGTTGAGATTCATGGGGACCGAAACGCTAACTCTGTTTTGTATCATTTGGGTTTGGAAAACCGTAGACATGTATGCTTTTAACAATGCGTAATTTAAGTTAAAACTTTTACGTCTTTTTGGAGTTGTTTGATGTACCTTGTGTGCGATGATAACTGCCTAGCACCCAAATGTTGTAGTTCCGTTGCGCATAGCATTTGGTGGGGTGTTAGATCGTGTGTTGACAAACTCAGCCATCTTTTCCTTCTTGTTAAACAATTCCTTGAATGCTTTGACGAATTTCAGCATTTGGACAAGTGCTTCAACGAGGCTAATGTTGAAATTCATTTGAGAGATCATCTTCATAAAAGAAATGACTTGAGCATCCTCTTTAGTAAGCAATTTGCACTTGTCTAACCGAGAAGGATAAGCGATGTTGGGTTTATATGGTGTGGGTGTAGCAGGTAAAGGTTGAGATGTTGAAGGTTGAGAAGTAGAAGGTTTAGAGGTGGTAGGTGGGGTTGGTGGAGGGTTTTTCTTGGGTACTTCTTCATTACTAGGTGGAGACGGTAATGGAGAACTAGTACTAGGTGTGGTAGTAGGAGGGATAAATGTGGGTGAAGGAGGTGTAGATGGAGTAACGGGAGGAGGGATAGAAGGTCCTACTAGAGTTGCTCCACTTCGAGTAGTAATAGCACTCACATTCGCTCTAGGGTTTGTTTTGGTTGTAGAAGGAAGAGCACCTTGAGGACGAAGGGTTTGTAACATTTGAACGAATTTCCTATCCGTAGACTCTTGAATTTGTCTAGTAGATTCTTGCATTTCTTGCATGATTTTCTCTTGTTCATTCAATTATTGCAAAACCAAGTCCATTGGCGGATGAGGTAAATTGAACCCTTGTTGTTGAAAACCTTGGTTTGGATATTGGTTATAAGGTGGAAACCTTGAGGATTGAAACCTTGGTTTAAAAATCCTTGATTTTGCATTTGGTAATTTCCCTGATTTGCATTTAAGCCCCTCACATTGGCATTACCTTGAAAATTAGCTCTTGGCGGCCCTTGGTTGTTTTGGTTAGGTTGTGGTGGTCTTTGTTGAAAACCGGGTGGAGCCAAGTAATTTGTCGAGTTGTAAGACAAGTGATTAACATCGACATTAGGCTTGAAATGAACTCTCTCGGTGTTGTTGTAAGCATACACTTCTCCGTGAGATTGATCATAAGCTTTATCACAATTAGCATAAGAGTGTGGCCCACCACAAGTTTCACAAGTTATAGCGTTGTTGTTTTTAGCATTGTTAACGGCTTGTAAAGCAAGTGCTTCAACAACCGTAATAAGCTTATCAAGTCTCCTTTCGGTGTCACTAGTGCTAGCACTAGCCACATTAGCGCGAACACTTTTGGTTTGCACTTTAGATTTATTCTCAATAATATCCCATGCGGCATTAGAAGACTTAACCAAAATGTTACTCCCCGAGGCACTATTTAGTGAATCTTGGTCATTCATGCTTAAACCATTGTAAAAGGTATTAATTTGATGCACTTTTGTGAAACCATGTTGTGGACACTTTCTTAAAAGTTCCTTAAAACGGTCCCAAGATTCACTAAATGTCTCACCATACTTTTGTTCAAAGTTAATGATTTCATTCGGCAAAGCGGTAGTACGTGAGGGTGGGAAAAAGTAGTGAATGAATTTGGTCTCTAAATCCGACCACGTAAGAATACTTTGTGGCGGTTCCTTATCAAGCCAATACCGGGCTTGTCCCTCTAAAGAGAAAGGAAAAAGTTGTAAGCGAATTACCTCTTGTGAAACCCCATTAAACTTGACCGTATTAGTGAGTTGAAGAAACCTTTTGATATGGTCATCAGGATCATCAAGTGTACGCCACAAGAATGGTTGAGCATAGACCATTTGAATGAAGCCGGAATTGAGCTCAAAGTTGTTGGCTCCAATCTCGGGTATGACAATAGCATCGGTGTTGCCCTCTATGTGCGATTGCAAAAGCTCGATCATTGGTCGATTGTCCATGGTGACAATAGGTTGAGTTTCGAATTCGGCTTGAATTGCTTTCTTCTTACGAGCACGGGTACGCATACACACCTACAAAAGGAAAAGAAAGATAGACAAGAAATATTTTTGGTTTTTTTATGTTTTTCTGTGTTTTTGGATTTTTGAAAATTTTATTTCTTTTTGAAATTTTTTGAAAATTAGACAAGTAAAATAACGTTCAAGAGTGAGCGGATCCCAAAATCCAACGCGTCTCTCACAATAAACCGTTAATCTTCACGAAAAGAGACGGCAGCGACGCCATTTAATACAAGAGATTTTGTATGTAAAAAGTTATCGTCCGATCTTTTCGAATTGATTATTGGTTGAAAGTGTGACTTAGTCGTTCTTGGTGGAATAAAAAGGGAAAAGGTTATCTATTTTAAACTACAAGTAAAGTGAAAATGTAAATGTAAATGAAAAAGTAAAAGCAAATGTAAACGTCGTTAAGTAAAAGTGGAAGTTTGAAATTTAAAACTAAAAACTAATTCTTAAAAAAAAGTAAATGACGAAAAATTAAAAACTTTAAAAAGTAAATTTCGGAAACTTAATAAAATGTAAACTTAAAAATAATTCTAAGTTAAGACAATTAAAACAAAACTAAGTAAAAAATGGTGGGAAATTTAAAATTGGAAATTAAACCAAACCAAAAGAAAGTAAAAATGGAGTAAAATTGAAACCCATTGGAATGTAATCGGAATCCCGTCGGAATATATATAAAAGAAAGCTATCGGAATAAGTTAAAGGAAAACCTACCGTCGGAATGCCTGGTCGGAATATGATCGGAATCACTCCTATCGGAATATATAAAAAGAAAATGATCGGAATATTAGAAATCCAAAGCTATCGGAATATCAAAATAAACACACCCGTCGAAATCCCAATCGGAATATCCGTCGGAATAAAAAAACCCTTTTCCGATATACTATCGGAATAAAGGTGATACTCGTCGGAATACAGATCAGAAAGGGGAAAACCTATTCCGATGGCGTGATCGGAATACAGCAGGAAAAACAAAAAAAACTTTTTCGACGAAATTAAAAGGGAAATAAGCAAAACCGAATAAGCTAAGTTTAAATAAACACTAATCTAAGCTTACCAAATCAAACAATAGAAAGAACTAAATAAGCTCGAATAAGAAACTTTCTAAAGATTAAATAAACAAGATTTATAAGATAAACTACAAGGAAAAGAAATTAAACTTATGAAAAAATTTAAAATTGAAATAAGCATAAAGATTAAAACTTGAAAATCAAACAAATCAACAAAAAATTATTTTAAACAAGAAGGGAAGAATGAGAATGATTAAAAACTTGAATGTAAAAGATTAAAGATCAAAGATCTGAGACAAGATTAAAGAGAAAGCTTGAAAAACATTAAGAAAAACGAGTGAGAGAAAGTATATTAATCTACTCCTACTTACCTTACAATAATAAAACTACAATCTACTACTAGCTAACGCCCTCCTAATGACACATTAGAAGGGTATTTATAGGAGGAGTAGATGTGATGATGCTTTCTTCTCTCTTTCTTCTTGTCTCGACTCGATTTAATTTCTTTGTCTTTCTCGACGTCGTCTCGGGATTTGTCGATATAAATTGAACTTGTCTTATAATTTCTTCAATAATTAGACTTGAGTTCTTCGACTTCATTAAACTTCTGTCTTTAGACTTTTTCTTCGATAAATCTTCAGAATAGGCCTTGGACTTCCGTTCTTTTTGCACTCTTGATCTTTTGACTTTGTCTTTTCTCGTTTTCATCGATAAAAGCCCATGAAAGCTCGTGTTTTCTTCCCTTTTCACATTTTGATCCTAAATCACAACAAAAACACAAACCACGCATAATTCCGACATTTACGACATAAAATACACGTTTTGGTTTGGTTATTATTACAATTAAGTGGTAAAAGGATAAGTGTTTTCACACTTATTAACCACTTTTAGAAGCGTCTTTGAAATGCTCTTCACAAGCCTCATCAAGAACATCAATGAAATTAACGCTCTCGTTTTCATAAGGTTGCGTAGAAAGTTTACCCATGTTGAAGACGATTTTATTGTCACCAACTCTCATGATTAATTCGCCCGCGGCTACATCAATGAGAGTGCGACCGGTCCTCAAGAATGGACGTCCAACGATTAATGGAACAAGGGGATCCATCTCGTAGTCCACGACAACAAAATCCGCCAGAAAGGTGAATTTGTCGACACCGACGAAGACATCTTCGACTATCCCCACTGGATAAGCAACTGTACGATTAGCTAATTCCAATGTCATTCGTGTGGGGACTAGCTCGGGTAGAGATAATTGTTTCCAAACACTTAACGACATTAAGTTTATACTAGCACCTAGATCTGCTAGGGCCATACAATTCTCTACCCCGGGAAAGTTGCAAGGGATGAGAAAATGACCCGGATCACCAAGTTTGGTTGGTAATTTCCTTAAGAGCGCTGAGGAGCAATTCTCATTAAGTTGGGTGTGAGCGATATCAAGAAGCTTTTCTTTGTCACTGAGAAGATCTTTAAACATTTTAGCATATTTCAGCATGTGAGCGAGAGCCTCAGCAAAGGAGATGTTGAAATTCAATTGTTTAAACATTTTAATAAATTTGGAAACCTGAATATCATCCTTGTTCTTCAACTTCTCTTTCCTCAACCTTGAGGGATAAGGTATATTGGGTTGAGATGAAGGATTTGGAATGGAATTCTCTCTCACATCCTTGGGTGGTGGAGGGGTGGAAGTAGAAGGTGGAGGAATTGGAGAAGGGGACTCGTTTTCCTTTGTCACATTCACTGGTGTAGGTGTAGGGATCTCGGGTTCCTTAAAACCTTTGCCACTTCGGGTGGTGATTGCTTTCATCTCCCCTCTTGGATTAGCAACGGTGTTACTCGGAAGAGAACCCGAACCAGAGGCTTGATTACTTGGGAAGAAACTAGCCATCATATCCCTTAAGTCATTTGTTTGACTGCTCAAAGAGTTTCGCATATCGGCTCGAAGATCATTCCCTTGTTTCGCCATATCTCCTTTCAAGTTGATGATTTGTCGCTGAAGATTCTCCACCAGTGCGTCATTAGTCCTCATGTAAGTTTCAACCTCGTGATTAAATGCGGTGGGTTGGTTGGGAGGAAGAGCATGGTAGGCAGCTGGTTGATAAGCGGGTTTTTGGTAAACTTGGTTATTTACTTGAGGTGGATATGGGTTTCTTTGGGTTTGAAATTAATTTGGAGCTCGAGTTTGGTTTTGATTGTTGCGATTGAGGTTATTTTGGTTTTGAGGAGGAAAACTGGGTGGTGAAAGGAAGTTGTTTGAACGATAACTGAGCAAATTGCGGTCACCTTGAGGACGTGCTTGATAGCCTCCTGTAGAAAAGTTACCGTTAGCGGCATACACATTTTACGAATTGTCATGAGTCGAAGGACAATCGGTGTATGAATGAGATCCCCAGCATATTTCACATGACTGACTCAAAGTATTAACTTGCGCATTGTTGCTTTTGGCATTGTTGGCGGTTTGTAAAGCAAGTGCTTCAACAATAAAAGTAAGCTTATCAATTCTCTAGTCGGTGTCACTAGTACTAGCACTAGCCACATTAGCCCGAACACTTCTAGTTTGCACTCTAGACTTATTCTCAATAATATCCCACGCGGCATTAGAAGACTTAACCAAAATGTTACCCCCAGGCACTATTTAGTGAATCTTGGTCAATCATGCTTAAACCATTGTAAAAAGTATTATTTTGATGCACTTTTGTGAAACCATGTTGTGGACACTTTCTTAAAAGTTCCTTAAAACGGTCCCAAGATTCACTAAATGTCTCACCGTACTTTTGTTAAAAGTTAATGATTTCATTCCGCAAAGCGGTAGTACGTGAGGGTGGGAAAAGTAGTTGATGAATTTGGTCTCTAAATCCGACCACGTAAGAATACTTTGTGGCGGTTCCTTATCAAGCTAATGTCGGGCTTGTCCCTCTAAGGAGAAAGGAAAAAGTTGCACGCAGATTGCCTCTTGTGAAACCCCATTATACTTGACTGTATTAGTGAGTTGAAGGAAACTTTTGATATGGTAATGAGGATCATCAAGTGTACGCCCAAAGAATGGTTGAGCAGAGACCATTTGAATGAAGCCGGATTTGAGTTCAAAGTTTTTGGCTCTAATCTCGGGTATGACAATAGCATCGGTGTTTCCCTCTACTTGCGATTGCAAAAGCTCGATCATTGGTCGATTGTCCATGGCGACAATAGGTGGAGTTTCGACTTCGGCTTGAGTTGCTTTCTTCTTACGAGCACGGGTACGCATGCACAGCTACAAAAGGAAGAGAGAGATAGACAAGAAATATTTTTGGTTTTTTGTGTTTTTCTATTTATTTTTTTTTATTGTTGAAAATGTTTGATTTTATGGATTTTTGAAAATTTTTTACACGAAAAATAACGTTCAAAAGTGAACGGATCCCGAAATCCAACACGTCTCTCACTAAAAACCGTTAATTTTCACGAAAAGAGCCGGCAGCGGTGCCATTTAATACAAGGTTTTTACCTAGTATGAAAAAGATTCGTTAGTCAAGTCTTTTCGAGTTGATTACCGGTTAAAAGTGCGACTCAGTCGTTCTTGGTGGAAAAATAAAATGGTTTGATTATCTATTTTAAACTAAAAGTAAAACTTGAAAATGAAAATGTCGTTGAGCAAAAATAAAAGCTTTAAAAGTTAAACTAAAAATTTAGACTTAAAATAAATGACGAAAAATGAAAACTTTAAAATAAATCTGAGATAAAAACAATTTAAAATAAAGTCTAAGAAAAATGGCGGGAAAAAATTAAGATTTAAAACTAAACAGGAAACAAAACTAAAACATAAGTCTGAAAACAAGAAATTCGAAATGGACATAGTTCGAAATACCATCATGACCTAATTCAAAATGGAGTAGAACCTAACTCGGAATAAAGATCTTAATGCAGTTCGGAATAAAGCTACTTGACCTAACTCGGAATCAAGGAACACAAAGTAGTTCGGAATCCAAAACCTTAAAGTAGTTCGGAATGTAAGACTTGGACGTAACTCAGAATATGGAACCTTGATGTAACTCAGAATATGGAACCTTGACGTAACTCGGAATCCAAATGAACCAACTAGTTCGGAATGTACTGTTTAGGATGTAACTCGGAATAATAGCTTTACACGTAACTCGGAATAGAAACATTACTCTCAGTTCGGAATAATGGTCTTGAATTTAATTTGGAATAAAGGCAACATGAACCTAACTCAGAATAAACTAATACTGAACCTAATTCGGGAAAGTTTGTTAGAAGTAATTCGGGAAAAGGGGTTTTTAAGATCCGAACTTAATCAAAATAAGCAAAACACAATAAGCACTTTACCAAAACTTTTACCAAATCAACTTTAAGAAAAAACTTATAAGACACAATTTAAAAACTTTTAAAAACACTTAATAAACAAAAATTTAAAATCAACTTTTTAATAAAAATATTAAACTATCA
Organism: Glebionis coronaria; assembly: GCA_025667525.1. Lineage (NCBI taxonomy): Eukaryota > Viridiplantae > Streptophyta > Magnoliopsida > Asterales > Asteraceae > Glebionis > Glebionis coronaria. Next base: position 296,956,776 of record CM046876.1, on the reverse strand, counting down.
AAATCAACTTATTTTAAAAACTATTAAACCTAAAAATTAAGCAAAAAGTAGCTTAATCTAAAACTCTAAACACACCAACTCAATAAGCACAATCAAATAAGGAAAACAATCACATCATCAACAAAATTAAACCAACAACATGATAAATTAAGCAAAATAATAGATTATTAAGAAAGGTAGAATGAGAATTAAGAAATAAGCTTGATTAGATAGAAAATTAAGATCAAAGATTACAAGATTAATGTTTGATAAGCTTGAAAAACTAGAGAGAAGAAAAATAAAACACACTTAAAAATAAAACTAATTAACTATTTAACTAACTAACACCCTCCTAATGACACATTAGGAGGGTATATATAGGAGGTGGGGAGGCTAAGTGTTGATGCTTCCTTCTTTCTTTCTTCTCGTCTCGACTCGATTTAAATTCTCTGTCTTTCTCGACGTTGTCCTAGGATTTGTCGATATAAATTGAACTCGTCTTATAATTTTCTTCTTTAATTAGGCTTGGTTCTTCGACTTCATAAAACATCAGTCTTTAGACTTTTTCTTTGATAAATCTTCAGAATAGGCCTTGGACTTCCGTTTTTTTGCACTCTTGATCTTTTGACTTCGTCTTTTCTCGTTTTCTTCGATAAAAGCCCGTGATAGCCCGTGTTTTCTCCTTTTTTCATATTTTTATCCTGAAACACAATAAAAACACAAACCACGCATAATTCCAACTTTTATGACATAAAATACACGTTTTGGTCTTGTTATTATTGGAAATAAGTGGTAGAAGGATAAGTGTTTTCACACTTGTTAGTATTGTTGACTGTGTATGTACTGCTTGTACATTTCAGTCTGATCAACATCTTGAGCTTTATCTCCTTCATTTATTCTTTGAGCAGTCTCTTCCTCTTTTGAACTTACCTTCTCCTTTCTATTCTTCCTCACATATGTGGTCTTGATAGGTGGAGATGTTGATGTATGTTCAGCAGTACTTGGCTCAATTCTAGGAGTACTTCGATATTTCCTTTGTTGTTGCAAATGTCTTCTAGCTTCTTCAACATCTATCCTATCTGCTTCAAATCTAATCTCAACAAAATTCAAATCAGCTCTTTTATGTTGTTCATACAAAGTCTTAATTTCTACAAAATTCTTCTTGACCAGTTGAGTATGAGTGAAATGCTTAATTTTCATAAGAAATGTCATCATTTGATTCCTAATCTGCATTGTAGTTGGAGGCTTAATCTTTTCTCTTCTTTTTTTCTCAGCAAAGAATCTTTGTTGCTCCCTTACTAGATCATCAATCAATTTTGATTTCTCTTCTTGAGCATAAGCATCTCTTTCTTCAGCTATCAATGAGTCTACAAGAAGCTTACTTGCATGTAATTCAGCCTGAATCCTATCATACTCTTGTATGTTCCATTCTTGCTTTATTCTCCTAACTTCTAGCAAATGCTGCTTTTTTGCAAGTTCCTCTTGTAAGTCTTCTTCACGAATTTGAGCTTGCATTCTGAGAGCATATTCCTCATCATGGTCCAATTGATTAAATCTATACATGACTATGCTGATATCTACATCTGAATCACTTTCATTTTCAAACACTGATTATATTTGCTTCTTTCCCTTATCCTTTAGATTAATCTTTGGTAACTTCTTCTTCAGCTTGGAAGGTCTTTCCTCATCAGCTTGTTGATAAATAACTATACCTTTAGTGGGATGAGAAGCTTGAACTTTCTTACCTTTAGTTTGATCCTTTTTGGCAAGAACTTCTTGTTGTTTCTTCTTCTCAAACTCTGCTTGTTTTGCTTTTTCAGCTAAACTCTTTTCTCTTAGATCAAGCAGTATTTGGGCTAAAGTCTGACTTTCTAGTGAAGGATGATCACCAGCGGTACTTGCAGTCGGCTTAGTTGTCTTAGCAGTACTTGGGTCTTCAACAATGTTAGCGGTACTTGCAGTCAGCTTAGTTGGCCTAGCAGTACTTGGATCTTCAACAATGTTGACATCAGTAGTGTTAGACACACTTGTTTCTTCAATCACTAGAGTATCTCCATATACCTTTTCTTCCACTGAAGTTATCCTTTCAACTTGTACCTATTTAGTCTTGTCTGATCTGTAGCTCACTCTTGATCTTGACAGTATTTGTAAAGACTGCTTCTTGTAAAACCAGAATTATCTTTGTGGTGGAGTTGAAGATATAGGAAATTGAACATTAATCTTTTCCAGGTTCTCATAGAAAGTACTCCAATTCACTTGAAGTTGTGGTGATTGAGGTTGTGGTTCTGGCTGAGTTACCACCATTTCTTCAATTTGTGGTTCATCATGAGTAGGTTGTGATTCTTCCTGTTGAAACTCCATGTTAGTAGGTTCTTCCACACCAGTCTCTAAACCAGTGTTAGGACCATTGGAATAGTTCATTGTAATAGGTAGACTAGGAGGTATGTAGTTCCTCCTGGTCCTAGTGGTAGTAGGAGCAAGTCGTGCTCCTGGTCCTAGTCAAAGTCAAACTTTATTATTTATTATTATTCTGTTAGGATATGCATGAGATATGTTAGGAAAGGATATGCATATCAGTTTTACACGTTTTGTTTAATGATGTATTAGGGTTTCCTTGTAGTATAAAAGGAACCTGAGGCAGAAGGGTTAGACACACCTTCATCAAACGTAGTTCTACTCATTATTAATATTAGAAATCCTTAGAAAGGATCAAGTCTTTATAGTTATTCTGTTCTTCTTTATTATATTTGTATTCTGCATTTGTATTGTGTATAGAGTCTCTCTGTGAATAGACTTGTGATTACAGAAGTCGTTCACCGTTCCTGACAGGCTGCAAGATCCACATCTAGTGGACCCAACAAGTGGTATCAGAGCCTGGGAGAGTCTCTGTACAAGAAGAATCAAGTTTTCTTATTACTAACATTTTTGTTTTATCATGTCTGCCTCAAGTTCTACTCAAACAGGAGAAGACGACACTCCTAAAACTGTGCAACCTCAGCAGATCGTTGCTACGGTTTCCAACACAAATGGGAAATTCCCTCTTTTGAAAAAGGACGAGTATGATAGTTGGGCAATGAAGATGGAATGGTGGATCACCAATACTGATCAAGACCTTTGGAAGGTTATTCTGAATGGGAACAGCAGGAAGCTAACTGGAAGAGACAAGAATGGTAATATTACTCTTCTTGACCCTAAAACTCATGAAGAAATCATAGCCATTCAGAAGGAGGTCAAAGCAAAAACTATTTTGCTTCAATCTTTTCCTGATGATCACATGGGTGACTTCTACCATTTGGATGATGCTAGAGAGATCTGGAATGGAATAAAAGCAAGGTTTGGTGGGAATGAGGAGTCAAAGAAAATGCGAAGATCCATGCTGAGAGATGAATTCACAGAATTCAAAATCTCAGAAACTGAAGGTTTACATCAAGGGTATGACAGGTTCTGAAATTGAGTATAATGCAGTTCGTTTTTTCTCAGTTCTTGCTAATGGAAAGTCCAACCAATATCGGGTTTTTAACTGTTTTTGGTTGTTAAACTTGTTTGGATACTCTATTTGCTAATTCAACAAAGCCTTGCAAAACGGAAAAATATTACCTACTTATATGTAAAACATCTTGCAAATACCAAGTTTTTATTCAAGTAAAATTCAAAATGAAAAATATGAAACTTAAAGGACTGAAAATGTAAATTCTAGGAAAAATAAATGCTTGAAATGTAAATTCTAACAATTCTAGGGACTAAAAGTGTAAATCAGTAAACTACAAGGATCAAATATGCAAAACTTTTAACCAACTAGCCAAAATGTAACAAACTTAACAACTTTCTAACTGAAAATAACAAATTCCAAAACTATAAGGGCTTAACAAATGCAAACCCTAAAAACTTTCATGTTTAGCCAAGTTTAGAATCTGATTAAAACAAAAGGGACCAATCTGCAATTTCTAGAACTTTTTAAGCCAAAACGGGTTTAGGATGAAAATAAGCTCGTTTGAGCTTATTTCTTAACCAAATTCAATGAAACAAGTTTCAAAACTCTTAAAATCCAAAATAAGCTACGTGTGTAAAAGGATTTTGGCTAAAGATGTAAAATAAGCAAATGAGAACTTATCAATATGCCAAAAATAAGCTATAGCAAAATCTAGACAATCACAACTTGATTTTCTTGTTGAAACTAATTAAGCTATTCAAGTAATGAACGGGAAATCAAACTAGAACATTTTTCATCAAGTAATAAGCTGGAAATTTGAATTAAGCTGAAAATGGGCTTATCGTTGACCAGCGTTGACCAGCTTATTTTTCAAAAAACTGAAACTTTCAAAAATCAAGTAACTCAATGTTTTAAGTGGATTTGTGAAGAAAAATGGCCATGTTTATGAAGAGGATAAGGAGATACAAATTTTCAGTTTTCATTTACAGAAACTTGACTTAACTATGCTTATCTGAATTATGCTTATTCCTTTTTGTTTATTGAAAACTGTATTGAATGCTCTTGGAATCTGAATCTATATGATATAAGCTACAAATGAGAGCAAATTTGGTACAATTTCATCAAGTATTGAATGAATACTAGCCAAATCAAAATGACAAGTTCTAAATGACAAAACTGCATAAGAATGACCCAAACATTTTATATGCCATTTGCCTGTTTGACTATCTTTTTGACTTGTAAATGACTTGAAACACTTAATAACCACCTTTTAACTGCAAATGAACTTTAACAAGCCAAAACTCAATTCTTGAAAACTCTTTTTAAGCTAATCCCAAACACTCCTTTATCTGATTTTTTATGAAAATTTGTGAAGACTATTTGATTTTGAAATTGAACTGAATGAAATTCTATAGCAAACCAGACTCAGTGATCAAAATGAAATGTTTAAAAGAAGTATGCAAGTACTTATCACTACTAGAACTTCAATCAAAGTAAAAGGCCAAAATATGACTGAATAAGGCTATAAGCTAGAACTTAATCCAAATCAAAGAACAAGTAAACAAAAATAAGCTACAAGCAACCAGAGATCAAACAATCAGCAACTCTAAACAGCTTTTATCATGCAGCCATCAAGATTACACTATGAAAAGAAAGCATGCACTTGACTTATTGAGTGGAACAAAAATAAGAGCTTTAAAACCTATTGTAGTAAACCACTGAGAAGAAAAGGAGCGCTGAGCTCTCTTAGCCTAGTGATAACCACCACCTTATCACTAGGACAACAATCAATCAACAAGAACAACTACAAATCAACAGAAATCATCAACATGCTTGAAAATCTTCAAAAACTATGGAATGAACTGAATTCTTCTCAAACAGCTAACAAACTCCTTCAAGGTCAGTTATGATCAATCTATGATCATAACAAACACAAAACAGCAACACAAGTATCCAATAGCAGCAGGAAATGAGCAGTAAAATGAAGAACAGTTTTGGCGGGAAATGGGAAATTTGAATTTTATTCAATGAAAAACGGTTACAAAGTTATTAAAAGGTAAGTAACTAACTAACTAACTCAAGAGTTTGTCAGACTCTTGAGTAGTTAGGGTAGAAGGGAAGGAAAATTGAAAGGAAATTTAGAAGTGTGTGTTTTTACAAAACTGAGCTACCAGTTACAAATGAAGTCCTATCCATCTATTTATAGGCATAAAGGAGGAGTTTGTTGGGGTTGGTGACGTGTCAGGACCAATCCCAGCTCTCCACGTGGACAATTCTGCATAATTGCATTTGCAGGTATGAACAATGATCTGGGCTTTTCTTTATTATTGATCTTCAGGCTAATTGACTTGTACCATTGTGTTCGTCTCTTCAAAATGATCAATTTTGGTGTTGAAATCTTTTCATGAAATGGATTGTAGCTCAAACGCGATCCTGGCAAATATTTTTGATGAAGAAGATGCCACGTGTCAACATGTAATTGGCTAAAAATTGATCACACGGATCCAACTGTTGTGATTGGGTATTAATTGCATGGCGGCTGTGAGTGGGAATTAATTACATAGCTTGGTGATCCGTGTGCTCACTTTTCTCATCTCTCATTGGTTGAAATGGTTTCACATGGATTAAACCTTGAATAACTTTCAAATGTTGGCAGAATTAGTCCTTATACTTGGCAGATTGTTGTTTTGAGCTAGGAGCTTCATTCTTTTGACATATTTGGTCCTTCAACTTTCATTCTTGAATAAAATGGTCCTTTGACTGAGTTGACTTGAGAGTTGACCAAGTTTGACTTGAATCTTGACTTTCACAATATTTGCACTTTAGTCCTTCAACTTTGACAACTTGTCAAGATAGGTCCTTATACTTCAAAGTCTTGTCACTTTTGATCCTTCTTTGTCTTTTTCATCAATTTGAGCTTGATTATTCCTTGTTTGCTTGAAAATGTATCCTTTTACCTACACAAGTGTACACAAACACAAACATACCACATAACACTGTTTTTGCAAGATAAATTGGTATTTTGCTTCATGTTTTAGGGTTATTTGTTGTTAAAAGGATATGAGTTTAAGCTCATATCAAATTCCCCTACACTTGAACATTGTCATGTCCTCATGCAATATTATATATTAAAGCTCAAATTTACATTTCCCTCATAATTAATCCACCTTGGCCATATGAGATGCATCTACACTACTCTAAACTAAATGATGCATGATTTTGACTTTTAATAATGCAATGAACAAAATACAATTCTATCTATTTCTTTTAGATTTTTCTTGAAATGGTTATGATGGAAATAACTCATAAAGAATTCAATGACTTAAATTAGGGCTTTGGTACCATGGACATTTATCACCCTCAAGTTTCACTTTCCCCACACCAAGCTTAAAAATGGGATCATTGCATTTACAAGTAAAAAGTGCATCAACTTATTCATGACAATTAAATGTGGAACCGGTTATTATTTGAGCAAATTGCTTGTGGGCAAATTTGTCATTATTCAAGTGTGAAGTATAAGAAGTGTAAAATCCAAAAATAAGGAAGCACGGTTTTAATCCTAAGTAATCCTCTCATCCATTACTTGAAAAACCGCTCACAATTAATATAAGTCCGTTTTAAGAGTAATAAGTCATTCGCCTTATGTGTAAAATCCTCATGTCATGCTTTCATAAGTAGCTACACACTTGCTAAGGAAAGGAAAATAAAACTCACGCAATAATTTACATCCGCCATCTTTTTGAGACTTTGGATCTTCAACCCCGCAACCCGTCAAGGCAATATTGGATTGGAGCAATCTATTGAATCCCCGCAACCCGTCAAGGTAATATTGGAACCCAATAGTCACTATAATTAACACCACACTGCCCCTCTTGGGAGTCTTGCATTATTTTTTTCTTTTTCTTTCTTTTTCTTTTCTTCTTTTTTTTTCTAGCCACTCATTTTTTTTTTCATAAGCCGCTCTTATTTTTCTTTATTCCTCACAAAGAAATTTTAAAAGAAGAAAAGGAAAAACACCCGCTAAATATGGAGCATGACATAAGTCTAGTACATATAAAACGTGCTAACTTAGAATCTTAAGACGTACTCATATCAACCATAAATGATTAGCCAAAAATGCATAAGAGATTACAAACCAATTAAAACCGTACTTGATTATTTATTAACAATTATATACATGCGAAGAAATTAGAGGCAAAGAAGAGAAGGGTTTAGCCACAAGTAATTATCATGAAGTCTATCTAGCCCTTTTATACTTGCTTCAACTCTATCATTTCCCATTCTCCACAAATTTAAAATCTCAAATAATGAGATTGGTGGATGCTTAGCCTAATAGACCAATGAAGGACCACATGGTTAAGGATACTAGCTAGAGAATGCTAAGATAAGCAAACTCGGGTTGAGTCAAAATATCCATGGCGGGCCTAATATGTCAAAGAAATCTAAACTTGTTAAAACCATGTTTTATTATATTTTTTTCCTTTTTATATATTTTTGATGAAACATAAAGAAGAAAATATATACAATGCAAATGTGATATGCAAATGAAAAATGATTAATGCAAAAATTATGAATGCATATTTTTGGTGGCCAAAGTAGATCAAAAATTTGAAAAATGTTGAAAATTCAATTTTCCATGTTATCATGCAAGACAATGACAAGTTCTAGGTAAGGTCACTTCGATAGAAGACCCCCCTACACTTAAGCTAAACATTGTCCTCAATGTTTAAGAGCATGGAAGTATAAAAACTTCCCCTACACTTATGACAATGAATAGACGTTGCTTAACCCAAGTTAAGGAAAGGACAACTATTAGTGAAATCATGTTTAAGCACAAGGTGTCAATGAAAAATCACTAAAGTAACGAAGTGAACCGGATATAAGGGCCTCCTCCATAAGCTCCAAAGCATGAGATGAGTGAGCAACCCTACAAACAATCATGAAGACAAAAGAAGGTCTCCCCTACACTTATCTCCAAGTCTATACCTTTATTTCTAACCTACAACACTCTAAACCTAGTTATACGATGCTTGAGTTAATGAGTCTCTAGCTTGACTCGTCCCTCAATGAATTAATTCATGGGGAAAATGGGGACCTCTTGGACCATTTCAACGGAAATGTCTTCCCCAAAGTAATGTTTAACACGGTGACCATTCACTTTAAAATTTGGACCATCGGGTTGGGACAACTCAAGAGTTCCATATGGAAACACTTGAGCAATAGTGAATGGACCGGACCATCTCGACTTAAGCTTGCCCGCAAAAAGCTTCAATCTTGAGTTAAAGAGGAGAACCGGCTCTCCAACTTTGAACTCACGATTCTTGATCTTAGCATCATGCAATTTCTTAGTCTTTTCCTTGTAAAGCAAAGAATTCTCATAGGCATTGGCTCTCAACTCATCCATCTCATTGAGTTGATCTTTCCTATGCGAACCGGCTTGGTTTAAATCAAAGTTAGCCCACTTGAGAGCCCAAGATGCCTTATGTTCTAACTCAAATGGGAGGTGGCACGCTTTTCCATAGACAAGCCTATAAGGAGTACAACCAATTGGTGTTTTAAAAGCCGTCCTAAACGCCCACAAAGCATCATCAAGCTTATCCGACCAAGAAGCTCGATGCTCTCCCACCGTTCTCTCTAAAATTCTCTTTAAACCACGATTTGTGACCTCGGTTTGACCATTTGTTTGAGGGTGATACGCGGTAGAAAGTCTATGATTCACTCCATATTTCTTCATAACTCTCGTGAATTGATCATTACAAAAGTGCGTACCACGATCACTTATGATGGCCCGAGGTACACCAAATCTAGCAAACAATTGTTTCAAAAACTTTACAACCACTCTAGCATCATTGGTAGGTAAGGCTTTAGCCTCCACCCATTTGGACACATAATCCACCGCCACAAGTATATACTTGTTTCCCTTAGAGGATGGAAAAGGTCCCATGAAATCAATGCCCCATACATCAAATATCTCACACTCTTGGATAAAATTTTGTGGCATCTCATCACGTTGTGTAATTTTTCCTTGTCTTTGACAAACATCACAAAAATTCACCATTTCATGGGCATCTTTGTAAATGGAAGGCCAATAGTAACCCGAATCAAAGACTTTCTTGGCGGTGTAGTTAGGCCCAAAATGTCCACCCGTAGGTCCTTTATGACACGCCTCTAAGATCTTAAATGCCTCGGGCCCATCTACACACCGTCTAATGATTTGGTCCTGATGTAGTAAAATCGTACACGTTTTAGGAAAAACGCGTATGAATGGCAAGTATTAAGTTATACGCTTTAGGAAAAACGTAAAACCGAATAAATGCGGGTTCGTTCTCGAAGGAGGTGTGTGAATTAATGTGCCAAAATATATAAAATCAAGTTTGGATTAGTGACGTTTTTGGTGTAAAGAGAGAAAAATAAAAGACGAGCTACGACTACGATTAAAACTACGACGTTGACGTAAAACGCGAACGTAAATACGTAAAACGCGACAAAATTAAAAATTAAAACCTAAAAACTAATTAAATGATTAAACTAAGTCTTAAATAATATAAATAAGATTAAAAATCCAACAAATATATTTTAAAACCTTTTATTAATTAAATATTCAATTTTTAATGCTAATTAAAGCCCAAAAATTAAATATAATTAACAAAATGTCCAAAATATTAATTTATTGAACTAATAACTAACTTATATTATTTAATGACTAAAAAGTATTTTTCTTGAATTTTAAAAAACTATTTTTCTATTTTTTTAAACACTAAAAACTATTTTTAAATTAAAATAATCCTAGAAAATAATAAAATAATGCCAAAATTAATTTAACAATTTTAAAAATCCTAAATTACCCTAATGAACAGTAGAAAATTGAAAAAGTTTGAAAAATGTAAAATTTTTCACTAAAAGACAAAACAGTTTATTAATTAAACCCTAATTAACTTAAATTAATTATAAAAAATAATTATAAAATGAACAGTGACTAATTTTTAAACTAAAAATCTTAAACTAATTTTCTTAATCTAAGAAAAATTTTAAAACATAAAAATATAGACTTTTTACACTAAAGGACAAAACAGATATATTAAAAAGTAATTAAAATAGCAATTAAATATAAAAAATGGAAAATGAACAGTAACATAAAAATTAATTAAACTGAAAAATCAAAGATTAAAAAATAAAAATATAGAAAAAAGTTGGAAGTCTAAATCCTAAAAATTACCACTAAAGACAAAAAATATAAAATCTGATAGTGACCACTAGCTTGTTTTTGTCCAGTAGCACAGCAGGGGAAACAAATACACAAGCAGTGGGAACTTGGTTCCCACTGACAGTACAAAAATCAAGGTCTGGTGGTTAAAAGCTTGATTTCAAGCTTGTTACTTGGATTCTTTTGGGAACAAAGGCACCCCCACACTCATGGAAGTGTGGGGAGTCAGTATAAACACAAAAACACCCAAACACAATACAAATTTCACACAGACAACCACAATCACAGTAACTGTATTACAGACAAGTGCAATAGGCTATCTTGCTGATCTATTTGGTGATTAGGCGAATTTAGAACTACAAAAACTTGATGACCACCTACACAAACTACAAAACAACTACCCACAACCCTAAGCTATCATGATATTCACTGATTACAAAGATTTCAGAAATCAAAATTGACTAAAACAAGCTAAATGATACTAATGACTGAATTTTACTAATTTTATGCTAACATGAGAACATACCAAGTTTATTTTACCAACTATCTGATCAAACAACCACTCAACTACCAACAAAAGGGCAAGGTTTAGCAAATATCAGCTCATTTAGTTGCCCAACAAAACTTTAATCCACTGAACCAAACACCCCTTTATATCAGTTAACAGGACTTTATAAAAGAGTTTATACCCAACTTACTTCAAAACCAACCCTAAGATATCAGATTAAGTATACCATCCTAAACAAACCTAAATCAGATAATAACATGGCATCCAACACACATAATTCACATAGTCATAACAAGCATAAAAAAAATGAAACAGATATGAAAAAGGGAGTTCAAGGTTCGACCTGATGCCACCAGCTTGTTCAGTCTTGCTTACACCTTTTTTTTTGGCTTAGAAGATGAGCTAATGGGGCTTGCTTGTAGAGAAGGACTACAGCAGTCCTACCCCCATAGACTACAACAGTCAAAATGGGGTATTATGTCTTGAAAAATCCCAACTTGAGAAACCTGCTGAACAAAAACACAAGAAAAGAGTAAAAGCTTCAAGAGCTAACCATAAGCTGTTGTCAGCAGCTTATGGTGAGCTTAAGGAACAGTGCTTACAAAAACAAAATAATCTTTTTCTTTTTGAAATCCCAATTTAAACCAATATTTTGAAAACTCTGATATCCAAACTGAAAGTGAACAAAGATGTATACTTATTGTGTACACATGATCTGTCAAATCGTGTGCATACAACCAAGTACACCTCCTTGGATCCCAAATTATTCAACACAACTTACTTTTGGAAGAATAATTTGGTAGATGAAACTTAGACTAACTTGCAAAAACTTTAAAGGACTAGATAAAAAAACAATGGAACACAGAATATCAATGCAAGGTTTAACAAATTACTTTAAATATTCAATCTTGAAAAATTTACACTGATAAAACTGGAACAAAGAAACCAAGTCACAAGTCGACTTGGGTATTTATACAAGCCATAAGAACTATCTAGAATGTCTTTAAAACAAAAACCCTAACTCTATTGGATTTCCAGAAATGCCCTCTTGAAGTCAAATTTTGAAGGATAGTCAAAAGTGCCATGTGCTTGCTGAGAAGAATCCAGCTGTTGTGAGGTTGATCACAACCCTTGAATGAAACGTTGGAAACAAGTGAATGGTAGAAACCGTTGATTTACTGTACCAACTTTGTTGTTTTGTTGCAGGGGACACGTGGGTGGGGCACCATGGTGAAGAGGGGACCAAAATAAGCGCGTGAAGAAGTTGTATTCACCTTGAATTATCAATCTGGAAAAGTTCTTTAATTACCCCTTTGCTTTAGACTCAAATCGGATTAGGGTTTATTAGGGGTGAGGGATGACATAAGGTATCAATTGATCTGTTTTGGGGGTTTATAATTGTGTTCAGCGCCTTTAAGCTTTGTTTGACCAAATTTGACCGAGGTTAAGTAAACCGGGTGTGGGGGTATGGGTTGGGTAAACGGTTTTTGGGCTCAAGTGGTGTGGGATGGGCTTAGGTCGGGTTTATACTGGGTTTGGGTTATATTTTTGGCAGAAATGACCCTTCATCTTCCAAGTCTTCTTCAAATAAAGTTTAGCCAGCTTCATTCCCTTTTTCCTTTGTAATAAGTTTCCCCAAGTTGTCACATATGGCATTGTTCACTTGTAACTTTGTAATAAGGACCATATGTGTAATTTTAGCTATCTTCAAGGACATAACTTGTACAACCTTGACATTTTAGGGACCCCAATGTAATTTTAGGGTTTACAGGGGTATAAAATGACAAGTCTTCAATTCTTGAGGGACTAATCTTGCCAATCTTCAAATCTTCAAGGGCATTTTTGTAAATTCCAAACTTGGGCCCGGTTTCTTGTGCGGCTTCATTTCCCGTGTTCGTTTTTGCTTGATTCCTTTGATCTTTTGGTGAATTCACGATATCCATACCTAAAATACACAATGAACAAACATAGGCACATATATGGGTATTTTGATGATATTTTAAGCGTTTTAAGCCCGATTTGGACGATGAGACTATGTATAAATACAGTCTCATCACTCCCCCATACTAAACCATTGCCGTGTCCCCACGCAATGCTAGAATTAAGTATCGTAGCACTTCCAAAATTCATTTTATGATGACATTTATTGAAGACATAAATTTAAATAAACTACTACACGCGTTTTAGACATAATGTATTGTTTTCATCACGAGAATGTGACTTTTGGGATCATAGAACAAGAACACGTGAATGCTTCGTTAGAAATAATTTCGTCGTCCTCGATTTTCACCCAATTCCATGCTAAGTGTGTAACGAGATCATTGTTATTATAAGTTAGCAACACGAGCACATCTCATGAGTGTTAATTACGAACCTAAACTCCCTTATTCCTAATTGGTATCTCTTATATTTTATTTTTGTCTTAATGATCACGAGGATACATCATCGACTTATGCGTGAATAGAGATTAAGTCTAAAAATAGAAACTTAGCGGTGTAACCAAAATCATCAAATCAATAATTCATCCCAATAGACAACGATGTCAAAAAATTAAGTCAACAAGAAGGATCGATAAACACGGTTTTGTAACGGTTTTGAACATGAGACTTATTACCAAGACTTTTATACGCCCCCTAACGGAAGGGCCTTATTATCTTTGGTTTACCTCCATCTTTTATTCAACTTCGCCATGAAGCTTTTATTATGACTTCGGTCTTGCCTTGCCTTTTATTATCCGCCTCATCGGTGGTTTTATTAGCCAAAGACGTATATCCTCACGCTAAGGCGAATTTTGGATCTTTAAAGCTTCGAAGATTAAGGCTTGATTCACTTTCAATTTGGGCATAGATTTTTCGGCCTTGTGAGCTTCAAATTTTTGCTTAATTTAGGTGAGCACTTGAAATCTTATTATTAGGTGAAGCTTTCGATTATTCAGGTGCCAATACTTCAAAACCGTGACGCTGGCGATACCTTAATGTTTTCCCAATTTAATTACATGGAAGCTACCAAAACAAATTAGAAACCCAACAATAGTGACTAAACCGCCAAATCAATATTTATTAACAATTATTTATGCAAAAGCGTTGGGAGAATAAGCTAATAATTACTACACATAAGATCGTGACGATTACGAGACTTATAAATAACTCTATCATTTCTCGTCCTCATTTAAGAGACTTAGCCTAAAAAAGTTAAGGAATCGAAGCTAAGTGCTCAACACGCACGGTCGACTCAAAAATTACTCTCGTTCTCACCATCGGAAAACCTACATTCGTGTCTTAAACACTTATGAAAAATACGAAAAAATTTTAAAATTTGGCCATTTTTAGCCTTATTTTGCAACAAAACGATAACAAAAAGATGAATATTGGATAGCGTGTTGACGTAAGCAAGGTGAAGTATCTACTCACCCCCCCATACTAAAACTAAACATTGTCCTCAATGTTTCGAGTCTAGGGGTGAAAACACCCCCATACTAGAGACGAAGTCGAATGCTTAATCTCGAGCATGGAAAGGGTAAAACGAATAACCTAAAAGCCGTTTATGAATTATGCTATTAAGATAAACGTTAGAACATAAAAGGATATCATCGGATATCGGAATCTCCAAAGGCAACGATCGAAGCTCGAGTGATCCGTAAAACGAACACGAGAGGCTTCAATGGTGTCGATGAACCTAATGAATCACAATCACAAACAACCACGGAACAAAGGTAGGAAGAGCACAAGTCCCCTCGTTACATTAAACTAATAAAGCGATAATATTTACAAGGATAAGCATGAGAATCCCCCACGAGGCACCTTGTTTTTGATAACCGAGTCAAAAGCTCGACTCGAATCCCCATAAATGTGATCATTTAGGGATAATCTTGGTTTGGTCATTTTTGGTGGGACTTACATGATAAACAAGGCCCAAAAGTACATGGAGTACTTTAAAAACCCGATAAACGTATACCGGGGTCAAAGATAGCGTCCTCGTTTTCGGATGAAAGACGAAACAACGCTACTCCAACGCAAACTAGAACCTCAAAGAGGTAGAAGAAAAGAGATGAGAAATAGAAAGGTGGGGCAATGGGTAAGTCAAACTTATGAGCTACTCGAGGTAGACTCACACCAAGCAAATAGATAAGTTTTCCATTTATTGCATCGGTGGAAGACCGAGATTTCCCTTTACAAGCAATTCCAGGATCGTAAATCTCGTCCTCGGTGGTAAAGTGTGAGGGAACATTTGGGGCTTCCCCCATACTAAGACCACACCAACCATCGTCAAAAGGAGTAGACGAGGTGGTAGCACTCATAACACGATGTGATGACGGAGTTAAACATGTAGAAAAATCTTTTAAAACAATTTTAAAATCCTTTCCTTTTTCATCGTTCAAAAACTCTTTATGAAAACCCGATTGAATAATGTCGAAAATATTTGGCGTGTCAAATTGAAAATTAGTCGCGCTAAAAATCCTCACATTTAAGTCTTTGGCGGGAGGGGGTGGCGGATTATATAAGTTCTCAAAACGTTTGTCAATAAAGAACACCGCCCCCTCGGGGTCAACATACTCGTCATCCTCATGAACGTCGATCTCATCGATTTCTTCATCAAAGATAGGCTTGTCAAACCACGGTTTGTCATTCCCCTCCTTGAGTATCTTAGAAACTCTCTCGAAAAGATCACGATCAAGCACGAAACCACCATTCTTTTGTGGGGATCGTTGATAAGTTAGATCCTTACGAATGTGGTAAACGTCATTCTCAAATGAGGAGTGTTGATAAGGTAACTCCTCGAGAATGGGACTTGTGTCTATAGCAAGAAAATCATCGACCTCCTTAAAGAATTCTTCATCATCACAATTGTGAAACGAAGGAGGATCGATGATATGGTCATCAACGTTCTCGAATTCATCATCAAAAATGGGATTATGATGAAAAATAGGTTCGTATACGGAATTCGAGTACGTTGTGAAAGTGTCGTCATTCTCATCATCATAAGAAATTTCCGACATGAGATCGTCCTCTTCATTTAAAGATTTATCAAAGGGTAAATCCTCGAAGATGGATGGCGGATTAGCAAGTATATGCTCGATCTCGGCAAAATCACCATCGTCATCAAAGAAAGTGTCGATGTGAGCAAGTTCTCGAGTGGATTTCTCGAGAGTCACAACCATGGACTTACAAGTCGAATGACTATGCTTAGGTGACATTTCTATGATGGGTGAGATTGCATTGGGTTGGGCCACTTCCTTAGCCTTAATGGATTTGGGGCTAGGAGTGGGAGGCACTTCAATGGTTTTAGAAGTATAGGCCTCAAAGTCATGGTCCTTCGAAGGTGGTGAAGACGAGCCCATATTGGTCTTTGTCGTGATGGCACTAACGTCACCCTTCGGAATTGGTGTTTCACTTGTTTCGCTAAAAACATCCCAAAGTGAGTTTTCATCCATAAATTTACACATACCCTTTTGAATTAGGTACACGTATTCTTTGTCATTAAAATCATCATCTTTAAAACCGTTTTTCTTAATTCTTTCAAAACATGCATCAATCTTCATTCTTTCCGCCAAAGTAAACATTTTGAAATCATTAGAATTTGAATCATTAGGTTTTGAAACCTCGGTTTTTTCATTCTCATAAAATCCTTGGGATTTTCTAGCGAAAAAAGTCTATTTTTTCATCCCCATATCTCATAGTAAGTCTCCCCTCGTGAACGTCGATTACGGTTCGAGCCGTCGATAAGAATGGTCGGCCTAAAATAATGGGACATTTAGGGTCACACTCGTAATCGGATATAACGAAATCCGCGGGAAAAACAAACTTTCCAATCCTAACATAGACATCCTCGGCTATTCCAATTGGTATAAGTGGAGTACAATTCGCAAGCTCGATTGTCATGTTTGTGGGGGTAAGCGAAGGCAATCTCATCAATTTCCAAAGAGAATGAGGCATGAGATTGATGCTAGCACCTAAATCGGCAAGGGCTAAATATCCCTCAATCTCGGAAAAATCACAAGGTAATAGAAATTGGCCCGGATCCTTTTCCTTTCTCGACATACGCCTTTTGGGTTTTTTAAGAAGGATCGAAGCACAAGTTTCTTCAAGGGTTACTTTGGTAAGGTCGACAAAGCTCTCTTTTTGAACCGTGGATGGAATTTGAGGTACACGAGGGTGTGCACTCTTTTCCTTGGTCGCCACGTTCACCCCATCGACTTTAGAACAAGAAGACGTCTTAGAAGTCGAGGGTTGAGAGGGATAAACAACACGGAATCCTTCAAGGTTAGGGGTAATCACACGACCTTTCTCACGAGACGAGGCGGCTTTGCATTGTTCTTTCGGATTAGCAACGGTGTCACTAGGTAACGAACTTGATGACGAACCCGAGGCTTTGTTCATAATGGCCGAAAACATCTTTTTAATATCAATTTGCCCTTGCTCAATCTTCGTGTTTTGCAATTTCAAAGTATTTGTAAAGTCGTTTTTCAAAGTACCAATTTCTCCCTCTAATCGTCTCATATTAGCCTCATTCGTTTTCATGTAATTTTGAAAATCGTTTGACGAACTATTTTGATTAGAATTAAAGTTCCCTTGGTTTTGATTGTTTCTTTGAAAATTGTTTTGATTCCCACTTGAAAAATTATTTCCTTGATTGTTATCTCGATTTTGCCAAGTTATATTACGACCTTGATTATAACCTCCTTGATTTTGATTCGAAAAATTTCCTTGTTGATTGTTTCCTTGAAAATTGTTTCGGTTTTGATTAAAATTGTTGCCTTGGTTATAATTGCCTTGTTGTGATGCACCCGCGTTATTTTGATTTTGATTAAAAAAATTGTTGTTTAACGCACTCACATTCGACGTTTGGCCATCCGTAGCCGCACACTCGTAATAATTATGAGGTCCACCACAAAACGTACACGAAACCTCAACCGCTTTCACCGTAGCGGGAGCGTCTTTCTTTTGCATCTCAATGAGATAAGACGTGAACACATTCGTAAGCTTGTCGACTTTTGCATCAACTCTCTCAATGTCGCGATTAGAACTACTAACATTGGCGACATTGGCAACACTCGGTGCATTGCGGAGTTGGTAAACCTTGGATCGGTTCTCGATAATTATCAAAGCTTCTCTCGGAGTCTTACACAAAAAGTTGCCACCGGCGGCGGAATTCAACGAGTCTTGTTCGTGAAAATTAAGACCGTTGTAAAACGTATCGATTTGGTGCAACTCGGAAAAACCATGGTGAGGACATTGCCTAAGCAATTCCTTAAAGCGATCCCACGCGTCTCTAAAAGATTCATTCGGTTTTTGCTCAAATTTTGTAATTTCGTTCTTGAAAAACGTCGTCTTAGACGGTGGGAAAAAATAATTAACGAACTTGGAAACGAGATCCTTCCACGTAACTATGGAATTAGGTGGCTCTTTCTCGTACCAATCCTTGGCGGCACCATCGAGCGAGTATGGAAAAAGCATAAGCTTGACGACATCGGCGTCGACGTTCTTAAACTTGCTCGTGGCCAAAAGACGATCAAAATTCCGAATATGGTCGTGAGGATTATCGGATTCACGACCTCGAAACTTCGTAGCTTGGATCAACGAAAGCATTCCGCTCTTGATCTCAAAATTCTCCGCCTCGATGGCGGGAATTACGATCGCGTCTCCATAACCCTCGGTGGGCGCTTGGAGCAATTCCATCATCGAACGATTATCGGCCATCTCCTCTACGGTTTCTTCAACAACGATATTAGGAACGTCGGTTTCTAATTCTCGTCTACGTCGTCGATTCCTTCGATTACGATTGCGTCGATTCGAAGCTTCACTAGAATTGGAATAATCCTTCGATCGAGTGCGCATGCACTAAGCGTAGAATGGGTGGTAGCAAAGAAGATTCTTTTTTTTTTGCGGCTTTTTTGATTTTTTCAATTTTTTTGGTTTTTGATTGGTTTTTTTAATTTTTTTGGATTTTTTGTTGTATTACGTAGACAAAAATCTACAAATCTCCCCTCGAATCGACTTTCTCGATTAAAGGAGCCTCAAAGAATGAAAACGATCACGTAGAGTGAACGTTCTCGATGACTTTAGAACGTTGGTGGAACACCAAAACGTTCAAGAGGGTTTAATCTTGAAAACACAAGCAAATATAATATACGTAGATAATACTTGGGCGGCAAACCCTCGATTAGCCTTTTTTCTCAAAACACGCACAAGCAAGCGGAGGAAACGAGGCGGCGCGAAGCACTTAAGAGCCTTTTTCCTTTAGGTCGTGAAATACAACCGCCTTATACCCACCTTATAGTTTGTGTTAATTGAAATTAAGCCTCACGAAAGTATTTATCTATTTTGCCTTTAAACTTTTGCTTTAGATTCGAATACAATGATCGAGTGATGAAATCCCGAATCAAGGTTGTGATTTCTCACGTATTTGGAGTACTTGTATATTTATTTGTTCTTACGTAGTACAATATAGTAATAATAATATTCACAAGAAAAAACGAAAACCAATATATCTACAATATAGTAAAGATTGTTGTGTGTTTAATTTAGGAAAATTAAACACGATTTATTTGGATATTATACTATAATAGAGAAAAATAACAAAAATGAGTATGTACGATATTCACGCTTTCCAAAAAATGAAAAGCAAAACGCACTACTTACACAAACACAATACTAATAATAATGGCACACTAAACACCTCCCCGGCAGCGGCGCCAAAAATTGATGTAGTAAAATCGTACACGTTTTAGGAAAAACGCGTATGAATGACAAGTATTAAGTTATACGCTTTAGGAAAAACGTAAAACCGAATAAATGCGGGTTCGTTCTCGAAGGAGGTGTGTGAATTAATGTGCCAAAATATATAAAATCAAGTTTGGATTAGTGACGTTTTTGGTGTAAAGAGAGAAAAATAAAAGACGAGCTACGACTACGATTAAAACTACGACGTTGACGTAAAACGCGAACGTAAATACGTAAAACGCGACAAAATTAAAAATTAAAACCTAAAAACTAATTAAATGATTAAACTAAGTCTTAAATAATATAAATAAGAATAAAAATCCAACAAATATATTTTAAAACCTTTTATTAATTAAATATTCAATTTTTAATGCTAATTAAAGCCCAAAAATTAAATATAATTAACAAAATGTCCAAAATATTAATTTATTGAACTAATAACTAACTTATATTATTTAATGACTAAAAAGTATTTTTCTTGAATTTTAAAAAACTATTTTTCTATTTTTTTAAACACTAAAAACTATTTTTAAATTAAAATAATCCTAGAAAATAATAAAATAATGCCAAAATTAATTTAACAATTTTAAAAATCCTAAATTACCCTAATGAACAGTAGAAAATTGAAAAAGTTTGAAAAATGTAAAATTTTTCACTAAAAGACAAAACAGTTTATTAATTAAACCCTAATTAACTTAAATTAATTATAAAAAATAATTATAAAATGAACAGTGACTAATTTTTAAACTAAAAATCTTAAACTAATTTTCTTAATCTAAGAAAAATTTTAAAACATAAAAATATAGACTTTTTACACTAAAGGACAAAACAGATATATTAAAAAGTAATTAAAATAGCAATTAAATATAAAAAATGGAAAATGAACAGTAACATAAAAATTAATTAAACTGAAAAATCAAAGATTAAAAAATAAAAATATAGAAAAAAGTTGGAAGTCTAAATCCTAAAAATTACCACTAAAGACAAAAAATATAAAATCTGATAGTGACCACTAGCTTGTTTTTGTCCAGTAGCACAGCAGGGGAAACAAATACACAAGCAGTGGGAACTTGGTTCCCACTGACAGTACAAAAATCAAGGTCTGGTGGTTAAAAGCTTGATTTCAAGCTTGTTACTTGGATTCTTTTGGGAACAAAGGCACCCCCACACTCATGGAAGTGTGGGGAGTCAGTATAAACACAAAAACACCCAAACACAATACAAATTTCACACAGACAACCACAATCACAGTAACTGTATTACAGACAAGTGCAATAGGCTATCTTGCTGATCTATTTGGTGATTAGGCGAATTTAGAACTACAAAAACTTGATGACCACCTACACAAACTACAAAACAACTACCCACAACCCTAAGCTATCATGATATTCACTGATTACAAAGATTTCAGAAATCAAAATTGACTAAAACAAGCTAAATGATACTAATGACTGAATTTTACTAATTTTATGCTAACATGAGAACATACCAAGTTTATTTTACCAACTATCTGATCAAACAACCACTCAACTACCAACAAAAGGGCAAGGTTTAGCAAATATCAGCTCATTTAGTTGCCCAACAAAACTTTAATCCACTGAACCAAACACCCCTTTATATCAGTTAACAGGACTTTATAAAAGAGTTTATACCCAACTTACTTCAAAACCAACCCTAAGATATCAGATTAAGTATACCATCCTAAACAAACCTAAATCAGATAATAACATGGCATCCAACACACATAATTCACATAGTCATAACAAGCATAAAAAAAATGAAACAGATATGAAAAAGGGAGTTCAAGGTTCGACCTGATGCCACCAGCTTGTTCAGTCTTGCTTACACCTTTTTTTTTGGCATAGAAGATGAGCTAATGGGGCTTGCTTGTAGAGAAGGACTACAGCAGTCCTACCCCCATAGACTACAACAGTCAAAATGGGGTATTATGTCTTGAAAAATCCCAACTTGAGAAACCTGCTGAACAAAAACACAAGAAAAGAGTAAAAGCTTCAAGAGCTAACCATAAGCTGTTGTCAGCAGCTTATGGTGAGCTTAAGGAACAGTGCTTACAAAAACAAAATAATCTTTTTCTTTTTGAAATCCCAATTTAAACCAATATTTTGAAAACTCTGATATCCAAACTGAAAGTGAACAAAGATGTATACTTATTGTGTACACATGATCTGTCAAATCGTGTGCATACAACCAAGTACACCTCCTTGGATCCCAAATTATTCAACACAACTTACTTTTGGAAGAATAATTTGGTAGATGAAACTTAGACTAACTTGCAAAAACTTTAAAGGACTAGATAAAAAAACAATGGAACACAGAATATCAATGCAAGGTTTAACAAATTACTTTAAATATTCAATCTTGAAAAATTTACACTGATAAAACTGGAACAAAGAAACCAAGTCACAAGTCGACTTGGGTATTTATACAAGCCATAAGAACTATCTAGAATGTCTTTAAAACAAAAACCCTAACTCTATTGGATTTCCAGAAATGCCCTCTTGAAGTCAAATTTTGAAGGATAGTCAAAAGTGCCATGTGCTTGCTGAGAAGAATCAAGCTGTTGTGAGGTTGATCACAACCCTTGAATGAAACGTTGGAAACAAGTGAATGGTAGAAACCGTTGATTTACTGTACCAACTTTGTTGTTTTGTTGCAGGGGACACGTGGGTGGGGCACCATGGTGAAGAGGGGACCAAAATAAGCGCGTGAAGAAGTTGTATTCACCTTGAATTATCAATCTGGAAAAGTTCTTTAATTACCCCTTTGCTTTAGACTCAAATCGGATTAGGGTTTATTAGGGGTGAGGGATGACATAAGGTATCAATTGATCTGTTTTGGGGGTTTATAATTGTGTTTAGCACCTTTAAGCTTTGTTTGACCAAATTTGACCGAGGTTAAGTAAACCGGGTGTGGGGGTATGGGTTGGGTAAACGGTTTTTGGGCTCAAGTGGTGTGGGATGGGCTTAGGTCGGGTTTATACTGGGTTTGGGTTATATTTTTGGCAGAAATGACCCTTCATCTTCCAAGTCTTCTTCAAATAAAGTTTAGCCAGCTTCATTCCCTTTTTCCTTTGTAATAAGTTTCCCCAAGTTGTCACATATGGCATTGTTCACTTGTAACTTTGTAATAAGGACCATATGTGTAATTTTAGCTATCTTCAAGGACATAACTTGTACAACCTTGACATTTTAGGGACCCCAATGTAATTTTAGGGTTTACAGGGGTATAAAATGACAAGTCTTCAATTCTTGAGGGACTAATCTTGCCAATCTTCAAATCTTCAAGGGCATTTTTGTAAATTCCAAACTTGGGCCCGGTTTCTTGTGCGGCTTCGTTTCCCGTGTTCGTTTTTGCTTGATTCCTTTGATCTTTTGGTGAATTCACGATATCCATACCTAAAATACACAATGAACAAACATAGGCACATATATGGGTATTTTGATGATATTTTAAGTGTTTTAAGCCCGATTTGGACGATGAGACTATGTATAAATACAGTCTCATCAGGTCCGCACATTGCCTAAAAAGATATGGATCATCCCAAAAGTAATACTTAACTTCCTTAAGAAACTTTTTCTTTTGTTGATAAGTAAGACCCTCAATAAGCACATTGCCCACAAGATAGTTTGCGATATCCGCAAACCAAGGTGTGGCATCCTCTTGGGAAGAGATAGACATGAGCTCCTCTAATGGAAAGGATTCATTGATTTCTTGGTGTGGTAAATCTCCTTGAAAAGGATGCTCAAGTCTACTCAAATGATCCGCCGCTAAATTCTCGGCCCCTTTCTTATCACGAATCTCTATCTTAAACTCTTGAAGCAACAAAACCCATCTCAAAAGCCTAGGCTTAGCATCTTGTTTTGTCATAAGATACTTGAGAGCGGAATGATCCGTATACACTATGGTTTTGGAAAGCACAAGATATGGTCTAAACTTCTCAAAAGCATATACTATAGCAAGCAACTCTTTTTCCGTGGTAGTGTAATGAAGTTGTGCACCGGTCATGGTTTTACTCGCATAGTGTATAGGTTGAAAATGCTTATTTACTCTCTGTCCTAAGACGGCCCCCACCGCATAGTCACTAGCGTCACACATAAGCTCAAAAGGTAATTCCCAATTTGGAGAAACCAAAACGGGAGCCTTAGTCAATTTTTCCTTAAGAGTCTCAAAAGAGTCTAAACAATCTTGGTTAAAAATGAAAGGAGCCTCTTTCTCCAAGAGGCGAGTCATCGGTCTAGCTATCTTAGAAAAATCTTGTATAAAGCGCCTATAAAATCCCGCATGACCTAAGAAACTCCTCACACCTTTAACCGAGGTGGGTGGGGGAAGCTTAGCAATCACATCAATTTTAGCTCGATCAACTTCTAATCCCTTATTGGATATCTTGTGTCCTAAAACAATCCCCTCTTTCACCATAAAGTGACATTTCTCCCAATTAAGCACCAAACGTGTTTCCTCACAACGCTTAAGCATTCTCTCAAGATTGGTGAGACATGAGCTAAATGAGTTTCCAAATACGGATAAGTCATCCATAAAAACCTCCATGGTTTGCTCTATCATGTCATGGAAAATCACCATCATGCACCTTTGAAACGTCCCCGGTGCATTACATAAGCCAAAAGGCATCCTCTTGTAAGCAAATGTACCGTAGGGACAAGTGAATGTGGTCTTTTCTTGATCCTTAGGGTCAATGGGTATTTGGAAATAACCCGAAAAGCCATCAAGAAAACAATAGTACTCATTTCCCGCTAAGCGTTCAAGCATTTGATCCATAAAGGGAAGCGGGAAATGGTCTTTCCTAGTCGCCTCATTAAGTTTTCTATAATCAATGCAAACTCTCCAACCGGTCACAAGTCTCGTGGGAATAAGCTCATTGTTCTCATTAGGTACCACGGTGATTCCACCCTTCTTTGGAACACAATGAACCGGGCTAACCCATGGAGAGTCGAAAATGGGGTAAATCATACCCGCATCTAAGAGTTTAATCACTTCCTTCTTAATAACCTCATGGATTTTTGGGTTAACTCTCCTTTGGTTTTGAATGGTGGGTTTATAGTCATCCTCCATAAGGATTTTGTGAGTACAAAAATGTGGATCAATTCCCCTTATGTCGGATATTTTCCATGCTAAAGCTTTCTTATGTTTCTTAAGAACTTCAATAAGTTGCTCTTTCTCATCCTCTTTCAACTCTTTAGCAATGATCACTGGTAATCGGTCTTTGCCCTCTAAGAAAGCATATTCTAAGTGGGATGGAAGGTCCTTAAGTTCAATGGGAGGTGGACTCTCTATGGAAGGTTTTACTATGGAAGGTTCCTCAATGGTAATCTCTTGTGGAATAGGAGAAGGAATAGGGTCCTCATTGAGCAACTTTTGGATTGTAAGAATATCTTCTTCCCAATTAATGGGAGAATCATCATCACCAAGAAAGTTGGACTCAAATTCCTCCAAGAGGAAATCACTCTCTCCAAAAGGTGTTAAAGAGGGAGCAATTGAGGCCACGGTTTCAACATGGGGTAACTCATCACTAGCACTCTTACAAGCATCATGAAAGTGTTCATTACACACTTCATCTAGCACATCCACAATGTTAATAGTCTCACAAGGTCTAGACTCCTTAACCTCTTTCCTATCACAAACTTTCCCTAACTTAAACACCACTCTCTCATCTTCTACTCTCATAATTAATTCTCCTTCCGCCACATCTATCAAGGTACGACCCGTTCTCAAAAACGGTCTACCAACAATCAAAGGCACCCTAGGATCCATGTCATAATCAACCACTACAAAGTCGGCCGGAAAGGTAAACTTATCCATACCTACAATCACATCTTCCGCTATACCTACGGGGTGAGCTATGGTTCGGTTGGTTAGTTCAAGAGTCATCCTAGTGGGAGTGAGCTCGGGAAGAGATAGTAATTTCCAAACCGATAAAGGCATGAGATTTATGCTCGCCCCTAGATCCGCCAAAGCCATGCAATTTTCAACACCGGGAAAATTACAAGGTATCAAGAAGCGCCCCGGATCTCCAAGTTTTGTTGGTAAGGTTTTAAGTAACACCGCGGAACAATTTTCATTAAGGGATGTGTTGGGCAAATCAACCAATTTTTCTTTGTTTGAGAGCAAATCCTTGAACATCTTAGCAAACTTTGGCATATAAGCAAGAGCTTCCGCAAAGGATATGTTGATGTTGAGTTGCTTGAACATCCTTAAGAAATTAGAGACTTGGATGTCATCCTTGTTCTTTAACTTGTCCTTTTTCAAGCTTGAAGGATATGGAAGAGTAGGTTTTGGTGTAGGTGGAATAGGTGTAGTAGTGGAAGATTTGTCTTTGTTAGCTTCTTCATTGGGAAGTGTGGAAGGTAAAGGAGAAGTATGAGGTGGTTGAGAAGGTGTGTTTGAGTGAATAGGAGCATTTTGAGGAGGTAAAGTAGAAGTAGAAGGCTTGTCACAAGTAGGAGTACAAGTGGGTTGAACAATAGTAGGTTTAGGAGGTGAAGGATCCTTTGTTGTTGTTCCACTCCTTGTTGTAATAGCATTGACATTGGCCCTAGGGTTTGTTTGTGTGTTAGAAGGTAAGGCCCCTTGTGGTCTTTGATTTATTGCCACTAAAACCCTATTGATTTGGTCATTTATTCTCTTCTCCATTTCACGCATTTTCTTGTCAACATACTCTTGAGTCTCTTGCATCCCATATCCTTGATTTTGAACTTGACGGTAAGCTTGATTTGGTATTGGAGCATATGCTTGATTGGGAATAAATGGAAGTGGTTGATTAAATCCTTGTTGTGGTGGATAAAAGGTATTTCCTTGATGTTGAACATTGTTGGGTGCCTTGTAGTTATTTCCTTGGTAAGGTTGTCTTTGCCCTTGATTCCTTGGTAAAATTTGAGGGGGATTTTGTTGAATTTTGGTGGGTGGTTGGGGTGGGAATCCGGGTGGAGTAAGGTAATTTTGGGATTTGTAAGAAAGATTATTTGGATTGATATTAGGCTTGAAGTGTTCACGATGTTCCTCTTGGTAAGCATAGCATTCCCCTTGATACCCTTGCACCTTATCACATTGTTCATAAGAATGGGGACCTCCACAAGTAACACAAGAAATGGTGATGGCATTCACATTATTTGAGGAATTGTTCAATGACATGTTCTTAAAAGCTTGAAGCATTTCTAATTGTACTTGCAAATTCTTCTCACTATTTCTATCCATCCTTTGAAAAATCTCTTCTTGAAATTTGAGGAGTTGGTTGTCACAAGGAGTTTGAGAATTTTTTTGGATAACATGAACCTTTTCTTCAAATGGATTGTTTGTTTGAACCATTGCTTTAGTCTCAATGATGTCCAAAGCCTCTTGATATGTTTTAAGAAGAATATTCCCTCCCGCGGAAGCATTGAGTGAATCTTGGTGGTGAGATTTAAGGCCATCATAGAAGAGGTTGATTTGGTGAACTTGATCCAATCCATGATTAGGGCATCGCCTCAATAACTCACTATACTCTTCCCAAGCATCACTAAAGGATTGACTAGGTTTTTGTTGAAAGCCCATAATTAAAGTCCTCAAAGCCATAGTCTTATGTGGAGGAAAGAACTTGTTCAAAAACTTAGTTGTGAAACCATCCCATGTTGTGATACTATCGGGTGGTTGGGTGTCTAACCAATGCTTAGCAATTCCCTCTAAGGAAAATGACACTAACATCAACCTAATCACCTCATGTGGAACCCCATTATGCTTAATGGTATTGCAAAGAGAAAGGAATCTCTTAAGGTGAGTGTAACATCCCGCCTACTCAGACTACAATATTGTCCGCTTTGCCCGCAAGCTCACGGCTTTGCTTTGTGGCCCTCTTGTGAAGACTTCCCGGCAGGTCACCCAAGCCAGTACTACTCTTTCATGAGCACGCTTAACTGCCAGTTCCTAAGAACCCCACGTACAGTAGACCACAAAACGCGTTGTGTCATGAGAAGGCGATTGTTATCTTATGAACCATGGATCTCTCCTGGCCACAGCCGATGTGGGATTTGCCTGGGGTGTCACAATCACCCCCCCTTCGGGACTCATCGTCCTCGATGAGGTTTTCCCCACCATCCCGAACGGCTCAGGAGTGGCTCTGATACCACTTGTAACATCCCGCCTACTCAGACTACAATATTGTCCGCTTTGCCCGCAAGCTCACGGCTTTGCTTTGTGGCCCTCTTGTGAAGACTTCCCGGCAGGTCACCCAAGCCAGTACTACTCTTTCATGAGCACGCTTAACTGCCAGTTCCTAAGAACCCCACGTGCAGTAGACCACAAAACGCGTTGTGTCATGAGAAGGCGATTGTTATCTTATGAACCATGGATCTCTCCTGGCCACAGCCGATGTGGGATTTGCCTGGGGTGTCACAGTGAGCATGAGGATCCTCATTCTTGTTACCAAAGAAAGGTGATTGTGAAACCATATTGATCATAGATGTATGTAGCTCAAATGTGTTTGCGGGAAAGTCGGGAATCTTAATGGCACTAGCATATCCATGAATGTTGGTTTGCATACGTTCATACAAAGAGCGATTATCAATAGCCATGGCTTCTTGTGGTGGAGTCAAAGCACGATTCTCGTGATCGGCTTGATGGACGATGGTGGTCTTACTCTTTCTCTTTTTCTTCCTTTTTGGAAGAAGAGGTTGTACACCAATCGGTATTTGTGCACGCCCACGAGTGAGCATGCAACTCAATACGAGGAATGAGAGAGAAGCTCTCGTGTGACTTTGAGGAGAAATAGATTATCCTCTTCGAGTTTCAATATTAAATATCCACAAGAAAATAACAATATATGTATGTACTACTTGGGTGCAAGACCCTCAATGAAGCCTTCCTTCTTAGAATACTTACAAGTGAACGGGGGGTTAGGTGGCGCGAAGCACTTAAGTACCTATTGACCCTTAGATGGCATTTTATAGCACATCGCCTTTCTATTCACTTAAATGTTCGTATTCTTCGAATTGTTGCTTATTGAGAGTATTTATCTATTCTTGCTTTATTTTGTTTGATCGATACACGTGTCAAGGACCGGAACGCCCCTCAACACGGTGTATTGCCTCGGCAATACTTATGGAGAATATGTAGATTGGTTGTTCTTATACATATACGTATTTACTTATAATAATATATGGAAAATATTTTTGTATTTATGAGTTTTTTAAGAGAAAATACTATATGTACATAAAAACCGAGAGAATCCAATAATATATATTTTTGGTTGCAATCTCTTAGGAAAAAGATTGCTTTTTGGATTTTTTTATTTTTTTTTTTGGTCAATTCTTTAGGAAAAGAATTGTTTTGTTAATTTTTTAGTTTTTATATATTTTTATATTTTTTATTTTTTTATTTGTTTTTGATTTATGATACGTAAAAATAACGTTCACAAAGTGAACAGATCCCAAAAGCCAATGAAAACCGTCAATCGATAGTCTCTCGTGTAGTCAAAGAACCGGCAGCGGCGCCATTTGAAATTGAGTATAATGCAGTTCGTTTTTTCTTAATTCTTGCTAATGGAAAGTCCAACCAATATCGGGTTTTTAACTGTTTTTGGTTGTTAAACTTGTTTGGATACTCTATTTGCTAATTCAACAAAGCCTTGCAAAACGGAAAAATATTACCTACTTATATGTAAAACATCTTGCAAATACCAAGTTTTTATTCAAGTAAAATTCAAAATGAAAAATATGAAACTTAAAGGACTGAAAATGTAAATTCTAGGAAAAATAAATGCTTGAAATGTAAATTCTAACAATTCTAAGGACTAAAAGTGTAAATCAGTAAACTACAAGGATCAAATATGCAAAACTTTTAACCAACTAGCCAAAATGTAA
Source organism: Glebionis coronaria (assembly GCA_025667525.1). Lineage (NCBI taxonomy): Eukaryota > Viridiplantae > Streptophyta > Magnoliopsida > Asterales > Asteraceae > Glebionis > Glebionis coronaria. The sequence goes on along the minus strand of CM046876.1, from coordinate 296,927,069 downwards.
CAAACTTAACAACTTTCTAACTGAAAATAACAAATTCCAAAACTACAAGGGCTTAACAAATGCAAACCCTAAAAACTTTTATGTTTAGCCAAGTTTAGAATCTGATTAAAACAAAAGGGACCAATATGCAATTTCTAGAACTTTTTAAGCCAAAACGGGTTTAGGATGAAAATAAGCTCGTTTGAGCTTATTTCTTAACCAAATTCAATGAAACAAGTTTCAAAACTCTTAAAATCCAAAATAAGCTACGTGTGTAAAAGGATTTTGGCTAAAGATGTAAAATAAGCAAATGAGAACTTATCAATAAGCCCAAAATAAGCTATAACAAAATCTAGACAATCACAACTTGACTTTCTTGTTGAAACTAATTAAGATATTCAAGTAATGAACGGGAAATCAAACTAGAACATTTTTCATCAAGTAATAAGCTGGAAATTTGAATTAAGCTGAAAATGGGCTTATCGTTGACCAGCTTATTTTTCAAAAAACTGAAACTTTCAAAAATCAAGTAACTCAATGTTTTAAGTGGATTTGTGAAGAAAAATGGCCATGTTTATGAAGAGGATAAGGAGATACAAATTTTCAGTTTTCATTTACAGAAACTTGACTTAACTATGCTTATCTGAATTATGCTTATTCCTATTTGTTTATTGAAAACTGTATTGAATGCTCTTGGAATCTGAATCTATATGATATGAACTACAAATGAGAGCAAATTTGGTACAATTTCATCAAGTATTGAATGAATACTAGCCAAATCAAAATGACAAGTTCTAAATGACAAAACTGCATAAGAATGACCCAAACATTTTATATGCCATTTGCCTGTTTGACTATCTTTTTGACTTGTAAATGACTTGAAACACTTAATAACCACCTTTTAACTGAAAATGAACTTTAACAAGCCAAAACTCAATTCTTGAAAACTCTTTTTAAGCTAATCCCAAACACTCCTTTATCTGATTTTTTATGAAAATTTATGAAGACTATTTGATTTTGAAATTGAACTGAATGAAATTCTATAGCAAACCAGACTCAGTGATCAAAATGAAATGTTTAAAAGAAGTATGCAAGTACTTATCACTACTAGAACTTCAATCAAAGTAAAAGGCCAAAATATGACTGAATAAGGCTATAAGCTAGAACTTAATCCAAATCAAAGAACAAGTAAACAGATTTAAGCTACAAGCAACCAGAGATCAAACAATCAGCAACTCTAAACAGCTTTTTTCATGCAGCCATCAAGATTACACTATGAAAAGAAAGCATGCACTTGACTTATTGAGTGGAACAAAAATAAGAGCTTTAAAACCTATTGTAGTAAACCACTGAGAAGAAGAGGAGCGCTGAGCTCTCTTAGCCTAGTGATAACCACCACCTTATCACTAGGACAACAATCAATCAACAAGAACAGCTACAAATCAACAGAAATCATCAACATGCTTGAAAATCTTCAAAAACTATGGAATGAACTGAATTCTTCTCAAACAGCTAACAAACTCCTTCAAGGTCAGTTATGATCAATCTATGATCATAACAAACACAAAACAGCAACACAAGTATCCAATAGCAGCAGGAAATGAGCAGTAAAATGAAGAACAGTTTTTGCGGGAAATGGGAAATTTGAATTTTATTCAATGAAAAACGGTTACAAAGTTGTTAAAAGGTAAGTAACTAACTAACTAACTCAAGAGTTTGTCAGACTCTTGAGTAGTTAGGGTAGAAGGGAAGGAAAATTGAAAGGAAATTTAGAAGTGTGTGTTTTTACAAAACTGAGCTACCAGTTACAAATGAAGTCCTATCCATCTATTTATAGGCATAAAGGAGGAGTTTGTTGGGGTTGGTGACGTGTCAGGACCAATCCCAGCTCTCCACGTGGACAATTCTGCATAATTGCATTTGCATGTATGAACAATGATTTGGGCTTTTCTTTATTATTGATCTTCAGGCAAATTGACTTGTACCATTGTGTTCGTCTCTTCAAAATGATCAATTTTGGTGTTGAAATCTTTTCATGAAATGGATTGTAGCTCAAACGCGATCCTGGCAAATATTTTTGATGAAGAAGATGCCACGTGTCAACATGTAATTGGCTAAAAATTGATCACACGGATCCAACTGTTGTGATTGAGTATTAATTGCATGGCGGCTGTGAGTGGGAATTAATTACATAGCTTGGTGATCCGTGTGCTCACTTTTCTCATCTCTCATTGGTTGAAATGGTTTCACATGGATTAAACCTTGAATAACTTTCAAATGTTGGCAGAATTAGTCCTTATACTTGGCAGATTGTTGTTTTGAGCTAGGAGCTTCATTCTTTTGACATATTTGGTCCTTCAACTTTCATTCTTGAATAAAATGGTCCTTTGACTGAGTTGACTTGAGAGTTGACCAAGTTTGACTTGAATCTTGACTTTCACAATATTTGCACTTTAGTCCTTCAACTTTGACAACTTGTCAAGATAGGTCCTTATACTTCAAAGTCTTGTCACTTTTGATCCTTCTTTGTCTTTTTCATCAATTTGAGCTTGATTATTCCTTGTTTGCTTAAAAATGTATCCTTTTACCTACACAAATGTACACAAACACAAACATACCACATAACACTATTTTTGCAAGATAAATTGGTATTTTGCTTCATGTTTTAGGGTTATTTGTTGTTAAAAGGATATGAGTTTAAGCTCATATCAGGTTCCAAAAGATATTGAGCCAATTGAATCAACTTCGGTAGAAACCTGACGATGGTGATATTAATGCAAGATTTCTTAGAGCCTTACCCTACTCATGGAATCAGGTGGTAATCTCTCTCAAAGCAAAAGGTGGGCTTGACAATCTCAATTTTGATGATTTATTTCATAAGCTCAAAACTTTTGAACCTCATGTGAGAGGATATTCAAGTGATTCTTTTCCCACTCCTGCTAATTCTGCATTTGTGAGTTCTATGGCATCCAGTCCCATGTCGTATGCTAGTAGCCCAAGCAATACTGTGTCTTCTCAACATACTTTTCAACATACTTCTGCTCCTGATCCTACAGCCAAGTCTGGTAGCATGGTAGAAGCCGTTCTTCATTCTTTTGTGGCTGATGTTGATGCTCAACAACAACTTGCTTTTGATGACTTCAAACAGGTCGACAAACTTGACCTGGATGAAATGGATCTTAAATGGCAGATGGCCATGCTCACTCTTAGGGTTCACAAGTTTGAAAAGAAAGCTGGTCGAAAATTCAATTATAACCCAAGGGAGCCAGCAAGGTTCGGCAGAAGCAAGGTTCGATGCTATAACTGCCAGCAGCAAGGTCACTTCGCAAGGGAATGCCCTAGCAAGAATGACCAGGAGAAGAGCAGATACTCAGCTTTTAAGGTGCAGGAGGTGAAAGATGACAAGAAGGCATTGGTATTTGTTGACTCTATGGTCAACTGGAATGATCATCAGACTACCACTTTGGAATCGGCTGAGTCCTCGACTGACGTGTTTGCAATGATTGCTGGGAATCTATCTGATGCAGAAGAAGCAGACGAGTTTGCTCTTATGGGCATCTCACCTCAGGTACAACATTGTTCTCTTGGTTGTCATGATAAATATTTAGAATTGTTGTCCCAATATAATGATTTAAATGATCAGAATGATAAGTATTTTTTAGAGGTTCAAGCCTATAAGGCTTCTTTAAACACATTGGAACAACAAAAGACGTGGCTACAAGATACTCAACGTGAGTATGAGGATAAAATTAGGATACTAAGCATCGATTTAGAAAATGCAACAAATATGCTTAAATATACAGAAAAGGTAAAAGATGCAAGTATCAAAGAAAAACAGGAGATGCAAGAAAGATTAGATGCTACAATGTTGAGATTTGAAAAATGGCAAAAGGCACCTAAAAATCTTTCAAAATTAATCGATAGTAGCATGTCTGATAGGACTAAAAGAGGGTTAGGATTTGATAAATATATTGATTCAGAAGATGTGTTTGATTTATCTTTTTTGAGTTTCTTTGATGCCGACAAAGAGGAAGAGGGAGAACCTAGGTACAATAGGTTTAAACCAGCAGCAGAAATGCATGCTGTCCCTCCCCATCTTACTGGAACTTTCATGCCCACTTCTAGGCATATTGACTTGGATGGATCACAGATGCATGAGTCCCCAAAAAGTTCTACTAATTCTAATGACTTTGTCTCGTGTACTTTCAGTGATAAAGCCAGTGACTCTGCATCAAGTGGTTCAAGTGAAGAGTCAATACCTACAAGTTCCAAGTCGAATGATCATGCTGCTACTGGTGCTAGGAAGTGTGAAGATAAAGTTACTTTTAAGTCTACTGTGTCTGGTCCTGGTTTATTGAGTCCTAGGAAGATTGATTCTCCTAGAATTGTGTGTAATAAAGTGAGCAGTATGAAACAATGTCATTCAAATAAAAGGTCGATTAAAACATGTTTTGTTTGTGGAAGTGCATTTCATTTGTTTAAAGATTGTGATTTTTATGACAAACATGCTTCTGTTCATCAAGCATTTCCTGCTCCTGGTCCACCAGGAGTTGCTCCATATTTTTCTAGAAGACTCAATCCTAGTGCTCAATCGTTTCCTTCTTCTAGAAGGACCTCTCTATTAGCTTCTGATCATTGGAGAAACATTGGTTTAACAACAAATAGAACCACCAGTAACTATTTTCAGAATTTTAATCCAATTTATTCACATAATTTTGACCACATGTATTTTGGTTTGGGAAGTTTGGGAACTTCTGTTAAGCCCTCAGCAGGTTGTTCTTGGTCAAACAATAATACCAATATGATGCATAGGCAACGAAAGAACAACGGTGGATCTCATCAATCTTCTTGGCTCTCTACTAAAGATCCACAGGGCAGGCTCAAACCGACAAGGTTTGGGTCCCCTTAAGACACTAACTTTTGCATTTTTATTATCTTGTTGTTGTAGGTTACTCCATACCAAGATCCTAGTCTAGGAATTGTTGATAGTGGTTGCTCTAGGAGCATGACACGAAATAAAAGTCTTCTCTCTAACTTGGTACCATTTCAAGGCGGCAAGGTCTATTTTGGTGGAGGTGAAGGAAGGATCACTGGCAAAGGAACAATTCAGACGCCCAATCTTAATTTTGAGCAGGTCTACTATGTGGAAGCACTTCAACTTGATATATGTCTCTCAGATTTGTGACAAGAAGTAGTTTGTTCTCTTTACGGATACTGATGCACTTGTTCTCTCCAAAGACTTTAAACTTCCAGATGACACACAGGTTCTGCTCAGAATCCCTGGAAGACACAATCTCTATAGCATCAAGCTGAATGAAGTCAACCCTACTGGTCAACTAGCATGTTTGGTTGCTAAAGCCTCAGAAGATGAAGCCACTCAATGGCATAAAATGATGGGGCATGTGAACTTTAAGACCATTCACAAACTAGCAAATCTGAATCTGGTCTCTGGTTTACCTCCCAAGTCATTCCGAAATGATATAAATTGTATTGCTTGCAGCAAAGGCAAACAACATAAAGCATCCTTCAAGGCCATTGCTGCTCTTAGTCTTATAACTGAACCATTGCAGCTACTACACATGGATTTATTTGGTCCTACCTTCGTTAGGAGCATTGACCACAAACAATTCTGTCTGGTGGTAACTGATGTATATAGCAGGTTTACGTGGGTGTTCTTCATGGCTGCCAAGAGTGAGACCTACTCAATTCTTAGAGATTTTCTTACCCTTATAGAGAACCAGTTGTCCAAGAAGGTTAAATGTATTCGCTGTGATAATGGAACCGAGTTCAAAAATAAAGACCTCATAGCACTTTGTAATGCTAAGGGCATCAAAAGAGATTATAGTGCAACAAGAACTCCTCAACAGAATGGTGTGGCAGAAAGAAAGAACAGGACTCTAATAGAAGCCACAAGAACAATGCTTGCCGATTCCAAGCTTCCAACCATGTTCTGGACATAAGCTGTTAATACTGCAAGTTATGTTTTGAATAGGGTTTCTATTTCCAATCCTCACAAGAAGACTCCTTATGAGCTCCTAACGACCAAAGTTCCAAATATTGCTCATTTGAAGCCGTTTGGGTGTTCTGTCACCATTTTGAATACTAGTGACTATTTGGGGAAGTTTGATGGCAAGGCAAATGAAGGATACATTGTGGGATATTCAGCTCACTCTCGGGCTTACCGTGTCTACAATCTCCAAGCCAAGCGAGTCATTGAAACTATTAATCTCAGGTATTTTGAAGAGAAGTCAAACATCCAAGGCAAGGGTCCTGAATGGTATTTTGATCTTGATTATCTTAGTGATTCATTAGGATATTTTCGTTTCAAAACTAACCATGATGTAGGTACACAAGTGTTTGCAACTTCTAGTACAGGTGTTCCTTCTAGTCTTTCTGACTCAGATGACGAGGATGATATCTTTGTAGTTCCATCCTACTCCACCACCGTCTATCCTACTCCTCCTGGTGATGCAACTCCATTGGATGTATTGGATTCACAAGTAGCTCTATACACCCTCCTCAAACAACAACAAGAAGCTACTACAGCAGCTGCTCAAGGTGGCTTTGAGTTTCCTTTGAATACGCATACTGAAAAAGTTGCTCCTAGTACCCCAGCTACTACTCCTAGTGCTAGTTTAACACCTATTGGTATTCCGGCTAGTGAGTCTGCTTCTCATACTCGATTCTCCAGTCCTTCTGATTTGGGGAACCATCAAAAGAAGTCTTCTACCAAGCTGGATGATATTCATAAACAACCAATAGATGGCATTTTCAACGCTGCTTCATATGATGCTGACTTTGTTGGGGATCTCAATAATTTGGCACCAGAAGTGGAGGTAGTTTCCAATACAGTGTTGCAATCACACAAAGATCACCCTACCACTCAAATCATTGCGGATCCTGGTTCTACTGTCAAGACACGCAGAATGCATAAGAAGGCCTCGTCTGATCATCATGCTCTTGTGAGCTATATTGAAGATCAAAAGCGTAATAATCATACGGACTTTCAACACTGTTTGTTTGCTTGTTTTCTTTCACAGGTGGAACCTCGATCAGTCACTCATGCTCTTGAGGATCAAAGTTGGGTGGAGGTTATGTAGGAGGAAATGCAGCAATTCGTGTTTCCGAATGTTTGGGTTCTAGTTGACTTACCAGATGGAAAGACAACAATCAATACCAAATGGATTCTCAAGAACAAGAAATATGCACGGGGAATTGTAGTGAGGAATAAAGCTAGGCTTGTCGCCCCGGGCCACACTCAAATTGAGGGCATTGACTACACTGAAGTTTTTGCTCCGGTTGCTAGGATTGAGGATATTCGTCTGTTTTTGGCTTTTGCTTCTTATGTGGGCTTTACGGTTTTTCAGATGGATGTCAAGAGTGCATTTCTCTATGGCAAGATTGACGAGGAAGTGTATGTCACTCAACCTAAGGGCTTTGTAGATCCACTTCATCCCAAGAAAGTTTACAAGGTGGTCAAGGCTCTTTATGGCTTACATCAGGCTCCTAGAACTTGGTATGAGCGACTTTCAACTTTCTTGTTAAAGAATGGCTATAGAAGAGGTACTATTGATAAAACACTATTTCTTAAGAGGACTACCAAGGACATTATCCTTGTTCAGGTTTATGTGGACGATATTATCTTTGGTTCTACTAAGAAGGAATGGTGTGATGAGTTTGAACACTTGATGAAAGGCGAATTTCAGATGAGTGCTATGGGAGAGCTTTCCTTCTTCCTTGGTCTTCAAGTCAAGCAATAGTCGGATGGGATCTTCATCAGTCAAGATAAATATGTTCATGAGATCCTTCAGAAGTTTGACATGGATCCTCTTAGACCAGCAGCAACTCCTTATGAAGTTGCTAAAGTCAAACTCAAGAATTAGCCAGATCCCCCGGTCAATGTTCACATGTACAGGTCTATGATTGGCTCACTCATGTATTTGACTGCATCACGTCCGGATATCATGTTTGCAGTCAGTGCTTGTTCTAGACATCAGGTGGCTCCAACGGTTTCTAACTTGAATGCAGTTAAGAAGATTTTCAAGTATATCAAGGCTCAACCCAAGCTGGGCTTGTGGTATCCTAAAGAATCACCTTTTTTTCTTGAAGCATATAGTGATAGTGACTATGCAGGTGCTAATAATGACAGAAAGTCTACTACTAGTGGTTGTAAATTTTTGGGTCGAAGACTTATTTCATGGCAATGCAAGAAATAGACGATCGTAGCTACTTCTTCAACAGAAGCTGAATACGTTGCTGCTGCTAGCTGTTGTGGACAAGTATTGTGGATCCAAAATCAGATGTTGGATTATGGGTTCAATTTTATGAACACCCAAATTTTCATTGACAATCAAAGCACTATCTACATTGTGAAGAATCCTGTTTTTCATCAACGGACAAAACATATTGAAATTCGGCACCATTTTATACGGGATGCCAATGAGAAGAAGTTGATACAGGTTCTTAAAGTTCGTATGGATGATAATGTTGCTGATTTGTTGACAAAATCCTTTGATGGTCCTTGGTTCAACTACTTGGTGGTTCACAGTGGGATGGTGAATCCTTGAGGTATAGGATTGAGGGGAGGCTAAGCCTAAGGGGAGGCTTTGTGTACATGTTTATTTGCACAGACTAGCATATTGGTAGAGTTTAACAACATATTGCATTGGTTCTGGTGGTGTGTGTTACTTCTGGTGGAGGTTTTTGCTCACTTCTGATGGTTATACTCTTTCATGACTGACTTCTAGTCCTTATTGGTTAGCTTCTAGTCAGTATTGGTTGGCTTCTAGTGGATAAAAAATCCTTCTTTGTCAAGTGATGGTTGGCTTCTGGTACTGGTTTGGGACACTGTTTACCTTATTGACTTCTATTGACCACATTCTGCTTCTAGTATTGACCATTGTGCGCTTTGACTTTTAGTCAACGCATTCAAATTCTGGTATTTATACTCTTATTTAACTTTGGTAAATTGGAATTTGGAAATAATGTTAAAAGGGGCAAGTGGTTACTTTGGAATAACTATCTAATTTGAAAGGGCAACCCCCATTATTAGGGGTCAATGAACATTTACTCCCACTATTATTTATGGTCAATTAACCCCCCTTGACTCATTCATCTCACTCATAACACACACACATCCGATCCTACTCTCTCAACCCTAACTAATATCATCTTCCATTCCTATTAATCAAGATCCATGGCTGCCCTGGTATACCAACCTGCTCACAACAAGGTCGCCTATCTAGGAGATGGTCCACACCGTGATGATTTCACTGACAATCTGGACTTCGTTGAGGCTTCAAACCTCAGGTATGCGTTTACTGTGTGTCCCATTGTTTATGATAGTGTCATTCGTCATTTTTGGGCTACTGCTCGTCTTGTGGCTGTGGTTGGTCGTCCACGTGAACTCCATGCTACCATAGATGGACGTTCATACGTGGTTTCTGAAGCTTCTATTAGTAGTTCCCTTCATCTTCAAGATGAAGGTGGTGTTGTTTCCATCCCTAATGCGGAGGTGTTGGAGGGGATGGTTGCTCTTGGGAATAATCATGGGGGGAATTTTAACTTCCAAAAGAATCGGTTTTCCCCCAATGGAAGCTTCTGGTGCATTTTCTGATTCATTGTTTAAGTCCCAAGTCTGGGAGTTGGGATGCTTTTCCTACTCCTTTGGCTACTGGTATCATATGCTTAGCACATGGTAGGGTATTTAGTTTCTCTCGTTATTTGTTTGAGGGGATGGTTAGCAATCTGTCTAGTGCTGGTTCTAGGAAGAAGTTTCTGATGTATCCTAGGTTTTTACAACATATACTTGTTTGTATCCCTCGTGATAGGGCTGAACATGAGCATTCTAAGCTTACTGCGCAAGTATACTATAATATGACCCATGGGTTTAGCGGGGAGTGGAGGCCCCTTACTGAGGCCATGTTGGGGCTGGCTCAGGGTCCTCCTGATGTTGTTGTTCCTCCGGTTGAACAAGCCGAGGAGGAACCTCAATTAGGTGATAACCCAATGGAGGCGGAGGATCATGCTGGTGGTGCACCTCATGTGGTTGAGGAAGAGCCGGTTGAGGAGGTGGTGGTTAAAAGGCAATCCACTTCCAAGGCTGCTCCTTCTTCATTGCCACATTCGTCTCCATTTGTGGAGACTCCCCCTCCTAGTCCTGCTCTACACTCTTCTGATAAGGCTTCTGGTGCTGGTGCTCCTAATGTTGACCCATTTGTTGCTTCTGGTTCCAATGAAGCCTTCCCTGACCTAAGTCCTCTTGGTGGGAAAGCGGAGGAGCCTATTACACTTACTTCCTTACTTGATCTTATGCACAGGTATCATGCACGGATTCTTTCCTTGGAAGTAGATTTGAATCAACACCCGAAGCTTACTAGGGAATTTGTTCTTCCCATGGCTGATCGAATCAAAGCCTTGGAGACTCAGCAAAGGCGTCAGAAAAAGCATGTGGTTCACTCTGATTCTGATGAGGAGGTTAAGGATCGTGTTGAGGATGGTTTGACTTTGTTGGCAACGACTGCCTTTGCTGATAAATTGTATGATGATTTGCCGATTCCTCTGACTTTCTCCAGTGTTCCTTCTCCTGCTGCTGTTCCCACACCAATGGAAGGTGATTCTGGTCCTAATGCTGGTTCCACTACTGGTCCATCTCATGATCCAAAGGGGAAGACCCCCATGACTGATGCTCCCTCACCACCTCGCAAGCGTACACGCAGACAGCTTGAGGAAGATAGGTTGGGTGAGGAAGCTGCTCAAAGGATGCAAGCCGAAATTGATCAGGCTGCTCGGGCTGAGGAGGAAGCTCTTCAACAGCAGAGACGTGAACAGGTGCAGCATGATGCTATGCATTGGAATGATAGTGATTGGATGTAGGTGTTGACTATTCTTACCAAGGATTATTCCCAGTTCACTGATCTTTTGGGCTCGGATGTGGATGAGCATAACTGTATTCCTCGAGCCATGGTGTTAATGCGCAAGCACCAATTGGCGCTTGCTGCACAACTTCGTGAGAAGCGGAAGAATAGGCCTTTGTTGAGAGCTGAGGAGCGTAAGCAGATGCAACGATATGTGAAGTATCAATCGGCTGCCTATTTCACTACTGGTTGGAAGTGGGACCGGGTTCGGGCTTTATCTTTTGATGAGCTAAAAGCGCTCTATGAACGAATGGTCAAGCATCAGAGCACCCCAATTCCGGAGCGATTCATTTACCGTCCTTCTCCACGTGTGGTGCCCACTTCACCACCTGTTGTTAGTACTGGTCCTACATCTGATACTACTCCTAGTTCTGCTGCTATTCCATCGGTTGTTGATGCTTCAACAGTTGGTACCACCCCTACTCCTTCGGTTGCTCCACCAGTTTCTTCTTCAGGTCCTGCTACCACCACCACACATGCTACAACCACCACCTTTGCTACCACTACCACCACCACTGCTACACCTGCTATGGCATCACCATCACCACCCGTGACTGGTTCTCAACCTATTCCTTCTTCTAGTGCAGCTCATGTTGCTCCTTTGGGTGGGCCAACTATTGATTATACTTCTACTGCTCCCACTCCTGCTGCTCAGGTAAAGGTAAAGGTTGAACCCTCGCTTAGTGATCCCACACCTCGCCGTTCGCTTCGCAAGAAATTGGCTCGACGTGGCAAGACTGTTCCCTATGAGAAGCGTGGTCCCGAAAATCTTATTGATGCAGCTTCTGATAGTGACTCCGATTTGCCTTTGGGTAATGGATATATTACTGGTTGGATGGTTACACATTCCACGACTCTTCCTGGTACGGTCTCTCATAGGATTACTCTTAGTGACGGGTCTGTTAGGTTTGCTTCGGATCTGCAAGGTATTTTGTCTTGGGCGGAACGTAAGGATCTTATGGCTTTATATGGGTTTGTGGATGCCGGCATGCCTGTTCATCCTAATGATGTGCCCTCCTGGCCTGGTCTACGAGTATGGGCTGATTTGAAGATGATGCTTGATGCCCCTCCCCATGCTCCTATCTCTGGTGTCTGGAAGGATCAGCCACAATGGGTTATTCAGCGATGGAAGTTGTATGCGGGCTGTGGTGTGCACATGTTAGAGTTGGAATCTGGTCTTATGTTATTCATGCTCACCGACTTGGATTATCCATTGACGATTGCTTCGATGGAGGCTATGCTTGCTTGTCACTTGCAGATTTCTAATGCACCCTCCGGGAATGAGTCTTCTATGGCAACTGCATTGGTGGAAGGGATCCAAGCTCGTTTGAAAGCTAATAAGATGGCTGCTTCTGGTCTGTGATATGGTTGGTTTGTAAGTGTTTATGTTTTGTGTTTTTGATCATTTGTTAATACTGCAATTCTTTTCACCAATATGTAAAGTGATTGGTGACTTTCATTCATTATAGTTTAAAAAAAAAAAAACAAACACTCATTAAAAAAAATAAAAAAAATATATATACTTTTTATATAATATCTGCTTATACTTTAAACATATCATGGATTTTCCACTTGTGAATACAATACCATCTGCTGATTCAAACTTTGGGTCCTGGTTGTTGAGTCATACTTGTGCTGGTTACTGGTTTCATCTGGTGTTGGACTTGGTCCTCACAACAAATGGTCCTCAACTCACCATGTCTAACCGACAAGAAAGAGTTGATTCACCTTGAGGGTACGGCTCCTGGTGTGATTCTCAAATCCGTTGATGGTTGCCAGGTTACCCAAAACTGGATGGTTTTCAGTTGCCATGGTCCTAGACTAAAAAGTGACTAATCCAAGGGGGTACGACTCTTGGTAAAGATTTTATCAAATCCGTTGATAGTTGTAATAGCTTGCTTAAAGCTATAGGGTTTTCAACTCACCGATGCTTTATTGCTGAGAGTTGGCGAGTCTAGAGGGGTACGGCTTCTGGTAAAGACATATCAAATCTGTTGACGGCTGTGATGGTTTGCCTAAAATCATCAGGTACTCCTACTCACCATTGATTCACGTTCTAAGAGTTGGGCTGAGTTCTGGTCTCCCAGGGTGATGCTTATTCCACCAGAAAGACTGGCTAGCCCAAGAGCGAGCAGCTACTTGGTAAAGGCTCATCAAATATGCTCATGTTGTGGTAAAGATTCAACACGATGCTGATTTGTTTCAAGCTTTGGATAAGCTTCTAGTGTTTCATGTTGCGGCGGTTCTTCTGTTTCTTATCTTGTTGATGCTGCTGTTTCTTTTGTTGATTCAATCCTCAAGCTTTATTGCACGTTTTACCAGGAAACTTGAACTCAACATGTCAAATTCAAGTTTAGGGGAGGATTGTTAGGACCATTGGAATAGTTCATTTTAATAGGTAGACTAGGTGGTATGTAGTTCCTCCTAGTCCTAGTGGTAGTAGGAGCAAGTCGTGCTCCTGGTCCTAGTCAAAGTCAAACTTTATTATTTATTTATTATTCTGTTAGGATATGCATGAGATATGTTAGGAAAGGATATGCATATCAGTTTTACATGTTTTGGTTAATGATGTATTAGGGTTTCCTTGTAGTATTAAAGGAACCTGAGGCAGAAGGGTTAGACACACCTTCATCAAACGTAGTTCTAGTCATAATCAATATTAGAAATCCTTAGAAAGGATCAAGTCTTTATAGTTATTTTGTTCTTCTTTATTATATTTGTATTCCACATTTGTATTGTGTATAGAGTCTCTCTGTGAATAGACTTGTGATTACAGAAGTCGTTCACCGTTCCTGACAGGCTGCAAGATCCACATCTAGTGGACCCAACAACCAGTTCCATTTTCATAATTCCCAATGACATCATCATCCAATTCAAAATTGATGTCATTTCCAGAGACCCTTGTTTGATTATTAGAAGAATGTACTCGTTCTTCATAATTCCTCCCCTGTTTGGTTGCATTCAGTTGCCTTTTCTTGTGGTTTCTAAACCTTTGCTTTTTAAGTGCAGCTTTCTGAATAAACCTATTCTGCCTCATCCAAGGGGATGCTTTATTCCTCAAATTGAGTGGGTTGGCCTCCAATTCATCAATTTTCTTGTCTTGAACAAGCTTTTCCTTTTGCAACACTTGTACCTGTTGGGACAAACTAGTACACAAAGCAGTTAAATGTGCAACAACCACCAACTCTAGTGCATGTGCTTGTGGTGAACCAATAGCATTAATGGAAGAAGCAGGTGTATGGATCATCTCATCAGTATTTGGTTGAACACCAATATTGTGAGAAGAAGATTGAGAATCTTTTGAGGAATGGGAACTCTGGAGAAGGAGTTTGTTGAGAAGCACTAGCATTGCTAGGTTCCTCACCTTCTTGGTTGGCAGGTTGGGCTAACATATGTGCAAATAATGGTGTAACAGTCCCTGTAAAGGCATTGCCTTGTTTGGTCAAGAAAGAGAAAGTTCTCTTTGTGAACGTAGGAACATCCCATGTATTTGTCAATTCTGGTAGGTTAGGGATTTGGTCATTAACTAAAGTCTGAATGAATCTAGGATACATTAAAAACTTCTTATTTCCTTCCAAATTCCTAGTCATGCCTTCAAAAATTAATCTTGAAAAATTGAAAACCCTTTTATTTGCTAGACAAATACCAGCTGATGCGAATGCAGCAGGAATTTGATCAAAAGAAGTAGTTTTGGAGCTTAAACAGTGAATAATAGCATGAAAAACCAATTTCCATTGTGGTGAAAACAAAGCTTTAAAGAAAATAAGACTTTCCCTACCACCCTCATAACCCATGGCTGCAAGGCCATCATGTATCTCTGTATTATTAAGCATACTAAGTCCATTTTCATCATTTAATCTTAAACTAGCCCTTAGCAGTACCTCAGTTACATAGATATTTCTATGATTTACCCTAGCCTTAGTGGAAGGTTGATCAAACCGAGTACCTAACACAATAGTGTTCCAAAATTGTTCAACAATGGGAACAGAGACAATGGGACTTATAGTGAGTTCGAAACGAATATGACTTCGAGAAGAATCCAAGAATCTCATGGAATCCAAGAGAGTCGTCATTCAGAGCAAGATTCGTAACCAAATTATGCTTAGAGATCACTTGTAAAGCAGCCATTAGTATTTTTGATGATCGAGAAATTAGAGAGAATGTTATTGAATTAAGAGATAAGAATAAAAGATTAGGTGAATCATTTGTATAATTGGAGTAAATATTTATGTAAATAACAAACCCAAGCGCGAAGAAACCGCCAAATTTAAAAAAGAGACCTTTGACGGTACAACGGACATGTAGTGGTTCATGGAACATACTTGGTACTTGTATTTGTGCTAGCGGTACTTGGATCCATAACGGTACCTCACATTTTTGACAAGTTCATGCATTCCACTATCATTATAACCTCTTTTATCTTATTCTATCAACCTGCAATCACATCAAAAACAAAAAAACATACACTATACAATAAAAATTAGCATAAAAATTGTTCAACTATTACCTCCCTCAACATATGCAGCAGTCTATTGGTTGATCATACCAATATATGTCACCAAGAATTCAAATCTCTTTACATCAAATGCCTTGGTCAACAAATCAGCTACATTGTTGTCTGTATGAATCTTAAAGACTTGAATAAGTTTCTTGTCATAGGCATCTCTTATGAAGTGATGTCTTATTTCAATGTGCTTGGTTTTAGAGTGGAATACTGGATTCTTGACAATGCATATAGTACTTTCATTATCAATGTAAATCTTGGTGTTCATGGAGTTGAACCCATAATCTAACAACTGATTTTGAATCTAAAGTACTTGTCCACAGCAATGAGCATACATATTCAGCTTCAGTTGTAAAAGTAGAAACAATGGTTTGCTTCTTACACTACCATGATATCAGTCTTCTGCCTAAGAATTGACAACCTCCTGTTGTGGATTTCCTATCATGATTAGCTCCAACATAATCACTATCTGAGTAAGCTTCCAATTCAAAGGTTAAATCTCTAGGATACCATAATCCTAAATTAGATTGACTTTTAAGATACTTAAAAATCCTCTTCACAACATGTTGATGTGACACCTTTGGATTAACATGGAACCTTGAACAGGCACACACAACAAACATAATGTCTGGTCTTGAAGCAGTAAGATACATCAATGAACCAATCATTGACCTGTATAGATGAATATCAACATTTTCACCATGTTCATCTTTTGATAAAGACTTCTTAGCTTCAAAAGGTGTGCTTGTACTCCTTGAATCCATACATGAAAGCTTTTTCAAGATTTCAACAACATATTTATCTTAGCTGATAAATATTCCATCTTTCCTTTGTTTGACTTGTAGTCCCAAAAAGAAAGTAAGTTCTCCTATAGAACTCATTTGAAATCTTCCTTTCATCAATGCCTCAAACTCTTCACACCATGATTTCTTGGTTGAACCAAAAATAATGTCATCAACATAGACTTGCACTAGAATAATATCCGTAGCATTCTTCTTGATGAACAAAGTTTTGTCAATGGTCCCTCTCCTATATCCATGTTCTAAGAGAAAATTGGATAAAGTGGCATACCAAGCCCTTGGAGCTTGATGCAGACCATACAGTGCTTTGATAACCTTGTAGACTCTGTTGGGGAACTTAGGATCTACAAAACCTGGAGGTTGTGAAACATATACCTCCTCTGAAATAGTACCATAAAGAAAGGCACTTTTCACATCCATCTGATAGACTATAAAACCCATATATGATGCAAAGGCCAAAAATAACCTAATGGCTTCTATCCTTGCCATTGGTGCAAAATCCTCATCATAGTCTATCCCTTCTTCCTGTCTATAGCCTTGAGCAACAAGTCTTTCCTTGTTCCTCACAACAACTCCTCTTTTATCCTTCTTGTTCCTAAAAACCCACCTAGTACCAATAAATCTCTTTCCTGAGGGAAGATCCACAAGAATCGAAACCTTTTGTAGCTCAAATTATGTTAATTCTTCTTGCATGACATCTACCCAACTTTCTTCATCAAGAGCTTGAGAAATGTTTTTGGGCTCTATTTGTGATAAGAAACAGGCAAACAAACAATGTTGAGTATCCTTATGATTGGTTCTCTGCTGTTGTTTGACATAACTCACAAGTGCATGAGTTTCAGTATTGGCTTGAAGTTGTCTTCTAGTTTGCACAGCAGACTTGGGATTTCTAATGATCTCAGTAGTAGGATGGTTGTTGTTGACTTTATGAGTTGGAATAGAACTGACTGGAATTTTAGTTTCCAAATTATTGAAATCAGTCACTGCACCCTGCTCATCATAGGAAGCTTTGGAGAAGATTTATTCAGTTGGAATAGCATACATGTCTTCAGCGTCCATAGCTTGTACTATATCTTCTAATGAATCAGCAGACTTTGCAAATTTTGACTTAGCAGTACTTGTAGATGAGGTACCGCTAGGTGTAGTATGTACTGCTGAGTGTTGTGACTCAAAAGATTCTTCTCCTGAATGCTTATTAGCAGATGTAGCATTCTTTACTTGATCTTGAAGCCTCTGAAGCTCTTGAGAGGCTTGATCATCAGTTGATGGCATAGTTTGCTTCTTGGGAGTAGCAGGCATGGGAGTAACAGTAGGCATACTAGGTACATATATGTGAACATCATCATCTGATGAAGAAGATTCTCCTTGAGTACCTGATTTAGTTGTACCAGACTCCTCACCTGCATTGTTAGTTTGACAATCCTTTTGCACAGAATAGTAATCCATGGAATTAGTTAGATAATCTAAATCAAACATCCAAGCATAATTTATTCCTGAGACATTGGGTTTATTTTCTAAGAAATTAACATGGGCATTTTCTTCAACCATTTTACATGCCAAATTGTAAACCCTATATGCTTTACTTTGCAATGAATATCCTACAAGATATACTGGATCTGATTTTCCATCAAACTTCCCCAAATGATCAATCGTATTTAGTATAGACACATGACACCCAAAAAGTCTTAAATGACTTATGGTTGGCTTAATACCAGTCAAAAGTTCATAAGGTGTTTTGTTTTGAGGCTTGGTCACTAAGACTCTATTTAACACATAACATGCAGTATTGATTGCTTCTGCCCAAAATGTATTTGGCAAAAGAGAATCAGCCAACATAGTTCTAGCAGCCTCAATTAGTGTCCTATTCTTCCTTTCAGCTACTCCATTTTGTTGTGGAGTCCTAGGATTACTAAATTGTCTCTTAATACCTTTAGACCTACAAAATTCATCAAATTCAACATTATTGAATTATGTCCCATTATCTGTCCTAATGATTAAGACTTGTTTAGTGAACTGCTTTTCAACTAAAGTGATAAAATCCTTAAGTAATTCATTGGTTTCATTCTTAAGAGCTAAAAAGAAAACCCAATTGAATCTACTATAATCATCAATTATGACTAGACAAAAGGTCTTATGACTAATGCTTCTTATAGAAACTGGACCAAATAAATCCATATGCAAAAGTTGCAAAGGTTTTGTCACAGTATGACAGTCTTGGTGTTACAAGAGGTTCTATGTTGTTTACCATTTTGACAAGTAGCACATGTGAAATCATTTTGAAAAGATTTGTTAGGTAACCCTCTAACCAAATTTCTATTCACTAATTTGTTAAAATTTTTGAAATTTACATTACCTAACCTCCTATTCCATAAGTTAGACTCAT
Source organism: Glebionis coronaria (assembly GCA_025667525.1). Lineage (NCBI taxonomy): Eukaryota > Viridiplantae > Streptophyta > Magnoliopsida > Asterales > Asteraceae > Glebionis > Glebionis coronaria. The sequence continues at coordinate 296,908,487 of CM046876.1, read as the reverse complement.
CATTAGAAGCTTTAGCTAGGAAACATGTAATACCACATGTTGGAATAATAGTATGAAGATTAAAGGTGTACATGTTTTCTTGCCGGGGTACCTTAAGCAGTACTTGAGATTCTTTAGGCATCTCAAAGTCTTTGGAGAACACCAAGCAGTCTGTATCTGTAAACAACACATTGTTCTTCTTATCACACATTGGTGATACATAAAAGAGATTGAATTCATTCAATTCTTTTACAAAGAACAGATCTTCAAATTCCAACTTCCATATATTGATTTTCCCTTTGCCTGTGATTCTACCTTTGCTACCTCCAAAGGCTACTGGTCCACCTCTGAATTCTTCAAATTCAGCAAGGAAATCTTAATTCCCTGTCATGTGTCTTGAGCATCCACTATCTACTATACCTTTACCTTTCGATTCATCAATTAGATTCCCCTGCACACAAACAAAACTTATTAGTTTTTAACAAGGACCCAAGCCACATTTGGCTCGGATCTTGTGGGACCTACATACTTAAGAGTTTGATAGGTAGTTTTTCTAGTAAGACTACATACATTCTTATATTTCATGGTTCTAGTCATATAGTCAAAGACATAGGTAGGTGAGTTGTCTTTGTACATTTTTGGCCTAAGTACTATTTTAGCAGTACTTGCTTGAATACACGGTTTTTTACCTTTAGGAACCCACATTTGCACTGGTTTGTAATTAGGCTTACTTCTAGATGTTTTGGATTTCTCAATAATATTCTTAGAAGTCTTATGGGACTTTGGTTTGACTGACTTTGAACCAGCGGTACTTGAGTTTGGTCTAGCAGTACTTTCAGTTCTAGACTTGCCGGTACTTGGTTTACCAGACTTCAAAGGTACTAGACCTTGTTTCATAAGTACTGCTCTAGGAAGAAGGTTCTTGGTAGAGTTATTTTTAACCTTTTTAGCTACCCTTTTAGAATGATCAAACTTAGGTTTGTCATATTTAGATCTCTGTTGCCTATTAACCTATGCATTTTTCCTATTACTGTTTCTTGTGGCCTTTTGTGCAGCCTTTTGTTTCACAATTTTATCTTCATGTAAAGTACAATCTTTGATAAAATGACTTAGACTACCACAAACATAACATCCTTTTCTTCTCAAAGAAGACCCAAAAGGTTTTTTTTTACTTAACTTTCTCAAAACCTATCCCACCCCTCTTGGTTTTGTTATGTTTTACATCATTATCCAATGCCTTGCTAGGAGTGTTTACCTACTTTGGAGCAGAACTAGTTTTAGACTCTTTAGAAACAAAATTGTTCATTAAAGGTGGATAAACAATATTTTTGGTCACAACAGATTTATATTGGGACAAAGTACTAGAGTTTGAATCATTAACAGCCTTTGGTTCTTCTAACTCTATAGTTGTATCATTACTAGGGGGCATGAAAATTCCTAATTGTGGTGGAGGAACTGCTTTCATTCCTTCAGCATATCTATCATTTTCAGGTGTATTATCTGACTCACTAGAACTATCAAAAATCCCCTTTGATAAGTCCTTGCCAGTTAAAGTTATCCCAGGTTGGTCCTCAATATATCCTAGGCCTGACTTATCATAATACCCCATTTATGAATTGATTAGTTTACCCAATCCGTTAGAGGACTTATGCCAATGATTAATCACTTCCCTTTCATTATAAAGACTGGCTTTTAAAGCTTCATTTTCTGTTGATACTTTCAAAAGTTGTTTCTCAAAAGCTTTAATTTCCACATCTTTTTCCCTCATTTGAAGCGTAAAAATCCTTATTTTATCTTCATAGTTTTGTTGACCCTTTTTATACAAAACTATATTTTCTTCTAACTTACCAACACCCTGTTTAAAAGCATTTAGTTCTACAGTGCATGTGTTGACTTTTTGATATTGTTCATCTAGTTCTACTTTTAAGCTATTAAATTTAAGAACACAATCTTTAGAACAAGGATGTACCTTAATATCTTCATGTGAGAGATCCATCAAACCAAGATCTTCTTCTTCATCTTCAGCCTATTTCACCACTCCATATACAGTCACCAATGCTTTGGTTCCTTTGGGACTCCTGTTGTTTCCTTTTGGAAAGATTTATGTTATTCTTGGACTGGTTCTATAGCTGTTTTTGGACTTTTGACTGCTACTCTCAGCCTTGTCTCTAGTGCATTCCCTTGCAAAGTGTCCATTCCTTCCACAGTTATAGCATTCAACTTTAGACTTGTCATATCCTAATGGCTCATTAGGATCAACAGTCATCTTCCTTCCAGTCTTCTTGAAGAACCTATTAGATCTCACAGAAACCGTAGCAGCTTGCCATTTGAGATCCATCTCTTCAACATCAACATCGTCCATTGGAACAAGTCATTGAGTGTTAGTCTTGGCCTGTTGTCTTGTCCAGCAAAGAATGAGAAGGCATCATTGTCACTAAACAATGGTGAAGTTCTTCTTTGTGGATTTTGAGATACTATGGGACTGCCTTCAGTACTTTGTGAGTAAGTACCGCTTGTAAGTCCTCCAGCGGTATTATGGAAGTAAGTACCACTTCCAGATCCACTAGCGGTATTTCAAAAATAAGTACCGCCGTTACCTTCTGATATGAAAGCCAAGTTAGACTTTGTTGTTGGTGATGCCTTGGTCACCTCAACGCCTTTTGCATCCATCTCATATGCTCTAAGATTTTTGTAATGATGATCAAAATGAATTGTATCCATATCATCTCTTGTGATGAAGTTAATAGCCATTGCTTTCCACTCTTGTGGAACACTCCTTAAGAATTTCAGATTAGCTTCTTCATTAGGAATAATTTATCCATAAACTGCCAATTGAATAAGCAGCTTCTAAACCTTCCATAGCCACCATGGATTCCTTCGATACTGGATATTGAGAAGTTATCGAATTCTTGTTTCAGAACAATCTTCTTCATCTTCTTAGATTTGTCATTACCTCCAAATCTAAGTTTGATGGCATCCCACATAGCCTTTGCATCCTTATAGTGATGAACGCTAGGTAATATGTCTTCTGAAGGTGCCATAGCCAAAGCAATTCTGGCCTTCTTTCTCTGATCTCTGCTTGTACCTCCTCAGCAGTCACAGCAGGTAGAGCATAGCATGTACCATCAGGCAACCAGTGTAGCTTCTTAGGTGTATTCCCATTCTTGATAACTTGCCACAGAGTATGATCTTTGTGATTCAAGTAATGTTCCATCTGCATAGCCCATGTCTCATAGCCCATGCATGTCTGGGATTCGGCTCGAGAAGATAATCGTATGAAGTTGTAATTTATCTCGTTGGTTTGAATATCATTGATGTATAGATATTGATGTCATTCTTCATGGATTTGATTTAGAAGGAGAGGATGGATGATCAGTATTAGTTAATTGATTATATGGGATCGATGTTTTGTTAGAGATTGGAGATGGATAATTGGATTTCATATATTATACTCGGTGGTTAGATGTTCGATGTTTTCTAGACCTGAGTTGATGGAGGTTTAGATAAGATGGAGGTGAGTATATTAAGGATTAGGGTTGGGTTATATCAACTGTGAGTAAAATAAGGGTCACAACAACCTTATATCCTAAAGTTTTTTTCCGGGTATATCTAATCCCTTATGGGCCGACTAATTGTTATTCATGCGGCCCGAATTAGACATTTCTACTTGGGCCAATATCACGTTTCAAATGATAGGAAAAACATTTGTGATTCCATAACGTTTGTGTTCAAGAAGAAATGTTATGGAAGAAAATCAGATATATCATTTATACATGTCTTCGGTGCATTATGTTATCCGAATAATGATCGTGAAGATATCGGTAAACTTGGACCTAAAGGTGATATTGGCTTTTTCATTGGTTATTTTCAACTTCTTGTACTTACAGGGTTTATAATCGAAGAACAAGAAAGGTAATGGAGACTATGAATGTTACCTTTAATGAACTCTCGGTAATGGCATCTCAACATAGAAGTTCACATCCCGGGCTTCAAGGTCAGACTTCTGGACAAGTAAGTTCAGGACTCGCGCTTCAATTTGGACCGTCGGCGATATCATCGTTACAACCTTCAGAACATGTCTTGGAAGTTTTATTTGGGACAATTTATGATGAATATATGGAGGGTCCTTCGTCATTTGGTGCTATTCAAAATTCCCCGGCTGCACCTGCTACGGTAGTTCAAGAACCTCCAATTGCATATACACCAACGACATCTTCTTCTGCACCATCTACGTCAACCTCAACCATATTGACTCCAAATATTCCAACCACTTCTTCGACTGATGACTCGACTCAACAACATTCTCAGCATATTCCTAATCATGTTCATCTTCAGAATGAAATAGTTGCTGAAAATTCAAACAATGCGATGCTCAACGAACATGTGTTTGTTAATCCATTTGCGGCTTCCACAAATACTACTCAACCTTCAACACCATATGTGGATCCGTCAAGCTTGCATTAAGTTTCTCATACAATTCCACATGAACACAAATGGACTAAGGATTATCCTTTGGTTCAAGTGATTGGCAATCTCTCACGACCAGTCTCGACACGAAATCAGCTGCGTATCGATGGTGATATGTGTATCTATGCACTATCAGTCAGCACAATGGAACCAGCAAGTGTTATAGAAGCAATGATCGACGCTTCATGGATTGAGTCTATGCAAGAAGATTTCAATCAATTCATCCGTACATTATCGATGTATGGGAGTTAGTACCACGACCGGACATTATCGATCCCCTTACCCTGAAATGTTTATTTAAAAACAAGATGGATGATGTAACACCCCCAAATATTCATAATTCAATACAGCGGAAGAGTCGTTGGTGTTACGGGATAGCACATTACTCACATCATAGACACACTTAGAAATCGCGTCGTTTAATAATAAAGTATTTTCCATTCATGAATATCAAATTTACATAGGTCCCAGGTCATAGTATTTCATACAAATTTTACAAAGCATTTGAATGGAAATTTTTATTTAAGTGCGGGCCATGAATTCTTGTTGTCTTCCCGATAATTACCTTCAAGTACTTGAGATAAAACATGTTAAAAGAAAAGGTCAGCGAAAACGCCTAGTGAATTCATAGAGTTGAATGAAAAACCATTAATATATCATCGGTATATATTTATTACCGAAAATCATTTTGTACAAATCCTTGCAGTAGGCCATAAAATAGGCCAAAAACATTTTATACAAATCCTTGTCAAAGTCATAATATAGGCTTTTGCCATCAAACCATTATACGAACCATTGTCGTAAAATCATCATACAATACGTTTTATAAAGTTGTATAAAGTCAAATAAAAATCGTTATATGAATATGGTTATGTAAAACCAAAACACGAACATAATATCAATAATAAGACCCCGTAGTCAGGCAATATATTATAATTCAATGCGTATAGCAGTATTTTCGTTATTGGATTATTATAAGCCGCATGACATTGGTACCTTACTATAACAAACAACGGGTAGCTAACCCGAAACTCAATTTGCCCATCTAAATTGGCGTGTCGTCACAAAAATCAAGCTATGGAAATCTTCTCATACATAAATTCGCTTACCAATCAATGTGGCACGACGGGGATCAACCGTCAAGGCGCGAACTCGGGTGATCGTCCCCAAATAGTACTATTATATGCATAAGCGTCTACCAAATCCCGGTAGTTCTCAATTCATGCTAATGGGACTTTTAGTGACATAACCTAACTTTAATAATCCATTTCATTTTATTTATCGGGTCATATACTCATTCATCGGGTCATATAACCATTCGGGTCCAAATTAATAATCAAACAATCGGGACAACTAGTGTCCTATTTTATTAAAACTAACATGTTATCTCCCTCACGGTTTTATAAAATATTTCATAAAAACATTTAAAAGAGTGCGAGGCTATGAACTCACGTTGATTGGGAAAGGCGGATTATCGGCGATATGGATGTACGATACGTGCTTCAATCACGGAAACCTAGACAAATAATACTCGTCTTAGACTCTTGTCCAATGACTTTATAAAAACAATAGCTATGTATATATATTTATATGATTATTTTATAAATATGATGATGATCAAGTGGGATTGTACATCTTTATTTACTCATTATAGTGTCATGTGTTGGTAAATTTTCATACTAGTTTCACTAGTTTAACTTCTTTACTTGTCAAGGCCCAATAAGCCCAGTATAGGCCCATTACCTTATATTAATCCATCTTATACTTTTAATATTAGTATTATACTTACATGTTAGGTCCAAGTGGGTTAAGGCCCAATAAGTAAGTTCATAAGTGTTTAGCCAAATTAGTTGGATTAATAGTCCAATAAGGCTAACTTGGCCCGTTAATGTCCGTATGTTATAAAGCTCGGGTTTTATTGGTTTTTACTTGTAATGTGTTATTATTCATCAGTATATGAGTTGTAAAAAGTTTACATTATACGGGTCCGACCGTCTAAGTTTTAATTGACGAAAACGTTAATTTTACCGTTTTAGCCAAAAAGACGTAAAAATCATGTTTATAGTTTTATAACTTATAAAACATATCAAATTTGTAATTTTTATAACATGTGACTTTTAAGTATCATAGTACATAACTTATTTATGAATATTATTAGTAGTTTGTGGGTTTTTGTATATATATGTTTATAATAACATTGTTTGAGTGCTTATATTATATACTTTTTATTTTTACAATTCTGATTATTAATATTCAGTGCACTAAAATAACCATATCTAAAGTTCTACAAGGATATGGAACCCCAAATTTTTATAGAAGAAACTACATGATATGTGCTTCATTTAACTCTTGTATAACTACTGATGAATCAGCCTCTAAGTATTTTAATAAATTCGTCCAAAACAGTCTATGCAGATTTGCACTTCAATTTTGTTTTGATCATATCTCACTCATTATAATGATTCCATTGCATGGCCAACTCTCACATGTGTACAAGTCCTAATACTTGATGTATATTGATTCATATATACCATTTTATCAGTTTAACCTAAAGTTCTTTACTGTTTTTATACAGCCAACTATTTTAAGCATGATTTATCCATTTTTACGTATAGTTTTCAATCTTTTTAATCATCATTCATCATCATATACATATACATAAATAAAGAAAATACAATATTACATAATCAAAATAACAAGAGGATAGGAAAAACAATCTCTATGCCAACAAGATTGTGTAGGTTATGATCAAGGCTTGGATTTTGATGGCAAAACTTGTGATAATCCAATATCAATTTCAAGTCCACCAATATTTATAAACTCCTTGTGGGAAATCAGCCCTATGAAACCAAGAAATCTCCTCTTTGGATGTTACAATCACCTCCAATCTTCAAGTATTCAAAGGTTCTTCATCATATGTGTAGATAACACAAGATTTATAGTTAAAATTGATCAAAATGGGGTGTTTGGTGGTTGAATATGGACGGAACCAAGGAGGAGGAAGAGAGGATTTATGAGTGGTTTGCATATAAGGATTGTGAGAAATGGTTTAGTCAAAAATGGTTTTGTGGTTTTGTAGCAAACCTTGTTAAGTTAGCTTACAAGTGTAAACTTGTTAGTTACAAGTTTGACACCTCATGGTGTGGTGTCCTTGTTTAGCCGTCCCTTTTGAGTGGGGTGGGGCAAAACTTGTTTTGTCTCATCCCACTAATTTACGGGTACTCTTCGATTCTAGTTTCCACGATTTGCGTGCCCTCGGGTCGTTTTACGAAAAACGTTTTTATAAATTATGAATCAACGACACAAAACGAATCTAATAAAAATTGTCTCATCAGAAACGGAGTTCAAAAACGTAAATACGTAATCCTAAGGTTTTCGGTTTAGTCGTAAAGGACGTTAAATTATGAACGTAAGTCCTAATCTATTCTCGTAAATTTGTGAGTTTATGAACCAACACATATTTAAAATCCTAAAATAATATTCACAGATAAATTTATTTCCTAAAATGTCGGACTGTCACCAAAAACGGTGTATGTAAACGTAAGCACGTAACGTAAAGTCCTCCGGTTTAGACGTAATCGATGCTACTTTAAGACGTAAACCCAAATTTCTTCCCAAAAATGAGTGAATTCATAATATAACATTAAAATAATGTTTTTAAATAATACATGCGAATAAAATATCAACCATAAATTGACGGATTGTCACAACATTTACCCCTAAACAGGATCTTTGTCCTTAAAGATCGATTTATCTTACTACTCGCTTCTTATAGAGTTAGAGCCATGTGGGTCTTTCCTCCACATTTGGTCTTTTCTCACAAGTGTAATTCATTACAATACGCGAGTTTCATCAAACATAACTACGGAAATGTGATCAGGCTTAATTTTGACTTACTTTCTCTATCCATGATGTTCATGGGTTTTTGATGAATGCAACTTTTCGCCGATCTAAGCTTTATCAAGAAATAATCAGATTTCACTTGATAGACATTTTATCAAGTTCGATATACGAAACATAATTTACGCAGCCTTTGAAGTCCTAGGGTAGATCCAACTTATATGCCTTTCAATCCAACTTTTACATTATCTTAATGGTCCCATACAACGGGGACTTATTTCCCCTGATCTTTCAGATCATCAATTCATTTTTCCAAGGTGAAAATTTTTGGCATAACTTCGCTACCCATCCTGTACTTCAAGATCTACATTTCATATTCACATAACTTCCTGCCTACTAATGGCTGTCAATAATCAGATCCTAATTTCAACAATCATTTCAGGTCTCGCGGGTCGGGTATTTTGTAAGGTCAGGTTTGTCATCATAGGCAACCTTAAACCTAAAAGACATGTACAACTCACAATGGGTGTATGTCGGGTATCTTCATCCCAACTCCTTCTTACAGATGCTCTCATGTTTATATCCTCAAAAGATTCGATCTCGATCCTAATACGATAATTATCAATGATAATCTCTCCAAAGGAAAACGATTATCCCGTTCATTACTAAAGGTCAATCATTCAAACATAAAACAATACTTCTAGTGTTTTGCATCGTTATTTTGCCTCGTCCCTTCGATTGGGGTGGTTAACAATACTCTCATCAAGGTTCGTTCCCAATGACTTCTGAGCAAATCTCTATAAATTCAATGCGAAGCGAGGATCTTGATAGAGATGATCGATACAGGCATACTATGTTTACACAACTCCTTTAAATACAAAAGAGTCAATTTCTTCATCGAGAATCTATCATTAACATGAATGATATTAGCGGATTTGGTCAGTCTGTCGACGATGACCCAAATCGAATCAAATTCAGATGATGACCTTTGCAATTGTTAGACGTTTACTAATGTATGAGGCGATGTCCGCCTTCATAATTTGCCATCAGTAAAACTTCCTCAGATAAAGATACGTTTAATCAGAAATGACATGAATAGAATACTTAATCTTATGAGATTCCAACATGACTAAATCCCAAAATCTCTATATTTAGACAACCACAAGTGGCCTTTAAAACATTTAACGCCATCGGCTTCTCAATTCTAATGGTTCACATTAGCCGTGAACCCTTTTCATTATCTATATTATCCTTTTAACAGGCATCGGCTATTTTTAAATTGTTCGGGCAAATTATTTTGCACAGTCATTACTAAGGAACACATCCTAATTGGTTATTTATCCTTTTTACATAACGTGTCAGTATCTACATTCACCTTTCCTAGTGAAATAATTATCATGACCATAATTCACTCAGAAATTCTTTCTTCATATTTTCTAAGTTTTAGTTTCGTCTCAACTATTATCTTTATCAGTTTTGCTTAATCTGACGTTTTAAAGCGTCAATAAATATTTCAAGTAATTAAATAATAAATATTCAATTTTTTTAATGAAACGTAAACGTAAAAATTTCTTAGTTCGACCAATTATATAAAATGTTCAAAATAAATTTGAATTTAATTAACAAGTTTTTTGTTGATTTATCGAAAATAATTAGAATAATTAATAAGATCCGTAAATGTTCGAAAAATCTTTTTTTATACTTTGGTCAAAATTTTCTTAGTTGAAAGGCAAAAATTGTTGTTTCAAATTTCAAGTCATGGTTTAAATGGTTTCCTCAATCCCTCTTAGGTTGTCTTGACAGGTATACACAAACATTTACCCCTAAACAGGAGTTTAGTTAAATGATTTTGATATAAGAAAATAATCCCTCAAAAATTCTTTTGATAAAATATTTGTCAAAACATATTTGCACCTTCTTTTTGGTAAAACCCAAAGTCCCAAATGGCTCTAATTTTTGAAGAGTCACTATATTCCATTATCTATTAATCACACGGTCAAATAATGTATATGATTAAGCCTTAAATAATATGTTAAATATTCAGGTTACAGGTTTTCATTGCTCGGCCAATTCAGGGCAGTTTATAAATGAGTATTGACTCCTTCTTATTCTTAGAAACAAATAGATGGTCCTTAATGATCACAATCATGAATTTATCAATTTACAGCCTACACACGTGATTCACCCAATTTATGGATGCTACATGTGCATTGGTCAATCCAAACGACATAACATGAAACTCATAATGTTCATTTCAAGTTCTGAATGTAGTGATTGGATTATATAATATTTTTCCCGGACGCGAAATTGATGATAACAATGTCGTGGATAAAATCTTCAAAACATACGCTAGAACCTTGTAAATGATCGAACAAATCTATCATCTTGGGTAATGGATATTGATTTCGATCGTCAATTTACTTAGTTCGCGGAAATCAACATATATAAGGAATAATAACGCCATAGCTCTTCATGATGACGAGCTCGGTAGCATAAAAGCTTTCCCCGACAACTCTCTCAGTTGTACGGTAACACTTTCGATTTAGATGGTGCTGATGTACAGTGCACATGCCACAAGTACAACACCGGGAATATAATCAACACAAAATTCAACTTGTCTTAATGGCAAAAATCTAGGTAATTTACCAACAAATATCCCCTAAAAATTTTAAATAACATAAACATCTTTTAATAAATCCACATTAGGTTCTTTTCTAGATTACAAGATCTATGACTAGTTCATAAACATTCATGGTATAATTTTAAGTCTAAATGCAGGATATGGTCATCCATCAAGAATTATTTAGATCACTTTTGATAATCAACATCTTATCTTTTAGGGGAATTCTACTCGAGTTCCTATCAATTAAGACAATGTCGTCATATCATAAGTAATCAATCCATTCCACTGGTACTACCAACTTTCCAGCTTCATTACCGTTGATAAGATGTGATCTTCTCAAAAGAGTAATAATAACTCATATTCCTTCACAAATTCAAGGATATCTAGAGACATAACTAACATCAAAAGAGTAATGTCAACGCATAATCTACGGGAGAGAATTCCAAATTAGATACAGACGAAAACATTTAACGAATATAAATATATCCCATGTTTTCATGAATTGAGTACGCATTCGAAAGCTCCTCAGATCGTTACCCAGGTCATTCAAATGAAATCTAATCAAAAGAAATGATAGGAACGTCGATACATCCAGTCGGGTATCAACACTCGATAATTAGATACTTTTCCAAAGAATCTCACCACGAGAGAATTGGACAAGAAGGGGATATCAATTGTCAATTAAGACAATTTCCACAGATGATTAAATTCGATTAAGAAAATAAATGGTACAGGCACATATGTAGGTGTTCCTAACAATATGTCCCTATTTTTGCACTTCTTGTAGATCTCATAAAATTTAATCCTTCACAATCTTCAAAGAAAATTTAGTGTTTATTAATAATTTCATGGTGACTACTAATCAGCCTTGCATGGTCCCTTCCAAATTGTATGTAGGCGCGCAACTATATACAATTTTAGGATTAACGATGCAATACTCAGTTCGTCAAAACTTTTGTCATCATGTTTAAAATAAAACTAATTCCCTGTTTAATTCTAGAACAAGAATCAAAATGAAATTTATAGAGATGTTCTTTGTTATAGAAAAAATTAAGTTTTCCAAGGTGTTTTATAAACAACTTCATTTCGATAACGATTATTTATAAATTTCACTTTAAATAATCCTTACGGTGATGAAAATTCAATCTTTATCAAGGGATACTGTTTTAACTTATAAAAACAATGAGTGATCTACAAAAGTGTGAGGAAAAGTTGTTCACCAAGAACTAACTTCAATATATTAGGAAATGAGCTTAGCCACTTAATCATGAGGTTCATGACCTCGATGGCACTCAAAAAGAATAATCCACAACGTAACTCAAATCGAGATGAGTACTTGTTCAATGGTTGTATCACTAATGTGATCATTAGAAAGAAGCACTAAAAGATAGATAACATCGATACATGTAGGATTTAGCAGTCAAAGGTAGTCTTTTCATTAATCACAAACAAGTCAAAATTGTACCGTAACACATTACGTGTCACTATGTCATACAATTCCAATAACTCATCCTACCAACTGATGTCTCAGTTAAGTCAGGGATTTTAAAAGATATCACAGTGAAAACTAATCTACAAGAGTGATTAGGTGTTCCACATGTCCCGAAAGATCCATCGGTCCCAATTCAGAGGAAGATTTCTTCAATTTATTTATTAGACACTGGGCATCCTCGTTAGTGGACAATGGCCTAGGAACAACTCTTAAGACAAACTAACAATCATTTAAAACCTTATAATTCAATCACAGGACTTAGCGACTTCCTCTTAACAATCTCATATTCCATACGAGTTAAATTTTACTCTATTCAAGTTTCAATCAACTTATACTCAATTCGATATCATACCTCATTCTCCAATACTTTCAGCCTTATTCATAAAACTTAAAAGGGGAATAAAAGCTCGATATGATCAACACTTAATTTCCAATCCGAAAGCTCTTACAATAATATTTATCAAATGAGTCACTAGTATGAAATGACTCACACATTCAATTAGACTTCTCGGAAAGGTACTAGTGGCATGAGGCTTTTGGGTAATGGTTCCAATGACAGCCTCAAGTGCAACATTCACCCTTTTGATTTCAAATTTAAGAATTGGGCGACACCGAATCAGATGACACCTTTCTAGGTGGTAAGGTTTTGTCAAACTCCACTCTATAAGGAAAGATCGTCATGACATCGATATCAGTTTTAATCTCGCCAATTCTTCTTCAATATCATAATTAACTAATACCAACATTTCTATGAATATCAACCATTTTGTTGGGATCATAAACATCCACAACTTGGTTGAGATCTAGGATAGCTAGATTTCCTACAGAAATAGCTTCTATAGATTTGCTAGAAGAGTTAGGGTTTCTTGTGACAATCTGCGTCGTATAAATACCTCGTATAAATATTAAAATAATCATCAAAGAATCATGTAATAAAATTACATCATATATATATAATCTAAGTTATATATATATATATATATATATATATATATATATATATATATATATATATATATATATATATATATATATATATATATATATATATATATATATATATATATATATATATATATATATATATATATATATATATATATATATATATATATATATATATATATATATATATATATATATATATATATATATATATATATTAAAATAACTCTTCTCGATCTGGCCTTGTCGGTAATTCGGGAATTCTTCGGCACCGTTATAGTCAAAAGATTTTTAGACATTTTGAGAAAAATGTATATAGTTAAAATATTTTGAAATGTTTTATACAAAACCTTGGTTTTAAAAATCTTCCGTTCTCTATAACGAGAGCTCTGGTACCAAACTGTAACAACCCCAAATATTCATTATTCAATACAGTGGAAGAGTCGTTGGTGTTACGGGATAGCACATTACTCACATCATATAAAACGCCTAGAAATCGCGTCGTTTAATAATAAAGCATTTTCCATTCATGAATATCAAATTTACATAGGTCCTAAGTCATAGTATTTTATACAAATTTTACAAAGCATTTGAATGGAAATTTTTATTTAAGTGCGGTCCATGAATTCTTGTTGTCTTCCCGAGAATTACCTTCAAGTACCTGAGATAAAACATGTTAAAAGAAAAGGTCAGCGAAAACGCCGAGTGAATTCATAGAGTTGAATGAAAAATAATTAATATATCATCGGTATATATTTATTACCGAAAATTATTTTGTACAAATCCTTGTAGTAGGCCATAAAAAAGGCCAAAAACATTTTATAAAAATCCTTGTCAAAATCATAATATAGGCTTTTGCCTTCAAAACCATCATACGAACCATTGTCGTAAAATCATCATACAATACGTTTTATAACGTTGTATAAAGTTAAATAAAAATAGTTATATGAATATGGTTATGTAAAACCAAAACACGAACATAATATCAATAATAAGACCCCGTATTGCTAGTCAGGCAATATATTGTAATTCAATGCGTATAGCAGATTTTCGTTATTGGATTATTATAAGCCGCATGACATTGCTACCTTACTATAACAAACAACGGGTAGCTAACCCGAAACTCAATTTGCCCATCTAAATTAGCGTGTTGTCACAAAAATCACGCTATGGAAATCTTCTCATGTAACACCCCGAAATTTATACAACTCAATACAGCGGAAGACTCGTTGGTGTAACGGGATAGCACATTACTCACATCATAGACAACGCATAAAAATCGCGTTGTTTAATAATAAAGCATTTCCATTCATAAATATCAAAGTTACATAGGTCCCAAGTCATATTATTTCATACAAAGTTTTACAAAGAATTTGAATGGAAATTTGTTGTTTAAGTGTGGGCCATGAATTCTTGATGTCTTCCCGAGAATTACCTTCAAGTACCTGAGATAAAACATGTTAAAAGAAAAGGTCAGCGATAACGCCGAGTGAATTCATAGAGTTTAATAAAATCCATCAATATAACATCGGTATAAAATTATTACCGAAAATCATTTTGTACAATTCCATGTAGTAGGCCATAAGATAGCCAAAATCAATTTATACAAATCCTTGTCAAAATCATAATGTAGGCATTTGCCTTAAAAATCATTATACGAGCCAATGTCGTAAAAACATCATACAATACGTCTTATGACGTTGTATAAAGTTAAATAAAAACCGTTATATGAATATGGTTACAAAAACCAAAACACAAACATAATATCAATAGTATGACCCCGTATTGCTAGTCAGGCAATACATGGTAATTCGGTGCATATAGCAGTATTTCGTTAATTAGATTATTATAAGCCGCATGACATTGTTACCTTACTACAACAAACAACGAGTAGCTAGCCCGAAACTCATTTGCCCATCTAAATTAGCATGTCGTCACAAAGGTCACGCTATGTAAATCTTCACATACATAAATTCGCTTACCAATCAATGTGGCACGACGGGGATCAACCGTCAAGGCGCGAACTGGGGTGATCGTCCCCAAATAGTACTATTATATGCATAAGCGTCTACCAAATCCCGGTAGTTCACAATTCATGCTAATGGGACTTTTAGTGACATAACCTAACTTTAATAATCCATTTTATTTCATCTATCGGGTCATTTAATCATTCATCAGGTCATACAATCATTCGGTTCCAAACAAATAAACAAACAATCGGGACAAATGTGTCCTATTTTAGTAAAACTAACATGTTATCTCCCTCGCGGGTTTATAAAACATTTCATAAAACATTTAAAAGAGTGTGAGGCTATGAACTCACATTGATGTGAGAAAGCGGGTTATCGGCAATTCGGATGTACGGTACGTGCTTCAATCACGGAAACCTAGACAAATCATACTCGTCTTAGACTATTGTCCAATGACTTTATAAAAATAACAATTATGTATACATATTATGATTATATATGTATGGTCAAGGTGCGTGTGTTATTTTCGATACGGGTGCTACTCACTCGGTCATTTCTACTGCTTATTCTAAGAACATTAGGATGCTCCCCATGCCACTAGAGAATAGACTTACTATTTCCACGCCTTTGAGGGACTATGTATTAATCACCCATGTATACAAGAGTCTTCCCCTAGAATTTGACGATAAGGTTCGTCCTGTTGACGCACTTCCGCTGGACATGAATGACCTCGACTTGATTTTGGGCATGGATTGGCTATCCAAGCATCATGCTACCATAGACTACCATTCATATCAAGTTATCTTCGGTGATGTTAATGCACCAGAGTACATTCATAACGGGTTCGTACCCAGACGGTCTGTACAAATCATATCTACTCTGCAAGCGCGTGCACTACTGTCACATGGCTGCGAGGGTTATCTAGCTACGGTTCACGACATGGATGCTGAATCTCCATCAATTCAGGATCAACCAATAGTGTTGAAATTCCAAGATGTATTTCCAGCAGAACTTCCGGGCATACCACCTGCACGAGAAGTGGAATTCAATATCGAGCTTATTCCAGGAGCTGAACCAATCTCCAAGGCTCCTTATCGCATGGCTCCCATAGAGCTGAAGGAGCTGAAGGATCAACTGCAAGAACTTCTAGAACGAGGTTTCATTCAATCGAGCGCATCTCCATGGGGCGCACCGGTCTTATTTGTTAAGAAGAAGGACGGCAGTATGCGTCTTTGCATAGACTATCGCGAGCTCAACAAGATTACTATCCGGAATAGGTATCCACTACCGCGTATAGACGATCTGTTTGACCAACTCCAAGGGGCCAAACACTTCTCCAAGATTGATCTTAGGTCAGGCTACCATCAGCTACAGGTTAAGGAGCAGGACATCGCCAAGACTGCTTTTCGTACCCGCTATGGCCACTACGAGTTTGTAGTTATGCCATTCGACCTGATAAATGCTCCAGCAGTGTTCATGGACTTGATGAACAGAATCTTCCATGAATTTCTGGACAAGTTCGTCATTGTCTTCATCGATGACATCCTGATTTTCTCAAAGTCCAAGGAGGAACACGAAGACCATCTTCGTACAGTACTACAGATTCTTCGCCAGAAGCAGATGTATGCTAAATTCTCCAAATGTGAGTTCTGGTTAGACAAGGTGGCATTCCTAGGCCACATTGTATCAGCACAAGGAATCACTATGGATCCAGCGAAGGTTGAGGCCATTACTAAGTGGCCGAGGCCGACATCAGCGACGGAAGTCCGCAGTTTCTTAGGCTTAGCTGGCTATTACCGTAGGTTCGTGGAGAACTTTTCTCGTTTAGCACTAGCATTGACCAAACTGATGCGGAAAGGGGAGAAATTCGTCTTGACTGAAGAACGAGAGAAGAGCTTTGAAGACCTGAAGTAGAAGCTAGTATCTGCACCTATTCTTACTCTCCCATCTGGTACGGGTGGATTTCAAATCTATAGTGATGCATCGGGGAAGGTACTTGGCTGTGTTCGCATGCAACATGGGAAAGTGATCGCGTACGCTTCACGACAGCTTAAGCCTTATGAAGAAAATTACCCCACGCATGACTTGGAACTTGCTGCAGTCGTGTTTGCATTGAAGATATGGAGGCACTACTTATATGGAGAATCATGTGACATTTTACAGACCACAAGAGCTTGAAGTATATCTTCACTCAACGTGAATTGAACATGAGGCAAGGGAGATGGTTAGAGCTGTTGAAGGATTATGACATTAATCTACAGTATCATCCCGGAAAGGAAAATGTAGTGGCAAATGCTCTTAGCAGGAAGTCCGGAATGATAAACGGCATTAAAATTGAGGAGGAAATCATAAGAGATTTGGAGCGACTAGACATCGAGATCATGGTACGTGGATATCATGGTTACTGGGCTAATCTTAGAGTAGAACCCGAGTTACTCTCTAAGATCAAGGAAGCTCAGAAAGATGATGGAGAAATCTGGGTGATAGTACAGAATTTGGAGAAACAGACGGAATTCAAAGTAGATGCAGATTTTATCGTATGGCAGGGCACGAGACTTTGTGTTCCTGATGACCAGGAACTCCGGGAAGCCTTGTTAGCTGAAGCTCATAGCTCCCCATTCTCTATACATCCTGGTTCGACTAAGATGTACCATGACATCAAGCAGTACTTTTGGTGGAGTGGTATGAAACAAGATGGGGCCACTTACGGTATCCTTCAACCGTTAGATATTCCAGAATGGAAGTGGGACAAAATCACCATGGATTTTGTTACTGGTCTTCCGCCTACCAAAAAGAAGCACGATGTAATTTGGGTTATCGTAGATCGACTTACCAAATCAGCTCATTTCTTACTGATCCGCAAGGAAGATCCGGTAAGTAAACTCGCCGATACTTACAGAAGAGAGATCATGAGACTCCATGATGCTCCATCCAGCATCGTTTCAGACAGAGATCCTCGTTTCACTTCGCGAATTTGGAAGAGTCTACAGAAAGCTTGGGGTACAAAACTTAAGCTTAGCACGGCTTTTCATCCTCAAACGGACGGACAGTCGGAGCGAACGATTTAGACATTGGAAGACATGTTGAGGTTATGTGCGTTGGAATGGACGGGTGATTGGGACGATTACATCTGTTTGGTGGAGTTTGGTGGAGTTTACCATTAATAGTACCCTTAATATCGTACGTACTAGATTAAAACTTTCCTTTAATAGTATGATTACGTTCACGTGTTAGAATTTTACGTATTACGTACGTGTTAGAACACGATAAGTATTTATTACGTACGAACGCACAATAATTATTTAACAATAATTAATCACGAAAATGCGATCACGAAATCATGAACGTAATTAAATCACGAACTAATATTAATTACGTATATATATTTATTACGAACACGAACAAATATATTAAGTCACGGTTAATATTTAACGATAACACACTAAACACGAACACAACTAAACACGATCGAACACTTAAATAACGAGACACGGAAAATGGTACGGGTACCCCATGTGGGCCCCCCTACCCGCGGCTACATCAAGAAAGATGGGCCAAGCCCATCAAATTTTACTAAGAAGGGGTAAAGGTAAATCTTGTTTTCATTTTTCACTTTACAGTAAACTAAACAAAAACCTAAAAAGATTTTTGGCTCCTTCCTTCTTGCTCTCTTTGGCTGCCGCACCTAAACACAAGAAAAGGGGTGTTTGTTCGATTTTTGATCTTGATTTTAGTGCAAGTGTTCGTGTGTGTTCATCCTCATTCGATCCACGCATTCGGTATACCTTTTTAATCCTTTTTCTTTTTGTTTTGATTTAATAAATTAAATAAGAACATGATGTTTTTAAAAACCTAATTCAAAACATAAACTAAACATGAAAAAGGTTTTGGAGTAAATCAAAAAGGAGGATTTAGGGGTGTTTGTGTGTGGCCGGCGCCTAAACCGAACCCCAAGGGGGTCTCGGTTTGGCTTATAGACCACCACCGAGACCACAAGGCCTTGGTTTGGTGGTGTGGGTCCCACGGCAGCAGTAACAAGGGGAAAACCCCGAGGTGGTTCGGGGTATGGTGTTGTTTTCGAGTCTGGTTCATGGTTTCTACTCACGATCTGGTTCATGGTTTATGTTAAGGTTATGTTTTAACAATCATATGTTATAAAATTAAATTAATAATATATGACATGATTAATTTAATAAAACATGACTTAGGTTATAATTTAATTATTAGATCATGAAATTTTTAACCTAAGTATTTATTTTTTTCTAAATCTTATAATTAATTAATCATTAAAAACCATGGTTATAATTAATTAATTAACATGACTTAGGTTATTTTATTAATAGTTAATAAAACATGTTTTAACCTAAGTATTTAACTTTATTTAATTAAAAACATGATATATTTAATTAAATACTTTTAACCTATAGTTTATTTAAATTACATGTAATAATTAATAAACTACACATTATATCATTATGACTTAGAAAATAATCAGAAAACACTTAAGCTTATATACTTAGCTTATTTAACCATCTTATATCTAATTATGGAAACTTTCTATTTTTAGAAACTTATTTAATTAAGGCAGCTAATCTATTTATGCAAACTTTCTATTTTTAGAAACTTATCTATTTTAAGCAGTAATTCTATTTTTGGAAAATTCTACTTTTCAAACTTTCTATTTTTGGAAACTTTTTATTTTTGGAAACTTTTTATTTTTGGAAACTTTCTATTTTTGGAAACTTTCTATTTTTGGTAACTTTCTATTTTTTTGGAAACTTTCTATTTTAGGAAACCTGCTATTTTTAGAAAGTTACTTGTTATTACACAGTAAGTTAATAATACATGAAAGACAAGTAATACTTAATCAGAATAGACAGAATATAAGATAAACACAGTTTAAGGCTTAAAACAGTAAAACATGACATGAACGTATAAAAAAGCTAAGACACGACATAAAACCAGTTACGTATTTAGTAATCAGATACTTATTCACGTATGTATTTATGTAGTATTAGTGATACCGAAGTAGGACTCTCCTCAGTTCGTCTTCTTCGTTCACTGGACATAAGGTACGGATTCCCGTCCTTTCAGTATGGACATTCTTTCCTTATTAGGATTCCCCGTATGCAGCCAACTGTTTTCCCGTAGTATAAGTTTGTATGTTTGATTTGCTTATGTTTAATTTAGAAAACCTATAGCCATATACATGCATGACCAGTTTCACCTAATTATGGAGGTACCATAACCATAACATTAGAGGCACTGGTGTTATGACTTCCCACGGCAGAGTGATTGCTCGTGGCGTCCCTTCAGCTTTTGGCCATATTATTATATTTATCATGTGGGGCGTATGGGTGCATCCTAGTTACATGTTTTTCAGCAGATTACTCAGTGTGAATGTGGTGTGTGCCTTGCATCCTTCACAAGGAGCTGATCCCTCCTACCCAAACCAGTATATTAAATTAGAGGCAGTCCCTCTAATTTGCATGATGAGGTCACCCCTCCAAGTATTCATGCACGGTGGGTTTTCATGACCTATATTGGCTAATGGTAGAATATGTTAAACAGTTTTTATAAGATAAACATAAGGATTTTCAAACTATAAAACCAGTTTTACCAAGACTTAACCAGGTTATTCGGGACTTGGTTTCTTCCGCTGTTATATGTTATATGCTTATCCTATTCATGCTTTATTGTACATCCGTGCACTGAGCGTATTGCTCAGCCGTTTTCCATTTCTATGTTCCCAAAACGGCAGGTACTCAGGGACGCTCGTAGAATTTAAGCGTACGTACATATGGACTGGAAGCTTTCTAGCCTTTCTTTACTTTATGCATTATCTTTACTTTGATACACTTGCTATGGACATTGTTTAGTCCTTTCCTTTACAGTACTTATGTTTGTGTGTGATGAGCTTTACTTTTGGACTACCGATCTTTGATTCCGGTATTTTCCTTTTATGGTCATGTAATGTTTAGATATTTTTCCTTGTATGCTTTGATGACACGCCATAATTACGCGTGACATTCCATTATCAAAATGGGGTGTTACAACTTAGGTTATATTATTAATAGTTAATAATACATGTTTTAACCTATGTATTTAACTTTATTTAATTAAAAACATGAGATATTTAATTAAATACTTTTAACCTATACTTTATTTAAATTACATGTAATAATTAATAAACTATACCTTATATCAATATGACTTAGAAAAATAATCAGAAAACACTTAAGCTTATATACTTAGCTTATTTAACCAGCTTATATCTAATTATGGAAACTTTCTATTTTTAGAAACTTATTTAATTAAAGCAGCTAATCTATTTATGGAAACTTTCTATTTTTAGAAACTTATCTATTTTAAGCAGTAATTCTATTTTTGGAAACTATCTATATTTGGAAACTTTCTATTTTTGGAAACTTTCTATTTTTGGAAACTTTCTATTTTAGGAAACCTGCTATTTTTAGAAAGTTACTTATTATTACACAGTAAGTATAATAATACATGAAATATAAGTAATACTTAATCAGAATAGACAGAATATAAGATAAACACAGTTTAAAGCTTAAAACGGTAAAACATGACATGAACGTATAAAATAAGCTAAGACATGACATAAAACCAGTTACGTATTTAGTAATCAGATACTTATACACGTATGTATTTATGTAGCATTAGTTATACCGAAGTAGGACTCGCCTCAGTTCGTATTCTTCGTTCACTGGACATAAGGTACGGATTCCCGTCCTTTCAGTATGGACATTCTGTCCTTAATAGGATTCCCTGTATGCAGCCAACTGTTTTCCCGTAGTATAAGTTTATATGGTTGATTTGCTTATGTTTAATTTAGAATACCTATAGCCATATACATGCATGACCAGTTTCACCTAGTTATGGAGGTACCATAACCATAACACTAGAGGAACTAGTGTTATGACTTCCCCACGGCGGAGTGATTGCTCGTGGCGTCCCTTTAGCTTTTGGCCATATTATTATATTTATCATGTGGGGTGTATGGATGCATCCTTGTTACATGTTTTCAGCATATTACTCAGTGTGAATGTGGTGTGTGCCTTGTATCCTTCACAAGGAGCTGATCCCTCCTACCCAAAACCAGTAAATTAAATTAGAGGCAGCCCCTCTAATTTGCATGATGAGGTCACCCCTCCAAGTATTCATGCACGGTAGATTTTCATGATCTATATTGGCTAATGGTAGAATATGTTAAAAAGTTTTTATAAGATAAACATAAGGCTTTTCAAACTATAAAACCAGTTTTACCAAGACTTAACCAGGTTATTCGGGACTTAGTTTCTTCCGCTGTTATATGTTATATGCTTATCCTATTCATGCTTTATTGTACATCCGTGCACTGAGCGTATTGCTCAGCCGTTTTCCTTTTCTATGTTCCCAAAACGGCAGGTACTCAGGGACGGTCGTAGAATTTAAGCGTACGTACATATGGACTGGAAGCTTTCTAGCCTTTCTTTACTTTATGCATTATCTTTACTTTGATACACTTGCTATGGACATTGTTTAGTCCTTTCCTTTACAGTACTTATGTTTGCGTGTGATGAGCTTTACTTTTGGACTACCGATGTTTGATTCCGGTATTTTCCTTTTATGGTCATGTAATGTTTAAACATTTTTCCTTGTATGCTTTGATGACACGCCATAATTACGCGTGACATTCCATTATCAAAATGGGGTGTTACAACTTAGCTTATATTATTAATAGTTAATAATACATGTTTTAAGCTATGTATTTAACTTTATTTAATTAAAAACATGATATATTTAATTAAATAATTTTAACCTATACTTTATTTAAATTACATGTAATAATTAATAAACTATACCTTATATCAATATGACTTAGAAAAATAATCAGAAAATACTTAAGCTTATATACTTAGCTTATTTAACCAACTTATATCTAATTATGGAAACTTTCTATTTTTAGGAACTTATTTAATTCAAGCAGCTAATCTATTTATGGAAACTTTCTATTTTTAGAAACTTATCTATTTTAAGCAGTAATTCTATTTTTGGAAACTTTCTATTTTTGAAAACTTTCTATTTTTGGAAACTTTCTATTTTAGGAAACCTGCTATTTTTAGAAAGTTACTTATTATTACACAGTAAGTATAATAATACATGAAATACAAGTAATACTTAATCAGAATAGACAGAATATAAGATAAACACAGTTTAAAGCTTAAAACGGTAAAACATGACATGAACGTATAAAATAAGCTAAGACATGACATAAAACGAGTTACGTTTTTAGTAATCAGATACTTATACACGTATGTATTTATGTAGCATTAGTTATACCGAAGTAGGACTCGCCTCAGTTCGTCTTCTTCGTTCACTGGACATATGGTACGGATTCCCGTCCTTTCAGTATGGACATTCTTTCCTTATTAGGATTCCCCGTATGCAGCCAAATGTTTTCCTGTAGTATAAGTTTATATGGTTGATTTGCTTATGTTTAATTTAGAATACCTATAGCCATATACATGCATGACCAATTTCACCTAGTTATGGAGGTACCATAACCATAACACTAGAGGCACTAGTGTTATGACTTCCCCACGGCGGAGTGATTGCTCGTGGCGTCCCTTCAGCTTTTGGCCATATTATTATATTTATCATGTGGGGCGTATGGGTGCATCCTAGTTACATGTTTTTCAGCATATTACTCAGTGTGAATGTGGTGTGTGCCTTGTATCCTTCACAAGGAGCTGATCCCTCCTACCCAAAACCAGTAAATTAAATTAGAGGCAGCCCCTCTAATTTGCATGATAAAGTCACCCCTCCAAGTATTCATGCACGGTAGATTTTCATGATCTATATTGGCTAATGGTAGAATATGTTAAACAGTTTTTATAAGATAAACATAAGGCTTTTCAAACTATAAAACCAGTTTTACCAAGACTTAACCAGGTTATTCGGGACTTAGTTTCTTCCGTTGTTATATGCTTATGTTTTTCTACTATTCATGCTTTATTGTACATCCGTGCCCTGAGCGTATTGCTCAGCCGTTTTCCTTTTCTATGTTCCCAAAACGGCAGGTACTCAGGGACGCTCGTAGACTTTAAGCGTACGTGCATATGGACTGGAAGCTTTCTAGCCTTTTTTGCATTATGCATTATCTTTACTTTGATACTCTTGCTATGGACATTGTTTAGTCCTTTCATTTACAGTACTTATGTTTGTGTGTGATGAGCGTTACTTTTGGACTACCGATGTTTGATTCCGGTATTTTCCTTTTATGGTCATGTAATGTTTAGACATTTATCCTTGTATGCTTTGATGACACGCCATAATTACGCGTGACATTCCATTATCAAAATGGGGGTGTTACAATTATGGTATCAGAGCCAAGGATTCGACCAGTAGGCTCTTAAAATATGACCTGTGATTAGTGGGTAGTCACTATGGTCTTCCTAGAACTGACAATCATTTTTCATGCATTCATCATTTTTATGCATACATATATATGTCATTGTCGCAGGTTTATGACTAAGTAATGGTTGGTACAAGACTGGCCCTATTTAGTCGCATATGTTTTATCAAAACTTTTAAATTTGGGACCGACCCATAGGCGTCCCCTCGCCATGTCTTTTATTTTGGGTGAACTGACCATAGGCCTTCACTCTCGAGCATACAAAAGTTTTCATAAAACTGTATCATGCATTCATACAAAAAATTTCTTGCATAAATTTTTTCTCTGGATTTATTGGTATAAATTTTTTCATGTATATATATTTTATGTTTTGATTTGTTAGTCATATGTTTTATTTATCAGATGGCAAACACAAACAATCTATGGGAGATGTTTGCAGCTGCTGATGCAGAAATGCAAGACATCCTTCATCAGAACGCCGGCTATCCTCCCCCGCCTAACATTTTCCCCATGGAGGGAAGGAATCGGCTCATGAGGGAGTAGTATACCATTAGACAGCGACCTGACGAAGACATCAATGACTTCATGCAGCGTTTTCTTTGTTATGTCGGTGTCCTGAGAGCAGCTGCGGGTACCACTGAAGAGCAGGCACTACATTTTCGTTGGGCTCTTAATCCAAGGATCGCCAATAACTTAGCAGGTGCTCCGTTAGATACGGTAGCACAAGTGGCCGATGCGGTACGTAAGCTGGATATGTTGCATGAGAGAGATGAGTTCGGGGAAGCTGAGAAACCCGACAAGGCGTAAACATTCGTATTCAAGCGGTGACCAATCCGTATTCTTTCCATATATGTCAATTATTCATCTCTTTAAATTGTATCTTCCAGGCAGAAAACTGGGGACCGGTCTCAGCCGGCTACTCAGCAGCAGCCTCATCAGCCCAAGGGAAACGGTCAGACTAACGACCGTTCTGCTACGGATAGGCGTGGCGGTAATGATAATTACCGTAACAATGTTGGACACTCCAACGGCAGCAGGTCCTAATACTTACGCATTTTCTTATGATTTCATGTTATAGCTCATATTCTGACACTTTAGCAAAACTTCTACCACGAACCATGGAAACGGTAAGGACCAGAACCAGAGAGGTTCCCAGCCTAGCCGTCTAGCTATCACTGGTATTCAATCTTACGATTATCCGCTTTGTCCTTTGTACCCTATTATCATTTCTTATGTAAATTGTTTTAACATGTCCTCAGCCAGCCAGAGCACCAGCTGGAGGATATACTCATCCTCTTTGCTCCACTTGCCACCGTAGGCACCCAGGGCCATGTCGTCGTAACACTGACACATGCTTCAAGTGTGGTCTTCCTGGCCATATCATGAAGGATTGTCATAAGGGCGAGATGGAGGGCACATCAGGACATGCTGATACCAAGCCGCCTCCTACCACTAGGCGTGTCTACACGGCATCTCGAGACCAGGCCAACAAGTCTACAGGTACCATCACTGGAATCTTGTATATGTATGGTCAAGCTGCGTGTGTTCTTTTCGATACGGGTGCTACTCACTCGGTCATTTCTACTGCTTATGCTAAGAACTAGGATGCTCCCCATGCTACTAGAAAATAGGCTTACTATTTCCACGCCTTTGAAGGACTCTGTATTAATCACCCATGTATACAAGAGTCTTCCCCTAGAATTTGACGATAAGGTTCGTCCGGTTGACGCACTTCCGCTGGACATGAATGACTTTGGCATAATTTTGGGCATGGATTGGCTATCCAAGCATCATGCTACCATAGACTGCCATTCATATCGAGTTATATTCGGTGATGTTAATGCACCAGAGTACATTCATAACGGGTTCGTACCCGGACGGTCTGTACAAATCATATCTACCCTACAATCGCGTGCACTACTGTCACATGGCTACGAGGGTTATCTAGCTACGGTTCACGACATGGATGCTGAATCTCCATCAATTCAGGATCAACCAGTAGTGTCGGAGTTCCAAGATATATTTCCAGAAGAACTTCCGGGCATACCACCTGCACGAGAAATGGAATTCAATATCGAGCTTATTCCAGGAGCTGAACCGATCTCCAAGGCTCCTTATCGCATGGCTCCCATAGAGCTGAAGGAGCTGAAGGATCAACTGCAAGAACTTCTAGAACGAGGTTTCATTCGACCGAGCGCATCTCCATGGGCCGCACTGGTCTTATTTGTTAAGAAGAAGGACGGCAGTATGCGTCTTTGCATAGACTATCGCGAGCTCAACAAGATTACTATTCGGAATAGGTATCCACTGCCGCGTATAGACGATCTTTTTGACCAACTCCAAGGGGCCAAACACTTCTCCAAGATTGATCTTAGGTCAGGCTACCCTCAGCTATGGGTTAAGGAGCAGGACATCACCAAGACTGCTTTTCGTACCCGCTATGGCCATTACGAATTTGTAGGTATGCCATTCGACCTAACAATTGCTCCAGCAGTGTTCATGGACTTGATGAACAGAATCTTTGATGAATTTCTGGACAAGTTCGTCATTGTCTTCATCGATGACATCCTGATTTTCTCAAAGTACAAGGAGGAACACGAAGACCATCTTCGTACAGTACTACAAATTCTTCGCCAGAAGCAGCTGTATGCTAAATTCTCCAAATGTGAGTTCTGGTTAGACAAGGTGGCATTCTTAGGTCACATTGTATCAGCAGAAGGAATCACTATGGATCTAGCGAAGGTTGAGGCCATTACTAAGTGGTCGAGGCCGACATCAACGACAGAAGTTCGTAGTTTCTTAGGCTTAGCTGGCTATTACCGTAAGTTCGTGGAGAACTTTTCCCGCTTAGCACTACCATTGACAAAACTGATGCGGAAAGGGGAGAAATTCGTCTGGACTGAAGAACGAGAGAAGAGCTTTGAAGACCTGAAGCAGAAGCTAGTATCTGCACCTATTCTTACTCTCCCATTTGGTACGGGTGGATTTCAAATCTACAGTGATGCATCGGGGAAGGGACATGGCTGTGTTCTCATGCAACATGGGAAAGTGATCACGTACACTTTACGGCAGCTTAGGCCTTATGAAGAGAATTACCCTACGCATGACTTGGAACTTGCTGCAGTCGTGTTTGCATTAAAGATATGGAGACACTACCTATATGGAGAATCATGTGACATTTTCACGGATCACAAGAGCTTGAAGTATATCTTCACTCAACGTGAATTGAACATGAGGCAAAGAAGATGGTTAGAGCTGTTGAAAGATTATGACATTAATCGACAGTATCATCCCGGAAAGGCAAATGTAGTAGCAGATGCTCTTAGCAGGAAGTCCGGAATGATCAACGGCATTAAGATTGAGGAGGAAATCATAAGAGACTTGGATCGACTAGACATCAAGATCATGGTACATGGACAACACGGTTACTGGGCTAATCTTAGAGTAGAACCCGAGTTACTCTCTAAGATCAAGGAAGCTCAGAAAGATGATGGAGAAATCTGGGCGATAGTACAGAATTTGGAGAAACAGACGAATTTCAGAGTAGATGTAGATGGTATCGTGTGGCAGGGCACGAGACTTTGTGTTCCTGATGATCAAGAACTCCGGGAAGCCTTGTTAGCTGAAGCTCATAGCTCCCCGTTCTCTATACATCCTGGTTCGACTAAGATGTACCATGACATCAAGCAATACTTTTGGTGGAGTGGTATGAAACAGGATGTGGCCACTTACGTCTCCAAATGTCTTACCTGCCAGCAGGTTAAAATCGAGCATCAGCGATCTGGCGGTCTCCTTCAACCGTTAGATATTCCAAAGTGGAAGTGGGACAAAATCACCATGGATTTTGTTACTGGTCTTCCGCTTACCAAGAGGAAGCACGATGCAATTTGGGTTATCGTAGATCGTATTACCAAATCAGCTCATTTCTTACTGATCCGCAAGGAAGATCCCGTAAGTAAACTCGCTGATACGTATAGAAGAGAGATCATGAGACTACACGGTGCTCCATCCAGCATCGTCTCAGATAGAGATCCTCGTTTCACTTCGCGATTTTAGATGAGCCGGTAGAAAACTTGGGGTACACAACTTAAGCTTAGCATGGCTTTTTATCCTCAAACGGACGGACAGTCTGAGCGAACGATTCAGACATTGGAAGACATGTTGAGGTCATGTGCGTTGGAATGGACGGGTGATTGGAACGATTATGTCTGTTTGGTGGAGTTTGCATATAACAACAGTTGGCACGCAAGTATCAAGTGTGCTCCTTTCGAGATGTTGTATGGTAGAAAGTGTCGCGCCCCAATCTGCTGGGATCAGGTTGGCGAGCGAATACTTGAAGGACCAGAAATCATGGAGATGACCAATGAAAGGATCACAGTAGCTAAGAAGAAACTTCATGAAGCACGTTCACGTCAGAAGAGTTACGCTCATAAGCATCGTAGGGACATACATTTTAACGTAGGAGATCACGTCTTCCTTAAGGTCTCGCCGGCACGTGGTGTTAGACGCTTCAGGATTAAAGGAAGCTCAATCCTCGTTTCATCGGACCGTTTGATATCATTGAACGAGTCGGTGAAGTATCTTACCGGTTAGCGTTAACTCCGCAGCTTTCGCATGTACACAATGTGTTTCATGTGTCCTTACTCAGAAGGTACCAGTATCATCCCCTTCACATGGTTCAGTATCCACTGGAACAGATACGTGAAGATCTCACCTTCATAGAAGAACCCGAACGAGTTCTTGACAAACAAGAACGAGTCATGCGAAGGAAGACGATTCCATTCGTCTAAATCTTTTGGAGGGATCATACCGAGTGGGAAGCCACTTGGGAAACAGAGCAGTCTATCCGGGCTTCTTACCCTCATTTCATATTTTGAATTCGGGTACGTTCTTCTTTTCTAGTTTACTTTATCTATAATTCGGGGACGAATTATTCTTTTTAGGGGGGAAGAGTTGTAAAACCCGCATGCTTTTACTATGAATAGTACCCTTAATATCGTACGTACTAGATTAAAACTTTCCTTTTATAGTATGATTACGTTCACGTGTTAGAATTTTACGTATTACGTACGTGTTAGAACACGATAAGTATTTATTACGTACGAACACACAGTAATTATTTAAACAATAATTAATCACTAACATGCGATCATGAAATCATGAACGTAATTAAATCACGAGCTAATATTAATTACATATATATATTTATTACGAAAACGAATAAATATATTAAGACACGGTTAATATTTAACTAGAACACATAAAACACGAACACGACTAAACACGAACGAACACTAAAATAAATAGACTCGGAAAAACGTACGGGTACCCCATGTGGGCCCCCCTACCCGCGGCTACACCAAGGCTATGGGCCAAGCCCATTTAAATTTTACTAAGAAAAGGGGTTAAGGTAAATCTTTTTTTTTCACTTTTCACTTTACAGTAAATTTATCAAAAACCTAAAAAGATTTTTGCTCCTCCTTCCTTCTTGCTCTCTTGGCCGCCGCACATAAACACAAGAAAGGGGGTGTTTGTTCGATTTTTGATCTTGAATTTGGTGCAAGTGTTCGTGTGTGTTCATCCTCGTTTGATCCACGCATTCGGTATACTTTTTTAATCCTTTTTCTTTTTGTTTTGATTTAATAAATTAAATAAGAACATGATGTTTTTAAAAAGCTAATTAAAAACATAAATCAAACATGTAAATGGTTATGGGGTAAATCAAAACGGAGGATTTAGGGGTGTTTTGTTATGGTCGGCGCCTAAACCGAACCCCAAGGGGGTCTCGGTTTGGCTTATGGACCACCACCGAGACCTCAAGATCTCGGTTTGGTGGTGTGGGTCCCACGGCAGCAGCAAACAAGGGAGAACCCCGAAGTGTTTCGGGGTATGGTGTTGATTACGGGTCCGGTTCACGATTTCTAGTCACGATCCGGTTCATGGTTTATGTTAAGGTTATGTTTTTAATAATCATATGTTAAAATTAAATTAATAATATATGACATGATTAATTTAATAAAACATGACTTAGGTTATAATTTAATTATTAGATCATGGATTTTTAACCTAAGTATATATATTTTCTAGACTTTATAATTAATTAATTATTAAAACTCATGGTTATAATTAATTAATTAACATGACTTAGGTTATATTGTTAATAGTTAATTATACATGTTTTAACCTAAGTATTTAACTTTATTTAATTAAAAACATGATATATTTAATTAAATACTTTTAACATATAGTTTATTTAAATTACATGTAATAATTAATAAACTATACCTTATATCAATATGACTTAGAAAATTAATCAGAAAACACTTAAGCTTATATACTTAGCTTATTTAACCAGCTTATATCTAATTATGGAAACTTTCTATTTTTTGGAACTTATTTAATTAAGGCAGCTAATCTATTTATGGAAACTTTCTATTTTTAGAAACTTATCTATTTTAATCAGTTATTCTATTTTTGGAAACTTTCTATTTTTGGAAATTTTCTATTTTTGGAAACTTTCTATTTTTAGAAACTTTCTATTTTAGGAAACCTGCTATTTTTAGAAAGTTACTTATTATTACACAGTAAGTATAATAATACATGAAATACAAGTAATACTTAATCAGAATAGACAGAATATAAGATAAACACAGTTTAAAGCTTAAAACGGTAAAACATGACATGAACGTATAAAATAAGCTAAGATATGACATAAAACCAGTTACGTATTTAGTAATCAGATACTTATACACGTATGTATTTATGTAGCATTAGTGATACCGAAGTAGGACTCGCCTCAGTTCGTCTTCTTCGTTCACTGGACATAAGGTACGGATTCCCGTCCTTTCAGTATGATTATCCACTTTTTGAAGATGATGTGGATGATTCTCGGTCCAATTTGGAAGCTTCTCCCATTTATGATTATCCACCGGTCTTTGATGCTTATGATGATGATGATTCTAGCTCAGATTCAGATGATTTTGATGATTGTACTTCTGAGTATCCCGAGATGCCCACCTTCGATGATTTTGATGAGGCCGATACTCTTTCGAGCGATTCTTCACATGATAAAGATCCCCCGCCATCACTCGATCCTACTTTGGACGATTACTCATTTGAGGAAGACTTCTCTGAATTTCTCAACACTTACTTCCCTCATGAGAGTGATGCTCCTCCTTATGACTTTGAAGATTATCGTCTTGATCCTACTTTGGATTTGAAGCACATTCTTTCTAAGGAGAAGAAACCGGTCGACACCAATATCTGCAGCACGTATGAGTTAACACCTCTTTGTCCCCCTTCTGAGGACGAGGTTGTGCTTCTTCGCGGATCTTCTTCACACTCTGCTGAGCCTGAGTGCTATTTTCCCTTAAAGGAAAAGGTGTTCGACCCTGGTATTGACACTCTACAGCCATCTCAGTATCCACCTGATGAAATAAAAGGAAATATCTTTGGAACTTATGGAAATCTGCTTTCACCACTTCACCCTTGCTTCCACCGTGCTCCATCACTGCTTAAGGGAACCTTGCCTACTTTTCTTTGGCTTGCCTTGTTCGCCTTAAGCTTGTGCTATTTGATGAACGAAAACTATGTCTTCGATCCTGGTGGATATGTTTCATGCTTCTTCCGTTGATGATCAAGGACGAGTCAGGCTCACGACTCGGTTAACAAAAATCAAGCGCTTCTTGGGAGGCAACCCATGCATCTATCTTTTCGCTTTCTTTACCATAAGTGTAGGGGGAGACCCGTTGGTTTGCTTTCCTCTCCTCTCTTCTTAATCAGGGATTCGAGCTTCAATGATCCACTCTTGACAATTCTTGCCGACCCGTGATTCCGTGTCCATCTTCCCGGTTCTATCCTAAACTCTTTTCGATTCACTATTTTATATTTTCTAATAGTAAAATAGGAATCTCTTTAGTTGTCTCTTCCTTAGCAAGATTTAAACAAACTGCACAATGTCCTAAGTGTATGGGAGTTTACTCCCACATGCTTAAACATTAAGGACAATGTTTATCTTAAGTGTAGGGGGGACTTCTATCGAAGTTAAGTGGCCTTTTCCTTGTATTTGTCCTCATTTTAACCGGAAAATCAATTTTTCGACGTTTTTCAAAATTTTTGATCTATTTTGGCCTATTAGTTTTTCCTGTTGTATAGTTATTTTTCCTTCTTTGCTAGAATAGATGTTTAATTAAGTGGTTTTAATTTTCAAACGTTGTGAATCTTTTGACTCAACCCGAGTTTACTTATCTAAGTTACTCTAGCTAGTATCCTTAACGTGTTTAAGTCAAGTTTTGCTAGGCTATTATATAGGGAGCTATAAAACGCGAAAGTCTTAACTCTCACGGGTTAAGAACAAGAACTTTTCGCAAGTTCCTATAATTGATCCTAGAGAGTCGTTTATCAAGGGAACTTTAAAATGCGATTTCTAAACTTGAAAAAGTCTAAGAGTTTGCAAGATCCTATATGCGACTCGAAAACCCAAAACTTTGATTTAATAGGCTAAGTATCCACGAATCTCATTCCTTGAGATTTTAAACTGTGGAGAACGAGAGATGATAGAGCAAATTATAAGTTTAGTTTTCTTTCGTGAATTTATGTGAGTTAATTATAAGCCTATTCTCCCATCACTTGCTAAATAAATTATCTGCTAATAAATAAGGTTGTACGATTTGAAAAGTTACTTAGCTTCTAGCACAAGATCGTTTAAAAGTTGCTCGATATGGATTAGAGTTCATAGCCAAGGCATAACTTATTGAAGCGGGATGCGAAGATTGGTGAGTCCGAAAAGGCCCTAACAAGGCATGAGGGCTATATTTTGTTGCTAAAGATCCAAAGTGATGTGAAGAATCATTTATCGAAAATCAATATGAAGGATCGAGACACACGACGAAAAGCAAAAACTCCCAAAAGTCATGGAGAAGTGTATCCGAAAAGACCCTAACAAGGTATGAGGATAAATAGATCCAAGTCATAAAAGGAGGCGAATCGTTGTATATCAAAATCCAAAATAAAGATTGGAGAAAAATGAAGAAGTCGTGGTCCAAGTATGAATCTCTCAAAAAGTTCAAGTGAAGAAATTCCATTTATGAAGAGAAGACCATTATTTCATGAACGTCTCTCAAGGTTTGAAGTATGAAGTCGCTGCCAAATATCGGTCCGAGAAAGGTCTCAAATCGCGAAGCGAGTTATGCCAAGATATGAACTTTATGAGGTCCCGAGAAGCAGTTTTAAAAGATTTTGTCCTTTAGCTAACTATCGATTAAATCGTTCACTTTATTTTTGGACTAAATAACTATCGAAATAAGTCAAACAATGCATCCTCGTGATCATTCAAGACAACAATAAAATATAAGAGATACACCTAGGAATAAGGGAGTCTAAGTGAATAATTGGCCCACATGAGTTCGTGTTAGTCTGCTAACTTATAATAACAATGATCTCGTTTTTAAGCTTGGTTTGGAGAAAGTGAAAATTTGAGGATGATGATTATTCATGACATTTCCAAAACCCAAGGTATGTTTTTGATTTCTTTACTTTGTATGTTTTTAAATTTTCTATCTTTTTAATAAAGGCCACTATGGATTAATTATGATGAAAAATGTTAACGTGCTTTGTAACTAATGCATTGCATGAGGACATTGCAATGGTCAAGTGTAGGGGATTTGATAGGTGTGTAAACACCCATCCTTTCTACCACTTAATTACAATAATAACCAAGCTAAAACGTGTATTTTATGTCTTTTATGTCAGAATTATGCGTGGTTTGTGTTTTTGTTGTGATTTAGGACGAAAAGGTGAAAAGTGGAGAAAACACGGGCATTCACGGCTTTTATTAAAGAAAAAGAAGAAAGACGAAGTCGAGAAGTCAAGAGTGCAAAAAGAACGGAAGTCCAAGACCAATTCTGAAGATTTATCGAAGAAAAAGTCAAAAGACGGAAGTTTACTTAAAGCCGAAGAACTCAAGTCTAATTTATTGAAGAATTAAAAGACGAGTTCAAGAAATCCCGAGCCAAAAGTCATTAAAAGTCCAAGATTAAAGAAGATAAGAAGAAAAGGACTAAGCATGCATATAATGAAGATTAAAGGAGGAAGGACTTAATCTTGTAATTAAGAGAAAAGGAAAGAGGGGAGGAAGCTTCCTAATCCTCCCCTATATATAGATTAGGACTAGTTAATTTTCCTTTTTGTTGGCTAAGTGTGACAATTAGTCTTCCACATTTATTTTCTTGCACATTTAAATATTTGTCAAATTTAAATACCTTGTCTTGCACCTTAAATTCCTTTAATTTCAAGTAAGTTTTCATTTAATTCTTGTCAATCTTTACTTTATCTTGTTAATCGCTCATCTACCTTTCTTAATCTTTGATTTTTAAGTTTATGTTTATGTTCATGTTCTTATTTTGATCAACTGGGTTTTTGATTATTGTGGTTAAATTTGTTAGTTTGTTGATTTAGATTGTTTGTTTATGATTACTTAATGTTTTGTTATTAGTTTAGTTAAATCTTGTGTTTGATTTTGGTTCATTTGTGGTTAGAGTCGTGTTATTTTGATCCCTTGTTCTTCTGGGGAGTTTGTTTCTGTATCTTTTGATTCCCAGGAAAGCTTCAGACCAGGTCTTTGTTCATTCGGAAGAGTTCCGAGCCAAGAGAAGGAGTTAGTTCATTCGGAACATTCAAAGTTCCGGATCAAGGGGCTTCATCCGGAAGAGTTCCGGGTCAACACAAAAGTTCCGGATCAATATCTCCCGAATGAAAGTTCCGACTCAAGCAAGGTTCATCCGGAACATTCAAAGTTCCGGACGAAACTTCCGGACGAAAACTTCCGAACGAAGTTACGAACGAAAGTCAAGTTCCGGATCAGCATCTCATTCGGAAATTTAAAAGTTCCGGACGAAGGACAAGTTCCGGATCAACATCAATACTTCCGAGTCAAGCTTCATCCGGAAAAGTACCGGATCAATACTTCCAAACCAAAGTTCCGGGTCAAAAATTTCCGACTCAAGATTGTTTCATTCGGAACTTAAAAAGGTCCGAGTCAAGCCAGTTCATTCGGAAGTTTTAAACTTCCGAATCAAGGTTTCTTTCAGTTCTTTTTAGTCTTTCTTTTTTCTTTTATTTTCAAGCTTTATTTTTTTTTCCCGCCTTTTTCCTTACTCGCATTTTAAATTAATTTTGTCTTAGCTTTATTTTAGTCTTGCCTTAATTTAAGTTTTAGTTGCGATTTAAGATTGCCTTAGATAGATTTAAGTTTGTGTTATTTACTTTAGTGCCCTTTAATTTTAGTCACGTTTTTAAATACTTGCACTTACTTTAATTAGTTTTAGATTTACTTGCACTTTTACTTTAAAGTTTCGCACCTTTATTTTAAATACTACAACGAAAACCTTTTTGTTCCACCAAAGACAATAGAGTCACACATTAAACGCAAGTTTTTCAATTCGAAGAGACATACTTAAACGAACTTAATTTTTATACGGGGTGTCAAAAGCTTTGTATCAATCTTCCAGGCAGAAAACTGGGGACCGGTCTCAGCCGGCTACTCAGCAGCAGCCTAATCAGCCCAAGGGAAATGGTCAGACTAATGACCGATCTGCTACGGATAGGCGTGGCGGTAATGACAATTACCGTAACAACGCCGGGCAATCCAGCAACAGCAGGTCCTAATACTTACGAAATTTCTTACGTTTTATGTAATGACTCATATTCTGACACTCTAGCAAACTTCTACCAGGAACCATGGAAACGGTAGGGACCAGAACTAGAGAGGTTCGCAGCCTAGCCGTCCAGCTATCACTGGTACTCAATCTTACGATTATCCACTTCGTTCATTGTACCCAACTATTATGTCTCATGTAAAATGTGTTATCAGGTCCTCAGCCAGCCAGAGCACCTGCTGGAGGATACACTCATCCTCTTTGCTCTACTTGCCACCGTAGGCACCCAGGACCATGTCGTCGTAATACTGATGCGTGCTTCAAGTGTGGTCTTCCTGGCCGTATTATGAAGGATTGCCGTAAGGGCGAGATGGAGGGTACATCGGGACATGCTGATACCAAGCCGCCTCCTACTGCCGGGCGTGTCTACACGACATCTCGAGACCAGGCCAACAAGTCTACAGGTACCATCACTGGAATCTTGTATATGTATGGTCGCGCTGCATGTGTTCTTTTCGATACGGGTGCTACTCACTCGGTTATTTCTACTGCTTATGCTAAGAACATTAGGATGCCTCCCTTGCCACTAGAAAATAGGCTTACTATTTCCACGCCTTTGAGGGACTCTGTATTAATCACTCATGTATACAAGAGTCTTCCCCTAGAATTTGATGATAAGGTTCGACCTGTCGACGCACTTCCGCTGGACATGAATGACTTCGACATGATTTTGGGCATGGATTGGCTATCCACATATCATGCTACTATAGACTGCCATTCATATCGGGTTATCTTCGGTGATGTCAATGCACCAGAGTACATTCATAACGGGTTCATACCCGGACGGTCTGTACAAATCATATCCACCCTGCAAGCGTATGCACTCCTTTCACATGGTTGCGAGGGTTATCTAGCTACGGTTCACGACATGGTTGCTGAATCTCCATCGATTCAGGATCAACCTATAGTGTCGGAATTCCAAGACGTGTTTCCAGCAGAACTTCCGGGCATACCACCTGCACGAGAAGTGGAATTCAGTATCGAGCTGGTTCCAGGAGCTGAACCAATCTCCAAAGCTCCTTATCGCATGGCTCCCATAGAGCTGAAGGAGCTGAAGGATCAACTGCAAGAACTTCTCGAACGAGGTTTCATTCGACCAAGCGCATCTCCATGGGGCGCACCGGTTTTATTTGTTAAGAAGAAGGACGACAGTATGCGTCTTTTCATAGACTATCGCGAGCTCAACAAGATTACCATTCGGAATAGATATCCGTTGCCACGCATTGACGATCTGTTTGACCAACTCCAAGGGGCCAAACACTTCTCCAAGATCGATCTTAGGTCAGGCTATCATCAGTTACGAGTCAAGGAGCAGGATATTGCTAAGACTGCCTTTCGTACTCGTTATGGCCACTACGAGTTTGTAGTTATGCCATTGGCCTGAAAAATGCTCCAGCAGTGTTCATGGATCTGATGAACAGAATCTTCCATGAATTTTGGACAAATTCGTCATTGTTTTCATCGATGACATCCTGATTTTCTCTAAGTCCAAGGAGGAACACGAAGACCATCTTCGTACAATACTACAGATTCTTCGCCAGAAGTAGCTGTATGCTAAATTCTCCAAGTGTGAGTTCTGGTTAGACAAGGTGGCATTCATAGGTCACATTGTATCAGCAGAAGGAATCACTATGGATCCAGCGAAGGTTGAGGCCATCACTAAGTGGCCGAGGCCGACATCAGCGACGGAAGTCCGCAGTTTCTTAGGCTTAGCTGGCTACTACCATAGGTTTGTGGAGAACTTTTCCCGCTTAGCACTACCATTGACCAAACTGATGCGGAAAGGGGAGAAATTCGTCTGGACTGAAGATCGAGAGAAGAGCTTTGAAGACCTGAAGCAGAAGCTAGTATCTGCACCTATTCTTACTCTCCAATCTGGTACGGGTGGATTTCAAATCTACAGCGATGCATCGAGGAAGGGACTTGGCTGTGTTCTCATGCAACATGGGAAAGTGATCGCGTACGCTTCACGGCAGCTTAAGCCTTATGAAGAGAATTATCCCACGCACGATCTGGAACTTGCTGCAGTCGTGTTTGCATTGAAGATATGGAGACACTACTTATATGGAGAATCATGTGACATTTTCACGGACCACAAGAGCTTGAAGTATATCTTCACTCAACGTGAATTGAACATGAGGCAGAGGAGATGGTTAGAGCTGTTGAAGGATTATGACATTAATCTTCAGTATCATCCCGGAAAGGCAAATGTAGTAGCAGATGCCCTTAGCAGGAAGTCCGGAATGATCAACAGCATTAGAATCGAAGAGGGAATCATAAGAGACTTGGAGCGACTAGACATCGAGATCATGGTACGTGGACAGCACGGTTACTGGGTTAATCTTAGAGTAGAACCCGAGTCACTATCTAAGATTAAGGAAGCTCAGAAGGGTGACGAAGAATTATGGGCGATAGTTAAGAATTTGGAGAAGCAGACAGAATTCAGAGTAGATGCAGACGGTATCGTATGGCAGGGCACTAGACTTTGTGTTCCTGATGACCAAGAACTCCGGGAAGCTTTGCTAGCAGAAGCTCATAGCTCCCCATTCTCGATACATCCTGGTTCAACTAAAATGTACCATGACATCAAGCAGTACTTTTGGTGGAGTGGTATGAAGCAGGATGTGGCCACTTACTTCTCCAAATGTCTTACCTGCCAGCAGGTTAAGATCGAGCATCAGCGATCTGGCGGTCTCCTTCAACCATTAGACATTCCAGAGTGGAAGTGGGATAAAATCACCATGGATTTTGTTACCGGTCTTCCGCCTACCAAAAGGAAGCACGATGTAATTTGGGTTATCGTTGATCGACTTACCAAATAAACTCATTTCTTACCGATCCGCAACGAAGATCCGGTAAGTAAACTCGTAGATACGTACAGACGAGAGATCATGAGACTACACGGTGCACCATCTAGCATCGTCTCAGACAGAGATCCTCGATTCACTTCGCGCTTTTGGAAAAGTCTGTAGAAAGCTTGGGGTACACAACTTAAGCTTAGCACGGCCTTTCATCCTCAAACGGACGGACAGTCGGAGCGAACCATTCAAACATTGGAGTATATGTTGAGA
This sequence comes from Glebionis coronaria, assembly GCA_025667525.1. Classification (NCBI taxonomy): domain Eukaryota; kingdom Viridiplantae; phylum Streptophyta; class Magnoliopsida; order Asterales; family Asteraceae; genus Glebionis; species Glebionis coronaria. The sequence goes on along the minus strand of CM046876.1, from coordinate 296,868,965 downwards.
TCATGTGCGTTGGAATGGACGGGTGATTGGGACGAATACATCTGTTTGGTGGAGTTTGCGTACAACAACAGCTGGCACGCGAGCATCAAGTGTGCTCCATTTGAGATGTTGTATGGCAGAAAGTGTCGCGCCCCAATCTGCTGGGATCAGGTTGGCGAGCGAACACTCGAAGGACCAGAGATCATAGAGATGATAAACGAGAAGATCGCAGTAGCTAGACAGAAGATTCAGGAGGCACGATCACGTCAAAAGAGTTACACCGACAAGCATCGTAGGGATTTACACTTTAACGTAGGAGATCACGTCTTCCTTAAGGTTTTGCCGGCACGTGGTGTTAGACGCTTCGGGATTAAAGGGAAGCTCAGTCCTCGTTTCATCGGACCGTTTGATATCATTGAACGAGTCGGTGAAGTATCTTACCGATTGGCGTTACCTCCGCAGCTTTCGCGTGTGCACAATGTGTTTCATGTGTCCTTACTCAGAGGGTACCAATATCATCCCCTTCACGTGGTTCAGTATCCACTGGAACAGATACGTGAAGATCTTACTTTCATAGAAGAACCCGAACGAGTTCTTGACAGGCAAGAACAAGTCATGAGAAAGAAGACGATTCCATTCGTCAAAATTCTATGGAGGGATCATACCGAGCGGGAAGCCACTTGGGAAACAGAGGAGTCTATCCGGACTTCTTACCCTCATTTCATATTTTGAATTCGGGTATGTTCTTCTTTTCCAGTTTACTTTATCTATAATTCGGGGACGAATTATTCTTTTTAGGGGGGAAGAGTTGTAAAACCCGCATGCTTTTACCATGCATAGTTCCTTTAGTTCGTACGTACTTGTTAAAAACTTTCCTAATATAGCATGATTACGATTACGTATTAGGAGTTTATGTATTACGTACGTGTTAGAACACGATAAGCATTTTATATGAACGATCACGTAATAATTATTTAGCAATAATTAATCACGAACATACGATCACGAGATCACGAGCGTAATTAAAACACGAGATATTATTAATTACGTATATATATTTAATACGAGCGTAATTAAATATATAAGAGTATGGTATTTACGTAACGAGAACATTTAAAACACGAACATAATTAAACATAAATGTTTACAAAATTACAAGACACGAAACGAGGTACGGGACCCCCACAAGGAAGTCCCTACCCGCGGCCAAAAGAAGGTAATGGGCCAAGCCCATTACCAATTTTACTAAGTGGGGGATAAAAAGAGTTTTTACTACTCAAATTACTTTTTACAGAAGAATTTCAAGAAAACCTAAAATCCCTTCTTCCTCCTCCTTTTTGTGCCGCCACATACAACCACCATCAAGGTGATTTCTTTGATCTTGGATCTTGTTAGATTAGTGTTTGTTCTTCACCCTCTTGATCCACGAATACGGTAAAACCTTTTTACTTGTTTTTATTTTTAATTAATCTTTTATTAATTAAGAACACGTGTTGTTTTTCATAAAAACACATTAATTAAACCTAGATCTAACATGTTTTGGTCATTAATTAATCAAAGGGATCGATCTAAGGGGTGTTTGTTTTGGGCCGCAGGTACAACCGACCCCAAAGGGGGCTCGGTTTGTTTTTAGCCGACCACCACCAAGACCATTTTGGTCTTGGTTGGTGCGTGTGGGTCCCACGATATCAAGGGGGTACCCCGATTTGGTTCGGGGTACAGTGTTTGTTCATATCCGGTGCATGTTTTTAAGCTTAGATCCGGATCATGATTATGTTAGTTGTTTATGTTATAAACTTATGTTAAGAATTAAATTAATAAGATGTAATTAATTTAATAACATGACTTAGGTTAACTAATTATTAATAATCATGAATTATTTTAACCTAAGTATTTATATTACTAAGACTTATAATTAATTAATTATTTTTAAAACCATGGATATAATTAATTAATTAAACATGACTAAGGTTATATTATTAGTATTTAATTATACATATTTTAACCTAAGTATTTAATATATTTAATTAAAAACATGTCATACTTTAATTAAATATTATAACCTATAGTTTAATTAAATTACATGAAATAATTATTAAACTATATAATATACCATATGACTTAGAAAATAATCATGAAAATACTTAGGCTTATTTACTTAGCTTATTTAACCAGCTAATTTCTAATTATGGAAACTTTCTATTTTTAGAAACTTAATTAAATAAGGCAGCTATTTTATTTATGGAAAACAACTATTTTTAGAAACTTATTTATTTAAGGCAGCTAATCTATTTATGGAAACTTATTTAATTAAGGCAGCTAATCTATTTATGGAAACTTTCTATTTTTAGAAACTTATCTATTTTAAGCAGTAAATCTATTTTTGGAAACTTTCTATTTTTAGAAACTTATCTATTTTAAGCAGTAAATCTATTTTTGGAAACTTTCTATTTTTGGAAACTTTCTATTTTTGGAAACTTTCTATTTTTGGTAACTTTCTATTTAAGGAAACCTGCTATTTTTGGAAAGTTACTTATTATTACACAGTAAGTATAATAACACATGAAATATCAGTAATACTTAATCAGAATGAATAGAATATAGGATTTAACACAGTTTAAGGCTTTAAACAGTGTAAAATAGTAAGAACACATAAAATAAGCTAAGACATGATATAAAACCAGCTATGTATGTAGTAAGCAGATACTTATTTCATGTACGTATTTATGTAGCACTAGTGTTTCGGAAGTAGGATTCTCGCAGTTCATCGTTCTCGTTCACTGGACATAAGGTACGGATTCCCGTCCTTTCAGTATGGACATTCTTTCCTTATTAGTATTTCCCCGTATGCAGCCAACTGTTTTCCCGTAGTATAAGTATGAGTTTGATTGCTTATGTTTAAATATGATTACCTATAGCCATATACATGCATGACCAGTTTCACCTAGTTATGGAGGTACCATAACCATAACATTAGAGGCACTGATGTTATGACTTCACCACGGCAGAGTGATTGCTCGTGGCGTCCCTTCAGCTTTTGGACATTTATTTATATTTATCATGTGGGGCGTATGGGTGCATCCTAGTTACACGTTTTTATTCAGGATTACATGGTGAATGTAGTGTGTGCCTTGCATCCTTCATAAGGAGGTGATCCCTCCTACCCATAAAACCAGTATATTAAATTAGAGGAAGCCCCTCTAATTTGCATGATGAGGTCACCCCTCCAATTATTCATGCACGATGGATATTCATGACCTATATTGGCTAATGGTAAAATATGACAAACAGTTTTTATAAGATAAACATAAGACTTTCAAACTATAAAACCAGTTTTATTATGACTTAACCATGTTACTCGGGACTTAGTTTCTTCCGCTGTTATTATGTTATATGTTTATCCTATTCATGCTTTATTGTACATCCGTGCACTGAGAGTATTGCTCAGCCGTTTTCCTTTTCTATGTTCCCAAAACGGCAGGTACTCAGGGACGCTCGTAGACACTAAGAGTACGTACATATGGACTAGAAGCTGTCTAGCCTTCTTTACATTATGCATTTCTTTTCTTTATGATACTTATGATTTGGACATTGTTTCGTCCTTATTCCTTACTATACTATGTTTGTGTGTGATGAGCTTTACTTTTGGACTACCGATGTTTGATTCCGTTATTTTCCTTTATATGGTCAAGTAATGTTTAGGCATTTTACCTTGTATGCTTTGATGACACGCCATAATTGCTGTGATATTTCCATTTCCAAAATGGGGTGTTATAGCCACACTTGTAGCATGCGTCGCTGTCACGGCGACATGGCCCTGGGTACCTACGGTTGCAGGTAGTGCAGAGAGGGTGAGTATAACCTCCAGCAGGTGCCCTTGCTGGCTGGGAGCCTGTTTGGAAAAGTACACATGAGACATGATTTATAGGTACAAAAGGACAATGCAGAAAATCGTAAGATATAATACCAGTGATAGTTGGACGGTTAGGCTGGGAACCTCTTTGGTTCTGCTCCCTCACGTTACCATGATTCCTAGTAGAAGATTGCAAATGTGTTAGAATTATGACTTATCACATTTAACATAAGGAAATGAGTAAGTGTAAGGACCAGCGTTGTGACGGTAATTATCATTACCGCCACGCCTATCCGTAGCAGAACGGTCTTTAGTCTGACCGTTACCCTTGGGCTAAGTAGGCTGTTGCTGAGTAGCTGGATGAGACCGGTCCCCAATCTTCTGCCTGAAAGATGCAGTTTAAAGAGAGATATAAATATTGGATAATACCGAATGAATTCGAAATGGTCACCGCTGAATAACGAATAAATACCTTTTCTCGGGTATCTCTGCTTCCCCGAACTCCTCTCTTTCTTGCAGCATCTCCAGCTTACTTGCTGCATCGGCAACTTGTGCCACCGTGTTGAAGGTAGCACATACCAAGTTATTGGCGACCTATGTACGAAGAGCCCACCGGAAGTGGTATGCTTGCTCTTGGGCAGTACCTACTGCTGCGCCAAGAAAACTAGCCAAACGAAGAAAGCGCTACATGAACTCATTGTTGCTCTCCCCAGCTCTCTACATGATTCCGTGGTATTTCCTCTTCAGCTTGTCTTGCTCATCCTTGGGAAAGAACTGTCCCATCACTAACTCCTTGAACTGAGCCCAAGTCAAACCAGCCACCAAATTGTCACCTCCCTTAGACTGCTTGACTGCCTTCCACCATCCCAGTACATCACCTTTGAACTTGTAACGGGCCAACCTCGACTTGAAGACGGGGTCACAGCCCATTGCATCGAATATCTTCTCGATATGAGTCAACTAGCTTTTAGCTTCACTGGGGCTATCAGTTCTCTCGAAGGATCGAGGACGTTGCTTGTTGGATCTCTCCAGCCATGTGACCAATGTTGTTGGAGAAGGAGAAGGAGGTACTGGGTGTTGTTGCTTATTGTTGGCAGCCTTTACCTCAGCCCTGATTTCGTTCCTCAGCTGAGGAAGCAAAGCTTGCATCACAACTTGGACTGTTGCATTGAGTTGTTCCTGCTCGCGTGTGAAAACCATCTGAAAGTATAAAAGAAAAAATACATGATTTAACTGATCAAACATAAAATATATACATGAAAAAAAATTATACCAATAAATCATGAGAAAAATTTTATGTAGGAAACACTAGTACATGAATGCATGATGCAGTTTTATGAAAATTTTTATATGCGTGATAGTGAACTCCTATGGTCAGTTCACCCAAAACATAAGACATGGCGAGGGGACGCCTATGGGTTGGTCCCACAGTTAAAAGTTTCGATAAAAGCACATGCGACTAAATAGGGCCAGTCTTGTACCAACCATTACTTAGTCATAAACTTGCGACAATGACATATACATGAATGCATGAAAACAATGAATGCATGAAAATCGACTTTCAGTTCTAGGAAGACCGTAGTGACTACCCACTAATCACAGGTCGTGTTTTGAGAGCCTACAGGTCGAAGCCTTGGCTCTGATACCATAATTGTAACACCCCATTTTGGTAAATGGAATGTTACGCGTGATTATGGCGTGTCATCAAAGCATACAAGAAAAATGTCTTAAAACATTACATGACCATATAGGAAATACCAGAAACAAACATCGGTACCCCCAAAGTATAAGCTCATCACATACAAACATAAGTACTGTAAAGGAAAAGGACTAAACAATGTCCATAGAAATAAGTAGCAAAATGTATGATGAAATGCATAAAATAGAGAAGGCTAGAAAGCTTCCAATCCATATGCACGTACGCTTAAAGTCTACGAGCGCCCTTGAGTACCTGCCGTTTGGGAATATGAAAGGAAAACGGCTGAGCATAACGCTAAGTGCACGGATATACAAGTATGACATGGAATAACGTAAGCATATAAGACTAATAGCAGCGGAATATCATAAGTTCTAAGTAATCTGGATTCATGTTCATAAAACTGGTTTTATAGTTTGAAAAGACTTATGTTCCTACGAAAATCTGTTTTAATTAGCCAGATAGCCTATATAGGATATGAGGTTCCACCGTGCATGAATACTTCGAGGGGAGACCTCGTCATGCAATTAGAGGGGTTGTCTCTAATTAAGTAGTCTTGGTAGGAGGGATCAACTCCTAGTGAAGGATGCAAGGCACACATCGCATTCACTCTGATAATAATGCTAAACATGTAACTAGGATGCACCCATACGCCCCACATGATAATATAATATAATGGCCAAAACTGAAAAGGGACGCTACGAGCAATCACTTCGCCGTAGGGAAGTTATAACACTGGTGCCTCTAGTGTTATGGTTATGGTACCTCCATAACTAGGTGACACTGGTCATGCATGTATATGGCTTAGGCTCTTATTCTAACATAAGTATCAAACATAAAAAACATATACTGGGAAAACAGTTGGCTGCAGACGGGGCCCTAATTAGGAAATAATGTCCATACTGAAAGGACAAGAAATCCGTACCTTAAGTCCAGTGAACGAAGAAGATGAACGAACGAGAGTCCTACTTCAATCTCACTAATGCTACATAAATAGTATACGTGTATAAGTATTATAATTACTGATTACGTAACTGATTTTATATCATGTCTTAGCTTGTTTTATAGGTTCATGTCTTGTTTTACTCATTTTAACGTTATGCCGTGTTTATCATGTATTCTATATATTCTGATTAAGTATTACTTGTATTCCTTGTATTATTATACTTGTTGTGTAATAATAAGTAACTTTCTAAAAATAGCAGGTTTCCTAAAATAGAAAGTTTTTAAAAATAGAAAGTTTCCAAAAATAGATTAACTACTTAAAATAGATCAGTTTCTAAAAATAGAAAGTTTCCAAAAATAGTAAGTTTCCTGAATTAGAAAGTTTCCATATTTAGAATTAAGCTGAATTTATATCATAAGTCATGTAGTTACAGTATCGTTTATTAATAATATTCTGTTAATTAAATAAACTATAGGTTATACAATTTAATTAAATATAAGCATGATTTAATTAAATTAAAGTGTATAAAAATACTTAGGTTAAAATATGTATTAATACTATATTAATATAACCGAAGTCATGATTATTAATTAATTATATGTGTAAAACCTGCATGCTTTTACCATGAATAGTACCCTTAAGATCGTACGTACTAAATTAAAACTTTCCTTTTATAGTATGATTACTTTCACGTATAAGAATTTTAGGTATTACGTACGTGCTAGAAAACGATAAGTATTTATTACGTACGAACGCGCAATAATTATTTTAAACAATAATTAATCACGAACATGTGATCATGAAATAATGAACGTAATTTAATCACGAGCTAATATTAATTACGTATATATATATATATATATATATATATATATATATATATATATATATATATATATATATATATATATATATATATATATATATATATATATATATATAATATATATATATATATATATATATATATATATATATATATATATATATATATATATATATATATATATATATATATATATATATATTTATCACGAACACTAATAAATATATTAAGTCACGATCGATAACTAATTAAAACACGCAAATTACGAACACGAGAACACACTATATTATTTAGACTCGAGAAATGTCCGGGTTACCCTTATGTGTGCCCCTACCCACGAAATTAGGAAGGAAGAATGGGCCAAGCCCATTTTAAATTTTACTAAAACATGGAATTAGGAAAGATTTTGGTCATTTTCACATTACAGGAAAAATAACAAAAACCCTAAAAGTTTTCTTCCTTCTTCCTTTTGTTCCTCTTTGGCCGCCACCTACAATCACCATGGAGGGGTGATTCGGTTTGATTTTAACCTTGGAATTATTACAAGAATTCGTGTGTGTTCATCCTTGATCGATCCACGCATTCGGTATATCATTTAAATCCTTTTTCTTTTGTTTTGATTTATTAAATTAAATAATAACATGATGTTTAAAAAAAACTTATTAAAAAACATAAATCAAACATGAATTTGGTTATGGGGTAAATCAAAATGGAGGTTTTTAGGGGTGTTTGTTTGGCCGACGCCTAAATCGAACCCCAAGGGGGCCTCGGTTTGGCTTATAGACCACCACCGAGACCATAAGGTCCCGGTTTGGTGGTGTGGTCCCAAGGCAGCAGCAAAACAAAGGGAACCCCGAAGTGGTTCGGTGTATGGTGTCGATTTCATGTCCGGTTCATGGTTTCTAGTCAAGATCTGGTTCACGGTATATGTTAAGATTATTATTTTTTTATAATCATATGTTAAAATTAAATTAATAAATATGACATGGTTAATTTAATAAACATGACTTAGGTTATAATTTAATCATTAGAACCATGGAATTATTAACCTAAGTATTTTATATTTTCTAGACTTATAATTAATTAATTATTTAAAAACCATGGTTATAATTAATTTTTTAACATGACTTAGGTTATATTATTAATAAATAATAATACATGTTTTAACCTAAGTATTTAACTATTTAATTAAAAACATGATATATTTTAATTAAATACTTTTAACCTATAGTTTATTTAAATTACATGAAATAATTAATAAACTATACATTATATCATTATGACCTAGAAAATAATCAAAAAAACACTTAGGCTTATATACTTAGCTTATTTAACCAGCTTATATCTAATTATGGAAACTTTCTATTTTTAGAAACTTATTTAATTAAGGAATCTAATCTATTTATGGAAACTTTCTATTTTTAGAAACTTATTTAATTCAGGCAGCTAATCTATTTATGGAAACTTATTTAATTAAGGCAGCTGATCTATTTATGGAAACTTTCTATTTTTAGAAACTTATCTATTTTAAGAAGTAATTCTATTTTTGGAAACTTTCAATTTTTGGAAACTTTCTATTTTTGGAAACTTTCTATTTTTGGTAACTTTCTATTTTTGGAAACTTCTTATTTTTGGAAACTTTCTATTTTAGGAAACCTGCTATTTTTGGAAAGTTACTTATTATTAAACAGTAAGTATAATAATACATGAAATACCAGAAATACTTAATCAGAATATAAGATAAACACAGTTTAAGGCTTTAAACAGTAAAACATGATACGAACGTATAAAATAAGCTAAGACATTACATAAAACCAGTTACGTATTTAGTAACCAGATACTTATACACGTATGTATTTATGTAGCATTAGTGATACCGAAGTAGGACTCTCTTCCGTTCGTCTTCTTCGGTCACTAGACATAAGGTACGGATTCCCGTCCTTTCAGTATGGACATTCTTTCCTTATTAGGATTCCCCATATGCAGCCAAATGGTTTCCCGTAGTATAAGTTTATATGTTTGATTTGCTTATGTTTAATTTAGAATAGCTATAGCCATATACATGCATGACTAGTTTCACCTAGTTATCGAGGTACCATAACCATACATTAGAGACACTGATGTTATGACTTCACCACGGTGGAGTGATTGCTCGTGGCGTCCCTTCAGCTTTTGGCCATATTATTATATTTATCATGTGGGGCGTATGGGTGCATCCTAGTTACATGTTTCAGTCAGGATTTCATGGTGAATGTGGTGTGTGCCTTGCATCCTTCACAAGGAGCTGATCCCTCCTACCCAAAACCAGTATATTAAATTAGAGGCAGCCCCTCTAATTTACATGATGAGGTCACCCCTCCAAGTATTCATGCACGGTGGATTTTCATGACCTATATTGTCTAATGGTAAAATATGTTAAACAGTTTTAACAAGATAAACATAAGGATTTTCAAACTATAAAACCAGTTTTACCAAGACTTAACCGGGTTATCCAGGACTTAGTTTCTTCCGCTGTTTCATGATGTTATGCTTATATTATTCATGCTATACTTGTATATCCGTGCACTGAGTGTTATGCTCAGCCGTTTTTCCTTTCATGTTCCCAAAACGGCAGGTACCCAGGACTCGAGCATTTGAAGGACGTGCATAGGATGGAAGCTGCCATAGTCTTCTTTTCCTTTTTGCCTTCATATACTTATGCTTGTTTATTCTTTCATTCATTTCTTTTGCTTTATTATGTTTGAACTTATGTTTGGGAACCGATGTTTTATTCCGGTTTACCCTATGGTCATGTAATGTTTTAGACATTTATCCTTGTATGCTTTGATGACACGCCATAATTACGCGTAACATTCCATTATCAAAATGGGGTGTTACAATTATGGTATTAGAGCCAAGGCTTCGACCTGTAGGCTCTAAAACTCGACCTGTGACTAGTGGGTAGTCACTAGGAGCTTCCTAAGCCAACGTTTATTATTCCACTTATTGATGTTTTCAGCGCATTGTTGTTTTAACCATGATGTTTTCAGCACCTTGAGGTTTTAACTTTGATGTTTTCATCGATATTGTTTTACTAATATGGATTGACAACCGTCATTCATATTTAGTTATGTGTCATTGTTTCATGCATAATGTTCCTCGTGAACTGTGGCTATGTGGACTGAACCCCAGTAGTTCATAATTAGTTACATAAATTTTTTTTCTGATAGGTTTTGACAGATGAGTTTCATTTATCTATGTTTCATGTATCATTGTTGCAGGGATTATGACTAAGTAATGGTTGGTACAGGACTGGCCCTATTTAGTCGCATGTGCTTTTATCGAAACTTTTAACTTTGGGACCGACCCATAGGCGTCCCCTCGCCATGTCTTTTGTTTTGGGACCAACCCATAGGCGTCCCCTCGCACATATAAAGGTTTTTATAAACTACATTATACATTCATGCACTGTTTTTTTCATGCATAAAATTTTTCTCATGATTTATTGGCATAAATTTTTTTTCATGCCCCCTCATAAATTATTATGTTTTTATGTCAGGTATGTTGTCATACTGTCATGGTTAACTTCGGTTTCATGCTGATTATGTTATACACTCCTTCACATTGAGTTGTTCCATGTTTCTTCATAATGACTGTGTCTTCACGTGATTATGTCTTACGTCTCTTTTGTTGTCTTTGCTTCCATGCAAGACACTGTTGGAATTCATGTAATTCTGCTTTCATGATAGTCATGGTTGGTTTTCATTGATCATGCTTTCAGGCAAATCATCTTGAATTTTTATGTAACCACACTTTAACGTTTCTGTATGCAACCAGAATCAAGTATATACTGGCATTGCCAGGTTATCATGATGGTTTTCCTAACCGTTTAACCGATATACTTTCCTTAAATCATGATAAATGATCGACCTCATACCGATCATTTCATGTGCATTCCACGTGTACTCCACGTACCGTATTTCATGTGTATTACACGTACCTTAATCCATGTGTATTCCACTTGCAATACTTCACGAGTATTCGCTAGTCGATTCTGAATCATCTCAGGCGTATTTTCAATTGCTGATATTCTACAAGATTGCTGATGCCGCTCATAACTTGGAGATGTTACTAAAGGTATATGCTGCTGACGTTCGGAGACGCTACGAGATGCGGATGCTGTTCACAACCTGGAGATCCTACAAGACGAAGACAAGGAGTTAGAGCAAAGCAAGTGGACGAGAAGATGCTTCACCATCAGACGATTTCCATCAATCATTGTCCCTAATTCTTAGTTACATGTCACACGTCATTCAGTTGTCATTTCAGCCATATGAGTATAGACCGGTACCAGCCGACCACTCAGCTGATAGTTATATGAATCACAGTCATGAGAATGACCGTCATGGAACTAACAGATAGGATGATAGTAACCACTACTATGACAACAACTATCCTAGAAATCGCAACTGACGCTCCGACCGCGAACGTGATCAGACATACAAATGATCAGTAGTCCAACCGATCCGCCAATTTTGGCATAATAACCTAATATTGTGGTTCTAGACGTTTCACATCTCGAGACACATGTCTAGACATCAGTCAAGACGCATGTCTCACGTATACTTTCTGAAGACACATGTCAAGACACCAGTCAAGACATATGCCATGCTTATAGTTCCAAGACACGAGTTAAGACACATGACTCACGTCCAATTATGGAACATTTCTAAGAAATTTAGGGTACCCTCCCAGGGTATATCCATTTTGTTGTGCCATGTATTAATCAGGCAACAAGAATTTCAATACCATTACCGGCGCATCAATGAGAACTGTCATGTTGCCGATGAACTTCCATTTCTTGTACCCATATCTCATAAATTCATGACCATGAAGGACACCATTCGTATCACTCATGTGTACGAAGGTTTTTCTTCAGCCTAATGATAAGATCCCAACTGATAACGCATTACCTGGACAGATGCGAGTTGAATTTAATCCTATTTATGGACTACGAACCGCACACGATGCTACGATTCATGAGTATGTACGGTGATGTTCAGACTCCTAAATATATTCAGCATGATTTTCCATCAGGAAAATCTATACAAATCATTTATGCTTTACAAGCACGTGCTTGGTTAGCCATGAATGCTAAAATTTTTAGCTGTCAGTTAAGACATGACCATCGAAGTCCTCTTACGCATAACCAGACGAGTATTCTAAAATCTTCCCATAAATTCCGGAAGAACCTACATGGAGAAGGACGGTACACTGAGATTATGTGTCGACTACCGTCAATTTAAACAAATCACCATTCATGACCGTTATTCTCCTCCACGTATTCACAACATGTCCAATCGACCTTATAGTGTTAATCACTTTTCCAAGATCGAACTCATGATCATGCTGCCAACAGTGATGAGTGAAAGAGAAGGACATGTTCATGACTGCTATTCGTACACGACTAGGTCATGCTAGATTTGTGATTTTGAACTAGTCTCATCAATGCTCCAACGACATTATAAGGATGAGTTTTCATGAACTCATAGAAAAATCATCAGTGTTTTCATTGAGGATAACCTGATTTCCTTTAAGCCTAGAGAAGAACAGGAAGACCATATCTGCACTATGTTGCAAATTCTATGACAAGAGAAATTTTACACTAGAAATTTTTCCAATATCAAATATGTTTGATTACAGTGACACGCTGACTCACATGGGTTTCTACAGTTAATCTTACCATGACTCAGCTTATGCGTAAAGGAGAGAACCCTACACTACATTAGGTGTTCTAGAAAATCCTACGCTAGGAAAAGTCTAGATTCAGAGACTCAGAGTTTCGAAAATCCTATGTGTCAAGTTCTACGAAGCAAGATATAGTTACTTTCATATCTAAGTACCTGACATACCAACAGGTTAAGATAGGACACCAACATATTGGGATGTTTTCATCATCTGAAATTGTGAATTGAAATGGGACAAGATCTCCACGGATTTTGGTTACCAGATTAACGCAAACTCAGAAGAAGCATGATGCTATCTGGGTTATTGCAAACAGTTTGATCAAGTCTACAGAATCCTTACATCCACAAGGATTTTAGAACCAACAGATTGATCGGACATGTTCCAGCCAAGGCTCATCCGATCACTTGCCAATTCCTCAGTTATTGAGTCAGACAAATATTCATAATTTTGCTCCTTATTTACTTCACGTCCTTGTTCTAATTTCACGACTTGCTTTCGCGTTCGCGTTCATGACACTATTCACGTTCATGATGGCATCTCAGCTTAGGATTTTATGTTCACTTTTTTTCTCATTCTAGGAAGTTTTGCAAGAACTTGAGAGACCAGACCCAAGTTTAGTATAACTCCCTATCCTCAGATAGACGTTTCTCGTCATATTCTATGTCTCACCTTGTAGCGTTTGGCGTTACCGCCATTATATTCTATGTCTATGATATGTTTCACATTTCATGTTCATTTCACGTTCCCCATATCATGATCAAGATATGTTACACGTATCATGGATCACGATATGTTTACTCATATTACACTCATCATAACTCCACGTATCACGTTCAAATTTTTTCACGTATTACGTTCAAAAATTTTCACGTACTACGTTTCCTTATGTCTCGCGCATCGTTGCTAATTAACAGTTAAGTTAGAGTGTTTTGCACGATAACGTTTGAATTGCCTTACACGTTAATTCTTATTCCTTCGATCAAATTTAGGGGATCTACCTTACGTTGATAACCAAGAACTTCTTCGTAATTCAAGTCAAGGTCAGGAGGACCAAGATTTATCATTCGCGTCAAGATCTTGTGGAGGAACCGTTCCAAGAGGGAAGCCACTTGGAAACGGACAAGTTCATCCGAACTTCTTATCTGTTTTTCTCTTATCAATTAGATATGTCCTTTCAGTCACGTCACGTTCCATGTCCTTTCAAGACATGTCACGTTCCGCGTTCCTTCTGCCAGCTCACCTGCACGTTCATTTATCTTACATACCCTCTCAGTTTGATTCGGGTATTTTTCTCTTTCAGTGCGTTATCTATAATTCGGGGACGAATTATTCTTTTTAGGGGGGAGAGTTGTAAAACCTGCATGCTTTTACCATGAATAGTACCCTTAAGATCGTACGTACTTGATATAGTGTTTTTGCTACCCTTTAGGAAAAGAGTGCCAAAATAGGGAAGTAGGCACGACGATTTAGGAAAACCGTGTGTAAATGACCCTAAAATGAAGTGAGTTCGTTCTCGAGGAGGCTAGTGTGTTGTGTAATGAATTGATTAATGGTTTGTGATTATATTGCAAAGAAAAAGAAAATAGAAATGGGGTGAGAAGAGAATGACGGTTACGAAGACGGATCGAGCTAAGACGAAAAGGCGTTCACGTAAAACCGTAAAAAAAACTACAAATTAAAAATTTTAACCTAAAAATTAATTAAAAGCTAAAAGTGAGTCTAAAATACTATAAATAAGAACAAAAATCCAATAAAAGTATTTTAAAACCTTTTATTAATTAAATATTCAATTTTAAATGCTAATTAAAGCCCTAAACTTAAATATAATTAACAAAATGTCCAAAATATTATTTTATTGAACAAATAACTTACTTATATTATCTAAAGACTAAAAAGTATTTTTTCTAAATTTTAAAAACTATTTTTCTCTTTTTAAATCACTAAAAACTATTGTTAAACCAAAATAATTATAAAAAATAATAAAATAATGCCAAAAATAATTTGACACTTTTAAAAATCCTAAATTACTCTAATGAACAGTAGAAAAATGAAAAAGTTTGAAAAATATTAAATTTTTCACTAAAAGACAAAAACAGTTTGAATTTAAACCCTAATTAAACTAATTTAATTCTAAAAAATAAATAAAAAGTGAACAGTAAAAACTTTTTAAACCAAAAATCTTAAATTATTTTTCTTAATCTATAAAAAATGTTAAAACTGAAAAATAACACTTTTTTGCACTAAATGCCAAAAACAGAATATTAAAAAGTATTTAAAATAGCAATTTAATCTAAAAAATACTAAATGAACAGTAAATTAAAAACTAATTAAACTGAAAAATCACAAATTAAATTAGAAAAATATTGAAACAAAAATCAGGTCCTAATTCCAATTTTTAGTCACTAAAGACAAAAAACTAATAAGCTGAAAGTGACATGTGCTTGTGTTTGTCTGGTAGTGAAGCAGTACTAACCAATACACTAGCAGGGGTAACTTTTTTCCCACTGCTAGTGTAAAAATATGGTCTGGTGGGTTTTTGAGCTTAGGAAAGCTATTGCTTGGATTTCTTTGGACAATAGGGCACTCCCACAACCAGTTGGGTTGTGGGAAGTCAATAGCAACACAAAAAAACACAAGTCTCTTCACACAAATCAAGCACAAATTGGCAAAAGAGTTACTGATTAAGCTTGGTATAGGTCTGTGATGATTTTGCTGGTCTAACTTGCACAAAACTGAGATTCAAACCTTCAAATCAAGCACACAAATCCACCAAATGACATATAAGCAATAGCAAACCCTAGAATGACCTATCTCCTAACAATTTATCAAATTCTCAAAGTCAAACATGCTCAAAATCTAGCAGAAAGGTGGATTGACTGAATTTATGCTATTTTTACCCAAGTTTATCATGCAATCTTGTTTTAAACCTTACCAAACTGAAAGCCAAGTACTAAAAACACATATCTCATGCAACCTAAGTTTGTCTAGATGATTTTTAAGCCAAAAGCTCTCAATAGTTCCTAGCTAAAACTCTAATCCAAACACTACTTAATTTTCTGAAAATCAAAATTTACCAAGCAATCCTATTTAAACCTACACAAATCTGATTAAACAAGCTTCTAACATACATTCAAGTCCCTAGTGAGCATTATCAAACAGCTTTAACAAACACATAAACAATTTCCACAAATTTCATGCCAAATCACACAAATCATATAGTGAACTTGAAAACAAAAGGTTCAAGGTTTATACCTTGTGGAACCCACATCCAGGCCCCACTAAGGCTGCTATGCCTTCTCCTTAAAAGCTGGGGCTTGTGCAGAACTCTTGTTGGCTGTTTGAATACAAGAATGAAAATGATGATGATGATCTTGCTTTGACCCTGCACAAAACAGTCAACCAGGAAGACACCACAAGTTTAAATAGCTGAAACCAATAAGTTTATAAGGCTTATTGGTGTTTGCTATTTAAATAGTAAGTATAAGTAAAAATAATGGAAATAAGATTTTTACTTGGAAAACCTTTGAAAAACCTGAAAATTGAAACAAAGAATTTTTTGACAAAAAGTTACACAATGAAAAATCAGTGTTATGAATCCACTATCATTTCATCTTAACACTGCTTTTACTCTTTTTGGAAAACCTTTTTCAATAATCCTTAAAAATGTTACTTTTCTGAAAATGCCTTCTTTGAAAACTTTAACACACAATTAAGTCACAAGATTAATTTTGGAACTCAGATTTTTTGCTCACTTAATACCAACTTTTAATAACCAAAAGGAATTACAAATCACTTTATGAAAATACCAAACTTTGCATTACTTAAAAAGGGATTACATTAATTTTGAGAAAAAATCTGGAACAAAGCCCTACTCACATGTTGAGAGGTGCTTATATAGGCACTAATAGAACTATCTAGATACTGGAAACCCTAATGAATAAAATTCCTAACATGCCCTTGATTGTTTGACTGAAATTTGGTCAAAATTCGTCTTCACATGATTGCCAGTTGGAATGGGTGTACTTGTGATGATCTTGGCCGTTTATTAGTCCTTGGGGACAAAGGAGTGGATGTGGGGCGTTTATTTGGTCGGGTTTAGGGTTTTGAGGGGAAAGGGACGTTGCAGGGGTGGTCCTACAAGAAACATGGGTGTGTCTTGGTCACGTTTTGGGTGTGGGATGGGGTGAGGATGGAATGAATTAGTGATCTGGATAATTAGGGATTAAAACCTTTTGTTTTGGGGTGAATTGGACCTGGGTGTTCTTAGGGTTTATTAGGGTTTAGGATGTTGTTTAATCCGTTTTGGGTAATTGGTTTTTTAAACAATGTGTTAATGGGAAATAAGTGTTGACTAGTTGACCAGTTTATTAATAAACTGGTTGGGTGTGGGTTGTGGGCTGGTTGGGTTTTGGACGGGTAAATGGGTAGGGTAAAAAGGGTAGGGTCGGGTTAGGTGACGTGTAGGCTTATGGTTGGAGGGATAAAGTTGTTTGTCTGGGCAGTTTTGGCCCTCAAGGTTTCTTTTGTTGTTCAACTTGTAATAAACAGCCACAAAACCAATTCCCTTTGTAAATAAGTTTGGGAAGTTTACACTTTTGGCACAATAACTTTTCAAGCTTGTAAACAAGGACCATTAATGCATATTTTTTGATTCTTTAAGGGCATAACTTGTATAATATTCAAACATGGAGGTCTTCTTTTGCCAATGATGATTTCTTCAAGGTCTTATCTTGCCAAATCTTCAAAAATTAGGGACTAAAGTTGCCAATCTTCAAAACTTCAAGGGCATTTTTTGTAAATTCCATACTTGGGTCCGGTTCATTGTGCGGCTTCGTTTCCCGTGTTTGTTTTTGATTGATTCTTGTGATCTTTTTGTTATTTCCTCAATATCCGTACCTAAAATACACAAGCAACAAACACGAGCATATATTTGGCAGTTTTAATGATATTTAATGCATTTTAGGCCCGACTTGGACGATGAGACTATGTATAAAAGCAGTCTCATCACCTCCCCCATACTAAACCATTGTCGTGCCCTCACGCAATGCTAGAATAAAGTATCGTAGCATCTCCAAAATTCATTTTTATTCATTTTATTGAATGATAAACTATCTATACTACTACTATTGCTACTACTTGCGTTTTAGACATAATGTATGATTTTCATCACAAAATGGGACGTTTGGGTTCATAGAACAAGAACACGTGAATGCTTCGTTAGAAATAATTTCATCGTCCTCGATTTTCACCCTAATTCCATGCCAAGCGTGCAACGAGATAATTTTCATTATAAGTTAGTAATGCTAACACTACTCATATGCCCTAATCACGTACTTATCCTCCCATTATTCCTAAGTTGTATCTCTTATATTTTATTTTGTCTTGAATGTCTCACGAGGATACATTGTTTGACTTATGCGATAATAGAGATTTAGGTCTAAATATAGAGTCCTAACGGTGTAACCAAGACCATCAAATCAATAACCCCTCCTAATAGACAACGATGTCAAAAAATTAAGTTGACAAAAAGAATCGATAAACATGGTTTTATAACGGTTTTGAACATGACACTTATTACCAAGACTTTTATACGCCCCCTAATGGAAGGGCCTTATTATCTTTGGTTTACCTCCATCTTTTATTCAACTTCACCATGAAGCTTTTATTATGACTTCGGTCTTGCCTTGCCTTATATTATCCGCCTCATCGGTGGTTTTATTAGCCAAAGACGTATATCCTCATGCTAAGGCGAATTTTGGATCTTTAAAGCTTCGAAGATTAAGGCTTGATTCACTTTCAATTTTTCATAGATTTTTCGGCCTTGTGGGGCTTCAAATTGTTTGCTAGATTTAGGTGAGCACTTGAAATCTTATTACTGGGT
The DNA here is from genome assembly GCA_025667525.1 of Glebionis coronaria. Classification (NCBI taxonomy): domain Eukaryota; kingdom Viridiplantae; phylum Streptophyta; class Magnoliopsida; order Asterales; family Asteraceae; genus Glebionis; species Glebionis coronaria. The sequence goes on along the minus strand of CM046876.1, from coordinate 296,850,057 downwards.
GAAGCTTTCGATTATTAGGGTGCCAATACTTCAAAACCGTGACGCTGGCGATACCTTAATGTTTTCCCAATTTAATTACACGGAAGCTACTAGAAAATACTAGAAACCCAACAATCCTAACTAAACCACTAAGTCAATATTTATTAAGCAAAAAATATTTACATGCGAAGGGAGAATAAGCAAACAACGAGAACACATGAGTTTTTGAAAGAATACGAGTACTCTACGTTTAGCATAGTAACTTATAATTAACTCTATCATTTCTCGTCCTCATTTAAGAGACTTAGCCTAATGTGTAGTTAAGGAATCAAAGCTAAGTCCTCAACATGCATGGTCGAGTCAAAAATTACTCTTATTCTCGCCATCGAAAAATATACATTCGTGTCTTCAAACACTTATAAAACATGAGAAAAATTTTAAAATTTGGCCTTTTTTAGCCTTATTTTGCAACAAAAAGATAAACAAAAAGATAAACTTTGGAAAGCGTGAAGGTTTGGCAAGGAAAGTATCTATTCACCCCCCATACTAAAGTTAAACATTGTCCTCAATGTTTCGAGTCTAGGGGTGCAAAACACCCCCATACTAGAGACGTAGTCGAATGCCTAATCTAGCATGGAAAGGGTGTAACCAATAAATTAATAGCCGTTTATGAAATGTGCTATAAACCTAAGGTTAGAACATCAAAAGGATATATCATTTGGATATTGAGAAAGTCTTCAAAGCAAACGATCGAGTGCTCCCATAAAACGAACACGAGAGGCTCTAATCATGAAGAACATGATCTAAAAACCACAATTCACAAACAACCACGGAACAAAGGTTGGAAGAGCACAAATCCCCTCACATTAAACTAATTAGAAAGCAATAATATGTCATGGATAAGCATGGGTCTCCCCCACGAGGCACCTTGTTTTTGATAACCGAGTCAAAAGCTCGACTCGAATCCCCATAAATGTGATCATTTAAGGATAATCATGGTGTGGTCAATTTTTGGTGGGGCTTACATGATAAACAAGGCCCAAAAACAACCGGTATTAAGGACTAATTCCTTTGATGGTGCACAATACCGGGATCGAAGATGGCGTTTTCGTTTTCATTGGAAAAACAATTCAACGCCACTTCATCGTATGTCAACACAAACCCAAAGGGTTTCAAGAAAATAGATGAGAAGAAATAGAAGGGTGGGACAATGGGTAAGTCATAAAAACATTGAGCTACTCGAGGTAGACTCGCACCAATCAAATAGAAAGATTTTCCATTTATTGCATCGGTGGAAGACCGAGATTTCCCTTTATAAGCAATTCCGGGATCAAATATCTCGTCCTCGGCGGAGAAAGGGGAGGGAACATAAGGTGTTTCCCCCACACTAAGTCCACACAAAGCATCGTCAAAAGGAGAAGACGAGCTTGTAGTACTCAAAACACATGGTGATGACGGAGTTAGAGTTCTAGAAAAATCTTTTAAATTCAATTCAAAATCTTTTCCTTTTTCATCTTTTAAACTCTCCTTGTGAAAACCCGACTTAATTATGTAAAAAATATTTGGTGTTTCTAAAGCAATGTTAGTCACACTAAAAATTCTCACATTTGAAAACCGTTTTGGTAAAGGTGGTGGTAAGTTTTCAAAACGTTTGTCAACAAAGAAAAATCCCCCATCGGGATCAACATATTCATCATCCGAAGAATCATTCACAATTAGAATCGTAGGCTTAACACTCTTAACCTCCACCGGCGGAGGGGGCGGAAAATCATTTTTATCATCAACTCCTAAAACTCTTTTTGAAATCTTTTTACAAATGTTTTTGATGGGACTGACATTATACAAAGACGTGATGGAATACACATGAGAAAGTGTGGAGTTTTGAGTTGCATTAATGACGAGTTCTTCCTCATTGAAACGAAGAGTGATTTTCCTTGCATGCACATCGATGAGTGCTCTCGATGTATCCAAAAATGATCGACCTAAAATTAAAGGAACTTTAGGATCGATGGGAATGTCAACAACAATAAAGTCTACGGGATAGTAGAACTTTCCAACTTTCACAAAGACGTCCTCGGCTACTCCACAAGCTAGAATCATAGAATGATCGGCCATCTCGATTGACATTCTTGAAGGAGTGAGATGGGGAAGATTGAGCGACTTAAAAATCTCAAGAGGCATCAAATTAATACTAGCACCAAGATCGGCCAAGGCGTAGAATTCTTTCATGTCTTGTATAGCACATGGGATTAAAAACTTGCCGGGATCACCGACTTTTTGAGGTATGCGGCTAAGAAAAACCGAAGAACAACTAGACGATTTTTGCAATTTGTCTTTGTTATTCAACAAACTTTTGAAGTTCGCGGAAAATCGAGGCATCATGACCAAGGCGTCGGCAAAACTTATATTGAAATGCAAGTCACGGAACATTTTCATAAAATGTTCAAATTGATAATTATTTCGTTCTTGTGCCTTTTCCTTGTCTCGTCTTGAAGAATAAGGTAAGGGTGGTGTGGGTTGGGGCATAGGCAAAGGCCTTGGAATCTCGGGTTCCATGATTGGTACTGGTTCAACCGTAGGTGTGGTTTGAGCGGTACTTCGTGGGCTTGGAATTTGCTCCTTTTCGACCACCACCTCGGGTTCTTTCTATTTTTCCTTCTCCATAGAAGTACTTGGACGAGAAATGGGTTCTTTGAAAGTTTTACCACTACGAGTAGTAATAACCTTCAATTCTCCTTTCGGGTTCACGATGGTATCACTAGGAAGACCACCCGAAGAAGAAGGTTTACACATGATAGCTTCAAACATTTTTCCCATTCGGTCTTCAAACTTAGATTTCCTAGCATCCGCTTTTAACAATTCTTGCTTAATCTCATGTTGACCTTGCTCCATTTTTTGTTGATTTTGTTGGAGTCGTTGAACATTTCCTTCCATTTTATTTGCATGAGTCTTAAGTTCATTAGCAAGTTCGTTTTTAAGCTCGTTTTTCAACTCGGATCTTAAGCTAACCATTTAACGTTGCATATTATCAAACTTAGCATCGTTTGCCTTAGCATAATTCAAAAATTCTCCTTGAAGATTTTTGGTGTGATCATTTTGAAAACCTTTGGTAGTTTGAAAATCACGGTTTTGGTTTTGGTTTGAAATTTGCCCATTTCCACTTTGATAATTACCCTTGTTATAATTACGTTGATTGCCTTGATAATTACCACCTTGGTTGTTGTTTCGATAGTTATTAGCATTTTGATTTGGTGGAGCTTGATTTTGGCGGGAACCTTGAACGTTTTGGTTATAAGTTCTCGCTGCTACATAAGCACTCGAAGTGTTACCATCCGCGGTAATGCACTCGGAAAGATCATGAGCTCTACCACACGACAAACAACTCTTAGCAACCGCTTTAACCGAAGCGGAATTCGAAGCTTCTTGAGCTTTCCAATGGGACATAAGGTTAGCAAATCTATCAAAAAATCCATTTTCTTCATTTGCTTCATCATGTAAGTCATTAATACTACGAGACGATGACGAGCCCAATTTGGCAACACTCGGTGTGTTACGAGGGCTATAAACCTTAGACCTATTCTCAATTAACACCAAAGCTTCCTCGACCGTTTTACACAGAAAATTACCACCCGCGGCGGCATTTAAATAATCTCTTTCATGATCATTAAGTCCATTGTAAAACGTGTCAATTTAATGCAAGTAGGAAAATCCGTGATGAGGACATTCATGTAACATTTCCTTAAACCTATTCCAAGACGTTGAAAAACTTTCATTACACTCTTGTGAAAACTCAGAAATCTCGTTTTTCAAATGCGTAGTCTTAGAGGGCGAAAAAAATTGGTTCACAAATTTAGACACGAGATCCTTCCACGTCAATATAGAATTGGGTGGCTCTTTCTCTAACCAAATTTTAGCGGGCCCCGCTAAGGAATACGGAAAAAGCATCATCTTAATCGAGTCATTTGAGACATCCTTAAATTTGCAAGTAGCGGTAAGACGATTGGATTGGCGGATATGGTTGTGAGGATTGTCCTTCTCATCACCTCGGAATTTGTTGTTTTGGATCATCGACAACAAACCCGTTTTCACCTCAAAATTCTCCGCAAGGATAGCGGGAATCACAATAGCCTCTCCATAACCCTCGGTGGGTGCTTGAAGTAACTCCATCATAGTTCGATTCGCCATGGTTGGTGCTTCTCGTACAATGGGTTCGTCAATAGGAGACTCCTCACTAGAATGATTTGGAGTGAGAGTTTTGTTCTTTCGTTTACGTGCATGTCTTGCTTGATTACGAGTTAGCATAAACGTCACGTACAACGAGGGGACGAGCAAAGAAGATTCTTTTTGGTGTTTTGTATTTTTCAATTTTTTTGTGGTTTTTGATTGTTTTTACTTTTTTTTGGATTTTGGAATTGCATTAGGTAGACAATAATCTACAAATCTCCTCCTTAATCAAATCTCTTGATTAAAGAAGCCTCAAGGAATGAAAACGATCACGTGAAGTGAACGCCTTCGATGACTTTAGAACGACGGTGGAACACCAAAACGTTCAAGAGGGTTTAATCAAATGAAACCAAGAAAATATATATGATATGTAATAATACTTTGGGCGGCAAAACCCTCGATTAGCTCTCAATCTCAAAATACGCACAAGCAAGCGGAGGAAACGAGGCGGCGCGAAGCACTTAAGAGCCTTTTTCCTTTAGGTCGTGAAATACAACCGCCTTATACCCACCTTATAGTTTGTATTTTTCAAAATCGAGCTTCACAAAAGTATTTATCTATTTTTGCCTTTTTCTTTGGTTTGAGATTCGAATACAATGATTGGGTAATGACCTCTCAAGTCAAGGTTGTGATTGCTTACGTATTTGGAGTACTTGTGAATTTATTGTTCTACGTATACAATATAGTAATAGTATTCACACAAAAACGAAAAACCGATAATACGTATTAGTAGAGTGCTACTAATACAAATACTTATTATGGCTATATAAAAACAACAATTGTTCAAATCAAAACACAACACGCCTCCCCGGCAGCGGCGCCAAAATTGATATAGTGTTTTTGCTACCCTTTAGGAAAAGAGTACCAAAATAGGGAAGTAGGCACGACGATTTAGGAAAACCGTGTGTAAATGACCCTAAAATGAAGTGAGTTCGTTCTAGAGGAGGCTAGTGTGTTGTGTAATGAATTGATTAATGGTTTGTGATTATATTGCTAAGAAAAAGAAAATAGAAATGGGGTGAGAAGAGAATGACGGTTACGAAGACGGATCGAGCTAAGACGAAAAGGCGTTCACGTAAAACCGTAAAAAAAAACTACAAATTAAAAATTTTAACCTAAAAATTAATTAAAAGCTAAAAGTGAGTCTAAAATAATATAAATAAGAATAAAAATCCAATAAAAATATTTTAAAACCTTTTATTAATTAAATATTCAATTTTTAATGCTAATTAAAGCCCTAAAATTAAATATAATTAACAAAATGTCTAAAATATTATTTTATTGAACAAATAACTTACTTATATTATCTAAAGACTAAAAAGTATTTTTTGTAAATTTTAAAAACTATTTTTCTATTTTTAAATCACTAAAAACTATTGTTAAACCAAAATAATTATATAAAATAATAAAACAATGCCAAAAATAATTTGACACTTTTGAAAATTCTAAATTACTCTAATGAACAGTAGAAAAATGAAAAAGTTTTAAAAATATTAAATTTTTCACTAAAAGACAAAAACAGTTTGAATTTTAACCCTAATTAAACTAATTTAACTCTAAAAAATAAATAAAAAGTGAATAGTAAAAACTTTTTAAACCAAAAATCTTAAATTATTTTTCTTAATCTATAAAAAATGTTAAAACTGAAAAATAACACTTTTTTGCACTAAATGCCAAAAACAAAATATTAAAAAGTATTTAAAATAGCAATTTAATCTAAAAAATACTAAATAAACAGTAAATTAAAAACTAATTAAACTGAAAAATCACAAATTAAATTAGAAAAATATTGAAACAAAAATCAGGTCCTAATTCTAATTTTTAGTCACTAAAGACAAAAAAACTAATAAGCTGAAAGTAACATGTGCTTGTGTTTGTCTGGTAGTGAAGCAGTACTAACCAATACACTAGCAGGGGTAACTTTTTTCCCACTGCTAGTGTAAAAATATGGTCTGGTGGGTTTTTGAGCTTAGGAAAGCTATTGCTTGGATTTCTTTGGACAATGGGGCACTCCCACAACCAGTTGGGTTGTGGGAAGTCAATAGCAACACAAAAAACACAAGTCTCTTCACACAAATCAAGCACAAATTGGCAAAAGAGTTACTGATTAAGCTTGGTATAGGTCTGTGATGATTTTGCTGGTCTAACTTGCACAAAACTGAGATTCAAACCTTCAAATCAAGCACACAAATCCACCAAATGACATATAAGCAATAGCAAACCCTAGAATGACCTATCTCCTAACAATTTATCAAATTCTCAAAGTCAAACATGCTCAAAATCTGGCAGAAAGGTGGATTGACTGAATTTATGCTATTTTTACCCAAGTTTATCATGCAATCTTGTTTTAAACCTTACCAAACTGAAAGCCAAGTACTAAAAACACATATCTCATGCAACCTAAGTTTGTCTAGATGATTTTTAAGCCAAAAGCTCTCAATAGTTCCTAGCTAATGTGGTTCCCTATTGATCGTTCGACTCAATGGTTATGAACCATTATATCTAGGTTGATCATCGTTCATATGATAACATAGCGGAATAGAACAATGATCATGAACAAGGTGTTTGGACACAAATAACATGAATTAAAACAATTGGGATGTTCATTATATTAGTAACAAACAACCACTAGACGTGTATACATTGAATCCCACGTCTAGTGCGACACACACTTTAGGTTTACATTGTTATTGAAAGTTATTATATTAAAACCTACGTCCTATGTTTTCTTTATATACTAGAAAACATAGCTTACAAAGAAAGCTAAAGTAATAAAAAGACTCCAACGGCTTGTTCTTTTGCAACTTGTACTTTTTAGCCCTTGTCTTCTTATTTTGTTGTGTTTTGACTTATCAACTCAATAATTTGACCCAACAATCTTCCCCTAGTTGATGATGTCAAAACACTCCTCTTAAGCATGAATCCTTTGTATGTAGTACATGATCTCCAAGAAGCTTCCCCTTAAGTATAGCACATATTCTTCCCCTTTTTGACACATCAATAGGGAATATGTGAAAGTATGCAATCTTGAAGATTCTCCAAAAGTAGGCTCTGTGTAATGATCCTGAAGAAAAATAAATAAAGTATTCTTGATGTTGAATTAGATAACCCAATCTTATGTTCCATGTCTTGTTTATCCATGTGATGAAGAACTTATACCACATTATGCAAAAAATATAAGTAGACCTCGATCCCTTGTCAATATTCTCATCCTTTGTGAGACACTGAGCACGATAATGTAACTCCTTCAAGTGTTTATGACAAGTCTTCATCACCATCCATGTAAGCACGAACAAGTTACCTTTAAAGTCAGTGGCTGAGGTCCACGACTTTAAGATATGATAGAACACAAACTCGCGAAAATCTTCTTCAATCATCAAACTTCCCATAAGAATTCTTCCCCTTAAGCTAACACTTCTTCATGACGAATTTGAATGAAATAACATCTTCATACCATATGTAAAAGTGTTATGCTGAATAACTCTTTTGCAAGGCTATCCCGATTACATAGTTTAAATATCCATCAAATTCCCACGAATAATTGCTAACTCACTTTAAAATCATTAATCCATTTAAAAATATCCAAGCCATAAATATCATAATGATATTCTATATTAAAACGGAGATTCCATGTACCTTTGTGTGTGTAATCCTCCTTTTTGTGTGCTTAAAACGTACCAGTTTTCTCAAACAGCAGCAATCAGTGTGTTGTCCAATATCTCTTCTGTCCAATATCTTGGTCAGATGTATTGTCCAATATCAGACAATGCTTATCAGCGTTGAAGTACATATATCGGACGACACTGTCAACCTATCAGTGTTGACTTATTCCTGTCAGCGTCGAAACCCTTCCTGTCAGCGCCCAAATAACAAACGTCAGCGCCAACCTAACATCCTGTCAGCGTTCATTCCTTACTCTTGTCAGCGTCAAACGAAAACCTGTCAGCGTCTAAGGTTTAAACGTGTCAGCGTTTAATCAGCATCATAATCTGTCAGCGTCTTCGTAAGTCTTGTCAGCGTCCACATCTTTTCAGCGTCAAAACATGCTCTGTCAACGTTGCATTCTCTTGTCAACGTTGAATTTAAACAAGTGATTAAAACATCTTTGATCCTGTGCTCGCACGTCCATAGTAACTATGTGAACATAGTTTTGGTTCCACCAATTAGCAGCAAGCATCATATGATGCTTTCGTGTGAACATAAATGTCTTAACCAATCAGAAACTAACCACCGTGTGAACACTAAATAGAACGTGACTTGCTTTGTTTCTCACATCCATACCGTGTGAACATAACTATCTCAACCAATGAGGAACGAAAGGTTTGTAAATAGATGCAGCCCCATCGTAAGTAACTATGTACCGGCAAGTAGAGAATAAGAACTTAATATAACAAATATTAGGGCTTCTTTTGACCGTGTGAACACGACTTGTCATCCAATCAGAAAACTCTCTCCGTGTGAACACCATAAATCTCCACCAATAGGAACAAGGGACTCACGGTAATACAGTACACTAGCACCCATGGGATCACGTTTTGTATCTCTTGTTGACATCTTCAAACCGTGTGAACATAAACTAAAATACTTAAACCGTGTGATAACTTCTTGTTTGGCTGATCATGTGAACACAACTATTGTCCACCAATGGAAATTCTTCATTCGCATGAATACTAGTTTCCAACCAATGAGAATTTAAGATCTGTGTGAATGCAATCTTTTCAACCAATGAGAATCGAGCAGCCGAGTGAACACATATCTTGAATAATCAAAAAAACATTCTTGAACCCATACGTGATTTCATACGTCGACTTGATTCTCAAGTGCCATGTTCGAGAAACACAGATCTAGGGTTTATGAATATTATGTATCGAAACCCTAATTAGGGTTTGAAGATCAACCTTAAATCGTGTATTACCATGCATTACAACAGCCCTCAAAACTCATAACTTTCTGCTTTAAAGTCGATCTAGGGTTTGAGAAACCCTAGGTCATGATTTTATGCAAAAGCAGAAAACTGAAAATCACCTCTGCTGTCAACTTCGACGCTTAATAACTTTTGCCTGGGGATAAAACTCGACAATCCCTCCGGTGGATATTTAGATCTATGTATGTAGAACACACATCTAAAATTTCGTGACGATCCAACGGTTAGATCAAAAGTTATGACCTTCTGAATACTGTTGCGCACACAAAAACGTCCAGAAAAACTCAATACGAATTTTTCTTCTTTACCATACACGAACACCTCGTCGGACCTAGATATCAAGAGCCTTAGGCTCTGATACCAATTGATGAGTCCTATTGATCGTTCGACTCAATGGTTATGAACCATTATATCTAGGTTGATCATCGTTCATATGATAACATAGCGGAATAGAACAATGATCATGAACAAGGTGTTTGGACACAAATAACATGAATTAAAACAATTGGGATGTTCATTATATTAATAACAAACAACCACTAGACGTGTATACATTGAATCCCACGTCTAGTGCGACACACACTTTAGGTTTACATTGTTATTGAAAGTTATTATATTAAAACCTACGTCCTATGTTTTCTTTATATACTAGACAACATAGCTTACAAAGAAAGCTAAAGTAATAAAAAGACTCCAACGGCTTGTTCTTTTGCAACTTGTACTTTTTAGCCCTTGTCTTCTTATTTTGTTGTGTTTTGACTTATCAACTCAATAATTTGACCCAACAGCTAAAACTCTAATCCAAACACTACTTAATTTTCTGAAAATCAAAATTTACCAAGCCATCCTATTTAAACCTACACAAATCTAATTAAACAAGCTTCTAACATACATTCAAGTCCCTAGTGAGCATTATCAAACAGCTTTAACAAACACATAAACAATTTCCACAAATTTCATGCCAAATCACACAAATTATATAGTGAACTTGAAAACAAAAGGTTCAAGGTTTATACCTTGTGGGACCCACATCCAGACCCCACTAAGGCTGCTATGCCTTCTCCTTACAAGCTGGGGCTTGTGCAGAACTCTTTTTGGCTGTTTGAATACAAGAATGAAAATGATGATGATGATCTTGCTTTGACCCTGCACAAAACAGTCAACCAGGAAGACACCACAAGTTTAAATAGTTGAAACCAATAAGTTTATAAGGCTTATTGGTGTTAGCTATTTAAACAGTAAGTATAAGTAAAAATAATGGAAATAAGATTTTTACTTGGAAAACCTTTGAAAACCCTGAAAATTGAAACCAACCAAGAATTTTTTGACAAAAAGTTACACAATGAAAAATCAGTGTTATGAATCCACTATCATTTCATCTTAACACTGATTTTACTATTTTTGGAAAACATTTTTCAATAATCCTTAAAAATGTTACTTTTCTGAAAATGCCTTCTTTGAAAACTTTAACACACAATTAAGTCACAAGATTAATTTTGGAACTCAGATTTTTTGCTCACTTAATACCAACTTTTAATAACCAAAAGGAATTACAAATCACTTTATGAAAATACCAAACTTCGCATAACTTAAAAAGGGATTACATAAATTTTGAGAAAAAAATCTGGAACAAAGCCCTACTCACATGTTGAGAGGTGCTTATATAGGCACTAATAGAACTATCTAGATACTGGAAACCTTAATGAATAAAATTCCTAACATGCCCTTGATTGTTTGACTGAAATTTGGTCAAAATTCGTCTCCACGTGATTGCCAGTTGGAATGGGTGTACTTGTGATGATCTTGGCCGTTTATTAGTCCTTGGGGACAAAGGAGTGGATGTGGGGCGTTTATCTGGTCAGGTTTAGGGTTTTGAGGGGAAAGGGACGTTACAGGGGTGGTCCTACAAGACACATGGGTGTGTCTTGGTCACGTTTTGGGTGTGGGATGGGGTGAGGATGGAATGAATTAGTGATCTGGATAATTAGGGATTAAAACCCTTTGTTTTGGGGTGAATTGGACCTGGGTGTTCTTAGGGTTTATAAGGGATTAGGAGGTTTTTTAAACAATGTGTTTAGTGGGAAATAAGTGTTGACTAGTTGACTAGTTTATTAATAAACTGGTTGGGTGTGGGGGTTTGGTTTTGGACGGATAAATGGGTAGGGTAAAAAGGGTAGGGTCGGGTTAGGTGACGTGTAGGCTTATGGTTGGAGGGATAAAGTTGTTTGTCTGGGCAGTTTTGGCCCTCAAGGTTTCTTTTGTTGTTCAACTTGTAATAAACAGCCACAAAACCAATTCCCTTTGTAAATAAGTTTGGGAAGTTTACACTTTTGGCACAATAACTTTTCAAGCTTGTAAACAAGGACCATTAATGCATATTTTTGGATTCTTCAAGGGCATAACTTGTATAATCTTCAAACATGGAGGTCTTCTTTTGACAATGATGATTTCTTCAAGGTCTTATCTTGCCAAATCTTCAAAAATGAGGGACTAAAGTTGCCAATCTTCAAAACTTCAAGGGCATTTTTTGTAAATTCCATACTTGGGTCCGGTTCATTGTGCGGCTTCGTTTCCCGTGTTCGTTTTTGATTTATTCTTGTGATCTTTTTTATTTCCTCAATATCCGTACCTAAAATACACAAGCAACAAACACGAGCATATATTTGGCAGTTTTAATGATATTTAATGTATTTTAAGCCCGATTTGGACGATGAGACTATGTATAAAAGCAGTCTCATCAGTACTAAATTAAAACTTTCCTTTTATAGTATGATTACGTTCACGTATAAGAATTTTACGTATTACGTACGTGTTAGAAAACGATAAGTATTTATTACGTACGAACGCAAAATAACTATTTTAAACAATAATTAATCACGAACATGCGATCATGAAATCATGAACGTAATATAATCACGAGCTAATATTAATTACCTATATATATATATTTATCATGAACACGAATAAATATATTAACTCACGATCGATAACTAATTAAAACACGCAAATTACGAACACGAGAACACACGAGAACACACTATATTATTTAGACTCGAGAAATGTACGGGTTACCGTTATGTGGGACACTACCCACGAAATTAGGAAGGAAGAATGGGCCAAGCCCATTTTAAATTTTACTAAAACATGGAATTAGGAAAGATTTTGGTCATTTTCATATTACAGGAAAAATAACAAAAACCTTAAAAGTTTTCTTCCTTCTTCCTTTTGTTCCTCTTTGGCCGCCACCTACAATCACCATGGAGGGATGATTCGGTTTGATTTTAACCTTGGAATTATTACAAGCATTCGTGTGTGTTCATCCTTGATCGATCCACGCATTCGGTATATCATTTAAATCCTTTTTCTTTTGTTTTGATTTATTAAACTAAATAAGAACATGATGTTTTTTTAAAAAACTTAATTAAAAACATAAATCAAACATGAAATTTGGTTATGGGTTAAGTCAAAACGGAGGTTTTTAGGGGTGTTTGTTTGGCCGACGCCTAAACCGAACCCCAAGGGGGTCTCAGTTTGGCTTATAGACCAGCACCGAGACCATATGGTCCCGGTTTGGTGGTGTGGGTCCCACGGAAGCAGCAAAACAAAGGGAACCCCGAAGTAGTTCGGGGTATGGTGTCGATTTCATGTCCGATTCATGGTTTCTAGTCAAGATCCGGTTCACGATTTATGTTAAGATTATTATTTTTTTATAATCATATGTTAAAATTAAATTAATAAATATGACATGGTTAATTTAATAAACATGACTTAGGTTATAATTTAATCATTAGAACCATGGAATTATAAACCTAAGTATTTTATATTTTCTAGACTTATAATTAATTAATTATTTAAAAACCATGGTTATAATTAATTAATTAGCATGACTTAGGTTATATTATTAATAAATAATAATAAATGTTTTAACCTAAGTATTTAACTATATTTAATTAAAAACATGATATATTTTAATTAAATACTTTTAACCTATAGTTTATTTAAATTACATGAAATAATTAATAAACTATACATTATGTCATTATGACCTAGAAAATAATCAGAAAAACACTTATATACTTAGCTTATTTAACCAGCTTATATCTAATTATGGAAACTTTCTATTTTTAGAAACTTATTTAATTAAGGCAGCTAATCTATTTATGGAAACTTTCTATTTTTAGAAACTTATTTAATTCAGGCAACTAATCTATTTATGGAAACTTATTTAAATAAGGCAGCTTATCTATTTATGGAAACTTTCTATTTATAGAAACTTATCTATTCTAAGCAGTAATTCTATTTTTGGAAACTTTCTATTTTTGGAAACTTTCTATTTTTGGAAACTTTCTATTTTTGGAAACTTTCTATTTTTGGTAACTTTCTATTTTTGGAAACTTTCTATTTTTGGAAACTTTCTATTTTAGGAAACCTGCTATTTTTGGAAAGTTACTTATTATTAAACAGTAAGTATAATAATACATGAAATACCAGAAATACTTAATCAGAATAGACAGAATATAAGATAAACACAGTTTAAGGCTTTAAACAGTAAAACATGATACGAACGTATAAAATAAGATAAGACATGACATAAAACCAGTTACGTATTTAGTAACCAGATACTTATAGACGTATGTATTTATGTAGCATTAGTGATACCGAAGTAGGACTCTCTTCTGTTCGTCTTCTTCGTTCACTGGACATAAGGTAAGGATTCCCGTCCTTTCAGTATGGACATTCTTTCCTTATTAGGATTCCCCGTATGCAGCCAAATGTTTTCCGGTAGTATAAGTTTATATGTTTGATTTGCTTATGTTTAATTTAGAATACCTATAGCCATATACATGCATGACCAGTTTCACCTAGTTATGGAGGTACCATAACCATAACATTAGAGGCACTGATGTTATGACTTCACCACGGTGGAGTGATTTCTCGTGGTGTCCCTTCAGCTTTTGGACATATTATTATATTTATCATGTGGGGCGTATGGGTGCATCCTAGTTACATGTTTCAGTCAAGATTTCATGGTGAATGTGGTGTGTGCCTTGCATCCTTCATAAGGAGCTGATCCCTCCTACCCAAAACCAGTATATTAAATTAGAGGCAGCCCCTCTAATTTGCATGATGAGGTCACCCCTCTAAGTATTCATGCACGGTGGATTTTCATGACCTATATTGGCTAATGGTAAAATATGTTAAACAGTTTTTACAAGATAAACATAAAGATTTTCAAACTATAAAACCAGTTTTACCAAGACTTAACCGGGTTATCCAAGACTTAGTTTCTTCCGCTGTTTCATGCTGTTATGCTTATATTATTCATGCTATACTTGTATATCCATGCACTGAGCGTTATGCTCGGCCGTTTTTCCTTTCATGTTCCCAAAACGGCAGGTACCCAGGACTCGAGCATTTGGAGGACGTGCATAGGATGGAAGCTGCCATAGACTTCTTTTCCTTTTTGCCTTCATATACTTATGCTTGTTTAGTCTTTCATTCATTTCTTTTGCTTTATTATGTTTTGAGCTTATGTTTGGGAACCGATGTTTTATTCCGGTTTACCCTATGGTCATATAATGTTTTAGACATTTATCCTTGTATGCTTTTGATGACACGCCATAATTACGCGTGACATTCCATTATCAAAATGGGGTGTTACAATATGTCATGTTTAATAATTAATTAATACTATAGTGTTAATAAATAAATAAATACTTAGGTTAAAACATGTATTATTTAATAATAATAATAATAACCTAAGTTTCATGTTTAATTCAATTAATTATAAGTCATGTATTAATTAATTTAATTATCTTATAAAAACAATATACTTGTAAAATTAATTAGACTTGTAAAAATAAACCATGAACCGAACCCGTGTGTTATCTAATTAAAACATGTCATGAACAGTACCCGTGAAAACCGTGAACCGGTCTGAACCAAACACCCCCAAAAACAGAGGCAAACCGGCTGAGCCGGTTGCCCCTGCTTTCGGTAAACTACCACCGGCTTAACCCGGTGGTCTTGACCCTCTCGGCTAGCTGCTGTCACCAAAGTTCCCACCGGCTGTCGTCGGTGGTCCCCCTGCGTACGCCGCGGTTCCCCCTGCTAGACCAACCTAGCCACCGGCTGGGGCGGTGGTGCTTGTTTGCTTGCTACCGAGACCACATAAACCACAACGACACCCCCGACGCGAGTCGGGTGCCTTGTACCTTGATGTCGACCGAACCTTACCACCATACAAGACATGTGTCTCGGTTGGTGTGCGAACCAACGACGCCGAGAGCCCTTGGTCGCGGTATGTGTGGCGGCCGAAACAAACAAACCTGAAACACCCTTAAGTATTTACCCACCATGATTTTAACATGTTATTTAATCTTGTTTTTATACCCATGATCATATATTCATCATAAAAACAAAAGAATTAAAAAGAAACGGTTTTTTACAGATTACCAAAACACGTGTAATAATAGAAGAATGATCACACGAACACACTCTTGAATTCTTGAACAAAAATCAAACAAACACCCCTTGTGGTTTGTTCTTGCCGCCGACCAAAGGAGAGAGAGATTTAGGGTTTTTGATTTTCTTAGAAATCTTCTGTGAATGAAAAGTATTTTTCCTTTATTTGTTATTTGGTAAAATCAAATGGGGTGGGCCCCTTTATTCCTCTTGTGTCGCGGCTTATAGGGCCCACCAAGGGAAACCCGAAGCCTTTCCCGTGTCTATTTTATTACATGTTCGTGTGTTCGTGTTTACGTGTTACGTTTAATTATTCGTGTTATTATAATTACTTGTACGTAACGATATTTATCGTATTAATAATATACGTAAATACATAATTATATGTTCGTGTTTCTTACGTTAATGATTTCATGTTCGTGATTATAATTATTATTGATAATAATTATCATGTAATAACACGTACTCAATGCTTATCGTGTAATTATACGCACATAACTTCTGTAATTTCTAATCGTGACACGTGTTCATGCTATAAAAAGGAAAGTTTTACTATGTACATATATTTATGAAGGGTACTATTCATGGTAAAAGCGTGCGGGTTTTACAATTCATCGGCATTCTGCTACGTTCACTTTCAACTCCATCTTTTCCTAAGGATAGCTATTTCTAACTATGGGATATCCTTGGGTAGATTCCTCCGGTTCGGTGGAATCATAGGACTTATACCTATCCTACCATCCTTATGTCACCACTCGTTTCGTGAGATAAATGAGTTATGGGTAAATATTCGTCACCATGAAAAACCCTTTGAAAAATCAATCAAGATACTTGTGATATAAATCAAATCATTTGTACCATGATTGTTTTTGTCCACAAAATCCATTTTCTCCGCCTACACATGTGCCTTGATATTCAAAATCATGTTTTGCACATGTGGGGTAGAGCACGCACTTAAAGTCAAGCCATTGTTATATAATCCCATATTAAATCACATTTTATCCCTTTATCAAAAATATTAAACCCTTCGATATTTTGGATATCAATTGATTTAAATAAGTTTAACAAAAAGGAGACACGCAAGTCCGATTATGCGCATGATTCTTACAAGCTCCCCCTCAAATAATGAGGGTCAGTGATAATGACAAATATAAATATATATTTTGAATAATTTTAAGTTTATCCAAAAACTTGTGAAAAATTATTTATACTTGTCAACTAAACACTTATAAAATCACTACATTACAATGCACAAGATATATAAGACATGAACTTTGTTCATAGAAAACCAAGAGCTCACACCATACTTTCTCGGTTGACTTGGTAATTTTGGTCAGTCGTCTCTTCTTCATCAAGAAAACAATGCACTAAAACGTACATTATACCTATCTCATGAGCTTTAAAACTTTGAATGTTTTAGGACAAAACTCATGACCGAGCAAAATTAATTTCCCGTTTCGAGGATAAGTTATCATCAGATATACACTTCCTTTTATTTGAAGAACGAATTCTAAGCTAACATTTACTTAGAAATCGTTTCCATGATCTTAATAAACATTGAATGTTTTACTATTAGCTTATGACCGAGAATATTTAATTTCTCGTTGTAAGGATAAGTTATCACTAACGATATACTTTCCTTTCTATGAAGATCAGATCACTGTCTGTTATTTAATTATCAACCATTGTGCATGAGCTTAAAACTTAGAATGTTTTAATAATGGCTCATGACCGAGAAAATTAAATTTCTCGTTTTGAGGATAAGTTATCATTAAAAGATAAACTTTCCTGTCTTTGAAGTCCAGGTCACCATCTGTTATTTAATTAATAACCAATGTGCTGAGATCATTTATGGTACCTGATGAGTCTGCAATTATACATAGTCTCATCGTCCAAATCGGGCTAAAAACGCTTAAAATATCATCAAAATACCCAAATATATGCTTGTGTTTGTTCGTTGTGTATTTTTGGTACAAATATCGTGAAATCAACAAAAGATCACAAGAATAAAGCAAAAACGAACATGGGAAACAAAACCGCAGAATGAACCGGACCCGAATGTTGATTTTTCTATCAAGTCCTTGAAGTTTGAAGATTTGGCACGATTGGTCCCTCAACTTTTTAAGACTTGTCATTTTAAACCCTTTAAAACTCAAAATTACACATGGGGTCCCTAAAATGATGAGATTGTACATGATTGGCCCTTGAAGAATGCAAATATTGCATAAAAAGCCCTAGAACAAGTTATGGAAACTTTTTGTGGTCAAATTGTGAAAAAGAAAAGTTAATAACAAAGGAAGATGAGTTGTGAGCTGTTTGAATTAAAAAGACAAGTATAAGAGATTTGGGGGGTCATTTCTGGGCAGACAAGAAAACTTAAACCCACCAATCAAGCCACTCCACGTCACCCCACTACTACCCTTCAACCAATCACCTCCTCCCTAACCTCCACGTCAACCTTCCACCCACACCCTTAACCAGTTTATTTATAAACTTGGTCAAATGGTCAAATCCCATTGTTTCCCCTACTAAACATGATTTTAAATTATTCAACCCCTAATCTTGGATTAAACCTCCCCTATTTAACCTAGATAAACAATATAAACCCTAAATCAGTTTTCCTTTATTAACCAAAATTAGAGGTCCAGATCATTGATTCATGTTCACCTCAACCAAACCCATCCCCAAACTTGGTCCCCCACATGGCCAGTTGGCAACACCAACACCCCCTGCTCCCCTGTTTCAACGAAATTAGCAAAGCAAGAATCCAGCAGGCATCCAACGCTCACAAAACCATTACTTGGACCCAAAGTTTGAAATCAACAACCAAGATCAAAAGTGCAAGCTGTTTCATCACATGGACGAATATTGACCAAGTTTGAATAAATTTTCAAAGGGCAAGACTAGAAATCAGCAATTAGAGGTTTAGGGTTTTGTATTATTTTTTATTCTAGATTGTTCTTGCTAGTAGTATAAATATATGTGGCCTGTCACTTATATTGTTTTTGTAACACCCCCAAATATTCATAGTTTAGTTCAGCGGAAGAGTCGTTGGTGTTACGGGATAGCACATTACTCGAATCACAAACAACGCTTAAAATAGCGTCGTTTAATAATAAAACATTTTCCATTTATGAATATCAGATTTACATAGGTCCCAAGTCATAGTATTTCATACAAGTTTTACAAAGCGTTTGAATGGAAATTTTTATTTAAGTGCGGGCCACAAATTCTTGTCGTCTTCCTGAGAATTACCTTCAAGTACCTGAGATAAAACATGATAAAAGAAAAGGTCAGCGAAAACGCCGAGTGAATTCATAAAGTTTAATAAAAACATTAATATATCATTGGTATACAATTATTACCGAAAATCATTTTGTGCAATTCTTTGTCGTAGGCCATAAAATAAGCCAAAAACATTTTATACAAATCTTTGTTGTAAATCATACTATAGGATTTTGCCTTCAAAACCATTATACGAACCAATGTCGTAAAAAGATCATACGATACGTCTTATAACGTTGTATAGAGTTAAATAAAAACCGTTATATGAATATGGTTATGTAAAACCAAAACACGAAAATAATATCAATATAAGACCCCGTATTGCTAGTCAGACAATATATTGTAATTCAATGCGTATAGTAGTATTTTCATTATTGGATTATTATAAGCCGCGTGACATTGCTACCTTACTATAACAACAACGGGTAGCTAACCCGAAACTCATTTGCCCATCTAAAACATTGTGTCATCACAATAATCACGCTTATATAATTCTTCTCATACATAAATTCGCTTACCAATCAATGTGGCACGCCGGGGATCAACCGTCAAGGCGCGAACTGGGGTGATCTTCCTCAAATAGTACTATTATATGCATAAGCGTCTACCAAATCCCGGTAGTTCACAATTCATGCTAACGGAACTTATAGTGACATAACCTAACTAATAATAATCCATTTCATTTCATTCATCGGGTCATATAATCATTCATCGGGTCATATAATCATTCGGGTCCAGATCAATAAGCAAACAATCGGGACAATTGGTGTCCTATTTTATTAAAACTAACATGTTATCTCCCTCGCGAGTTTATAAAAACATTTCATAAAAACATTTAAAAGAGTGTGAGGCTATGAACTCACGTTGATTGGGAAAGGCGGTTATCAGCGATTTGGATGTACGGTACGTGCTTCAATCACGAAAACCTAGACAAATAATACTCGTCTTAGACTCTTGTCCAATGACTTTATAAAAACAATGGCTATGTATATATATGATGATATTATAAGTATGATGATGATCATGTGGGATTTTATATCTTCATACATATTAAAGTGTTATGTGTTAGTCAAATTTTTGACTAGTTACACTAGTTTCAATCCAATTCCATATTGAGGCCAATAAACCCATTAAAAGCCCATTAAGAGTTCAACTCTTTACATTGGTCCATTTATACTATTAATATCAGGCCTTTACTCATATGTTGGGCCCAAGTGGGTTAAGCCCAACGAGTAAATCCATTAGTGTGTATCCAAACTAGTTGGGTCAATAGTCCAATAAGGCTACTTTCGCCCGTTAATGTCCATATGTTATAAAGCTCGGGTTTTATCGGTTTTTACTGGTCATATGTACTTATACATCAGTATATGAGTTATAAAAAGTTTACATTAGACGGGTCCGACCGTCTAAGTTTTATTTGACGAAAACGTTAATTTTCGGTTTTAGCCGAAAAGACGTAAAACTTATGTATATAGTTTTATAACTTATAAACTTATCAAATTGCCATTTTTATAAAATGTCCCATTTATTTATCAAATTAAATACTTATTTATATGTAATATATAAGTTAGTGGGTTTTAGGTATACATTTTATATTATATTAACTTGAGTGCTAATATTATACTATATACTTTTATTTTACAAATCTGATTATGATTTTCACTTTCACCATTTTTACCATATCTTGAGTTCTACAAGGTGATAAAAGCTCATTTTTGGACACCACAAACTACATGATATGTGCTACAATTAACTCAGCTTTAGATACTGCTCAATCAACTTCTAAATGTCTCTAACAGTTCGTCCAAAACAGACTATACAAATTTGGACTTCAATATGGTTTTGATCATATCTCACTCATTTTATGGATTCCATTGAGTGGCCAACTCTCACATATGTACAAGTCAATTATCTTACTGTATATTAAATTATCCAAGCTACTTTAACAAGTTATCATATAGTTCTTTACTATTTTATTCAGCCTATACTTTAACCATGATTTTAGCATCCTTTCATGTAGCTTTTAATCATTTTAACCAAATTTATCAACACCAAATCCCCACATAATATTTTGATCATCATTCATCATCATATACATATACATAAATAAACAAAATACAAGATTACATAATCAAAATAACAAGAGGATAGGAAGAAACAATCTTTATACCACCAATAGTAGTGAAAAGATGAGGATTATGATGAACAAGGCTTGGTTCCTTGTTACCAAACATTCAACTTGGTAAATGATATGAGCTTAAACTCATATCCTTTTATCAACAAATAACCCTAAAACATGAAGCAAAATACCAATTTATTTGGCAAAAACAGTGTTATGTGGTATGTTTGTGTTTGTGTACACTTGTGTAGGTAAAAAGATACATTTCCAAGCAAACAAGGAAAAATCAAGCTCAAATGGATGATAAAGACAAAGAAGGATCAAAAGTGACAAGACTTTGAAGTACAAGGACCTATCTTGACAAGTTATCAAAGTTGATGGACTAAAAGTGAAAATATTGTAAAAAGTCAAGATTCAAGTCAAACTTGGTCAACTCTCAAGTCAACTCAGTCAAAGGATCATTTTGTTCAAGAATCAAAGTTGAAGGACCAAATATGTCAAAAGAATGAAGATTCTAGCTCAAAACAAAAATCTGCCAAGTTAAAGGACCAATTCTGCCAATATTGGAAAGATATTCAAGTTTGATCCATGTGACAAGTATTTCAGCCAATGAGAAGAAAGGAAACAAAGCACACGGATTGAATATTAAATATCCACTCAGCCGCCTTACATTTATTACCCAATCCCAACAGTTCAATCCGTGTGACCAAAATTTAGCCAATCAAACGCTGACACGTGGCGTCTTCTTCAAAGAAAAAATTTGCCAGGATCGCGTTTTAGCTACAAGCAATTTCATGGAAAGTTTTCAACATCAAACTTGATCGTTTTGAAGAGACAAACTCAATGGTGCCAATCAATTAACATAACATCCACTCAATCAAGAAACCCCAATTCCTTGTTCATACCTGCAAATGCAATATGCAGAATTTTACACGTGGCAAGCTGGGATTGGTTCTGACACGTCACCAACCCCAACAAACTCTTCCTTCATGTCTATAAATAGCTGGATTAGACTTCATTTTCACTTGTAGCTTAAATTTGTAAAAACACATAGTTCTCAATTTACTTTCCTTTTTCCTTCAATTCTACCCTAGCTACTCAAGAGTCTGACAAACTCTTGAGTTAGTTAGTTAGTTACTAGCTTCCAACAACCTTGTAACCGTTTTTCATTGAATAAATTTTGAATTCAAGCTTTCCCGCCAAAACTGTTCTTACAATTCCTGTTCATTTCTTGCTGCATTTGGATACTGTTGTTGCTGTTAAGTGTTTGTTATGATCAAAGATTGATCATAACTGACATTGGAGAAGTTTTGCTAGCTGTTTGAAGATTTCAGTTCATTCCTTTGATTTTTGAAGAATTCAAACAGAATGATGATTCTAGTTGATTTGTAGCTGAATTTGTTGATTGATAGTTTCCTAGTGATAAGGTGGTGGTTATCACTAGGGAAAGAGAGCTCAACGCTCCTCTTCTTCTCAAAGGATAACTCCAATAGGTTTTAAAAGTCCTTATTTCAATTCCTCTCAATAAGTCATATGCATGCTATTTTTCCTAGAGTAATCTTGATGGCTGCCTGATAAAAGTTGCTTGTAGTTGCTGTTTGTTTGATCTTAGAGTGTTAGTAGCTTAATCCTGTTTACTTGTTCTTTGATTTGGATTATATTCTAGCTTTCTGCATTAATTCAGTCACTATTAACCTTGCATTTGGTTTGTAGTTCTAGTAGTGTTAATAGATTGCATTTAGCTCTATTACCTTTCATTTTGATCATTGAGTTTAGACTGCTATAGCTTTTGATTCAGCTTAAATTAGTACTCAATAAGCCCTTGTAAAAGTTTTAATAACCAGTTAAAGGAGTGTTTGGGACTAGCTTAAAAAGAGTTTTCAAGTTTTGAGTTTTGGAATTTTAGAGTTCATTTGTAGTTAATAGGTGTTATAAAAGTGTTTTCAGGCATTTACAAGTCAAGTAGAAGGTCAAAAAGGCAAATGGCACATAAAAAGTTTGGGTCAGTCCTATGCATTTTGGTCATCTAGAAACTTGTCATTTTGATTTGATCAGTTCTCACTTAATCCTGGATGAAATTGTACCAAATTTGTTTCCATTTGTAGCTTACATCATATAGTTTCATAATCCAAGAGCATTCTCTACAGTATTCCATAAGCATTTAGAAATAAGCAATATTCAGATAAGCAGACTTAATACAAGTTTCTGTAACTTGTAAACTGAAATTTTGTATCTCAGTATTCTCTTCATAAACTTAGCAATTTTTCTTCACAAATCCCATTAAGTAGTTGAGTTACATGATTTTTGAGATTTTTAGCTTTTTGAGCTGGTCAACGCTTGGTCAACATAACCCCAATTTTAGCTTAATTCAATTTTAGAGCTTATTACTTGATGAAAAACGTTCTAGTTTGATTTCCCATTCCTTAATTCAGTTTCTTAATCAGTTTTAATCAAAAAATCAAGTTGTGACTGATTGGATTTTGCTATAGCTTATTTTGTGCTTATTGATAAGCACTCATTTGCTTATTTCTCATCTTTAGCCAGTTTCCTTGGACACAAGTAGCTTATTTGAGATTTCAAGAGTTTTGCAATTTGTCTCATCAAATTTGGTTGAGTAATAAGCTAAAACGAGCTTATTTTTGATCTTAACCCGTTTTGTCTTAAAAAGTTTTGATAATTGCAATCTAGTCCCTTTTGTTTTAATCAGTTTGTAAATTTGGCTAAAGTTCCATGTTTTTAGGGTTTGCAAGTGTTTAATCCTTGTAGTTTTAAAAGTTGTTAAAATCAGTTAGCATTTTGTTAGTTTGTTACACTTTTGGTTAGTTGGTTATAAAATTTGCATTTTTGATCCTTGTAGTTAACTGCTTTGCACTTTTAGTCCCTATAATTGTTAGAGTTTACATTTCAAGCATTTATCTTTTTTAGATTTTACAATTTCAGTCCTTTAAGTTTCACATTTTGCATTTTGAATTTCTACTTGAATAAAAATGTGGTATTTGCAATATGTTTTACATATAAGTAGGTAATATTTTTCCATTTTGCAAGGCTTTGATTGAATTAGCAAATAGAATATCCAAGCAAGTTTAACAACCAAGAACAATTAAAAACCCGATATTGGTTGGACTTTCCATTAGCAAGAACTGAGAAAAAACGAACTGCATTATACTCAATTTCAAATGGCGCCGCTGCCGGTTCTTTGACTACACGAGAGACTATCGATTGACGGTTTTCATTGGCTTTTGGGATCCGTTCACTTTGTGAACGTTATTTTTACGTATCATAAATCAAAAACAAATATAAAAAATCAAAAATATAAAAATATATAAAAAATAAAAAATTAACAAAACAATTCTTTTCCTAAAGAATTGACCAAAAAAATAAAAAATCCAAAAAGCAATCTTTTTCCTAAGAGATTGCACCCAAAAATATATATTATTGGATTCTCTCGGTTTTTATGTACATATAGTATTTTCTCTTAAAAAACTCATAAATACAAAAATATTTTCCATATATTATTATAAGTAAATACGTATACGTATAAGAACAACCAATCTACATATTCTCCATAAGTATTACCGAGGCAATACACCGTGTTGAGGGGCGTTCCGGTCCTTGACACGTGTATCGATCAAACAAAATAAAGCAAGAATAGATAAATACTCTCAATAAGCAACAATTCGAAGAATACGAACATTTAAGTGAATAGAAAGGCGATGTGCTATAAAATGCCATCTAAGGGTCAATAGGTACTTAAGTGCTTCGCGCCACCTAACCCCCCGTTCACTTGTAAGTATTCTAAGAAGGAAGGCCTCATTGAGGGTCTTGCACCCAAGTAGTAAATACATATATTGTTATTTTCTTGTGGATATTTAATATTGAAACTCGAAGAGGATAATCCATTTCTCTTCAAAGTCACACGAGAGCTTCTCTCTCATTCCTCGTATTGAGTTGCATGCTCACTCGCGTGCGTGCACAAATACCGATTGGTGTACAACCTCTTCCTCCGAAAAGGAAGAAAAAGAGAAAGAGTAAGACCACCATCGTCCACCAAGACGATCACGAGAATCGTGCTTTGACTCCACCACAAGAAGCCATGGCTATTGATAATCGCACTTTGTATGAACGTATGCAATCCAACATTCATGGATATTCTAGTGCCATTAAGATTCCCGACTTTCCCGCTAACACATTTGAGCTACATACATCTATGATCAATATGGTTGCACTATCACCTTTCTTTGGTAAACAAAATGAGGATCCTCATGCTCACCTTAAGAGATTCCTTTCACTTTGCAATACCATTAAGCATAATGGGGTTCCACATGAGGTGATTAGGTTGATGTTAGTGTCATTTTCTTTAGAGGGAACCGCTAAGCATTGGTTAGACACCCAACCACCCGATAGTATCACCACATGGGATGGTTTCACCACTAAGTTTTTGAACAAGTTCTTTCCTCCACATAAGACTATGGCTTTGAGGACTTTAATTATGAGCTTTCAACAAAAACCTAGTCAATCCTTTAGTGATGCTTGGGAAGAGTATAGTGAGTTGTTGAGGCGATGCCCTAATCATGGATTGGATCAAGTTCACCAAATAAGCCTCTTTTATGATGGCCTTAAATCTCACCACCAAGATTCACTCAATGTTTCCGCGGGAGGGAGTATTCTTCTTAAGACTTATCAAGAGGCTTTGGACATTATTGAGACTAAGGCAATGGTTCAAACAAACAATCCATTTGAAGAAAAGGTTCATGTTATCCAAAATAATTCTCAAACCCCTTGTGACAACCAACTCCTCAAGTTTCAAGAAGCGATTTTTCAAAGGATGGATAGAGATAGTGAGAGGAATTTGCAAGCACAACAAGAAATGCTTCAAACTTTTAAGAACTTGTCATTGAACAATTCCTCAAATAATGTGAATGCCATCACCATTTCTTGTGTTACTTGTGGAGGTCCCCATTCTTATGAACAATGTGATAAGGTGCTAGGGTATCAAGGGGAATGCTATGCTTACCAAGAAGAACATCGTGAACACTTCAAGCCTAATATCAATCCAAATAACCTTTCTTACAAATCCCAAAACTACCTTTCTCCACCCGGCTTCCCACCCCAACCACCCACCCAAATTCCACACAATACTCCTCAAATTTTACCAAGGAATCAAGGGCAAAGACCACCATACCAAGGAAATAACTACAAGGCACCCAATCAATTTCAACCTCAAGCAAATACCTTTTATCCACCAAATCAAGGATTTAATGCTCAACCTTTACCTTTCCAACCTCAAGGTTTTCAAGGTTATGTGCCACAAGAGTTTAACACAATGGATCTCTTACAAAAAATGAATCAAGAGAATGAAAGGAAGTTCCAAGCTATTGAGAAGAAAATGAATGACCAATTCAATAAGGTTTTAGTGGTATTAAATCAAAGACCACAAGGGGCTTTACCTTCTAACACACAAACAAACCCTAGGGCTAATGTCAATGCTATTACAACAAGGAGTGGAACAACAACAAAGGATCCTTCACCTCCTAAACCTACTATTGTTCAACCCACTTGTGCTCCTACTTGTGACAAGCCTTCTACTTCTACTCCACCTCCTCAAAATGCTCCTATTCACTCAAACACACCTTCTCAACCACCTCATACTTCTCCTTTACCTTCCACACTTCCCAATGAAGAAGCTAACAAAGACAAATCTTCCACCACAACACCTATTCCACCTACACCAAAGCCTACTCTTCCATATCGTTCAAGGTTGAAAAAGGGCAAGTTAAAGAACAAGGATGACATCCAAGTCTCCAATTTCTTAAGGATGTTCAAGCAACTCAACATCAATATATCCTTTGCGGAAGCTCTTGCTTATATGCCAAAGTTTGCTAAGATGTTCAAGGATTTGCTCTCAAACAAAGAAAAATTGGTTGATTTTCCCAACACATCCCTTAATGAAAATTGTTCCGCGGTGTTACTTAAAACCTTACCAACAAAACTTGGAGACCCGGGGCGCTTCTTGATACCTTGTAATTCTCCCGGTGTTGAAAATTGCATGGCTTTGGCGGATCTAGAGGCGAGCATAAATCTCATGCCTTTATCGGTTTGGAAACAACTATCTCTTCCCGAGCTCACTCCCACTAGGATGACTCTTGAACTAGCCAACCGAACCATAGCTCACCCCGTAGGTATAGCGGAAGATGTGTTTGTAGGTGTGGATAAGTTTACCTTTCCGGCCGACTTTGTAGTGGTCGATTATGACATGGATCCTAGAGTGCCTTTGATTGTTGGTAGACCGTTTTTGAGAACGGGTCGTACCTTGATAGATGTGGCGGAAGAAGAATTAATTATGAGAGTAGAAGATGAGAGAGTGGTGTTTAAGTTAGGGAAAGTTTGTGATAGAAAAGAGGTTAAGGAGTCTAGACCTTGTGAGACTATTAACATTGTGGATGTGCTAGATGAAGTGTGTAATGAACACTTTCATGATGCTTGTAAGAGTGCTAGTGATGAGATACCCCATGTTGAAACCGTGGCCTCAATTGCTCCCTCTTTAACACCTTTTGGAGAGAGTGATTTCCTCTTGGAGGAATTTGAGTCCAACTTTCTTGGTGATGATGATTCTCCCATTAATTGGGAAGAAGATATTCTTACAATCCAAAAGTTGCTCAATGAGGACCCTATTCCTTCTCCTATTCCACAAGAGATTACCATTGAGGAACCTTCCATAGTACAACCTTCCATAGAGAGTCCACCTCCCATTGAACTTAAGGAACTTCCATCCCACTTAGAATATGCTTTTTTAGAAGAAAAAGACCAATTACCGGTGATTATTGCTAAAGAGTTGAAAGAGGATGAGAAAGAGCAACTTATTGAAGTTCTTAAGAAACATAAGAAAGCTTTAGCATGGAAAATATCCGACATAAGGGGAATTGATCCACATTTTTGTACTCACAAAATCCTTATGGAGGATGACTATAAACCCGCCATTCAAAACCAAAGGAGAGTTAACCCAAAAATCCATGAGGTTATTAAGAAAGAAGTGATTAAACTCTTAGATGCGGGTATGATTTACCCCATTTCTGACTCTCCATGGGTTAGCCCGGTTCATTGTGTTCCAAAGAAGGGTGGAATCACCGTGGTGCCTAATGAGAACAATGAGCTTATTCCCACGAGACTTGTGACCGGTTGGAGAGTTTGCATTGATTATAGAAAACTCAATGAGGCAACTAGGAAAGACCATTTCCCACTTCCCTTTATGGATCAAATGCTTGAACGCTTAGCGGGAAATGAGTACTATTGTTTTCTTGATGGCTTTTCGGGTTATTTCCAAATACCCATTGACCCTAAGGATCAAGAAAAGACCACATTCACTTGTCCCTACGGTACATTTGCTTACAAGAGAATGCCTTTTGGCCTATGTAATGCACCGGGGACGTTTCAAAGGTGCATGATGGCGATTTTCCATGACATGATAGAGCAAACCATGGAGGTTTTTATGGATGACTTTTCCGTATTTGGAAACTCCTTTAGCTCATGTCTCACCAATCTTGAGAGAATGCTTAAGCGTTGTGAGGAAACACGTTTGGTGCTTAATTGGGAGAAATGTCACTTTATGGTGAAAGAGGGGATTGTTTTAGGACACAAGATATCCAATAAGGGATTAGAAGTTGATCGAGCTAAAATTGATGTGATTGCTAAGCTTCCCACACCCACCTCGGTTAAAGGTGTGAGGAGTTTCTTAGGTCATGCGGGATTTTATAGGCGCTTTATACAAGATTTTTCTAAGATAGCTAGACCGATGACTCACCTCTTGGAGAAAGAGGCTCCTTTCATTTTTGACCAAGCTTGTTTAGACTCTTTTGAGACTCTTAAGGAAAAATTGACTAAGGCTCCCGTTTTGGTTTCTCCAAATTGGGAATTACCTTTTGAGCTTATGTGTGACGCTAGTGATTATGCGGTGGGGGCCGTCTTAGGACAAAGAGTTAATAAGCATTTTCAACCTATACACTATGCGAGTAAAACCATGACCGGTGCACAACTTCATTACACTACCACGGAAAAAGAGTTGCTTGCTATAGTATATGCTTTTGAGAAGTTTAGACCATATCTTGTGCTTTCCAAAACCATAGTGTATACGGATCATTCCGCTCTCAAGTATCTTATGACAAAACAAGATGCTAAGCCTAGGCTTTTGAGATGGGTTTTGTTGCTTCAAGAGTTTAAGATAGAGATTCGTGATAAGAATAGGGCCGAGAATTTAGCGGCGGATCATTTGAGTAGACTTGAGCATCCTTTTCAAGGAGATTTCCCACATCAAGAAATCAATGAATCCTTTCCATTAGAGGAGCTCATGTCTATCTCTTCCCAAGAGGATGCCACACCTTGGTTTGCGGATATCGCAAACTATCTTGTGGGCAATGTGCTTATTGAGGGTCTTACTTATCAACAAAAGAAAAAGTTTCTTAAGGAAGTTAAGTATTACTTTTGGGATGATCCATATCTTTTTAGGCAATGTGCGGACCAAATCATTAGACGGTGTGTAGATGGGCCCGAGGCATTTAAGATTTTAGAGGCGTGTCCTAAAGGACCTACGGGTGGACATTTTGGGCCTAACTACACCGCCAAGAAAGTCTTTGATTCGGGTTACTATTGGCCTTCTATTTACAAAGATGCCCAAGAGATGGTGAAATTTTGTGATGTTTGTCAAAGACAAGGAAAAATTACACAACGTGATGAGATGCCACAAAATTTTATCCAAGAGTGTGAGATATTTGATGTATGAGGCATCGATTTCATGGGACCTTTTCCATCCTCTAAGGGAAACAAGTATATACTTGTAGCGGTGGATTATGTGTCCAAGTGGGTGGAGGCTAAAGCCTTACCTACCAATGATGCTAGAGTGGTTGTAAAGTTTTTGAAACAATTGTTTGCTAGATTTGGTGTACCTCGGGCCATCATAAGTGATCGTGGTACGCACTTTTGTAATGATCAATTCACGAGAGTTATGAAGAAATATGGAGTGAATCATAGACTTTCTACCGCGTATCACCCTCAAACAAATGGTCAAACCGAGGTCACAAATCGTGGTTTAAAGAGAATTTTAGAGAGAACGGTGGGAGAGCATCGAGCTTCTTGGTCGGATAAGCTTGATGATGCTTTGTGGGCGTTTAGGACGGCTTTTAAAACACCAATTGGTTGTACGCCTTATAGGCTTGTCTATGGAAAAGCGTGCCACCTCCCATTTGAGTTAGAACATAAGGCATCTTGGGCTCTCAAGTGAGCTAACTTTGATTTAAACCAAGCCGGTTCACATAGGAAAGATCAACTCAATGAGATGGATGAGTTGAGAGCCAATGCCTATGAGAATTCTTTGCTTTACAAGGAAAAGACTAAGAAATTGCATGATGCTAAGATCAAGAATCGTGAGTTCAAAGTTGGAGAGCCGGTTCTCCTCTTTAACTCAAGATTGAAGCTTCTTGTGGGCAAGCTTAAGTCGAGATGGTCCGGTCCATTCACTATTGCTCAAGTGTTTCCATATGGAACTCTTGAGTTGTCCCAACCCGATGGTCCAAATTTTAAAGTGAATGGTCACCGTGTTAAACATTACTTTGGGGAGGACATTTCCGTTGAAATGGTCCAAGAGGTCCCCATTTTCCCCATGAATTAATTCATTGAGGGACGAGTCGAGCTAGAGACTCATTAACTCAAGCATCGTATAACTAGGTTTAGAGTGTTGTAGGTTAGAAATATAGGCATAGACTTGGAGATAAGTGTAGGGGAGACCTTCTTTTGTCTTCATGATTGTTTGTAGGGTTGCTCACTCATCTCATGCTTTGGAGCTTATGGAGGAGGCCCTTGTATCCGGTTCACTTCGTTACTTTAGTGATTTTTCATTGACACCTTGTGCTTAAACATGATTTCACTAATAGTTGTACTTTCCTTAACTTGGGTTAAGCAAAGTCTATTCATTGTCATAAGTGTAGGGGGAGTTTTTATACTTCCATGCTCTTAAACATTGAGGCCAATGTTTAGCTTAAGTGTAGGGGGGTCTTCTATCGAAGTGACCTTACCTAGAACTTGTCATTGTCTTGCATGATAACATGGAAAAATTGAATTTTTCAAACATTTTTCAAATTTTTGATCTACTTTGGCCACCAAAAATATGCATTCATAATTTTTGCATCAATCATTTTTCATTTGCATAACACATTTGCATTGTATATA
Source organism: Glebionis coronaria (assembly GCA_025667525.1). Taxonomy (NCBI): domain Eukaryota; kingdom Viridiplantae; phylum Streptophyta; class Magnoliopsida; order Asterales; family Asteraceae; genus Glebionis; species Glebionis coronaria. Next base: position 296,818,846 of record CM046876.1, on the reverse strand, counting down.
TTTCTTCTTTTATTTTCATCAAAAAGATATAAAAAGGAAAAAATATAATAAGGACATGGTTTAACAAATTTAGATTTCTTTGACATATTAGGCCCACCATGGATATTTTGACTCAACCCGAGTTTGCTTATTTTAGCACTCTCTAGCTAGTATCCTTAACCATGTAGTCCTTCATTGGTCTATTAGGCTAAGCATCCACCAATTTCATTATTTGAAATTTTAAATTTGTGGAGAATGGGAAATGATAGAGTTGAAGCAAGTGTAAAAGGGCTAGATAGACTTCATGGCAATTACTTGTGGCTAAACCCTTCTCTTCTTTATCTCTACTTTCTTCGCATGTATATAATTTTTAATAAATAATCAAGTACGGTTTTAATTGGTTTGTAATCTCTTATGCATTTTTGGCTAATCATTTATGGTTGATATGAGTACGTCTTAAGATTCTAAGTTAGCACGTTTTATGTGTACTAGACTTATGTCATGCTCCATATTTAGCGGGTGTTTTTCCTTTTCTTCTTTTCAAATTTCTTTGTGAGGAATAAAGAAAAATAAGAGCGGCTTATGAAAAAAAATGAGTGGCTAGAAAAAAAAAAAGAAAGAAAAAGAAAACAAAATAAAAAAATAATGCAAGACTCCCAAGAGGGGCAGTGTGGTGTTAATTATAGTGACTATTGAGTTCCAATATTACCTTGACGGGTTGCGGGGATTCAATAGATTGCTCCAATCCAATATTGCCTTGACGGGTTGCGGGGTTGAAGATCCAAAGTCTCAAAAAGATGGCGGATGTAAATTATTGCGTGAGTTTTATTTTTCTTTCCTTAGCGAGTGTGTAGCTACTTATGAAAGCATGACATGAGGATTTTACACATAAGGCGAATGACTTATTACTCTTGAAACGGACTTGTATTAATTGTGAGCGGTTTTTCAAGTAATGGATGAGAAGATTACTTAGGATTAAAACCGTGCTTCCTTATTTTTGGATTTTACACTTCTTATACTTCACACTTGAAATAATGACAAATTTGCCTCCAAGCAATTTGCTCAAATAATAACCGGTTCCACATTTAATTGTCATGAATAAGTTGATGCACTTTTTACTTGTGAATGCAATGATCCCATTTTTAAGCTTGGTATGGGGAAAGTGAAACTTGAGGGTGATAAATGTCCATGGTACCCAAGCCCTAATCTAAGCCATTGAATTCTTTATGAGTTATTTCCATCAAAACCATTTCAAGAAAAATCAAAAAGATATAGATAGAATTGTAATTTTGTTCATTGCATTATTAAAAGTCAAAATCATGCATCATTTAGTTTAGAGTAGTGTAGATGCATCTCATATGGCCAAGGTGGATTAATTATGAGGAAAATGTAAATTTGAGCTTTAATATATAATATTGCATGAGGACATGACAATGTTCAAGTGTAGGGGAATTTGATATGAGCTTAAACTCATATCCTTTTATCAACAAATAACCCTAAAACATGAAGCAAAATACCAATTTATTTGGCAAAAACAGTGTTATGTGGTATGTTTGTGTTTGTGTACACTTGTGTAGGTAAAAAGATACATTTCCAAGCAAACAAGGAAAAATCAAGCTCAAATGGATGATAAAGACAAAGAAGGATCAAAAGTGACAAGACTTTGAAGTACAAGGACCTATCTTGACAAGTTATCAAAGTTGAAGGACTAAAAGTGAAAATATTGTAAAAAGTCAAGATTCAAGTCAAACTTGGTCGACTCTCAAGTCAACTCAGTCAAAGGATCATTTTGTTCAAGAATCAAAGTTGAAGGACCAAATATGTCAAAAGAATGAAGATTCTAGCTCAAAACAAAAATCTGCCAAGTTAAAGGACCAATTCTGCCAATATTGGAAAGATATTCAAGTTTGATCCATGTGACAAGTATTTCAGCCAATGAGAAGAAAGGAAACAAAGCACACGGATTGAATATTAAATATCCACTCAGCCGCCTTACATTTATTACCCAATCCCAACAGTTCAATCCGTGTGACCAAAATTTAGCCAATCAAACGCTGACACATGGCGTCTTCTTCAAAGAAAAAATTTGCCAGGATCGCGTTTTAGCTACAAGCAATTTCATGGAAAGTTTTCAACATCAAACTTGATCGTTTTGAAGAGACAAACTCAATGGTGCCAATCAATTAGCATAACATCCACTCAATCAAGAAACCCCAATTCCTTGTTCATACCTGCAAATGCAATATGCAGAATTTTACACGTGGCAAGCTGGGATTGGTTCTGACACGTCACCAACCCCAACAAACTCTTCCTTCATGTCTATAAATAGCTGGATTATACTTCATTTTCACTTGTAGCTTAAATTTGTAAAAACACATAGTTCTCAATTTACTTTCCTTTTTCCTTCAATTCTACCCTAGCTACTCACGAGTCTGACAAACTCTTGAGTTAGTTAGTTAGTTACTAGCTTCCAACAACCTTGTAACCGTTTTTCATTGAATAAATTTTGAATTCAAGCTTTCCCGCCAAAACTGTTCTTAACATTCCTGTTCATTTCTTGCTGCATTTGGATACTGTTGTTGCTGTTAAGTGTTTGTTATGATCAAAGATTGATCATAACTGACATTGGAGAAGTTTGCTAGTTGTTTGAAGATTTCAGTTCATTCCTTTGATTTTTGAAGAATTCAAACAGAATGATGATTCTAGTTGATTTGTAGCTGAATTTGTTGATTGATAGTTTCCTAGTGATAAGGTGGTGGTTATCACTAGGGAAAGAGAGCTCAGCGCTCCTCTTCTTCTCAAAGGATAACTCCAATAGGTTTTAAAAGTCCTTATTTCAATTCCTCTCAATAAGTCATATGCATGCTATTTTTCCTAGAGTAATCTTGATGGCTGCCTAATAAAAGTTGCTTGTAGTTGCTGTTTGTTTGATCTTAGAGTGTTAATAGCTTAATCCTGTTTACTTGCTCTTTGATTTGGATTATATTCTAGCTTTCTGCATTAATTCAGTCACTATTGACCTTGCATTTGGTTTGTAGTTCTAGTAGTGTTAATAGATTGCATTTAGCTCTATTACCTTTCATTTTGATCATTGAGTTTAGACTGCTATAGCTTTTGATTCAGCTTAAATTAGTACTCAATAAGCCCTTGTAAAAGTTTTAATAACCAGTTAAAGGAGTGTTTGGGACTAGCTTAAAAAGAGTTTTCAAGTTTTGAGTTTTGGAATTTTAGAGTTCATTTGTAGTTAATAGGTGTTATAAAAGTGTTTTCAGGCATTTACAAGTCAAGTAGAAGGTCAAAAAGGCAAATGGCACATAAAAAGTTTGGGTCAGTCCTATGCATTTTGGTCATCTAGAAACTTGTCATTTTGATTTGATCAGTTCTCACTTAATCCTGGATGAAATTGTACCAAATTTGTTTCCATTTGTAGCTTACATCATATAGTTTCATAATCCAAGAGCATTCTCTACAGTATTCCATAAGCATTTAGAAATAAGCAATATTCAGATAAGCAGACTTAATACAAGTTTCTGTAACTTGTAAACTGAAATTTTGTATCTCAGTATTCTATTCATAAACTTAGCAATTTTTCTTCACAAATCCCATTAAGTAGTTGAGTTACATGATTTTTGAGATTTTTAGCTTTTTGAAAAAAAGCTGGTCAACGCTTGGTCAACATAAGCCCAATTTTAGCTTAATTTAGTTTTAGAGCTTATTACTTGATGAAAAACGTTCTAGTTTGATTTCCCATTCCTTAATTCAGTTGCTTAATCAGTTTTAATCAAAAAATCAAGTTGTGACTAATTGGATTTTGCTATAGCTTATTTTGTGCTTATTGATAAGCACTCATTTGCTTATTTCTCATCTTTAGCCAGTTTCCTTGGACACAAGTATCTTATTTGAGATTTCAAGAGTTTTGCAATTTGTCTCATCAAATTTGGTTGAGTAATAAGCTAAAACGAGCTTATTTTTGATCTTAACCCGTTTTGTCTTAAAAAGTTTTGATAATTGCAATCTAGTCCCTTTTGTTTTAATCAGTTTGTAAATTTGGCTAAAGTTCCATGTTTTTAGGGTTTGCAAGTGTTTAATCCTTGTAGTTTTAAAAGTTGTTAAAATCAGTTAGCATTTTGTTAGTTTGTTACACTTTTGGTTAGTTGGTTATAAAATTTGCATTTTTGATCCTTGTAGTTAACTGCTTTGCACTTTTAGTCCCTATAATTGTTAGAGTTTACATTTCAAGCATTTATCTTTTATAGATTTTACAATTTCAGTCCTTTAAGTTTCACATTTTGCATTTTGAATTTCTACTTGAATAAAAACGTGGTATTTGCAATATGTTTTACATATAAGTAGGTAATATTTTTCCATTTTGCAAGGCTTTGATTGAATTAGCAAATAGAATATCCAAGCAAGTTTAACAACCAAGAACAATTAAAAACCCGATATTGGTTGGACTTTCCATTAGCAAGAACTGAGAAAAAACGAACTGCATTATACTCAATTTCAGTAAATGAACTTCTTGAGTCCTTCAAATGGATGAACACCTCCATGAAATCAGCCCCAAACTCCTTGAAAATCAGCCCAAAGACCTCCATGAAAACTCCTTTTCACATGTTATAATCACCACCAATCTTCATCTTTTCAAGTAGGCTTAAACATATGTTTATTATAGCCTTTGTTTATGGTTAAAATTTGATGAAAATGGTGATAGGAGGGTGGCTATGGATGTTCATAGAGAGAGAAGAGAGTGTTTGAGTGGTTTTGCATGTATGAAATGAGAAATGTTTATGGTGTAGCTAGTTTTGTTAGTTTGGTGGTTTGTGTATGCACTAAGGACATGTGTCCTTAGTGTGTATATAAACTTGACACCACATATGGTGTGTTGGCTAAGTCTTGCCACCTATAGTGGGGATGAGGCAAGTGTAAACTTTTCTCATCTCCACTAATTTACGGGTACTCCTCGATTCTAGTTTCCTCGACTTACGTGCCCTCGGGTCGTTTTACGAAAAACGTTTTTATAAATTATGAATCAATGGCACAAAACGAATCTAATAAAATTTTCTCATCAAAAACGGAGTTCAAAAACGTAAATACGTAATCCTAGGGTTTTCGGTTTAGTCGTAAAGGATGTTAAATTATGCACGTAAGTCCTAATCTCTTCTCGTAAATTTGTGAGTTTATGAACCAACACAAATTAAAATTCCAAAATAATATTCAAGAATAAATTTATTTCCTGTAGTGTCGGACTGTCACCAAAAACGGTGTATGTAAACTGTTGGGTCAAAAAGTTGATGTGGCAGAAACTCAAAAACGAAGAAAACATGAAGTTATTGTCCAAGCGTTGTCAAGAGCAATTTAGGCATTGACAAGAGTTAATCCAACGTTGTTGGCTCAAGAATTGTCGTGTGCAATTCAAGAGTTGTTACATGCAATTCAAGAGTTGATAGAATTGTAGACAAGAAGCTTTTAGAAGATTCTATTTGGTTATATATGCAGGAGATATTCTGTATATAGTTATTTAAATAGAAGATTCACATGTTTATTTATCATTATCTCTTGTAAAACCCTAATCCTTACACTATAAAAGGAACCAAGGGTTATTAGGTTTTTCATATAATTCATATACAATGTAAACCTAAAGTGTGTGTTGACTAGGTGTGGGATTCAATGTACACTGTTGTTCCTATTTAATCCATAACACAAGATTCTTAGAGAGAGAAAGAGGAGAAAAGTAGAGAGAGAGAGAAGTGGAAGGTTTACACTAAAACTATGTGTTTAATGAAATGAACCAACACCCTCTTTCACATGTGAAAGAGGGTTATATACCCCACGGCTCTAAGGCCTTTGTGGGCTTCATCTTGGGCCGGGCTTGGCTTTGCTTTGGGCTTACGCCCCTAACTTATACAATATTAGCTTAAAGTCCAAGCCCGGTTTTCCCGACTAACCTATTACAATACAAGACCTTTTAACGACTAAGATGACCTATTACATTCTTGTTCTACTATATGAAATATAGGGCTAACAATCTCCCCCAATGTATCGGTCATCTTAAAAAGCTTAAAAAGCATAAGATGATTGAGTGAATACATTCTTGTAGAGGAGATCTTCCTGCTTTGGTCTTGTATCTTGGTCTTGATCTTGTTTGTAACAGCTTTGTTCCTTCATGCTTTCGTGATCTTTATCTTGAGCCTTTGTCATATGACTTTGAGTGCTTGAGATCTTCATCTGTACTCCTTGTGACTAAGATGACCTATTACATTCTTACATTCTTAGGTATCTTGATTATCGCCATCTTGTGCTCTTGTGACTTCTAAATCGACATCGGTTGCACAGCTACGCCACCTTCTTGATATGCAGCAACATATATAGACACGGATGAAATGGCTTTGAACATTTCAGCCTAACTCGGTAGCGTTTTACCTCCGGTCGGTGAAGACCGTTAAACGGTATTAAATACCGTACCTGTGATCAGGTAGATTCGATTAAGAACCTCCTTGACAGGGTTTCCCGGCGGTAGTAGCCAGTTCTCTTTACTCGACCGTCTCAAAGCAGACTGCGAACATAAAGAGTGAATCAAAAAGGATACGGTTATCCGTTTGATTAGAGTCGTCAATTCAGAATTCCTGGAACAAGTTTGATTCTATAAGAATCGCACCATTGTTGCTTTCCAGTTTGCCACAAGCTCGATTCATAAGAATCTTGCATGTTACCTACCGCAGTGCTGTTTGATGTTGACACTGGAAGGATTTCCATTCGTCACTGTGAACACTAAAGCGCGTCACTCTGAATGTTCTGGCAAGATCACACGGATTTTGCGAAGAAACCTGGAATCAAGTTTGAATCAATTAAGAATCGAAACTTAGTTGCTTTCCAGTTCTCACAAGTTTGATTCGTGTAGAATCGCACAAGTTACCTACCATGAGCTTGTTTAATGGTGGCTCAAGCAGGATTTCCATCTTCATTGTGAATAGTATCACTCAGATGTTCTGGCAATATCACAAGGATAATGCGTAGGACTCGATTGTGTCCTAATGAGATGATAAATTGATCTCGTTTGGCTCTAGACTCAATAAGTGCATTTTGGTAATCGGAGGCTGGAGCAGACTGCCACCTTTTCAATATTAACTGACTCGGAGTGAGAAAGTCAATAGATACGTGTTGATCTCCGTGACAATGAGACAAGTTTCTTTTGAGAGAAACTCGAATGGCTGGGAAGGGTTGTGCATTGCATCACTGGGTCCATGATGACTTGTCTTCAATAGATGTATTGACCCGTTTTCTGCCTAAGTTGCATAGAATATTCAACTCCTTCAATGCTTACCAATACGTCATCATTAGCACCTTGTTGTGATTGTTCCAGTGCTAGCTTAAGTACTTGGTCCGCATTTAGCTTCATTCCACTCCATCTTACCTAAGGACAACTATTTCTAGCTATGGAATGTCCTTGGGTAGATCCCTCCGGTTCTGGTTGGATCATAGGACTTAGTTTCCTATCCTAAACCACCTTTTGACTCCATCGTTCCGTCGTGGATAGTAGGTTGTTTTGGGTAAAGATCGTAACCATAAAACCATTGAAAACCATTCAAAGTGCTTGATAAAAATCAAAACTTTTAACACTTGAAAGTTTTACATTTCCGAAAAGCTCCCCCTACACACATGCATCGATATACGAAATAGTTTGGCATGTGAAGGAAAGAGTTGCACTTGAGTCTTTAAGATCACATGTTGCGATATATTACATTTTAATCACATTTTCTCCCCCTATCTCTAATATAAAAATACAATATTAGAGATACCAATTGATTAAAATATGACATTTTCCGAAAAATCTTTGGGAGAGAAACATGTGTGCACGTATGAATCATGGAACATTTTCAGTCGGGTCGCTCCCCCTCAGCAATATATGTGTGTCTTGAGACAAAATTTGACAAAATTTTAGAAAAACGACACCACAAAATATGTTGAGGTACGGAGTTGAGATGCCTTTTCCGATATAATATATTACATTTGACAATTTCATATCATTTTCGGAATGTGTTGGATACATAAAATATGAAAATTTTAGAGATGTACCCAACAACATTAAAAGGCTTGATTTTAAAACGCTCCCCCTCAAAAATTGATCAAAATAACATATGACAATTTTGAGATATAAAAACCACTTATGAGGAAGGGAGTGTTGAACACACAATTTTGAAAGATTTAGAAAACCTTTTGAGAAATTCTTGAAAAATTGTGTTCAACGGTTTTAAAATATATTCCGATTTACATGAGCTCAAAACTTTGAATGTTTTGTGACTAGCTCATGACCGAGAAAAATAAATTTCCCGTTGTGAAGGATAAGTTATTATCCGTGATAAACTTTCCTTAAGTTGAAGTTCGAGTTCTAAGCTGACATTTACTTAGAAATCGTTTTTCATGAACTTAAAAACTTTGAATGTTTTTATGAGAAGCTCATGACCGAGAAATATGAATTTCTCGTTGAGAAGGATAAGTTATCGTCCGAGATAAACTTTCCTTAGTTGAGGTCCGAGTTCTAAGCTGTGATGCGCCTAGAAGTCATTATGAGAGAATATCAAGCAGCTTCATTTGCCAAAACCTCCAAGTCTTCTGGAGTCATATACTTCATACCAAGACGGCCAACGAGATACGCAAACCTATCTTTCGATAGAGCTTTTGTAAACAAGTCTGCCAGCTGGTACTCAGTTCTGACAAAGTATAATTCCACGATGCCGCGTTCCACTTGTTCCTTGATGAAGTGATATCTGACATCGATGTGCTTTGTGCGGGAGTGTTGAACCGGATTGCAAGATATGGCTATGGCCGACTTTGAGTCACAATACATAGGTATTTTATCAAAGTGGAAGCCATAATCCGTGAGTTGAGTTCTCATCCAGAGGACTTGAGCACAACACGCGGATAGAGCCACATATTCTGCTTCAGCTGATGAGAGCGAAGTGCAATCCTGCTTCTTTGACGACCAACTGACAAGCTTGTCTTCCCCTAGAAATTGTATGCTACCAGAAGTGCTTTTATGACTATCAAGACAACCTGCGTGATCAGAATCTGAAAAAGCCGTTAGATGAAAACCGGTTTCCCTCGGATACCAGAGTCCCATGTGAATGGTATTCTTAAGGTACCGAAAGATCCGTTTAACCTCTTTGAGGTGCTTTTGAGTAGGTCTGGCTTGATATCGTGCACAATAGCATGTGGCATGATGAATATCAGGCCTGCTGGCTGTAAGGTACATAAGTGACCCGATCATACTGCGATATCGCGTTTGATCTACGGGATATGAGTACAAGTCAGCGTCTAGGGATGTGGTCGACAATGGTGTACCAACGCGAGCACATGAGGTCATACCATGCTTTTTAAGTATCTCTTGAGCATACTTAGCTTGGTTAATAAAGATACCACGTGGGGATTGATGAATCTGGAGGCCTAAAAAGAATTTTAGCTCCCCCATCATTTACATTTCAAATCTGCTGTGCATTAATTTTTCAAAACGTTTTGAAAGTTTTGGGTTCGTAGAACCAAAAATAATGTCATCAACATAAACTTGCACCAGCATTATGTCATCCCCATATTTATTAGTAAAGAGAGTAGGATCAATAGAACCTTTGGAGAAACCTTTGGACACCAAGAAGTTTGAAAGTTCTTCGTACCATGCCCTTGGAGCTTGTTTAAGTCCATATACAGCCTTCTTGAGACGATAGACTTTGTCAGGATGATGAGGATCGACGAATCCTTCCGGCTGATTCACATACACTTCTTCCTTCAAATGACCGTTGAGAAAAGCTGTTTTGACGTCGATCTGAAAAACCGTGAAGCCCTTATGTGCAGCATAAGCAAGGAATATCCTGACTGCTTCCAAACGAGCGACTGGAGCGAATGATTCATCGTAGTCTATGCCTTCTTGTTGACGGTATCCCTTAACCACAAGACGAGATTTGTTTTTGATGATGGTTTGTTCTTCATCCAGTTTGTTTTTCCAGATCCATTTGAAATCTAAAATTGACATTCCATATGGTCGGTCAACAAGTTCCCAAACATTTAGGCGTTCAAACTGATGAATTTCGTCTTGCATTGATTCAATCCACGCATGATCAGTCATGGCTTGTTTGATGTTTGTAGGTACAGTTGAACTCACGGTGAGTGCATACATACACACATCGCCATCGGTTTCGAGTTGTCTGCGTGTTCGAACCGGTTGTGAAGGATTTCCAATGACTTGCTCCAATGGATGATCACGTGTCCAATGGTGAGTGGATGGATATGGTTGGTAGAATGTATGCATGTTGGACGGATCAACATGTTGAGTAGAAGACTCTCCGACTTCGTGTACCGGTGTACCGAACGGATTGATAAATTCTTCATCGTCAGGTTGTGCATCGACTGCTTGATTGTTGTTTCCTCCTTCAGCATTGACGGTTGGTGATGTTGGTTGTATGACAGTTTCTTGAGTTTGTTGAGTATCCACTGGAATTGTCTCTTGAGCAACGGTTGCTGAAGTAGAGGCAGTTGTGTCTTGTTGACTTTGTGATGGTGCATCAGCAGTATTGACAGCGGAAGGCTTTGACACAACTTGATTGTTTCCATAGTAATATTCTTCAAACATAGGATCATATAAGTCAACCAACTCATTCATATGTGTCGTATCCGTCGAGTCTGCTGTAGGAGTACTTTGTTGACATTCTTGCACGGGACGTACACTGTTGTGTGTAGGTGCCATTGTTGGACATTGAGGTGCGGGACTTGAGCTGTTGTGATCAAGTACCATTAGTGGCAATTCGTCAAAGTTCACATGAATTGTTTCGACAATGATCTTTGTTTTCTTGTTATAGACCCGATATCCTTTCGACAATGTCGCATACCCCACAAAAATACATGCATCACCTTTTTCTTTCATCTTGTCGAGATTCTCACCGTCTTTAAGAATGTAGCATAAAGATCCAAATACGTGAAAGAATTTTACAGTAGGTTTCCTGCCATTGATGATGTGGTAAGGTGTCTTTTCATGTCTAGGGATAACGAGAGAACGATTCTGAGTATAACAGGCAGTTGCAATTGCTTCAGCCCAGAAGAATAGCGGTAATTTTGAAGCAGAAAGCATTGTTCCAGCAGCCTCAACCAAAGTACGGTTCCGTCTTTCGACAACGCCGTTTTGTTCAGGAGTTCGAGCAATAGACGTTTGATGTTCGATGCCTTCTTCTTGAAAGTAAGATTGCAAGTTTTTGTTCAAAAATTCAGTACCCCTATCCGTTCTTACGGTTAAGACTTGAGCTTGAAGATTGCGTTGTATCATCTTGAGAAAGTTTTTGAGAACCTCTGGTGTTTCATCTTTGGACCTTAAGAAGAAAGTCCATGTGTATCTAGAGTAATCATCAACAATCACTAGAATATACTTTTTCCCGTTAATACTCTCTACACGCATGGGACCACATAAATCCATGTGTAGAAGTTCCGATCGTCCTTTTGAGCTAGGGGTAGTCTTTGTTTTGAAAGACTTCCGTTTTGCTTTCCCCAACTCACAAGAAGAACAAAGATGGTCTTTGACGAATTTCAATTTAGGAAGACCGGTCACAATATCATTCTTAGAAAGCAAGTTGATGGTGTCAAAATTGAGATGTGACAATCGTTGATGCCATAACCATGCTTGAGATGATGATGCTTTAGCCATTAAGCAAATTGGATTTGTTGAAGATGTGTCTTGAAGAGTTACTGTGTAGAGATCAGAACCACGAGAACCTGTAAGAAGGTCATTCCCATCGTAGTCTCTAACATAGCAAGTAGATTTCCGAAAAGCCACTTCCAAATCCGCATCACAAAATTGACCAACCGAGAATAAATTGTGATTCAGTCCCTCGACGTAATAAACCCGTTTTATAGTGATATTCCCTTGAACCAAGTCTCCATATCCGAGTATCGGTGCAAATTGATCATTTCCAAACCGTACCGTACCCAGAAACTTCTCCACGAAGTTAATGAGAAGCTTGAGATTGCCCGTCATGTGCTTTGTGCACCCGGAGTCCATTATGAATAGGATGAGTTCGACGAGCTGCAGAAGAATTAGAAGACAATGTAGCATTTGACAAATGGGAGTCCTTGATAGAAACGGGTTCCAAAATAGTAGTGGACCTAGATTCTAAAGGCAAGCTAACATTCATAGACCCAATTAGAATGGGGGTTGTCTTAGGTACCCATTTGTATCCGGGTGGTGTAAATCTCGAATACCCCCGTGTACATGTCCTAATCATGTTCTCATAAAGCTTCTTTAACCTGCTTTGTTTACGTAGAGTAGTGGATTCTAACGCACTTAGTTTCTTAAGTGGTTGCTCAGTGGATTGGTTCAAAGTTCTTGTGGGTTCACTAGTACTAGTGGGCATACGAATAGGCTTCCTAGTTCTAGTATTCACGCCATTATAATTAAGAGCACAAGCATCATGATTGAAAGTACGAACACATTTGCCACATTCAACACAAACAAATTCAACATTCGAGGTCTTAGCATTTAAACTGTCATTACATGCAGTTACAGACGTTTTATTCTTAGAAAACTTAAAATTCCTACGGTGATCTTCTACTTCATTCTTCTTCCCTTGACTATTGTTAGGCATGACTCTATCTTCAATTCTAGTGCTCTTAAGCTGTGGTCCGCTAAAACTAGTAGTGGGATTTACTCCTGTAGAAGAAGACACACGTTGATTAGTTTTCCTAATATTCTCAGGTAACCGCGATGTTCCAGTTTGAGTGGGCTTAGTGTTCATCTTATACATTCCTGGTGCTATCACATTTGTACTCTTATCATTTCCTATCTTAGGCAAAGTCTGTGGGGATTGTCCCAAAATAGAGGATTTAGGGCATTTAACCGCATTCGGTTGCCGAACAGCGGATGGTTTACCCAAAATAGACTTTCCTTTGATTTTCTCAATGAGTTTCTGTAACTCACTTATGGCTATGTCCCTTTCTTTTAGCTGAGCTTTCAAATCATTTATTTCGAAATCTTTTTCATTTAGTAGACGAAACGAAGAAGCTGACATTTCTTGACACTTTTTATGATTATGAGATTTTTCACCTTTTTGTAAAGCAAGTTCAAGAGAAATGGAGTGTTTCTCAAGTTGAGAAAAACTTTTCGAAAGTTTGTTATATGACTGAATTTGTTTCGAAAGCTCTGCTTCAAGATTGCGACATTTCGCGTCCGATTCTGACACAAGACATGCTACATGACAATATTGATCCAGATCGGTATACACACCAAGTATAGCATTCATATGGTCAGCATAAAAATATTCCTTGGAAAGTCGATCAATTTCGTTAGAAAGTTGGTGTTCTTGTGTCTTTAATTTAATTTGAAGAAAATCAACTTCATCTTCAAGAGATTTGACATAGCTTAAATCAGTTAACATTTCCTCAGTGAGAGCATTATAAAACATTTCCACATTTTTTGAAAGATCATCAATGGTTGGAACAATACATTGTTGGATGACGACTTCTACTTGTGGGTTAGGTTTAATATTCCAAATGGTATCCCTAGAAACTTTTTCATAGTCGACGACACCTTTGTACAAATTTAAAACCCCTTGTTTTATAAACTCAAATTGCTGAACACTTTTGCTTTTCTCATCCCATTTACGTTTTTCATCCAAAATTCGCTTTTGTAACAAAATTGATTGCTTTTTGAAACTCCTTTTTAAAGAAACTTTCTTTTGTGGTTCATCACTTGGTGGTGGAACACTATTATACATCTTTTGTTCTTTTGAAAGTTCTTTTTGAGGGACAAACTTAATATGATTGTTAGAATCAGAAAGGTTTATTAAATCACTTAAGTTTGATCGACTTTCTTCTTGTTGACGAATGATTTCGTCGCAGTCAGGGGAAAGCATAAGAGCAAGATTATCAACATAACAACCGATATCATAAAGAGCAGGCTTGGTACTTTGAGCTTTCTTGAGATATTCAGGCTTGACAAAACTCGTTTTCATATTTCTATTGAGCATATTCATAGTTTGAATAGACTGACCCGTTTTGTAAACAATGTTGTTTAACGTGTCGACTCTCTTTTCCAAAGCAAGAATTTTTTCAATATCCTTTTCTTCACGAGTTTTATAAAGCTCAGTTTGTTCTTTGTTAACCGACTCTAATTCAGTAATTTGGAGTTTATGTAGCAGCAGTTGTTCTTCAAGTTCCGATATCTTCTGTTTTGACATATGAATTTCGTGTGTTACTTCAGAACAATATTGTTCGTTGAGCACCTTACGTTCATATACCAAACCATTAGCTATTGCAACCCGTCGATCAGCATCTTTTACATAATCACACTCTTTAAGCCTGTCTATCTCCTCGGCTAAGGATGTGTTTGCTTGCTTCAAACGTTTATTAGCTTCTTTGTTTTCATCAATTTCTCGTTTTAAAGAATTAATAATAGACGCAAGCAAATCATGGTCCTCATCCGAGTCAGTATCCTGAACAGCTTTTCCGTCATCATTACACATATGCTGTGAATCCGTAGAGATATTTCTATCCTCCGTGTCCATTACATATGTGTCATTGATGCTTTCGGGTTGCTCAGGATGCCGTCGTTCATTAGCAAACACATTATAGTTATCATGTGATGGTACCTTTTCAAGTGGCTCAGAATCATAGATCGGTCCAGAAGTATCATCAGTCTCTGGGATCACTTCTTGAATCTTTGCCATGTACACATAATGTGCCTCTAACTCTTGATCATCGGCTTCATCATCAGTGTCATCACGCCAGTCAACTTCATCTGCTGTGAGTGGAATTCCTGCTTCTTCTTTCTTGCACAGCAACATCTTTTCCTTGTGATATCCCGAATCCTTAACCCGTTTTGGCTTCTTGCATTCCCTAGCCATGTGCCCAAAACCCTTACAGTTGAAGCATTGAATCCCAGTCTTCTGCACAACCGGAGTGCCTACAGTATCTCTAGCCCCAACTTGATTCAACATCCTCTGATTATCATACCTAGCCTCACGATCATACCTAGGTGCATGATCAACTTCCTTATATCTAGCATTGGATGATGATCTGAGGTTGTTGTTGGTAGGTTTGTAGATCTTCTTATAAGTTGTGGTGAGTAAAGACATGAGTTCTTCAATCTTCTTGTCCCTTGAAGTTTGTTCATCATCACTGTCTCCATCTGACTCGGTGTCATACTTTGGAGGTGGAGTGGGGACAATTGCTTTTGCTTTGTGTTTAGCAGCAATTAGAGGTTTAGAGGATGAGCTTGATGACTTTGAGGAATGAGTAGGTGGTTGTTGACGGGGAACGGGTTTTGTTGAAGTAGCAGCCACAAAAGCAATAGAATTAGCAGACCGTTCTGCCTTTTCAGCCCTTAGTTCATTTACTTCATTCTGATGTTGTTTCAAGATATCATAAAGTTTGTGGTAAGATATAGTCTTGATATCCTCCCTTTGTTTGACCAAAGTCACAAACCTTTGCCATTCCGGTTTGAGTTGAAGTAGAAACTGAACATTGGCATGATGATTGGAGATGGTGCACTGATTTCTTACAAGCTCATTCATCATTTTGTAGAATCTCGAGTAATATGAGTCAATGGATTCACCATCTTCAGATGTGAATTTTCCAAACTCCCAAAGTAGATTAGTCTCGAGATCTTGAACATTGATTGACTCACCTTACTTCAATCGATGAATTGCATTCCACATTTCCATAGCATTAGGACATGCATCAACTGTGGAATAGATATCATTATCAATTCCAGTGAGTATGAAATTTACAGCATCAGCTTCAGCTTGGAGGAGTTTCTTTTTCTCAGCAGAACATGTGTCAAAATCCTCCATAGCTCGTATAGTTGATGAAGTACCATCCTCTGTCTGTGTTGTAATTGGTTTGAATTCAAAAACTGGAGGTGGGTTCTCAAGGCAGTGACGAAGAGCAGTTCGGTTTTCTTTTCCATCGAGAAATCTAAGAAAACGAGATCTCCATTGAACGTAGCAACCGGCAGTGAGCACAGGTGGGTTACCGTTGCCACCTTGTTCCAAACGAATTTGATTAGCAGTTGCAATGTTGATGTTGTTGTTAGACATGGTGAATACTTGTGGATGAATTGCAGATCTTAGTGGATTTGTTGTGATGATGTGTGGTTAAAACTGAAATTCCGAAAATTCAAAAAAAATTTTCTCAGTCCGACAATTAAATTCCTCAGTCTGACAAAACGGTAAGCCGAAAAATTTTGTATCACCAAATTTTGAATTTGAGTTAGAAATAGCCAAAAACTAGTAGGGAAAAAATTTGAATTTACTTGACCTAAAAATTTCAACTCTTTTTTTTTTTTTTTTTTTTTTTTTTAATCTTCGTGTAAACTACGTTCCGAAACTAGTCTAGATAGTGGCTAAGTCTAAAAATTACTCAAACAAAATACCCATCGGAATGTCCATCGGAATACTTATCGGAATGTCCAGATCGGAATGCTCAATCGGAATGCTCAATCGCAATGCTCAGATCGCAATGCTCAGATCGTAAAGTCCAGATCGTAATGTCCAGATCGGATAGCCTATCGGAATACTCAGATCGCAAAGCCTATCGGAATACTCAGATCGCAAAGCCTATCGGAATGTCCAGATCGCAAAGTGGCTGTCAAAATTCAAGCAGAGTAACGACTTAAAATACTTCCTTATACCCGTCGGAATCCAGATCGCAAAGTACGATCGGAATGTCCAGATCGGAATAAGTAACAAAAACCCACGATCGCAATGTAGAACCAAACCCTTTCCGATGGTAAGGTTATTGCGATGGAAGCCCAAGTACAATTTGTACTTTCCGATGGAAGTTTCTGCTAGAATTTCGGAATGAAGAAAAACAAGAGATTTCGCAACTTTTGATCCAAAAAATTTGTGTTTTAGCCAAAACCAAGATACCTAAATCACTACTACTAGTATGTAGATGATTTTTATCAAGAAAAGACCATAAAAACACAAAAAAAAGATATGGGACGTGAGATATGGATCAAAAAGGCCACGAAAATTCAAGAACACCACACACGAATCTTCAATCACCTATCCACTATAGGCTCTGATACCAAATGTTGTTCCTATTTAATCCATAACACAAGATTCTTAGAGAGAGAAAGAGGAGAAAAGTAGAGAGAGAGAGAAGTGGAAGGTTTACACTAAAACTATGTGTTTAATGAAATGAACCAACACCCTCTTTCACATGTGAAAGAGGGTTATATACCCCACGGCTCTAAGGCCTTTGTGGGCTTCATCTTGGGCCGGGCTTGGCTTTGCTTTGGGCTTACGCCCCTAACTTATACAATATTAGCTTAAAGTCCAAGCCCGGTTTTCCCGACTAACCTATTACAATACAAGACCTTTTAACGACTAAGATGACCTATTACATTCTTGTTCTACTATATGAAATATAGGGCTAACATACACACACCTAGTGGTTGTTCGTTATTTATATAATGGGCAATCCATTTGTTTTAATTCATGTTATTCGTGCCTAAACACCTTGTTAATGTGTTATGTTCTTATTCCGCTTTGATTGTTAAATCATATGAACATGATGCATTCCTAGTAGCTTCAAAGATCCGGAAACCAAGGTTTCCACAATTGGTATCAGAGCCTCGTGGCTCGTGATGCTAGGACCAACAAGGTGTTCGTGTATGGTGAAAAGAAGAAAAATCTGTCTAGGGTTTTTCTGGACGTTTTTGTGTGCGCAGCAGTATTCAGAAGGTCATAACTTTTGATTGAACCGTTGGATCGTCATGAAATTTTATATGTGTGTTCTTTATACATATATCTAAACATCCACCGGAGGGATTGTCAAGTTTTATCCCCAGGAAAAAGTTATTAAGCGTCAAAGTCAGCAGTGAGTGAATGCAGTTTTCTGTGAACAGCCATGTTTAAAACACGATCTCTCCTTCGTTACCCGTTGGATCTTCGTGATTTTTGAACTGTAGATTCTTTGCACTTGTGTCTAGAATCTCACCGAAGGGATTTTCGATATGAGCCTTAATGAAGAAGTTATTCAACATCGAAGTTCGCTGTTTAAGGTATTAAAGTTTTTGCTTTCACATAAAATCAAGATTAGGGTTTTCTTTCAACTCTAAGTCGACATATAAAGCAGAAGTTTATAAGGATTATGGTTGTCGTCATTCAAGATAAATCGTCATGGCTATGATGTTAGGGTTTATGGTGAAACCCTAGATCGTTTTGTTATTATTGTTGTGATGATTGTTGTTAATACTTGATGCTGTTTTCCAAGATGATGAATGAGCAGTTGGTGTTTCATATTGGTAAGCATATGATAGCTGTAGAATCAAGGAATACGCAACGTGATCTTGTCAAAACTTGTTCACATGTGCATAGGAGAAGGTGACAAAGATTGAACGTGGGATACATAATGTTCGTTGTTCTTAAATATGATTTTATCCACATGAAGCGTAGAGAAAAGTAGGTCTTGGTCTTTACTGTATGTTCACACGGTGCTAGGTTTCTTATTGGTTGAAAATTTTTGTTCACACGATGCTGGTCCCAAGATCTATATTACTGTTGCATCAATGGAAGGAGATCATGATGTACGTGGGTCTTCAAATCTATCTTTGGACGTGATCTTTTCAGATATTGTAAAAATCAGTTACCTAGCATGTCACGTGGGTTTATGCTCATTATGGAAAGAAGATCGTGGATGTTTATTGTCACGAAGCTTGCTGCCAAAGGAAAAAGAAAAGCTGCTGTTGGTCCATGCTTCTTAAAGTGGTCCACGATTGAAAGAGGAAAAGTGGTCCGTGATTTAAGGAAGTATATATATTCTGAATACAAATTTGGGAGAATATTTTGGCTGGTCTTAAGGAAGTATTCGAGGTCAAAATATTGTTCCCTAGTTCAAGATTTGTTGCATGATTTAAGGGAATATATCTTTGGACGAGCTATCTTATTGGGACGATCTTCATACGGGTGTACAAGTCTATGTTTGCTTATTTTTAGGGATTTTCATTCTCCTATAATATTTACTACATATGCTTGTGCAATAGACGTGGGGTTTAAAGTCAACAGAAGATGCTGTAGAAGTTCATAGCTCTTGATGACGTCAGCAGAAACAGTAACGCTGACAAGTTTGAGAATATACGCTGACAAGTTATGGTTTGACGCTGATAGAATAAGTCAACGCTGACAGCGTTGACAGTGTCGTCCGAGATATGGTTTTTCAAACTCTGTTAGGTATTGTCTGATATGTGACAATACACATTCCAGATTTATTGGATAGAGAAGGATCTCGGATAACACAATGGTTGCTGCTGTTTGAGAAAATTGGTACGTTTTGAGCACACAAAAAGGTGGTATTTACACACGAAGGTACATGGAATCTCCGTTTTAATTTAGAATATCATGATGATATTTATGGCTCGGATATTTTTAAACGGAATTAATGATCTTAAAGTGAGTTAGCAACAATTCGTGAGGTACTGATGGTCTTCATGAAGAGGTGTTAGCTTAAGGGGAAGAATTCTTATGATAAGTTTGATGATTGAAGAAGATTTTCGCGAGTTTGTGTTCTATCATATCTTTAAGTCGTGCACTCCCAGTCATAGACTTTAAAGATAACTTGTTCGTGCTTTACATGGTTGGTGATGAAGACTTGTCATAACACTTGAAGGAGTTACATTATCGTGCTCAGTGTCTCACATAGGATGAGAATATTGACAAGAGATCGAGGTCTGCTTATAATGCTAAAGGTATAAGTTCTTATCACATGGATAGTACAAGACATGGAACACAAGGTTGGGTTATTCTACTTCTACATCAAAAATATTATATTAATTGTTCTTCAAGATTATTACACAGAGCCTACATATGGAGAATCTTCAAAGATTGCATACATTGTTTATTTCCCTGTTGATGTGACAAAAAGGGGAAGAAATACTTGCTACACTTGAGGGGAAGCAATTTGAAGATCATGTACAACTTACAAGAGATACACATAGATTTTTTCCACCATCAACTAGGGGAAGATTGTTGGGTCAAAAAGTTGATGTGGCAAAAACTCAAAAACGAAGAAAACATGAAGTTATTGTCCAAGCGTTGTCAAGAGCAATTTAGGCGTTGACAAGAGTTAATCCAGCGTTGTTGGCTCAAGAGTTGTCGTGTGCAATTTAAGAGTTGTTACATGCAATTCAAGAGTTGATACAATTGTAGACAAGAAGCTTTTAGAAGATTCTATTTGGTTATATATGCAGGAGATATTATGTATATAGTTATTTAAATAGAAGATTCACATGTTTATTTATCATTATCTCTAGTAAAACCCTAATCCTTACACTATAAAAGGAACCAAGGGTTATTAGGTTTTTCATATAATTCATATGCAATGTAAACCTAAAGTGTGTGTCGACTAGGTGTGGGATTCAATGTACACACACCTAGTGGTTGTTCGTTATTAATATAATGGGCAATCCATTTGTTTTAATTCATGTTATTCGTGCCTAAACACCTTGTTAATGTGTTATGTTCTTATTCGGCTTTGATTGTTAAATCATATGAACATGATGCATTCCTAGTAGCTTCAAAGATCCGGAAACCAAGGTTTCCACATAAACGTAAGCACGTAACGTAGAGTCCTCCGGTTTAGACGTAGTCGATGCTACTTCAAGACATAAACCAAAATTTCTTCCCAAAAATGAGTGATTTCATAATATAACATTTAAATAATGTTTTTAAATAATACTTGAGAATAATATATCGACCATAATTTGACGGATTGTCACAGCATTTACCCCTAAACAGGATCTTTGTCCTTAAAGATCAATTTATCTTACTACTCGCTTCTTATAGAGTTAAAGCCACGTGGGTATTTCCTCCACATTCGGTCTATTCTCTCAAGTGTAATTCATTACAATACGCGAATTTCATCACACATAACTACGGGAATACGATCAGGCTTAATGTTGACTTACTTTCTCTATCCATGATGTTCACTGGTTTTTGATGAATGTAACTTTTCGCCGATCTAACCTTCATCAAGAAGTAATCAGATTCTCACTTGATAGACATTTTATCAAGTTCGATATACGAAACATAATTCACGCAGCCCTTGAAGTCCTAGGGTAGATCCAGCTTATATGCCTTTAAAACCAACTTTTTACACTATCCCAATGGTCCCATACAACGGTGACTTATTTCCCATGATCTTTCAGATCATCAATTCACTTTTCCATGGTGAAATTTTTTGGCATAACTTCGCTACCCATCCTGCACTTCAAGATATACATTTCACATTCACATAACCTCCTTCCCACTACTGGCAATCAATGATCAGATCCTAATTTCAACAATCATTTCAGGTCTCGCGGGTCGGGTATTTTGTAAGGTTAGGTTTGTCATCATAGGCAACCTTAAACCTAAAAGACATGTCCAACTCACAATGGGTGTATGTCGGGTATCTTCATCCCAACTCCTGCCTATAGATGCTCTTATATTTAAATCCTCACAAGATTCAATCTCGATCCTAATACGAAAATTATCAATGATAAACTCTCCAAAGGAAAGCGATTATATGGTTTATTACCAAAGGTCAATTATTCAAGTATAAAACAACACTTCTAATGTTTGTATCGTTACTTTACCTCGTCCCTTCGATTGGGGTGGTAAACAGTACTCTCATCAAGGTTCGTTCTCAATGACTTCTGAGCAAATCTCTAGAAATTCGATGTGAAGCGAGGATCTTGATAGAGATGATCGATACAGGCACACTATGTTTGCACAAGTCCTTTAAATACAAAAGAGTCAATTTCTTCATCGAGAATTTATCATTAATGGGAATGATATTAGTAGATTTGGTCATTCTGTCGACGATGACCCAAATCGAATCAGACTTAGATAATGACCTTTGCAATAGTTAGACGTTTACTAATGTATGAGGCGATGTCTGCCTTCATAATTTGCCATCAGTACAACTTCTTCAGATAAAGATACATTTAATCAGAAATGGCATGAATAGAATACTTAAACTTATGTGATTCCAACATGACTAAATATTAAAATCCTCTATATTTAGGCAACCACAGGCAGCCTTTTTACATTTAACGCCATCGTCTTCTCAATTCTAATGGTTCACGTTAGCCGCGAACCCCTTTTATTATCTATATTATCCTTTTTACAAGTATCAGTTATTTTTAAATTGTCCGGGAAAATTATTTTGCACAGTCATTACTAAGGAACACATCCTAATTGATTCTTTATCTTTTCTACATAATGTGTCAGCATCTACATTCACCTTTCCTGATGAAGAAATTATCATGACCACAATTCACTCAGAAATTCTTTCTTCATATTTTCTAAGTTTTAGTTTCGTCTCAACTATTATTTTTATCAGTTTTACTCAATCCGACGTCTAAAGCGTCGATAATTATTACATGTAATTAAATAATAAATATTTAATTTTTATGAAACATAAACGTGATTTTTTTTTTAAATTTCTTAGTTATAGGAAAATGTTCAAAATAAATTTGAATTTAGTTAAAACGATTTTTGTTGATATATCGAAAATAATTAATAAGATCCGTAAATGTTCGAAAAATCTTTGTTTATACTTTGGTCACAATTTTCTTAGTTGAAAAGCAAAAATTATCGTTTCAAATTTCAAGTCATGGTTTAAATGGTTTCCTCAATGCCTCTTAGGTTGTCATGAGGTATGCACAAACATTTACCCCTAAAGGAGTATAGTTAAATGTTCTGGGTATAAGGGAATGATTCCTTAAGAATCCTTTGATAAATATTTGTAAAAAACATTTTTGCACTTTCTTTTTGGTAAAACCCAAAGTCTCAAATGGCTCTAATTTTTTAAGAGTCAGTATAGATTCCATTATCTATTAATCACATGGTCAAATAATGTAAAGGATTAAGCCTTAAATCACATGTTAAATACTCAAGATATAGGTTTTCATTGCTTGGACAACTCCGGGTAGTTTATAAATAATTATTAACACCTTCCTATTCTTATAAACAAAGATGGTCCTTAATGATCACCAACATGAATTTATCAAATTACAGCCTACACACATGATTCATCAAATTTATGCATGCTACATGTGCATTGGTCAATCCAAACGACATAACATGAAACTCATAATTTTCATTACAAGTTCTGGATGTAGTGATTTGAATAGATAATCTTTTTCGCGGACGCGAAGTTGATGATTACCATGCCGTGGATCAAATTTCTGAATATACGCTAGAACCTTGTAAATGATCGAATAAATCTTTCATCTTGGGTAATGGATATAGATTTTGATCGTCAATTTACCTAGTTCACGGTAATCAATAAATATAAGGAATGATAACACCATAGCTCTTTAAGATGACAAGCTTGGTAGAATAAAAGCTTTTTCCGACAACTCTCTCAGTTGTACGATAATTCTTTTGATTCAGAAGGTGCTGAAGTAGGGTGCACACGCTACAGGTGCAGCACCGAGAATATAATCAATACCAAATTCAACTTGCCTTAATGGCGAAAGTCTAGGTAATTCATCAGCAAATACCTCCGAAGTTTCAAATAATAGGAACATCTTTTAATAAATCCGCCTTAGGTTCTTTCTAGATTACAAGATCTATGACTAGTTCATAACCATTCATGGTATAATTTCAAGCCTAAATGCAGGATATGGTTACCTATCGGGAATTATTTAGATCACTTTTGATAATCAACATCTTATCTTTCAGGGGAATTCCACTCGAGTTCCCATCAATTTAGACAATGATATCAGGTCATAATCAACCAATCCATTCTAATGGCACTACCAACTTTTTAGTTTTATTGTCATTGATAAGATGTGAGCTTCTCAAAAGACTACTAATAACTCATAATCCTTCACAGATTCAAGGATATCTGGAGACATAGCTAACATTAATAGAGTAAGGTCAACGCATGATTTACGCGAGAGAAATTCAAATCAGATACAGACTAAAACATTAACGAATATGAATATATCCCATGTTTTCATGAATTAAGTACTCATTCGAAAGCACCTCGGATCGTTACCCAGGTCATTCAAATGAATCTAATCAAAAGAAATGATAGGGACGTCGATACATCCAGTCGGGTATTAATACTCGATAATTAGTAAAGTTCCCAAAGAATCTTGCCATGGAAGAATTGGACAAGAAGGGTTTATCAATTGTCAATTAAGACAATATTCATAGATGAGTAAATCCGATTCAAAAAATAAATAAATGGCACGGGCACATATGTAGGTGTCCCTGACAAAATGTCCCTATTTTGCACTTCTTGCAGATCTCATAAAATTTAATCATTCACAATTTCAAAGAAAAATGTAATGTTTGTTAACAATTTCATGGTGACTACAAATCAGCTTGCATGGTACCTTCCAAATTGTATGTAGGCGCGCAACTATATACAATTTTAGGATTAACGATGCAATACTCAGTTCATCAAAACATTGTCATCATGTTTAAAATAAAAATATTTTCATGCTTAATTCTGGAATAAGAATCAAAGTGAATTTACAGAGATGTTCTTTGTTTTGAAAACAATTATGTTTTCCAAGGTGTTTTATAAAAAGCTTTATCTCGATAACGATTACTTATAAATCTCACTTTGAATAATCCTTATGGTGATGAAAATTCAATTTTCTCAAGGGATACTGTTTTAACTTTATAAAAACAATGACTGATTTGCAAAAGAGTGATGAAAAGTTGTTCACCAAGAACTAACTACAATATATCAAGAAATGAGCTTAGCCAATTAATCATGAGGTTCATGACCTCGATGGCACTCAAAATAGAATAATCCACAACGTAACTCAATTCGAGATGAGTACTTGTTCAATCGTTGCATCACTAATGCGAACATTAGGATGAAGCAATAAAAGATATATAACATCGATACATGTAAAGTTTAGCAATCAAAGGTAGTCTTTTCATTAATCACACACAAGTCAAAATTGTACCGTAACACATTACGTGTCACTATGTCATACAATTCCAAGAACTCATCCTACCAACTGATATCTCAGTTAAGTTAGGGATTTTTAAAAGATACCACAATGAATACTAATCTACAAGAGTCATGGGGGTTCCACCTGTCCCGGAAGATCCATCGGTCCCAATTCAGAAGAAGATTTCTTCAATTTATTTCTTGGACACTAGGCATCCTCGTTAGTGGATAATGGCCTAGGAAAAACCCTTAAAACAAACTAACAATCATTTGAAACCTTATAATTCTAATCACAGGACTCAACAACTTCCTCTTAACAATCTCATATTCCATATGGGTTAAATTTTACTTCATTCAGTTTTCAACCAAATCATACTCAATGCGATATCCTACCTCATTCTCCAATACTTTCAACCTTATTCTTAAACCTTAAAAGGGCAATAAAAGCTCGATATGAACAACACTTAATTTCCAATCCTATAGCTCCTTCATCAATAGTTATCAAATGAGTCGCTAGTATGAAATGACTCACACATTCAATTAGACTTCTCGGAAAGGTACTAGTGGCATGAGACTTTTGGGTAAAGGCTCCAATGACAACCTCAAGTTCAACATTCACCCTTTCGATTTCAAATTTAAGAATTGGGTGACAACGAATCAGATGACACCTTTCCAGGTGGTAATGTTTTGTCAAACTCCACTCTCTAAGGAAAGATCGTCACGACATCGATATCATATTTAATCTCGCCAATTCTTCTTCAACATCACAATCAACTAATATCAACATTTCTACGAATATCAATCATTTTGTTGGGATCATAAATATCCACAACTTGGTTTAGATCTAGAATAGCTATAATTCTGATAGGTGTGAAAACACCCATCCTTTCACCACTTAAATCAGGCTAAAACGAGACCAAAACACGTATTTAATATCATTTGTTTGGAATTATGCGTGGTTTTTGTGTTTATTGTGATTTCAGAGTCAACCGGATAAATAATGAAGAAAACATGGGATTACACGGGTTTTATCAAGGAAAAAAAGACTCAAGACGAAGTCTATTGT
Organism: Glebionis coronaria; assembly: GCA_025667525.1. NCBI lineage: Eukaryota > Viridiplantae > Streptophyta > Magnoliopsida > Asterales > Asteraceae > Glebionis > Glebionis coronaria. Next base: position 296,792,865 of record CM046876.1, on the reverse strand, counting down.
CCAAGAGATGCAGAAGATTTGAAGTCATTGTGCCTATTTGAAGATTTATCGAAGAATAGAGCAAAAGATGGAAGATTCATATATGTCGAAGAACTCGAGTCTATAAAACAACAGATTATAAGACGAGTTGGAATAATTCATCGACACTTCTCAAATCCAAAGTGGAAACGTTATTTAAAGATGCGTGAAGACTTAAGAAGAAAGAAGAAAAAGAAGCCCAAATCAAAGCCCAATCAAAAGCCCATCACCACCAAACACACGCCTATATAAAGGCCTTACTTCACAAATTTTCACACACTTAGTCTTTTAGGTAGTTTCTAGTTTTAGAGAGAGAAAGTTCTAAACTTTCTCTCACTACTTTTCATCTTTTTCTCTTTCAAGATCAACATTTGTATTACTTTTTCATTAATCAAGTTCAAGTTTTTATCTTTTAATCTTTACTCTCATCCTTCCTTTCTTTTACTTTTATTGATTTTGGTACGAATCTCGTATGATCCGTGTTGTTCATCTATGATTTGTGCTTAAAAAGTTGTTTACTTTTTATGTTTCCTAAAGTTTTTACATAAATAAGCTTTGAGATCCTTGTTCTTATTGGCTTATTTGTCGTTTTGCTTATTTACTTTATAAAGTTTATATAAAAAGTTCATTTCTTTATTGAGTAGATTAATAAGTTTGCTTATTAAAAGTTAGAGAAGTTGTTTTTATTGCTTATTTGATCAGTATTTTATTGGATTCGAGCTAGTTTTGGGAGTGAGCTTATTCAATAAGCTTATTTCCCTAGCATAAGCCTCGGTTTAGCATAGATTTCGAAAAGGGAAACTCCCTTTTCCGACCAGTTATTCCGACCGGAGCTCCCCCTTTATTCCGATCGTCCGATCGGAAAAAGGGTTTAGGTTTTCCGATTGAAGGCTTAGATATTCCGACGGTAAGTCTTTTAACATTCCGATCAGCGCCTATTTCCCCCATCATTCCGATTGTACTTGTTTACATATTCCGATTGGTCCAATTTGGTATATTCCGATTGAGTGCATTTTGAGACATTCCGACAGGAGGTGTGGCCCCATTCCGATCACTCAGATCGGAATACATTCCGATTGAGTGCTTTGTTTTTCCACTATTTCGATCTTAGTTATTTTGCTTTGTTCCGTTCTTACTTTCTTTTAGTCTTTTCTAATCAAGTCATATTTTTACAAAGTTTTCCAAGTGTTAGTTTTTATTGAATGTTCCTTAATTTTTCTGATATAAACTTTAAGTTTTCAAGCATTTATCTTTAAACTCGTGTTTTTACTTTAATAGTTTAAAGCTTTAAGTTTACTCTTCGACACTTAATTAATTGTTAATTAGTTTAAAATAGATAAACAGACCAACCACTTTTTAATAACCAAGAACAAATCATTCCACTTAAGGCCTAGATCAATTCGAGAGGATATCGAGAGAACTTTAATCATGAATCCATTGAAAACCAGTGTATCAAATGGCGCCGCTGAAGGCTTAGATATTCCGACGGTAAGTCTTTTAACATTCCGATCAGCGCCTATTTCCCCCATCATTCCGATTGTACTTGTTTACATATTCCGATTGGTCCCATTTGGTATATTCCGATTGAGTGCATTTTGAGACATTCCGACAGGAGGTGTGGCCCCATTCCGATCACTCAGATCGGAATACATTCCGATTGAGTGCTTTGTTTTTCCACTATTTCGATCTTAGTTATTTTGCTTTATTCCGTTCTTACTTTCTTTTAGTCTTTTCTAATCAAGTCATATTTTTACAAAGTTTTCCAAGTGTTAGTTTTTATTGAATGTTCTTTAATTTTTCTGATATAAACTTTAAGTTTTCAAGCATTTATCTTTAAACTCGTGTTTTTACTTTAATAGTTTAAAGCTTTAAGTTTACTCTTCGACACTTAATTAATTGTTAATTAGTTTAAAATAGATAAACAGACCAACCACTTTTTAATAACCAAGAACAAATCATTCCACTTAAGGCCTAGATCAATTCGAGAGGATATCGAGAGAACTTTAATCATGAACCCATTGAAAACCAGTGTATCAAATGGCGCCGCTGCCGGCTCTTCTCGTTAAGATCAAAAGTTTTTTGTGAGCACTTGGATTTTGGGATCCGTTCCCCGTGAACGTTACTTTTTCAAGAAAATCTTCAAAAACAACTAAAAAATATAAAATTTTCAAAAATCCTAAAAATTAAAAAACAATAAAAACCAAAAATATTTGTGCTTTGTTTTTCTTTGTTCGTTCTTTTGCAGGTGTATGCGCACTCGGTCCACGTCATATCAAGAGCCCGAGCCTCTCGATCATTTAGACATGGCCGGTGTACCACCTCCAAACAATAATAACAACAACAACCCACCTTTCAACAACATGCACAATAACAACAACAATGAGCCCCTTCCGGATAATCGCCCGATGATTGAATTGCTGCAAGCTCATGTCGATGGCAACACGGATACAATTGTCATACCTCCAATTGCCGCCAACAATTTCGAGCTAAAATCAGGCTTTATCTAGATGGTCTCCGCTCAACCATTCTTGGGACGAACCATTGATGATCCACACGACCATATCAAGAGATTCTTGCAACTCACCAACACGGTCAAGTTCAATGGTGTTCCACAAGAGGTTATAAGGTTACAACTTTTTCCCTTTTCTTTAGAGGGACAAGCCCGGCATTGGATTGCTAAGGAACCGCCACAGAGTATTCTCTCGTGGACGGATTTGGAAACAAAGTTTATCAACTACTTTTTTCCACCCTCTCGTACTACCGCTTTGTGGAATGAGATCATAAATTTTGAACAAAAGTACGATGAGTCATTCAGTGAATCTTGGGATCGCTTTAAAGATCTTTTAAGAAAATGCCCACAACATGGTTTTACCAAAGTACATCAAATCAATACTTTTTACAATGGTTTAAGCATGAGTGACCAAGATTCACTGAACAGTGCCTCGGGGGGTAATCTATTGGCTAAGACTTCCAATGCTGCTTGGGATATCATTGAGAATAAGTCTCGTGTGCAAACCAAGAGTATTCGGACCAATGTCGCTAGTGCTAGCACTAATGACAGCGACAAGCGACTTGACAAAATCACTATGCTTCTTGAATCGCTTGTCACCCACACCGTCAGCAACAACAACAGCAACAACACCAAAAACGCTCAAGTGAACGCTGTAAGCCAACCTTGTGAAATATGCGGTGGTCCTCATTCTTACACCACTTGTACCGCCACCCAAGATTACCCTGCAGAGAATGTGAATGCAGCATATGGCACCTATACTCAACCTGCTTATCAAGCAAAACCTCAAGGTGACCGCAACTTACTTAGCTACCGTTCCAACAACTATCTCTCACCACCTGGTTTTAATCCTAACAACCAAAACCAACAACAAAACCTCAACCGCCCTCCTCAACAACAACAAACTCGTACACCATACATCCCTCCTCACAAGCAGCAACAACCACTTCAACGAAACACCCAAGTTTACCAGCAACCTGCTTATCAACCACCCGCATACACTGCTCCTTCAAACCAAACCCCCGCATCACATCAAGACATTGGAACCTATATGAGGACTAACGATGTGATCGTGGATAATCTCCAACAGGAATTGCGCAACATAAAAGCAGACCTGATGAAACAAGGGAATGATCTGAGAGCTGATATGAAGAACACTATGGATAGTCAAACGAATGACTTGAGGAACATGGTGGCTAGTTTCTTCCAAGGTAATCAACCGTCTTCTTCGGGTACTCTTCCGAGTAACACCGTTGCGAACCCAAGAGGGGAGATGAAAGCAATCACCACTCGAAGTGTCAAAGGTACCAAGGAACCCGAGCTTCCTATACCTCCACCGGTGGTTGTGACTAAGGAGAACGAGTCACCTGCTCCTATTCCTCATCCTTCTCCTTCCCCAATTTCTCCACCTCTTCCTTCTACCCCTCCTCCACCCAAGGATGTGAGTGATCCTATTCTTCCAAAGCCTTCCTCTTCTTCCAATATACCTTATCCATCTAGGTTGAGGAAAGAGAAGCTCAAAAGCAAGGATGATATTCAGGTTTCGAACTTCCTTAAAATGTTCAAACAATTGAATTTTAACATCTCCTTCGCTGAGGCTCTCGCTCACATGCCTAAATATGCGAAAATGTTCAAAGATCTTCTGAGCGACAAGGAAAAGCTCCTCGATATTGCCAACACCCAACTTAATGAGAATTGCTCTACAGTGCTCTTAAGGAAATTGCCAACCAAGCTTGGTGATCCGGGTCGTTTTCTTATCCCTTGCAATTTCCCGGGAGTAGAGAATTGCATGGCCCTAGCCGATCTAGGTGCCAGTATTAATCTCATGCCTCTAAGTGTGTGGAAGCAATTATCTCTCCCTGAGCTAGTCCCCACCAAAATGACTCTGGAATTGGCTAACCGTACGGTTGCTTATCCAGTGGGGATAGCTGAAGACGTCTTTGTCGGAGTCGACAAATTCACTTTTCCTGCTGATTTCGTCGTCGTCGACTACGAGATGGAACCTCGTGTTCCCTTGATCGTGGGTCGTCCATTCCTGAGGACCGGTCGCACTCTTATCGATGTTGAAGCCGGTGAGCTTATCATGCGAGTGGGTGACGATAAAATCGTCTTCAACATGGGAAAGTTGTCTAAACAACCTTATTCCAACGAGAGTGTTAATTGTATTGACGTTCTTGATGAGGCTTGTGAAGAACACTTCAACATGGGAAAGTCTTCTCTTCCCAATGTTGAAACCGTTGCCTCTATTGATTCATCATTGTCTCTATTTGGAGATAGTGATTTGTTTTGGAAAGATCTTGAAGACACCATGGGAGATGTGAACTTATCTACTAATGATTCTCCTACCGATGGGGACGAAGACATGCATTTCTTTGAAAGCCTTCTCAATGAAGACAATCCTTCTCCTCCATCTCCCACGGTCATTGCTATCGATACTCCGACTTCGAATACGCCTCCCGTCGAAAATCCTCCGGATTTAGAACTTAAGGAGTTGCCGTCCCATCTCGAGTATGTGTTCCTTGACGAAGAGAAGAAGTCGCCAGTCATTATTGCTAAAGACTTGAAAGATGAAGAGAAGACTCATCTCATCGCCGTGCTGAAAGCTCATAAGAAGGCTATTGCTTGGAAAATTTCGGATATTCGTGGAATTGATCCTCACTTCTGCACACACAAAATTCTCATGCAGGACGACTTTATGCCCACAATTCAAAGCCAACGAAGGGTGAATCCAAAAATAAACGAAGTCATCAAAACAGAGGTTATCAAACTTCTTGATGCGGGTATGATTTACCCTATTTCAGATTCACCATGGGTTAGTCCAATCCATTGTGTGCCCAAGAAGGGCGGAATAACCGTTGTTCCCAATGAACACAACGAGTTGATTTCCACTCGTCTCGTTACTGGGTGGAGAGTTTGTATAGACTACCGCAAACTCAATGATGCCACGAGAAAGGATCATTTCCCTCTACCTTTTATGGACCAAATGCTTGAACGATTAGCGGGTAATGAATATTACTGCTTTCTTGATGGTTTCTCGGGTTATTTTCAAATACCCATCGATCCCCAAGATCAAGAGAAGACTACATTCACTTGTCCCTATGGCACTTTTGCTTACAAAAGAATGCCTTTTGGCTTATGTAATGCGCCCGGGACTTTCCAAAGGTGTATGTTAGCTATCTTCCATGACATGGTTGAACAAACCATGGAAGTCTTCATGGATGATTTCTCGGTCTTCAGGGATTCATTCTCTTCTTGCCTTGCCAATTTGGAACGTATGCTTAAGCGGTGCGAAGACACTCGCCTAGTTCTGAATTGGGAAAAATGCCATTTTATGGTAAAAGAAGGCATCGTGCTTGGACATAAGATCTCGAAAGCCGGTCTTGAAGTAGACCGTGCTAAAGTCGATGTTATCGCAAAGTTGCCTCCACCTTCAACCGTGAAGGGTGTGAGAAGTTTTATGGGTCATGCGGGCTTCTATCGTCGATTCATCAAAGATTTTTCTCACATCGCTCGCCCGATGACCCACCTCTTGGAAAAAGATACTCCTTTTATCTTCTCCAAAGAGTGTCTTGAAGCCTTCAACTCGCTTAAGGATAAGCTAACTAAGGCACCCGTCTTGGTTACCCCTAATTGGGAGCTTCCCTTTGAGTTGATGTGCGATGCTAGCGATTTTGCTATTGGAGCGGTTTTGGGCCAAAGAGTGAATAAACACTTCCAACCAATCCATTATGCTAGCAAGACAATGACAGGGGCTCAATTGCATTACACGACAACAGAAAAAGAGCTTTTAGCTGTTGTCTATGCTTTTGAAAAATTTCGCCCCTATCTTGTCCTTTCCACCACAATCGTTTACACCGATCATTCCGTGCTGAAGTACTTGTTGACAAAGCAAGATTCCAAACCAAGACTTCTTCGCTGGGTTTTGCTGCTCCAGGAATTTAAAATCGAAATTCGCGACAAAAAAGGAGCTGAAAACCTAGCCGCGGATCATCTCAGCAGACTTGAGGATCCTTACAAGGGGGATCATCCGAACAAAGAAATCAATGATTCTTTTCCCTTGGAGACCTTAATGTCTATCAACTCGACTGCTGACGAAACCCCGTGGTTTGCAGACATTGCAAACTACTTAGCGGGTGGAATCCTCGTTGACGGGTTAACATCCCAGCAAAAGAAGAAGTTCTTCAAAGACATAAAGACTTACTTCTGGGATGACCCGTATCTTTTCAAACAATGTGCCGACTTGATTATTCGCTGATGTGTTGATGGACCGGCAGCTTTCGAAATCCTTGATGCTTGCCACAAAGGACCCACTGGTGGTCACTTTGGTCCCAATTACACCGCCAAAAAAGTGTTTGATTCGGGATTTTATTGGCCCACCATCTACCGTGATACTCACGAGATGGTTAAACGATGTGATGCTTGCCAAAAACAAGGCACGATCACACATAAAGACGAGATGCCTCAGAATTTCATTCAAGAGTGTGAAATCTTTGATGTTTGGGGTATCGACTTTATGGGGCCATTCCCTTCATCTAAAGGAAACAAATACATCCTTTTTGCCGTTGACTACGTCTCCAAGTGGGTTGAAGCCAAAGCTTTACCTACTAATGATGCAAGGGTGGTTTGTAACTTTTTGAAATCGCTGTTCGCTCGATTCGGCGTTCCTCGTGCCATTATCAGTGACCGCGGGACTCATTTTTGCAACGATCAATTTGCAAGAGTCATGGCTAAGTATGGTGTCAATCACCGTCTTTCCACCGCTTATCATCCCCAAACCAATGGGCAGGCCGAGATATCCAACCGCGGATTGAAGCGAATTTTGGAGCGTACTGTGGGAGAGCATCGTGCCGCGTGGGCCGATAAGTTAGATGATGCTCTGTGGGCTTTCCGTACTGCTTACAAGACCCTGATCGGTTGTACACCTTATCGTCTTGTGTACGGTAAAGCATGCCACCTTCCCATCGAGCTGGAGCATAAGGCGCACTGGGCCTTAAAGTGGGCTAACTTCGACATCAACAAAGCCGGTGATCATCGCAAGATTCAACTCAACGAGCTCAACGAACTAAGAAATGAAGCTTATGAGAACTCGCTGATTTACAAAGAGAAGACGAAGATCCTCCATGACGCAAAAATCAAGAACCGAGAGTTCCATGTTGGTGATCAAGTCTTACTTTTTAACTCTCGGTTGAAGATCTTCTCTGGCAAGTTGAAGAGCCGCTGGTCTGGTCCATTCACCGTCGCCAACGTCTTTCCGTATGGGACCATTGAGCTTTCTCAGCCAAATGGGCCCAATTTCAAAGTGAATGGCCAGCGTCTGAAGCTGTACTTTGGTGAGGACATCTCTCAGGAGGTGATTCCATCCCTCACCACGTTCCCCATGAACTAATTTTTTGGGTCGAGTCAGGCTCGTGACTCGGTTATCAAAAACAAGCGCTCCTCGGGAGGCGGCCCGAGTATCAATCTTTTTATGTGTTAACCTCCTAAGTGTAGGGGGACCTACATAGGTGTTTGTCTTTGTGTGGTGATGTGATTACAGGGATAAGTGCATTCTTGGAATCTTTGAAGAACCGTGCTCCCGTGTTATCCGAAATCCGGTTCTATCTCTCAACTATCGTGATTCAATTTTCTTCATACTCACATTTGAAGTTGATCACTTTAGTCGTCTCTTCCTTAACTTGAGTTAACCAACGTGCACAATGTCATAAGTGTAGGGGAAACTTTTCCCACATGCTTAAACATTGAGGACAATGTTTATCTTAAGTGTAGGGGGGACTTCTATCGAAGTTTTAAGTGGACTTTTCCATGTAAATGCCTTCAATTAACCGGAAAATCATATTTTTCAAAATTTTTCAAATTTTTTATTAACTTTGGCCATTTAGTCGTAATTTTTAAATTTTTGTCGTTGCTTTCATATGTATATATCCCGCAATAAAGTAAAAAGTATTAATAAAGTGGTGTAGCTAGTTTTGAAATCTTTGACATATTAGGCCCGTTGCGTTTATTTTGACTCAACCCGAATAGACTTATCCAAGTTTATTCTAGCTAGTATCCTTAACCATGTAAACCTTAAATTGGTTTATTAGGCTAAGTGTCCACGAGTCTCATTACTTGAGATTTTAAATTGTGGAGAACGAGAAATGATAGAGTCAATTATAAGTCGGTATTCTTGCGCAAGCTCACTTGGTGTAATTATTTGCCTATTCTCCCATCACTTGCTAATAATTTATCTGCAATAAGTAAGGTCGTATGATTTGAAAAGTTACTTAGCTTCTAGCCCAAGATCGTTTAAAAGTTGCTCGGTAATGATAAGAGTTCATAGCCATGGCATAACTTATGAAGCGGGGCGTGAAGATTGGCGAGTCCGAAAAGGCCCTAACAAGGCATGAGGATTCCATTTTATTGCTGAAGATCCAAGTGATGTGAAAAGCATTATTCCTAAAATCAATATGAAGGATCAAGACTCACGACGAAAAGCAATCAACTCCCATAAAGATCATGGAGAAGTCTATCCGAAAAGACCCTAACAAGGTATGAGGATAAATAGATCCAAGTCCGAAAAGGAGGCGGATCATTGTATCTCAAAATCCCAATTAGAGATTGAAGAAATAATCATGAAGTCGTGGTCAACAAAGTTGGAGTACCCCTGAAAAGTCTCCAAGATAAGAAACTCTATTACGATGAGAAGACCATTATTTCAAGAACGTCTCTCAAGATATGAAGTATGAAGTACATGCCAAATATCGGCCCGAGAAAGGTCTCAAATCGCGAACCAAGTTATGCCAAGATATGAACTTTTTGATATCCCGAGAAGCAGTTTTAAGAGATTTTGTCCTTTAGCTAACTATTGATCAAATCGGCCTACTTTGCTTTCAGCCCTAAATAACTATCGAAATAAGTCCAAAAATGCATCTTCATGATCATTCTAAGACAAAAATAAAATATAAGAGATACACCTAGGAATAAGGGAGTCTAAGCATTTAATTAAGCCATGTGTGTAAGTGTTTGAATTGCTAACTTATAATAACAATGATCTCGTTTTTAAGCTTAGTTTGGGGAACGTGAAACTTGAGGGTGATAAATCTTCATAGCACCGAAGCCCTAATGTAAGTCCTCGATCTCTTTGCAAGTTATTTCCATCCTTTTGTTTACTTTAAAGTTTTAATTTCACTTAGTACTTTCATCTTCGTTTAGTAGTATATTAATAAGGCCAGGGTTGATTGATTATGAGAAAAGTGTAAATGTGCTTTGTCACTAAGCATTGCATGAGGGCATGGCAATGGTTAAGTGTAGGGTATTTGATAGGTGTGAAAACACCCATCCTTTTACCACTTAAATCGGGCTAAAACGAGACCAAAACACGTATTTAATATCATTTGTTTGGAATTATGTGTGGTTTTTGTGTTTATTGTGATTTCAGAGTCAACCGGATAAATAATGAAGAAAACATGGGATTACACGGGTTTTATCAAGGAAAAAAGACTCAAGACGAAGTCTATTGTCCAAGAGATGCAGAAGATTTGAAGTCATTGTGCCTATTTGAAGATTTATCGAAGAATAGAGCCAAAGATGGAAGATTCATATATGTCGAAGAACTCGAGTCTATAAAACAACAGATTATAAGACGAGTTGGAATAATTCACCGACACTTCTCAAATCCAAAGTGGAAACGTTATTTAAAGATGCGTGAAGACTTAAGAAGAAAGAAGAAAAAGAAGCCCAAATCAAAGCCCAATCAAAAGCCCATCACCACCAAACACACGCCTATATAAAGGCCTTACTTCACAAATTTTCACACAGTTAGTCTTTTAGGTAGTTTCTAGTTTTAGAGAGAGAAAGTTCTAAACTTTCTCTCACTACTTTTCATCTTTTTCTCCTTCAAGATCAACATTTGTATTACTTTTTCATTAATCAAGTTCAAGTTTTTATCTTTTAATCTTTACTGTCATCCTTCCTTTCTTTTACTTTTATTGATTTTGGTACGAATCTCGTATGATCCGTGTTGTTCATCTATGATTTGTGCTTAAAAAGTTGTTTACTTTTTATGTTTCCTAAAGTTTTTACATAAATAAGCTTTGAGATCCTTGTTCTTATTGGCTTATTTGTCGTTTTGCTTATTTACTTTATAAAGTTTATATAAAAAGTTCATTTCTTTATTGAGTAGATTAATAAGTTTGCTTATTAAAAGTTAGAAAAGTTGTTTTTATTGCTTATTTGATCAGTATTTTATTGGATTCGAGCTAGTTTTGGGAGTGAGCTTATTCAATAAGCTTATTTCCCTAGCATAAGCCTCGGTTTAGCATAGATTTCGAAAAGGGAAACTCCCTTTTCCGACCAGTTATTCCGACCGGAGCTCCCCCTTTATTCCGATCGTCCGATCGGAAAAGGGTTTAGGTTTTCCGATTGAAGGCTTAGATATTCCGACGGTAAGTCTTTTAACATTCCGATCAGCACCTATTTCCCCCATCATTCCGATTGTACTTGTTTACATATTCCGATTGGTCCCATTTGGTATATTCCGATTGAGTGCATTTTGAGACATTCCGACAGGAGGTGTGGCCCCATTCCGATCACTCAGATCGGAATACATTCCGATTGAGTGCTTTGTTTTTCCACTATTCCGATCTTAGTTATTTTGCTTTGTTCCGTTCTTACTTTCTTTTAGTCTTTTCTAATCAAGTCATATTTTTACAAAGTTTTCCAAGTGTTAGTTTTTATTGAATGTTCTTTAATTTTTCTGATATAAACTTTAAGTTTTCAAGCATTTATCTTTAAACTCGTGTTTTTACTTTAATAGTTTAAAGCTTTAAGTTTACTCTTCGACACTTAATTAATTGTTAATTAGTTTAAAATAGATAAACAGACCAACCACTTTTTAATAACCAAGAACAAATCATTCCACTTAAGGCCTAGATCAATTCGAAAGGATATCGAGAGAACTTTAATCATGAACCCATTGAAAACCAGTGTATCAAATTCCTACGGGAATATCTTCGATTGATTTGCTAGGGGAGTTAGGGTTTCTTGTGACAATCTACGTCGTATGAATACCTCGTATAAATATTAAAATAATCATCAAACAATCATGTAATCAAATTACAACATATATATAAAATCCAAGTTATATATATATATATATATATATATATATTAAAATAACACTTCTCAGTCTGGCCTTGTCCGTAACTCGGGAATTCTTCGGCACCGTTATAGTCAAAAGATTTTTAGACATTTTGAAAAAAATGTTTATAGTTAAAAGATTTTGAAATGTTTTATTCAAAACCTTGGTTTTTAAAAATATTTCGTTCTCTATAACGAGAGCTCCGATACCAAACTGTAACACCCCCAAATATTCATAGTTTAGTTCAGCGGAAGAGTCGTTGGTGTTACGGGATAACACATTACTCAAATCATAGACAACGCTTAAAATCGCGTCGTTTAATAATAAAGCATTTTTCATTCATGAATTTTAAATTTACATATGTCCCAAGTCATAGTATTTCATACAAGTTTTACAAAGCATTTGAATGGAAATTTTTATTTAAGTGCGGGCCATAAATTCTTGTCGTCTTCCAGAGAATTACCTTCAAGTACCTGAGATAAAACATGTTAAAAGAAAAGGTCAGCAAAAACGCCGAGTGAATTCATAGAGTTTAATAAAATCATTAATATATCATCGGTATAAAATTATTACCGAAAATCATTTTGTACAATTCTTTGTCGTAGGCCATAAAATAAGCAAAAAAAATTTATACAAATCTTTGTTGTAAATCATACTATATGCTTTTGCCTTCAAAACCATTATACGAACCAATGTCGTAAAAACATCATACGATACGTCTTATAACGTTGTATAGAGTTAAATAAAAACCGTTATATGAATATGGTTATGTAAAACCAAAACACGAACATAATATCAATAATAAGACCCCGTATTGCTAGTCAGGCAATATATTGTAATTCAATGCGTATAGCAGTATTTTCGTTATTTGATTATTATAAGCCGTATGACATTGCTACCTTACTATAAAAACAATGGGTAGCTAACCCAAAACTCATTTTCCCATCTAAAACAGCGTGTCGTCACAATAATCACGCTTATATAAGTCTTCTCATACATAAATTCGCTTACCAATCAATGTGGCACGACGGGGATCATCCGTCAAGGCGCGAACAGGGGTGATCTTCCCCAAATAGTACTATTATATGCATAAGCGTCTACCAAATCCCGGTAGTTCACAATTCATTCTAATGGGACTTATAGTGACATAACCTAACTAATAATAATCCATTTCATTTCATTCATCAGGTCATATAATCATTCATCGGGTCATATAATCATTCGGGTCCAAATCAATAAACAAACAATCGGGACAATTGGTGTCCTATTTTATTAAAACTAACATGTTATCTCCCTCGCGGGTTTATAAAAACATTTCATAAAAACATTTAAAAGAGTGCGAGGCTATGAACTCACGTTGATTGGGAAAGGCAGTTATCGGCGATTTGGATGTACGGTACGTGCTTCAATCACGGAAACCTAGACAAATAATACTCGTCTTAGACTCTTGTCCAATGACTTTATAAAAATAATGGCTATGTATATATATGATGATATTATAAGTATGATGATGATCATGTGGGATTTTATATCTTCATAAATATTAAAGTGTTATGTGTTAGTCAAATTTTTGACTAGTTACACTAGTTTCAATCCAATTCCATATTGAGGCCCAATAAACCCATTAAAAGCCCATTTATACTATTAATATCAAGCCTTTACTCATATGTTGGGCCCAAGTGGGTTAAGCCCAATGAGTAAGTCCATTAGTGTTTATCCAAACTAGTTGGGTCAATAGTCCAATAAGGCTACTTTGGCCCGTTAATGTCCATATGTTATAAAGCTCGGGTTTTATCGGTTTTTACTTGTCATATGTACTTATAAATCAGTATATGAGTTATAAAAAGTTTACATTATACGGGTCCGACCGTCTAAGTTTTATTTGACGAAAACGTTAATATTTCGGTTTTAGCCGAAAAGACGTAAAACTTATGTATATAGTTTTATAACTTATAAACTTATCAAATTGCCATTTTTATAAAATGTCCTATTTATTTATCAAAGTAAATACTTATTTATATGTAATATATAAGTTAGTGGGTTTTAGGTATACATTTTATATTATATTAACTTGTGCTAATATTATACTATATACTTTTATTTTACAAATCTGATTATGATTTTCACTTTCACCATTTTTACCATATATTGAGTTCTACAAGGAGATAAAATCTCATTTTGAGACACCACAAACTACATGATATGTGCTACAATTAACTCAGTTTTAGCTACTGCTCAATCAACTTCTAAATGTCTCTAACAGTTCGTCCAAAACAGACTATACAGATTTGGACTTCAATATTGTTTTGATCATATCTCACTCATTTTATGGATTCCATTGAGTGGCCAACTCTCACATATGTACAAGTCAATTATCTTAAATTATATTAAATTATCCAAGCTACTTTAATAAGTTATCATATAGTTTTTTACTGTTTTATACAGGCTACAATTTTAGCCATGATTTTAACATCCTTTCATGTAGCTTTTAATCATTTTAACCAAATTTATCAACACCAAATCCCCACATAATATTTTGATCATCATTCATCATCATATACATATACATAAATAAAGAAAATACAAGATTACATAATCAAAATAGCAAGAGGATAGGAAGAAACAATCTCTATACCACCAATAGTGATGAAAAGATGAGGATTATGATGAACAAGGCTTGGTTCCTTGTTACCAAACCTTCAACTTGGTAAATGAACTTCTTGAGTCCTTCAAATAGTTGAACACCTCCATGAAATCAGCCCTAAACTCTTTCTTGAAAACTGCTTTTCACATGTTATAATCATCTTCAAACTTCATCTTTTCAAGTAGGCTTCAACATATGTTGATTATAGCCTTTGTTTATGGTTAAAATTTGATGAAAATGGTGATAGGAGGGTGGCTATGGACGTTCATAGAGAGAGAAGAGAGTGTTTGAGTGGTTTTGCATGTATGAAATGGGAAATGGTTTATGGAGTAGCTAGTTTTGTTAGTTTGGTGGTTTGTGTATGCACTAAGGACATGTATCCTTAGTGTGTATATAAACTTAACACCACATATGGTGTGTTGGATAAGCCTTGCCACCCATAGTGGGGGTGAGGCAAGTGTAAACTTGTCTCATCTCCACTAATTTACGGGTACTCCTCGATTATAGTTTCCTCGATTTACGTGCCCTCGGGTCGTTTTACGAAAAACGTTTTTATAAATTATGAATCCACAGCACAAAACGAATCTAATAAAAATTGTCTTCTCAAAAAAAGAGTTCAAAAACGTAAATAAGTAATCCTAGGGTTTTCGGTTTAGTCGTAAAGGATGTTAATATATGCATGTAAGTCCTAATCAATTCTCGTAAATTTGTGAGTTTATGAACCAACACAAATTAAAAAGCCAAAATAATATTCAAGAATAAATTTATTTCCTGAAGTGTCGGACTGTCACCAAAAACGGTGTATGTAAATGTAAGCACGAACGTAGAGTCCTCCGGTTTAGATGTAGTCGATGCTACTTCAAGACATAAACCAAATTTCTTCCCAAAAATGAGTGAGTTCATAATATAACATTAAAATAATGTTTTTAAATAATACTTGAGAATAAAATATCGACCATAAATTGACGGATTGTCATAGTTTTTGTTCCAGTTTTTGTAAAATATTAAGTTTATTAACGAAAATGAACCATTTAATCTTTTGCAAATCTGAGTTCTATTTTATTGCTTATTAGTTTAATCCTTTCAATTCTTATGCAAAATAGTTAAAGTTTTTTAAAAAGGTTTCAATTTCTTGTGCAATTTTAGAAAAAATCGTGTTTCAAAATTTTTGAAAAAGTATTTCTATAAGCTTGAATTTAATTTCTTGAGGAAGTGAAAGAGGACTCAAGATGTTAATCTCAGTATTATGTTGAGCTTTTTGTCATGTTTTTAGTAGTTTCATGGTTTTGTGGTTTCAAAAGTTGATTTTCATTTTTCTGGTTACATAAGCTATAAGCCATAAGCTGGCTTAATCAATAAGCCAAGCTTATAGCTTTATTGTGTATTATCAGTTTACCATTGGTGTTTTAATCTTAGCAGGATGTCCCATTTTCCAAGACATAATGGGGTGTTTGGGACTGCAGTAGTCCCCACCTAGCACCATCTCTACTTGGCAGCCTCTCATAAGTCCACAGCTCAAGTTCCTACTTGATTGGAAGATGGCATCAGCCATCCCCTTGGCCTGGATGTAGGTCAAGGAAGGTAAAGGCATGAACCCTTCCATTTTTTGTAAAATTTGAGGATTTGGTGATTTTGTGTGATGGTTGCTCATTTGTGTGTTTTTATTGTTTGTTATTGCTTATTTGTTAATCTTATGCATGTTAGAATAGTTTGTAATCAGTTTTAAGTTGGTTTACAAAGAATTGGTTTGAAAATTTACATTTTAGAAACTAAAACGGTGTTTGGATTAGGGTTTTAAGGAGAGAGCTTGACATGATTTTCCTTTAAAAAACTGTTAAACACACTACTTAGGTTATTGTTAGGTCTTATAAGTTAGTATATTTCAAGTGGATTGAGTAGGATAAACTTTGCATGTTATTTTTGGTCAAAAGTAGTCTAAAATCAGTAGGTCCTTTAATCTGTTTTGTTCTGGTGCTTTGAGAATCCAATTATGTTATCTGTTAAACCTAGGTGGCATTTAGGATTGAGTGCTTGTTTGTGGAGGTTGGTGAGTGAATTGAGTGAGTTTTGGCCAACCAAAACTCACCCAAGTGCACATTAGACCAGCAAAGTCCCACCAGACTTAACCCTCTACATCAGTAACTGAGTTTAGCTTTTTGTGTGTGATTTTTGAACTTGGACTTGTGTTTTTTATTGCATATCTTGACTCCCCACACTCCACTGAGTGTGGGGGCGCCCTTGTTTTCAATTAATACCAAGAAACGAACAAGTTACAAGCAAAAAGGTCCATAGACCTCATTTTTTGTTAAAACAGTGGGAACAAAGTTCCCCCTGCTAGTGTTAAAGTTCCCACTGCTTGGAATAAGGACAAAAGTCCACCAGCAGTCAACATCAATCTCTTTCCTTTTTGTCTTTACTGCATTTTTCTTAGCTTTTTGCTAATTTTTCCTTTTTCCCTGATTAACTATTTTACTTTAAGAATTTTCATTAAGTTACTTTTTATTTTACTGTTCATCTTCTGTTTTTTAGATTAAGTTCCATTTTAATTAGTTTTAATTATTCTGTCTTTTGTCTTTTAGTGCAAAATTTCAACATTTTTTAGTTTTAAAATTTTTAGAATAAAGTTTAGTTTAATTAGTTTTTAATTAAAACTATTTTGTCTTTTAGTGTAAAAAATTTACTTTTTCAACTTTTTAAATTTTTCTACTGTTTAGTAGTATAATTTAGGATTTTTCAAATAGTCAAATTAATTTTAGCATTATTTTATTATTTTAATTATTATTTTAGTTTAAAAATTGTTTTTAGTGTTTTAAAAATAGAAAAGTAGTCTTTAAAATTTAGGAAAAATACTTTTTAGTCTTTAAATAATATAAGTGAGTTATTGGTTCAATAAAATAATATTTTGGGCTTTTTCTTAATTATATTTAATTTTAGGGCTTTAATTAGAATTTAAAATTGAATATTTAATTAATAAAAGGTTTTAAAATTTATTCATTCAATTTTTATTCTTGTTTATATTATTTTAGACTTAGTTTTCATTTTTAATTAATTTTTAGGTTTAATTTTTAATTTTGTCACGTTTTACGTGTTTACGTTCTTGTTTTACGTCAATTCGTCGTAGTTTAATTGTAGTCGTAGCTCGTCTTTAATTTTCTCTCTTTAAACCAAAAACGTCACTAATCCAAACTTTTATTTTACATATTGGCACTCATAATCACACACCTCCTTCGAGAACAAACCCGCATTTATTCGGTTTTGCGTTTTTCCTAAAACGTAAGACTTAATACTTGCCGCTCATACGTGTTTTTCCTAAAACGTGTACGATTTACCTACATCAATTTTTGGCGCCGCTGCCGGGGAGTTGTGTTAGCCATTATTACTATCGTGTTTGAGTGAGTAGTGCATTTTTCCTTTCAATTTTTGGAAAGCGTAAATAATGTACATAATCATTTTGGAAAGCGCCGCCTCGTTTCCTCCGCTTGCTTGTGCGTGTTTTGAGAAAGAGGGCTAATCGAGGGTTTTCCGCCCAATTATTATCTAAGTATCATATATATTTGCTTGTTTTCAAGATTAAACCCTCTTGAACGTTTTGGTGTTCCACCAACGTTCTAAAGTCATCGAAGGCGTTCACTCCACGTGATCGTTTTCATTCCTTGAGGCTTCTTTAATCGAGAAATCGATTCGAGGAGAGATTTGTAGATTTGAGTCTACGTAATACACAAAAATCCAAAAAAATTAAAAACAATCAAAAACAAAAAAATTGAAAAATCGAAAAGCCACAAAAAGAATCTTCTTTGCTACCCCCATTCTACGCTTAGTGCATGCGCACTCGATCGAAGGATTATTCTTGTTCTAGCGACGCTTCGAATTGACGCAATCGTAATCGAAGGAATCGAAGACGCAGACGAGATTTAGAAACCGACGTTCCTAATATCGTTGTTGAAGAAACCTTAGACGAGATTACCGACAATCGTTCGATGATGGAATTGCTCCAAGCACCCACTGAGGGTTATGGAGACGTGATCGTAATTCCCACTATCGAAGTGGAGAATTTTGAGATTAAAAGAGGAATGCTTTCGTTGATTCAAGCTATGAAGTTTCGAGGTCGCGAAGCCGATAATCCTCACGACCATATTCGGAATTTTGATCGTCTTTTAGCCACGAGCAAGTTTAAGAACGTCGACACCGATGTTGTCAAGCTTATGCTTTTTTCGTACTCGCTCGATGGTGCCGCCAAGGATTGGTACGAGAAAGAGCCACCTAATTCGATAATTACGTGGAAGGATCTCGTTTCCAAATTCGCTAATCATTTTTTCCCACCGTCTAGGACGACGTTTTTCAAAAATGAAATTACGAGATTTGAGCAAAAACCGAATGAATCTTTTAGAGACGTAATAAGTGTGAAAACACTTATCCTTTTACCAATTATTTCCAATAATAACAAGACCAAAACGTGTATTTTATGTCGTAAAAGTCGGAATTATGCGTGGTTTGTGCTTTTATTGTGTTTTAGGCCAAAAGATGCAAAAGGAAGAAAACATGGGCTATCACGGGCTTTTATCGAAGAAAAAGACTAAAGACGAAGTTGAAAGATCGAGAATGCAAAAAGAACGGAAGTCCAAGGCCTATTCTGAAGATTTATCGAAGAAAAAGTCTAAAGACGGAAGTTTAATGAAGTCCAAGAACTCAAGTCTAATTATAGAAGAAAGTTATAAGACAAGTTCAACTTATATCGACAAATCCCGAGACGACGTCGAGAAATACAAAGAAATTAAATCGAGTCAAGACGAGAAGAAAGAAAGAAGAAAGTTTAAGCAATTAAACTCCCATATTAGGAGGGTGGTTAGTTGTTAGAGTTTTTTTAGTTAATTTTTAGTATTATTAAGTTTGTTTTTATTTTCTCTCTAGTTTTTTCCTTTCAAGCTTATTAAATCTTTACTTTAATCTTGTAATTTTTTGATATTAATCATTAATCAAATCAAGTTTAGTTCTTAATTCTCATTCTTCCTTTCTTAATAATCTATGGTTCTACTTTGATAATCATGTAGTGGATGTGATTTTGTTGATTTTGGTGTGTTTGGCTTATTGATAATAAGTTGATTTTGTTAAGTTTAATAATTATATAAAAAGTGCTTTTTGATTTCTAGCTTATTTAGTGTTTAAAAGTTTTTAAATTTTAGCTTATTCACCTTGTTCTAAAATCATTTTGGTTTATCGTTTGGTAAAGTGCTTATTGGTTTTTAGTTCAATTTTGCTTATTGGCATCTTTTTCTTATTCGGAATTTTTCTTTGCTCAACTTTCATTTCGGAAAAGAGGCATAACCCTCTTTTTCCGGCTAAGACAAATAGAACAACATTCCGTATAGCCCAACTCCCTCTTTTTCCGGATAAGGGTCATAAATCCCTAATTCCGGATAAGCAATTTATTTCTTTTTTTCGGATAATTATCCGGAACACATTCCGGATAGTCACCAATTAATTATTCCGGATATAGCCCATTTTCCAGATTCCGGATAAGAGTCCATATATTATTCCGGATAAGCTGCATTGCTTTTATTCCGAATAACCCAAAGAAGACGATTCCGGATAGGCTGCATTTCAATATATTCCGGATAAGTCTTCGGATCTTCATTCTGAATAACATTCCGGATAAGGTTTTGTATTTCCAGTTTTTGAACTTCAATTTTTTCCCGCCTTTTTACTTAGAATTATTTTAACTTGGCTTGCCTTAGTTTAATCTTTAAAGTTTACATTTTTATAAGTTTTAATCATTTATTTTTCAATTTTTTAAATTTTTAAATTTTAGTTTAAAATATTTTCATGCTTTCATTTTTACTTATTTACTCAACGACATTTTCATTTTTAGCTTAAAATAGATAATCAAACCTTTTTATTTTCTACCAAGAACGACTGAGTCACACTTTCTACTTGTAATCAATTCGAAAAGATCGGACGATAACTCTTTTATACTTGGTAAAAACCTTGTATTAAATGGCACCGTTGCCGGCTCTTTTCGTTAAGATTAACGGTTTTAAGTGAGAGACGCGTTGGATTTTGGGATCCGTTCAGTTTGAACGTTATTTTTCTTGCTTAAAAATTTTCAGAAATCTAAAGAAATATAAACTTTTAAAAATCCCAAAAAATAGAAAAACATAAAAAACCAAAAATATTTCTTGTCTATTTTTCTCTTCCTTTTGTAGGTGTGCATGCGTACTCGTGCTCGTAAGAAGAAAGCAATTCAAGCCGAAGTCATAACTCCACCTATTGTCACCATGGACAATCAACCAATGATCGAGCTTTTGCAATCTCACGTAGAGGGCAACACCGATGCTATTGTCATACCCGAGATTGGAGCCAACAACTTTGAGCTCAAATCCGGCTTCATTCAAATGGTCTCTGCTCAACCTTTCTTGGGGCGTTCGCTTGATGATCCTCATGAACATATAAAATGGTTTCTTCAACTTACCAATACGGTTAAGTATAATGGGGTTTCACAAGCGGTAATTCGCTTACAACTTTTTCCTTTCTCCTTAGAGGGACAAGCCCGGAATTGGCTTGATAAGGAACCGCCACAAAGTATTCAATACGTGGACGGATTTAGAGACTAAATTCATCAACTACTTTTTCCCACCCTTACGTACTACTACTTTGCGGAATGAGATCATTACATTTGAACAAAAGTACGGTGAGACGTTTAGTGAATCTTGGGACCGTTTTAAGGAACTTTTAAGAAAGTGTCCACAACATGGTTTCACAAAAGTACATCAAATTAATACTTTTTACGATGGTTTAAGCCTGAATGATCAAGATTCACTAAATAGTGCCTCGGGGGGTAACATTTTGGTTAAGTCTTCTAATGCCGCATGGGATATAATTGAGAATAAGTCTAGAGTGCAAACCAAGAGTGTTCGAACTAATGTGGGTAGTGCTAGCACTAATGAGAGCGACAAGAGAATTGATAAGCTTACTTCGCTTGTTTAAACACTTGCTCTCCAAACCGCTAACAACACCAAAGCTATCAATGCTCAAATTAATGCTATGAGTCAATCATGTGAAATATGCGGGGGATCTCACTCATACACCGATTGTCCTTCGACTCATGACAATCCGGAAAATGTGTATGCCGCCAACGGTAACTTTGCTACGGGAGGCTATCAAGCACGTCCTCAAGGTGACCGAAATTTTCTCAGCTATCGCTCAAACAACTTTCTTTCACCACCCGTTTTTCCACCTCAAAACCCAAACAACCTCAATCGCAACAATCAAAACCAACCTCGAGCTCCAAATCAATATCAAACCCAAAGAAACCCATACCACCTCAAAGAAACAATCAAGTTCACCAACCACCCGCTTATCAACCACCTGCCTACCATGATCTTCCTCCCACCCAACCCACCACATTTAATCAAGAGGTTGACACTTACATGAGGACTAATGATGTGATAGTGCAAAATCTTCAGCGGGAAATGATCAACTTGAAAGCAGATATGGTGAAACAAGGAAATGATCTTCGAGCCGATATACGAAACTCTTTGGCAAGTCAAACGAATGACTTAAGGAACATGATGGCTAGTTTCTTCCCAAGTAATCAAGCCTTTGGTTCGGGTTCTCTTCCCAGTAACACCGTTGCTAATCCAAGAGGGGAGATGAAAGCAATCACCACTCGCAGTGGAAAAGGTTTAAAGGAACTCGAGCTTCCTACATCTACACCGGTGATTGTGACAAAGGAAAACGAGTTCCCTTCTCCAATTCCTCCACCTTCTACTTCCACCCCTCCACCACCCAAGGATGTGAGTGAGAACTCCATTCCAAAGCCTTCATCTCAACCCAATATACCTTATCCCTCGAGGTTGAGGAAAGAGAAATTGAAGAACAAGGATGATATTCGGGTTTCTAACTTTCTCAAAATGTTTAAACAACTGAATTTCAATATCTCCTTTGCTGAGGCTCTCGCTCACATGCCCAAATATGCTAAAATGTTTAAAGATCTTCTCAGTGACAAGGAGAAACTTCTTGACCTCGCTCAGACCCAACTTAACGAGAATTGCTCCGCAGTGCTCTTAAGGAAATTATCCACTAAACTTGGTGATCCGGGTCATTTTCTCATTCCTTGCAACTTCCCCGGGGTAGAGAGTTGTATGGCCATAGCCGATCTAGGTGCTAGTATCAACTTAATGCCTCTAAGCGTTTGGAAACAATTGTCTCTACCTGAGCTAGTCCCCACACGAATGACTTTGGAATTAGCCAACTGTACGGTTGCTTATCCGGTGGGGATAGCCGAACGTCTTCGTTGGTGTCGACAAGTTCACTTTTCCGGCGGATTTTGTTGTGTTGACTACTAGATGGATCCCCGTGTTCCATTAATCCTTGGACGTCCATTCTTGAGGACCGGTCGCACTCTCATTGATGTAGCCACGGGCGAATTAATCATGAGAGTTCGTTACGATAAAATCGTCTTCAACATGGGTAAACTTTCTAAGCAACCCTCTGAAAACGAGAGCGTTAATTTCATTGACGTTCTTGATGAGGCTTGTGAAGAACATATCAAAGACGCTTGTAAAAGTGGTTCTTCTTCTCTTCCCATTGTTGAGACCGTTTCCTCTATTGCTCCATCGCTAACTCCATTTGGAGAAAGTGATTTCATTTTGAAAGAATTTGAAGCAACTTTGGGAGATGTGGACTTGCAATATGACGATTCTCCCTCCAATTGGGATGAAGGCATTCGTACCATTGAGAAACTTCTCAATGAGGACCATATTTCTCCACCATCTCCTAAGGATATCTCTATCGATGATCCGAATTTGACTACGCCTGCCATCGATAATACTTCGGATTTTGAGCTTAAGGACCTACCGTCTCATCTCGAGTACGTTTTCCTTGAAGACAACAAGAATTCACCCGTCATCATCGCAAAGGACTTGAAAGAAGAAGAAAAATCCCGACTTATCGCCGTGCTGAAGAATCATAAGAAATCGATTGCTTGGAAGATCTCCGATATTCGTGGAATTGATCCTCACTTTTGCACACATAAAATTCTCATGAGGTCGAATTTAAACCCACTATTCAAAGCCAAAGAAGGGTGAATCCCAAGATCCATGACGTTATCAAAAAAGAGGTTATCAAACTTATTGATGCGGGAATGATCTACCCTATCTCAGATTCACTATGGGTTAGTCCCGTCCATTGTGTGCGTAAGAAAGGCGGAATCACCGTTGTGCCCAATGAAAATAACGAGTTGATTCCTACTAGTCTCGATACAGGGTGGAGAGTTTGTATAGACTATCGCAAACTCAATGATGCTACGAGAAAGGATCATTTTCCCCTTCCTTTCATGGACCAAATGCTTGAACGTCTAGCGGATAATGACTATTAATGCTTTTTAGACAGTTTCTCCAGGTATTTTCAAATTCCCATCGATCCTAAAGACCAAGAGAAAACCACATTCACTTGTCCTTATGGAACATTTTCTTACAAAAGAATGCCTTTCGGCTTATGCAATGATCCTGGGACATTCCAAAGGTGTGTTATGGCTATCTTGCATGACATGGTTGAAGAAACTATGGAAGTCTTCATGGATGATTTCTTGGTCTATGGTGATTCTTTCTCTCATTGCCTTGCCAATTTGGAACGCATGCTTAAGCGGTGTGAAGACACTCGCCTTGTTCTAAATTGGGAAAAATACCATTTCATGGTGAAAGAAGGCATTGTGATTGGACATAAAATCTCAAAATCTGGTCTTGAAGTGGACCGTGCTAAAGTGGATGTCATAGCCAAATTACCTCCACCTTCAACCGTGAAGGGTGTGAAAAGTTTCCTTGGTCATGCGGGCTTCTATCATCGATTCATTCAAGATTTTTCTAAAATCGCTCGCCTGATGACCCACCTCTTGGAAAAAGATACTCCCTTTAACTTTTCTAAAGAGTGTCTTGAATCCTTCAATCTCGTTAAGGACAAGCTAACTAAGACACCTGTCTTGGTTACCCCTAATTGGGAGCTACCTTTTGAATTGATGTGTGATGCTAGCGACTTTGCTATTGGAGCGGTTTTGGGCCAAAGAGTGAACAAACACTTCCAACCCATCCATTATGCTAGTAAGACAATGACGGGGGCTCAATTGCATTATACCACTACCAAAAAAGAGCTTTTCGCTGTAGTGTATGCTTTTGAGAAGTTCCGCCCCTATCTTGTTCTTTCCACCACAATCATGTACACCGATCATTCCGCGTTGAAGTACTTGTTGACTAAGCAAGATTCTAAACCAAGACTTCTTCGTTGGGTTTTGCTCCTTCAAGAATTTAAAATTGAAATTCCTGACAAGAAGAGAGCCGAAAACCTAGCCGCGAATCATCTAAGTAGAATTGAGGATCCTTATCAAGGGGATCATCCGAATCAAGAGATCAACGACTCTTTTCCCCTTGAGGCCTTAATGTCTATCAATTCCAATCTTGATGACACCCCGTGGTTTGTGGACATTGCAAACTACTTAGCGGGTGGTATTCTCATCAAAGGGTTAACATCCCAACAAAAGAAGAAGGTCTTTAAAGATGTTAAGACTTACTTTTGGGATGACCCTTATCTCTTCAAACAATGTGCTGATCTGATTATTTTTCGGTGTGTTGATGGACCCGCAGCTTTAGACATTCTCGAAGCTTGCCATAAAGGACCCACCGGTGGTCACTTTGGTCCCAATTACACCGCGAAGAAAGTGTTTGACTCAGGATACTATTGGCCCACCATTTATCATGACGCTCACGAGATGGTTAAAAATTGTTATGCTTGCCAACGCCAAGGTAAGATCACACATAAAGATGAGATGCCTCAAAATTTCATACAAGAATGTGAAATCTTTGATGTATGGGGCATCGACTTTATGGGGCCATTTCCATCATCTAAAGGGAACAAGTACATCCTTGTAGTCGTTGACTATGTTTCTAAATGGGTTGAAGCTAAGGCTCTCCCCACGAACGATGTGAGGGTGGTTGTGAAATTTTTGAAGCCGCTTTTTGCTCGATTTGGTGTTCCTCGTGCTATAATCAGTGACCGCGGGACTCATTTATGCAATGATCAATTTGCTCGAGTCATGGCTAAGTACGGTGTCAATCATCGTCTTTCCACCGCTTATCATCCTCAAACAAATGGTCAAGCTGAGATATCTAACCGTGGACTAAAGAGAATTTTAGAGCGAACTGTGGGAGAGCATCGTGCCTCGTGGGCTGATAAGTTAGATGATGCTTTGTGGGCTTTCCGTACTGCTTATAAGACCCCGATTGGTTGTACACCTTATCGTCTTGTGTACGGGAAAGCATGCCACCTCCCTATCGAGATGGAACATAAGGCATACTAGGCCTTGAAGTGGGCTAACTTCGACATCAACAAAGCCGGCGATCTTCGGAAGATTCAACTCAATGAGCTAAATGAACTAAGGAATGAAGCTTATGAGAACTCATTGATCTACAAGGAGAAGACCAAGATCATCCATGATTCAAGGATTAAGAACCGAGAGTTCCACGTTGGTGATCAAGTTTTACTCTTTAACTCTCGGTTGAAGATCTTCTCAAGAAAGCTGAAGAGCCGCTGGTCTGGTCCATTCACCATCGCCAAAGTCTTCCCCTATGGCACCATTGAGCTTTCTCATCCAAATGGGACAAATTTTAAGGTGAATGGCCAGCGTGTGAAGTTGTACTTTGGTGAGGACATCTCTCATGAGATGTTTCCATCCCTCACTACGTTTCCCTTGAATAAGTTCTGGGTCGAGTCAGGATCGTGACTCGGTTTACAAAAACAAGCACTTCTCGGGAGGAAACCCGTGATCTATCCTTTACCGTTTTCATAATAAGTGTAGGGGGAGCCCCATATGTGTTTGTTGTCTTTTTTCTTCTAATGTGCAGTGATTTAAGCTTCAAAGATCCACTCTCGATGACTTTTGACGAAGCGTGATCTCGTTTTCCCATCTTCCCGGTTCTATCCTAAACTATCGTGATTCAATATTTCATATCTCATATGTTCACATTGAAATCACTCTAGTTGTCCTTTCCTTAGCAAGATTTAAACAAAGTGCACAATGTCTTAAGTGTAGGGGAGTTAACTCCCACATGCTTAAACATTGAGGACAATGTTTATATCAAGTGTAGGGGGGACTTCTATCGAAGTAAGTGGGCTTTTCCATGAATTTATCCTCATTTTAACCGAAAATTTTGATTTTTCGACATTTTTCAATGATTTTAATCTATTTTGGCCTAGTAGTTTAGTAGTATTTTCCTTTATTATCGTTATTTACTTTCTTTGCTAGAATAAATTTTCAATAAAGTGGTTTTAAATTTTTCAACGTTGTGAATCTTTTGACTCAACCTGAGTTTACTTATCAAAGTTTACTCTAGCTAGTATCCTTAACGTGTTTAAGTCATGTTTTGCTAGGCTTTTATATAGGGAACTTTAAAACGCGAAAGTCTTAACTCTCACGGGTTAAGAACAAGAACTTTTTGCAAGTTCCTATAATTGATCCTAGAAAGTCATTTATCAAGGGAACTTTAAAATGCAAATTCTAAACTTGAAAGAGTCTAAGAAGTTGCAAGATCCTATAGATGACTTGAAAACCCAAAACTTTGATTTAATAGGCTAAGCATCCACGAGTCTCATTCCTTGAGATTTTAAATTGTGGAGAATGAGAGATGATAGAGTCAATTATAAGTTTGGTATTCTTTCATGAATTTATGTAAGTTGATTATAAGCTTTTTCTCCCATCGCTTGCTAATAAATTTATCTGCAATAAATAAGGTTGTACGATTTGAAAAGTTACTTAGCTTCTAGCACAAGATCGTTTAAAATTGCTCGGAATTAATTAGAGTTCATAGCCAAGGCATAACTTATTGAATCGGGATGTGAAGATTAGCGAGTCCAAAAAGGTCCTAACAAGACATGAGGCCTACATTTTGTTGCTAAATATCCAAAAGTGATGTGAAGAATCATTTATCAAAAATCAATATGAAGGATCGAGACACACGACGAAAAGCAAATACTCCCCTAAATATCATGGAGAAGTCTATCCGAAAAGACCCTAGCAAGGTATGAGGATAAATAGATCCAAGTCCTAAAAGGAGGCGGATCGTTGTATATCAAAGTCTAAAATAAAGACTGGAGAAAAATGAAGAAGTCGTGGTCCAAAGATGAAGAATCTCTCAAAACATCAAGTGAAGAAATCCCTATTATAAAGAGAAGACCATAATTTCAAGAACGTCTCTCAAAGATTTGAAGTATGAAGTTGCTGCCAAATATCGGTCCGAGAAAGGTCTCAAATCGTGAAGCGAGTTATGCCAAGATATGAACATTATGAGGTCCCGAGAAGCAGTTTTAAAAGATTTTGTCCTTTAGCTAATGATAGTTGAGTTTTTACTACTCATTAGGAAAAGAGAGCAAAAGTGGCAAGTATTAACGAGTAGTTTAGGAAAACCACAAGTTATGACCCTAATTGGGGATCGTTCTCAAGGAGGCTAGTGTGTTATGTGTGTAATGAATTGGATTAGATTTGTGATTATATTGTTGAGAAAGAAAAATAGAAATGAGATTAGAAGAAAATGACGGTTACGAAGACGGATTAAGCCAAGACGAAAAAGGTGTACACGTAAACTCGTAAAAGTACTAAAATTAAAATTTTAGCCTAAAAATTCCTAAAAATTACCAAAAATCCACATTAATATTCTAAGAGTTTACAAAAAATCCAAACTTGCCAAAACCTTTTAATTAATTAGATAATGACTTTTTAATGCTAATTAAAGCCCTAAAAATCACAATTAATTATTAAAAAGTTCCAAACAAGATTTTAAAATTTGTAAACCTCAAAAATATCCTAATTAAGCTAAAAAGTATTTTTCAAAATTTTAAAATCACTAAAAACTATTTTTAAACAATTTAAAACTACTAAAATCAATTAAAACTTACATTAATTCTAGAAAATAATTAAAAGACTCTAAAAATATTTGGAAAGTTGCAAAATTCCTAATTAAGTATTTAGAACCTAGGAAAAATATAAAACTTAGAAAATTAGACTTTTAATTTTTAATAATAAAATAATATTAAAATAATATTAAAAATCCAAAAATCATAAAAAATTCTAAAAACTTGCAAACTAGCTTAATTTACGATAAATAACTCAGAAATGAAAGTGAAAATACCTAAATACCCCTAATGGGCCTAGAAAATGGGCTAAACCCAAAACAGAACCTTATTGGGCCAAATTTGGGCCCAATATAAAAAAGTGTTCAAAATAAGCCCAAAAAGCACAGTTGACTCAAAATTTGATTTTAAACAACTTCTTCCAAAGGCCCAAAAGCTGAAAATGTGAAATAAGCTAGCTTATACCAAACAGCTTATTCTTAATGGGCTTTTTGGCCCATTAAGCTATAAGCCAACGCCATAAGCTAAAATTTGACACACAAGCTTCTTTTGACCTAAATAAGACTTCTGCAAAAAGAAATTTGAAATAAGCCCAAGGAATAAGCCTGAAAATGCAATAAGCAAATAGTCGTTTTTAAGTTCTAGGCCACCCCAAGTGCTGATTCAAGTTTCTATAGCTTCTAAATGACTTAATTAAGCAAAATCAACAAAGAGTTTTCAAATAAGCTGACTCAATAAGCTGGAAAAAGCAAATAAGCACTTATGTAAAAGTCAAATAAGTTGGTTTCCTAATAAAAAGTCAAAGTCCAATAAGCTCCAGTCTACAGAAATGGGTCAAATAATGAAGACCTATCACAAAGAATAAGTTGTTGCAAGTCTGGATAAGCTAAAATATCTTATTGATAAGTTGAGTTCAAAATTACACTAGCAGGGGCTAGTTTTGAGTGTTGAGCAGTGGGAACTTTTCCCACTGCTTGACTTGTTTGACTTTTTGTCTTTAGTGGCTGTTTTGGAGATTCAGATTACACAAAGGCACCCAAATGATCTTTGGATCATAAGGAGTCAATAACAATCAGCAAATCACAACAAGAAACAGCCAAATGATACAGTTAATTCAAACAAGTACCAGATCTGGGCAAAATAAGAACAAGTATAGCAGATTTGACCAATAAGCTGTTTTAGCAAGAATAAGCTAACCAAATTGCATCAAAAGCATACACAGGCTATAATAAACTTAAATGAGCAAGTCTAAACAAGTTTCATGTAAAACTTACAAGATTCAAACAAGATCTAAGCAGTTTAAAGTTGCTGATGTACAAGTTTTGGCCAAATGGTGTTCTTGCTGATACACTTGACCCAAAGCTCAGATTTAAACACTCAAATCTTTCAAGTATGTTATATTAATGAGATTTAAACAACTTTTACACCTAAGCATGCATAAACTCTAGGTTTTCCCAAAATCTTAGGCAAAAATCAATAAAACTCAACAAGATATAGCAGATAGAACAATTCAAGGTTTCAAGTCCAAATATTTGCAGGTTTGTGGTTTATTATGAGCATACAACAGATGACAAGCACAAACACAAACTTCCCTTAACACAATAACACAAAATCAACACAAACAGGTAGACCCAAAGACCTCTTTATCTTTTCAAAACCAATTTTAAACAAGAAAGTGAGATTTAAGACCACCCAAGCATCAATTAACACCCAAACAAGTAAGATTAACAGATTCAAGCAAGTATAAGCCACAAAATACACAAGAACAAAGGCAACACTCAAATATCACAAAAATCTAAAGTATTATCAGATTTTGGGATTAAGGGTGTGTACCTCATGGATGTACATCCACACCCACGGATTTTGAGCTGATGTGCTAGCAAGAACAAGCACAAGCTTCCACAACAAACCCTGCTAAGATTGAACAAGGTTAAAGCACAATAAATTTAAAAAAATTGCAGAAAATGAAACTTGCTTGATTAATGCAACCAATTGATCCCATACTTGATTATCCCCAAACTTTGAGCTCACAACACCTTGATATTAACAATATCAGGATGTATAGATCACTCTTAGCCCAGAAATTCCAAGATTTGATCAATGTCTTAGCAAAATATCAAGAATGAGGAAAATTGCAAACTTTTGCAACCTCCAATTGAAAACAGGTTTTTAACTTCTAAACTAACAATCATATAACAATAATAAGCAGCAATAAAGATTGGCCAATGACTTTTCTTCAATGCTTCAAACACAATTTCATTAAACTGAAATGGGATTTACAAAAGTTTGAACAAGGAAAAATCAAAAGCCAGAGCAAATGTAAATAGATAGACCCTTTATATAGAGGGTGTACATGGTCCTAGAAAGCTGAAAATGTAAAAACCCTAAGCATGGAACTTCCAGAAATGCCCTTGAGGATTTTGAATTTATGCTTGATCATGTGATCTTTTTGGCAGTTTGTGAAGCTGTAAAGTGTGAAGGAATTTGATCAATGGCTCAAAAGAAGCTTAAGTTTGAAGCTAGGATATTGGACATTGTATTGCTGGCATGTTTTGGCTTTTTCTCCCAAACCGTGTACTAGGGTTTACCATGTGACTATGGTGATGATGTGGCATGGATTTTAGGAGTTGGGTTATGATTAGGACCATCCTAATCACTAATCTGGAGATGATGGAGGCTTAATTGTTGCTCAAACAAAAATACCCAATTGTGTTCATACGTTGAATAGTGCATGGTTTGATTTGTTTTTGGGTTTAAAATGGTGTTAAGCGCCAAATATTAAACTAATCAAAGATTAGTTTAAACCGGCATAAGTGGGAAATGACATGGAGGAATGGTGGGATCTCATTGGTGGAGAGAGTGAGTGGGGCACGTGTCACCCCCTCACTGGCCTAGGTAAGTATCTTGACTGCCAGCATTACACCCTTATCTTTACACAACTTGTCATTTCCTTTCCAAATTTCTATCAACGTCAAAACTAGTTATAACAACTTTTGCAACTTTGCACTTTTGCCCCAAAAACTTTTGTAAAATAATTTCAGGGGTATTTCTTGCCATTTTTGAATTCTTCAAGGGCTGATTTGGTATTTTGATGATGGATAATGGTCTTGACTTGTATGTTGAGCATATTGGAGGACTGAAATTGCCAAGTCTTGTTTGATGAGGGACCATTCTTGCCAAATGTTGAAAGTCAAGGGTCCTTTTTGTAATTTTGGAATTTTCAAAGGACCAAACTTGTAATTTCTTGTACTTTGAAGGACTTCATGATGTATTTGACTTTGTGGAGGATATTGGTTGACAATTTAGCTTTGTTGAGGGGCTAAACTTGCCAATTCTTCAAAGTGGAGGACCCTTTTTGTAATTTTGACAAACTTTAGGGACCAATCTTGTAATTATGTGGATACAAGGGTATAAAGTGTCAATTCTTCCATATTGGAGGACCCTTCTTCATAATTCTTCAAATCTTCAAGGGTTGATCTTGGGAAAGTCTTCATTAGGGCTTGGTTCATTGTGCAGCTTCGTTTCCCGTGTTCGTTTTTGTATGATTCTTGTGATCTTTTGTCATTTTCTCAATATCCGTACCTAAAATACACAAGTAACAAACACAAGCATATATATGGTTATTTTGATGATATTTAATGCATTTTAAGCCCAATTTGGACGATGAGACTATGTATAAAAGCAGTCTCATCACTCCCCCATACTAAACCATTGTCGTGCCCTCACGCAATGCTAGAATAAAGTAACGTAGCATCTCCAAAATTCATTTTTATTCACTTTATGGAATGATAAACTAGCTACACTACTACTATTGCTACTACTACTTGCGTTTTAGACATAATGTATGATTTTTATCGCAAAATGGGACGTATAGGTTCATAGAATAAGAACACGTGAATGCTTCGTTAGAAATAATTTCATCGTCCTCGATTTTCACCCCAATTCCATGCCAACCGTGCAACGAGATCATGGTCATTATAAGTTAGTAATGCTAACACTACTCATATGCCCTAATCACGTACTTATCCTCCCATTATTCCTAAGTTGTATCTCTTATATTTTATAGTGTCTTGAATGTTTCACGAGGATACATTGTTTGACTTATGCGATAATAGAGATTTAGGTCTAAAAATAGAGTCCTAACGGTGTAACCAAGACCATCAAATCAATAACCCCTCCCAATAGACAACGATGTAAAAAAATTAAGTTGACAAGAAGAATCGATAAACACGGTTTTATAACGGTTTTGAACATGAGACTTATTACCAAGGCTTTTATACGCCCCCTAACGGAAGGGCCTTATTATCTTTGGTTTACCTCCATCTTTTATTCAACTTCGCCATGAAGCTTTTATTATGACTTCGGTCTTGCCTTGCCTTTTATTATCCACCTCATCGGTAGTTTTATTAGCCAAAGACGTATATCCTCACGCTAAGGCGAATTTTGGATTTTTAAAGCTTCGAAGATTAAGGCTTGATTCACTTTCAATTTTGCATAGATTTTTCGGCCTTGTGGGGCTTCAAATTGTTTGCTTGATTTAGGTGAGCACTTGAAATCTTATTATTGGGTAAAGCTTTTGATTATTAAGGTGTCAATACTTCAAAATCCTGACGCTGGCGATACCTTAATGTCTTCCCAATTTAATTACACGGAAGCTACTAGAAAAGACTAGAAACCCAACAATCCCAACTAAACCGCTAAGTCAATATTTATTAAGCAAAAAATATTTACATGCGAAGGGAGAATAAACAAACAACGAGAACACATGAATTTTTGAAAGAATACGAGTACTCTACGTTTAGCATAGTAACTTATAATTAACCCTATCATTTCTCGTCCTCATTTAAGAGACTTAGCCTAATGTGTAGTTAAGGAATCAAAGCTAAGTGCTCAACACACACGGTCGAGTCAAAAATTACTCTTATTCTCGCCATCAGAAAACCTACATTCGTGTCTTCAAACACTTATAAAGCATGAGAAAAATTCTAAAATTTGGCCATTTTTAGCCTTATTTTGCAACAAAACGATAAACAAAAAGATAAACTTTGGAAAGCGTGAAGGTTTAGCAAGGCAAGTATCTATTCACCCCCCATACTAAAGTTAAACATTGTCCTCAATGTTTTGAGTCTAGGGGTGCAAACACCCCCATACTAGAGACGTAGTCGAATGCATAATCTAGCATGGAAAGGGTGTAACCAATAAATTAATAGCCGTTTATGAAGTGTGCTAATAAACCTAAGGTTAGAACATCAAAAGGATATATCATGGATATTGAGAAAGTCTTTAAAGCAAACGATCGAGTGCTCCCATAAAACGAACACGAGGGGCTCCAATCGTGAAGATCATGATCATCTAAAGTCCACAATTCACAAACAACCACAAAAAAAGGTTGGAAGGGCACAAATCCCCACACGTAAACTACATTAGAAAGCGATAATATGTACATAGGATAAGCATGGGACTCCCCCACGAGGATCCTCGTTTTTTATTACCGAGTCATGAGCTCGACTCGATCCCCTCAATACTAATTATCATTGGGGAAGGTAACTTGGTCGAGGTAGTTTTCAAGGATGGAACTTCCCCGCCAAAGTAGTGCTTCAACCTATGTCAATTCACCTTGAAGTTAGGACCATCATCTTGAGCTAGCTCGATGGTCCCATACGGAAACACTTGAGTCACGGTGAATGGACCGGACCAACGGGATTTCCACTTACCGGAAAAGATTTTCAAGCGAGAATTAAAAAGCAAAACTTGATCCCCAATTTTAAAAACCCGGTTTTTAATTTTAGAATCATGCAACTTTTTAGTTTTTTCCTTATAAATCAATGAATTTTCATAAGCAATGTCTCTCAATTCATCTAATTCATTCAATTGCATTTTCCGGTGTTTTCCCGCGGTCTCCATATCATCATTACAATGCTTTAGGGCCCAATAAGCCTTGTGTTCTAACTCGATAGGCAAATGACAATTCTTTCCATACACAAGATTATAGGGAGTGCACCCAATGGGCGTCTTATGAGCGGTCCTAAAGGCCCATAAAGCATCGTCCAACTTATCCGACCATAATTATCGGTTTTCCCCAACGGACCTCTCCAAGATCCTCTTCAAAGCTCGGTTTGAAACCTCGACTTGCCCACTCGTTTGTGGGTGATATGCCGTAGAAAGCCGATGTGTAACCCTATATTTCCTTAGGACCCTTTCGAATTGGTCGTTACAAAAATGGGTTCCACGATCGCTTATGATCGCACGAGGGGTTCTAAACCGAGAAAACAAGCTTTTCAAGAACTTGACTACCACACGAGCATCATTGGTGGGCAAAGCCTTAGCTTCCACCCACTTAGATAGGTAGTCAACCGCAACGAGAATGTACTTATTACCACGAGATGATGGGAACGGCCCCATAAAGTCTATACCCCAAACGTCAAAGATCTGATATACTTGGATGATGTTTTGTGGCATTTCATCTTTTTATGAGGCTTTTCCTTGTCGTTGGCATGAATCACATGACTTCACAAGATCTTGTGCATCTCGGTAAATAGTAGGCCAAAAGAAGCCGGCATCAAACACCTTCTTACCCATGAGATTAGCACCGTAGTGACCACCCGTGGGTCCCTCATGGCAAGCTCTAAGGATGTTAGAAGCTTTGGTGCCAAATACACAACGTCGGATGATTTGATCCGCACAAGTTCGAAACAAGTAAGGGTCGTTCCAAAAGTAGAACTTGACGTCACGAAAGAATTTTCGTTTTTCTTGAGTCGTCATACCCTTAGCGATGAAGTTACCCGCATGGTAATTTGCAAAATCCGCAAACCATGGGGTGGAAGAATCAAGCTTAGGATTCACTACACCAAGTGTCTCGAGCGGAAATGTTTCGGTGATTTCCTTGGGCTCGTAAACACTTTGGTGAGGATCTTCCAAACGAGAAATATGGTCGGCCGCTAGATTCTCGGCTACTTTTTTGTCGACGATGGTGTGATCAAATTCTTGAAGGAGGAGAATCCAACGAAGTAACCTAGGCTTAGCATCTTGCTTTGCCATGAGATACTTAATAGCCGAACGATCCGTATACACTATGCATTTAGCTAAGACGAGATAAGGTCGGAACTTCTCAAATGCATATACCACGACAAGGAACTCCTTCTCCGTTGTAGTGTATTTTAGTTGAGCCTCGGTCATCGTCTTGCTAGCATAGTGAATTGGCAAGAAGTGCTTATTATGACGTTGCCCCAAAACGGCCCCAATAGCGTAATCACTAGCATCACACATGAGCTCAAAGGGGAGGTTTCAATTGGAAGCAACAAGAATGGGAGCTTCGGTAAGTTTCCTCTTAAGGATTTCAAAGGCTCGTACACAATCTTCGTCAAAGACAAAACGTGCCTCTTTTTCAAGAAGATGTGTAATGGGTCAAGAAATCTTCGAAAAGTCCTTGATGAATCGACGATAAAAGCCCGCGTGGCCTAGGAAACTCCTAACTCCCTTAACGGTTTTGGGATGAGGTAATTTGGCGATGACGTCTACCTTAGCTTGATCTACCTCAATCCCCGCTTTCGAGACCTTGTGCCCTAAGACTATTCCACTCTTAACCATAAAATGACACTTTTCCCAATTGAGCACAAGGTTGGTTTCCTCACAACGTTTCAACATTCTCTCAAGGTTCGACAAACACGAAGTGAACGAATTACCAAACACGGAAAAGTCATCCATGAAGACTTCCATCGTTTTCTCGATCATATCATGAAAAATAGCCATCATGCACCTTAGAAAGGTTCCTGGTGCATTGCAAAGTCCGAATGGCATTCTACGATAGGCAAACGTTCCATATGGACACGTAAACGTAGTTTTTTCTTGATCACGAGGATCGATGGGAATTTGGAAGTAATCGGAAAAACCATCTAAAATCAATCGAAATCGTTTCCCGCAAGACGCTCCAACATTTGGTCCATGAAGGGCAAGGGAAAATGGTCTTTTCGAGTGGCTTCATTCAACTTACGATAGTCAATGCACACTCTCCATCCGGTCACGAGTCTAGTGGGAATCAACTCGTTGGCATCGTTTGGCACAACGGTCATCCCTCCCTTTTTAGGGACACAATGAATAGGACTCACCCAAGGGCTATCGGAAATAGGGTAAATCATTCCCGCGTCAAGGAGTTTAAGGACCTCCTTTTTGATGACGTCGTGAATTTTGGGGTTCACCCTCCTTTGACTTTGGATTGCGGGCTTGTAATCCTCCTCCATTAAGATTTTGTGGGTACAAAACTTGGGATCGATTCCCTTAATGTCGGATAACTTCTATGCAATTGCCCCTTTATGATCCTTTAGAACATCGACAAGTGCGGTTTTTTCATCATTTGAAAGTTCCTTCGCAATAATAACCGGCAACTTGTCGTCCTCCTCCAAATAGACATATTCGAGATGATGAGGTAAATCTTTCAACTCGAGGATAGGTGGTTCCTCAAGTGAAGATTTGGGCTCGATACTCATAACCTCCTCGGGTGGAGGAAATGGGAAATCGTTAAGAAAATCCTTGATAATCGAGAAGTCCTCATCGTTGTCGAGGTCTTCGTTACAAGTACGTGGAACATTGAATTCTTCCAACGTAAAACCACCTCCTTCAAATGGAGTGAAGGTTGGTGTCGAATTATCAAGAATTAGATCTAACATAGTGGGATCGCCACTAGTTTCTTCATCACCAAAACCTAGAACTTCTTGTGAAAATTCCTCGCAAACCACGTCAATCATATCAACGAGGTTTATGGTTGCAACGGAATAAACATGAGAAATTTGAGAGTTTTGAGTTGCGTTTATAACA
Source organism: Glebionis coronaria (assembly GCA_025667525.1). Classification (NCBI taxonomy): domain Eukaryota; kingdom Viridiplantae; phylum Streptophyta; class Magnoliopsida; order Asterales; family Asteraceae; genus Glebionis; species Glebionis coronaria. Next base: position 296,755,875 of record CM046876.1, on the reverse strand, counting down.
AGTTCCTCGTCGTTGAAACGTAAGGTGATCTTTCTAGCATGAACATCGATCAAAGCCATAGACGTATCTAAAAATGAATGACCTAAAATGAGAGGAACTTGAGGATCCGTGGGGATATCAACAACGATAAAGTCTAAGGGATAGTAGAACTTCCCCACTATCACAAAAACGTCTTCCGCCAAACCACATGCGGGAATCGTGGAATGGTCGGCCAACTCGATAGACATTAGTGAAGGAGTAAGATTAGGAAGATTGAGCGACTTGAAGATTGCAAGTGGCATCAAGTTAATGCTAGCACCAAGATCGGCCAAGGCGAAGCATTCCTCCATATCTTGGATTGCACAAGGGATCAAGAATTTATCGGGATCACCGACTTTTTGAGGTATGCGATTAAGATAAACCGACGAACAACTAGACAATTGGTGCAATTTCTCCTTGTTGTTCAACATACTCTTAAAGTTAGCGGTAAATCGAGGCATCATGACCAAAGCATCGGCGAAACTCACATTAAAGTGCAAATCACGAAACATTTTCATAAAAAGCTCAAATTGATAATTGTCGCGCTCTTGACGTTTCTCCTTCCTAAGTCTCGAAGGTTAAGGTAAGGGTGGTGTGGGTTGGGGCATAGGCATAGCCTTTGGAATCTCGGGTTCCAATGATGGTAAAGGGTCAACCGTAGGTGTGGCATGAGCGGTACTTCGTGGGATTGGGACATGCTCCTTTTGGACCACCACCTCGGGTTCTTCCTCAATTGCTTCCTTCATAGGAGCAATTGGTTGAGGAGTCGGTTCCTTAAGTGTCTTTCCACTACGTGTGGTAATCACTTTCATCTCACCCTTAGGGTTGGATACGGTGTTGCTAGGAAGACTACTCGAAGATGGTTTACACATTATTGCCTCAAACATAGACGGGATTTTATCTTCAAACACGGATTGCCTCTTCTCGGCTTTAATCATTTCTTGTTTAATCTCGTGTTGCCCTTGTTCCATTTTTTGTTGGTTTTGTTGCAACCTAGTGACATTTCCTTCCATCTTGTTGGTGTGGATTTTAAGTTCATTAGCTAACTCATTTTTCAACTCTTTCTTCAAGTCGTTCTTAAACTCGGTACTTAGGCTAATGATTTCTCTTTGAATATTCTCAAACCTAGCATCATTCCCACTAGCGTATTCAACAAACTCACTTGGAAGATCTTTCAATGTTTGCAAACCCTTGTTGTTGTTTTGAAAATCATTTTGATTTTTGTTTGAAACTTGATTATTAGCCCCTTGATTCCCATAGTTTCTCTTGTTGTAATTGTTTTTGAAACCAACTTGATTGTTGCGATAGTTGTTGTTAGCATTTTGATTTGTACCAAAACCCGGTGGAGTCATTTGATTAGAGCGGGAAACTTGACCGTTTTGGTTGTAATTTCCCGTGGCCGCGAAGGCACTCGAAGTGTTACCACCGTTGGTAATTCACTCGGATAAATCATGACCACCACCACAATACATCAAGAAACCTCAACCGCTTTGGCCGTAGCGGGAGCACTTTGTTCACCAACTTTAAACTCAATCAAAAGTCCTTTTAGCTTATCAAAAATCTTGTTTTCCAAGTTCGCCTCAATTTGGCAAGCATCGATGGTAGTAGACAAAGAAGGTGAAGCCGAAGACGAAGCCTTACGAACACTAGACGTGCTACGAGGACTATACACCTTAGATCTATTCTCAATTATCACCAAAGCTTCCTCAACCGTTTTACACAAAAAATTACCACCCGCGGCGGCATTCAAATAATCCCTTTCATGATCATTAAGTCCATTGTAAAACGTGTCAATTTGATGCAAGTCGGAAAAACCGTGATGAGGACGTTCATGTAACATTTCCTTAAACCTATTCCAAGCCGTTGAAAAACTTTCATTAAATTCGTGTGAAAACTTTGAAATCTCGTTTTTCAAGTGCGTAGTCTTAGAGGGCGGAAAAAATTGGTTCACAAACTTAGACACGAGATCCTTCCACGTCAATATAGAATTGGGTGGCTCTTTCTCTAACCAAATTTTAGCGGGCCACGCTAAGGAATACGGAAAAAGCATCATCTTAATCGAGTCATTCGAGACATCCTTAAACTTGCAAGTGGCGGTAAGACGATTGAATTGGCGGATATGGTTGTGTGGATTGTCCTTCTCATCACCATGGAATTTGTTGTTTTGGATCATCGACAACAAACCCGTTTTCACCTCAAAATTCTCCGCAAGGATAGCGGGATTCACAATAGCCTCTCCATAACCCTCGGTGGGTGCTTAAAGTAACTCCATCATAGTTCGATTCGCCATGGTTGGTGCTTCTCTTACAATGGGTTCGTCAATAGGAGACTCCTCACTAGAAAGATTGGGAGTGGGAGTTTTGTTCTTTCGTTTACGTACATGTCTTGCTTGATTACGAGTTAGCATAAACGTCACGTACAACGAGGGGACGAGCAAAGAAGATTCTTTTTGGTGTTTTGTATTTTTCAATTTTTTTGTGGTTTTTTGATTGTATTAACCTTTTTGGATCTTGGTGAATGTATTAAGTAGACACAAATCTACAAATCTCCTCCTTAATCAAATCTCTCGATTAAAGAAGCCTCAAGGAATAAAAACGATCACGTGAAGTGAACGCCTTCGATGACTTTAGAACGTTGGTGGAACACCAAAACGTTCAACAGGGTTTAATCAATGGAAACCAAGAAAATATATATGATACTTAGTAATACTTTGGGCGGCAAAACCCTCGATTAGCTCTCAAAATCAAATACTCACAAGCAAGCGGGGAAACGAGGCGGCGCGAAGCACTTAAGAGCCTTTTTCCTTAGGATATATTTTATAGTATCCGCCTTATACCCACCTTATAGTTTGTATTTTTCAAGATTAAGCTTCACGAAAGTATTTATCTATTTTTGCCTATTTTCTTTGGTTTGAGATTCGAATACAATGATTGGGTAATGACCTCCCAAGTCAAGGTTGTGATTTCTCACGTATTTGGAGTACTTGTGAATTTATTGTTCTACGTATACACTATAATAATAGTATTCACATAAAAACCGAAAACCGATAATACGTATTAGTAGAGTGCTACTAATACAAATACTATTTATGGTTAGTATATAAAAACAACAATTCCAATCAAAACACAACACGCCTCCCCAGCAGCGGCGCCAAAATGATAGTTGAGTTTTTACTACTCTTTAGGAAAAGAGAGCAAAAGTGGCAAGTATTAACGAGTAGTTTAGGAAAACCACAAGTTATGACCCTAAGTGGGGATCGTTCTCAAGGAGGCTAGTGTGTTATGTGTGTAATGAATTGGATTAGATTTGTGATTATATTGTTGAGAAAGAAAAATAGAAATGAGATTAGAAGAAAATGACGGTTACGAAGACGGATTAAGATAAGACGAAAAAGGTGTACACGTAAACTCGTATAAGTACTAAAATTAAAATTTTAGCCTAAAAATTCCTAAAAATTACCAAAAATCCACATTAATATTCTAAGAGTTTACAAAAAATCCAAACTTGCCAAAACCTTTTAATTAATTAGATAATGACTTTTTAATGCTAATTAAAGCCCTAAAAATCACAATTAATTATTAAAAAGTTCCAAACAAGATTTTAAAGTTTGTAAACCTCAAAAATATCCTAATTAAGCTAAAAAAGTATTTTTCAAAATTTTAGAATCACTAAAAACTATTTTTAAACAATTAAAAATTACTAAAATCAATTAAAACTTAAATTAATTCTAGAAAATAGTTAAAAGACTCTAAAAATATTTGGAAAGTTGCAAAATTCCTAATTAAGTATTTAGAACCTAAGAAAAATATAAAAACTTAGAAAATCAGACTTTTAATTTTTAATAATAAAATAATATTAAAAATCCAAAAATCATAAAAAATTCTAAAAACTTGCAAACTAGCTTAATTTACCATAAATAACTCAGAAATGAAAGTGAAATTACCAAAATACCCCTAATGGGCCTAGAAAATAGGCTAAACCCAAAACAGAACCTTATTGGGCCAAATTTGGGCCCAATATTAAAAAGTGTTCAAAATAAGCCCAAAAAGCACAGGTTGACTCAAAATTTGATTCTAAACAACTTTTTCCAAAGGCTCAAAAGCTGAAAATTTGAAATAAGCTAGCTTATACCAAACAGCTTATTCTTATTGGGCTTTTTGGCCCATTAATAAGCCAATGCCATAAGCTAAAATTTGACACACAAGCTTCTTTTGTCCTAAATAAGACTTCTGCAAAAAGAAATTTGAAATAAGCCTAAGGAATAAGCCTGAAAATGCAATAAGCAATCTACAAAAAATGACAAAATAGTCGTTTTTGAGTTCTAGGCCACCCCAAGTGCTGATTCAAGTTTCTATAGCTTCTAAATGACTTAATTAAGCAAAATAAACAAAGAGTTTTCAAATAAGCTGACTCAATAAGCTGGAAAAAGCAAATAAGCACTTATGTAAAAGTCAAATAAGTTGGTTGTCTAGTAAAAAGTCAAAGTCAAAGTCCAATAAGCTCCAGTCTACTTAAATGGGTCAAATAATGAAGACCTATCACAAAATAAGTTGTTGCAAGTCTGGATAAGCTAAAATAGCTTATTGATAAGCTGAGTTCAAAATTACACTAGTAGGGGCTAGTTTTGAGTGTTGAGCAGTGGGAACTTTTCCCACTGCTTGACTTGTTTGACTTTTTGTCTTTAGTGGCTGTTTTGGAGATTCAGATTACACAAAGGCACCCAAATGATCTTTGGATCATAAGGAGTCAATAACAATCAACAAATCACAACAAGAAACAACCAAATGATACAGTTAATTCAAACAAGTACCAGATCTGGGCAAAATAAGAACAAGTATAGCAGATTTGACCAATAAGTTGTTTTAGCAAGAATAAGCTAACCAAATTGCATCAAAAGCATACACAGGCTAAAATAAACTTAAATGAGCAAGTCTAAACAAGTTTCATGCAAAACTTACAAGATTTGAACAAGATCTAAGCAGTTTAAAGTTGCTGATGTACATGTTTTGGCCAAATGGTGTTCTTGCTGATACACTTGACCCAAAGGTCAGATTTAAACACTCAAATCTTTCAAGTATGTTATATTAATGAGATTTAAACAACTTTTACACCTAAGCATGCATAAACTCTAGGTTTTCCCAAAATCTTAGGCGAAAATCTGTAAAACTTAACAAGATATAGCAGATTGAACAATTCAAGGTTTCAAGTCCAAATATTTGCAGGTTTGTGGAGTATTAGCATACAACAGATGACAAGCACAAACACAAACTTCCCTTAACACAATAACACAAAATCAACACAAACAGGTAGACCCAAACACCCCTTTATCTTTTCAAAACCAATTTTAAACAAGAAAAAGTGTGATTTAAGACCACCCAAGCATCAATTAACACACAAACAAGTAAGATTAACAGATTCAAGCAAGTATAAGCCACAAAATACACAAGAACAAAGGCAACACTCAAATATCACAAAAATCCAAAGTATTATCAGATTTTGGGATTAAGGGTGTATACCTCATGGATGTACATCCACACCCACGGATTTTGAGCTTATGTGCTAGCAAGAACAAGCACAAGCTTCCACAACAAAGCCTGCTAAGATTGAACAAGGTTAAAGCACAATAAATTCAAAAAAATTGCAGAAAATGAAACTTGCTTGATTAATGCAACCAATTGATCCCACACTTGATTATCCCCAAACTTTGAGCTTACAACACCTTGATATTAACAATATCAGGATGTATAGATCACTCTTAGCCCAGAAATTCCAAGATTTGATCAATGTCTTAGCAAAATATCAAAAATGAGGAAAATTGCAAAATTTTGCAACCTCCAATTGAAAACAGGTTTTTAACTTATAAACTAACAATCATATAACAATAATAAGCAGCAATAAAGATTGGCCAATGACTTTCTTCAATGCTTCAAACATAATTTCATTAAACTGAAATGGGATTTATAGAAGTTTGAACAAGGAAAAATCAAAAGCCAGAGCAAATGTAAATAGCTAGACCCTTTATATAGAGGGTGTACATGGTCCTAGAAAGCTGAAAATGTAAAAACCCTAAGCATGGAACTTCTAGAAATGCCCTTGAGGATTTTGAATTTATGCTTGATCATGTGATCTTTTTGGCAGTTTGTGAAGGAATTTGATCAATGGCTCAAAGGAAGCTTAAGTTTGAAGCTAGGATATTGGACGTTGGATTGCTGGCATGTTTTGGCTTTTTCTCCCAAACCGTGTACAAGGGTTTATCATGTGACTATGGTGATGATGTGGCATGGATTTTAGGAGTTGGGTTATGATTAGGACCATCCTAATCACTAATCTGGAGATGATGGAGGCTTAATTGTTGCTCAAACAAAAATACCCAATTGTGTTCATACGTTGAATAGTGCATGGTTTGATTTGTTTTTGGGTTTAAAAATGGTGTTAAGCGCCAAATATTAAACTAATCAAAGATTAGTTTAAACCGGTATAAGTGGGAAATGACATGGAGGAATGGTGGGATCTCATTGGTGGAGAGAGTGAGTGGGGCACGTGTCACCCCCTCACTGGCCTAGGTAAGTATCTTGTCTGCCAGCATTACACCCTTATCTTTAGACAACTTGTCATTTCCTTTCCAAACTTCTATCAACGCCAAAACTAGTTATAACAACTTTTGCAACTTTGCACTTTTGCCACCAAAAACTTTTATAAAATGAGTTCAGGGGTATTTCTTGCCATTTTTGAATTCTTCAAGGGCTGATTTGGCATTTTGATGATGGATAATGGTCTTGACTTATATGTTGAGCATTTTAGAGGACTAAAATTGCCAAGTCTTGTTTGATGAGGGACCATTCTTGCCAAATGTTGAAAGTCAAGGGTCCTTTTTGTAATTTTGGAATTTTCAAAGGACCAAACTTGTAATTTCTTGTACTTTGAAGGACTTCATGATGTATTTGACTTTGTGGAGGATATTGGTTGACAATTTAGCTTTGTTGAGGGGCTAAACTTGCCAATTCTTCAAAGTGGAGGGCCCTTTTTGTAATTTTGACAAACTTTAGGGACCAATCTTGTAATTATGAGGATACAAGGGTATAAAGTGTCAATTCTTCCATATTGGAGGACCCTTCTTCATAATTCTTCAAATATTCAAGGGTTGATCTTGGGAAAGTCTTCATTAGGGCTTGGTTCATTGTGCGGCTTCGTTTCCCGTGTTCGTTTTTGTATGATTCTTGTGATCTTTTGTCATTTTCTCAATATCCGTACCCAAAATACACAAGTAACAAACACAAGCATATATATGGGTATTTTGATGATATTTAATGCATTTTAAGCCCAATTTGGACGATGAGACTATGTATAAAAGTAGTCTCATCAGCTAACTATTGACTAAATCGTCCCACTTTATTTTTAGCCTAATATACTATCGAAATAAGTCAAACAATGTATCCTCGTGATCATTTAAGACAATATTTAAATATAAGAGATACACCTAGGAATAAGGGAGTCTAAGTGAATAATTGGGCCACATGAGTTCGTGTTAGTTTGCTAACTTATAATAACAATGATCTTGTTTTTAAGCTTGGTATGGGGAACGTGAAACTTGAGAATGATGAACATTCATGACAACCTAAAACCCCAATGTAAGTCTTTGATTTCTTTACTTGTTTTGTTCTTTTAGTTTTCTTAGTGTTTAGTATTTAATAAAGGCCAAGGTGGGTTATCTATGATGAAAAATGTAAACCGTGCTTTGAAATTAATGCATTGCGTGAGGACATTGCAATGGTCAAGTGTAGGGGATTTAATAAGTGTGAAAACACTTATCCTTTTACCACTTATTTCCAATAATAACAAGACCAAAACGTGTATTTTATGTCGTAAAAGTCGAAATTATGCGTGGTTTGTGTTTTTATTGTGTTTTAGGACCAAAAGATGCAAAAGGAAGAAAACATGGGGTATCACGGGCTTTTATCGAAGAAAAAGACTAAAGACGAAGTCGAAAGATCGAGAATGCAAAAAGAACGGAAGTCCAAGGCCTATTCTTAAGATTTATCGAAGAAAAAGTCTAAAGACGGAAGTTTAATGAAGTCGAAGAACTCAAGTCTAATTATAGAAGAAAATTATAAGACAAGTTCAACTTATATCGACAAATCTCGAGACGACGTCGAGAAAGACAAAGAAATTAAATCGAGTCGAGACGAGAAGAAAGAAAAAAGAAAGCTTAAGCACTTAAACTCCCCACCTCCTATAAATACCCTCCTAATATGTCATTAGGAGGGTGGTTAGTTGTTAGAGTTTTTTTTAGTTAATTTTTAGTATTATTAAGTGTGTTTTTATTTTCTCTCTAGTTTTTTCCTTTCAAGCTTATTAAATCTTTACTTTAATCTTGTAATCTTTTGATATTAATCTTTAATCAAATCAAGTTTAGTTCTAAATTCTCATTCTTCCTTTCTTAATAATCTATGGTTCTACTTTGATAATCATGTAGTGGATGTGATTTTGTTGATTTTGTTGATTTTGGTGTTTTTGGCTTATTGATAATAAGTTGATTTTGTTAAGTTTAATAACAATATAAAAAGTGCTTTTTGATTTCTAGATTATTTAGTGTTTAAAAGTTTTTAAATTTTAGCTTATTCACCTTGTTCTAAAATCATTTTGGTTTATCTTTTGGTAAAGTGCTTATTGGTTTTTAGTTCAATTTTACTTATTGGTATCTTTTTCTTATTCGGAATTTTTCTTTGCTCAGCTTTCATTTCGGAAAAGAGGCATAACCCTCTTTTTCCGGATAAGACAACGAGAACAACATTCCGTATAGCCCAACTCCCTCTTTTTCCGGATAAGGGTCATAAATCCCTTATTCCGGATAAGCAATTTATTTCTTTTTTTCTGATAAGTATCCGGAACACATTCCGGATAGTCACCAATTAATTATTCCGGATATAGCCCATTTTCCAGATTCCGGATAAGAGTCCATATATTATTCTGGATAAGCTGCATTTCTTTTATTCCGAATAACCCAAAGAAGACGGATTGCGGATAAATCTTCGAAGTCAATTATTCCGGATAAGCTTAGTTTTATTATTCCGGATAAGCTGCAAGTTAATTATTCCGGATAAGCTACAAGTTAATTATTCCGGATAAGCATTTCCATTATTCCGGATAGTCACCTTAACGATATTCCGGATAAGCCCTTAGTTTTATTATTCCGGATAAGCAGCAGGAAGTTACACTTTGCGGATAAGCACCTCAAGAACTCATTCCGGATCAGCATCATAACACGATTCCAGATAGGCTGCATTTCAATACATTCTGGATAAGCCTTCGGATCTTCATTGCGAATAACATTCCGGATAAGGTTTTGTATTTCCAGTTTTTGAACTTCAATTTTTTCCGCCTTTTTATTTAGAATTATTTTAACTTGGCTTGCTTTAGTTTAATCTTTAAAGTTTACATTTTTATAAGTTTTAATCATTTATTTTTCAATTTTTTAAAGTTTTTAATTTTAGTTTAAAATATTTTCATGCTTTCATTTTTACTTATTTACTCAACGACATTTTCATTTTTAGCTTGAAATAGATAATCAAACCTTTTTATTTTCCACCAAGAACGACTGAGTCGCACTTTCTACTTGTAATCAATTCGAAAAGATCGGACGATAACTCTTTTATACTTTGTAAAAACCTTGTATTAAGACGCGTGGGATCGTTTTAAGGAATTGCTTAGGCAATGTCCTCGCCATGGATTTTCCGAGTTGCACCAAATCGATACGTTTTACAACGGTCTTAGTTTTCAAGAACAAGATTCGTTGAATTCCACCGCCGGTGGCAACTTTTTGTGTAAGACTCCGAAAGATGCATTGATGATTATCGAGAATCGATCCAAGGTTTACCAACTCCGCAACACACCGAGTGTTGCCAATGTTGCCAATGTTAGTAATCCTAATCGCGACATTGAGAGAGTTGATGCGAAAGTCGACAAGTTAACGAATGTGTTTATGTCTTTTCTCGTCGAAATGCAAAAGAAAGACGCTCCCGCTACGGTGAAAGCGGTTGAGACTTCGTGTACGTTTTGTGGTGGACCTCATAATTATTACGAGTGTTCGGCTACGGATGGCCAAACTTCGAATGTGAGTGCATTAAACAACAATTTTTCTAATCAAAATCAAAATAACGCCGGTCCATCGCAACAAGGCAATTATAACCAAGGCAACAATGTTAATCAAAACCGAAACAATTTTTAAGGAAATAATCAACAAGGAAATTTTTCGAATCAAAATTAAGGTTATAATCAAGGTCGGAATTTGAATTGGCAAAACCGAGATAACAACAACAATCAAGGAAAAAAAATTCAAGTGGGAATCAAAACAATTTTCAAAGAAGTAATCAAAACCAAGGGAACTTTAATTCAAATCAAAATAGTTCTTCAAACGATTTTCAAAATTACATGAAAACGAATGAGGCTAATATGAGACGATTAGAGGGAGAAATTTGTACTTTGAAAAACGATTTTTCTAATACTTTGAAACTTCAAAACACGAAGATTGAGCAAGGACAAATTGATATTAAAAAGATGTTTTCGACCATAATGAACAAGTCCACGGGTGCTTCATCGAGTTCGTTACCTAGTGACACCGTTGCAAATCCGAAGGAACAATGTATAACCGCCTCGTCTCGTGAAAAAGGTCGTGTGATTACCCCTAACCTTGATAGATTTAGTGTTGTTCCTTCTTCTCAACCCTCGACTTCTAAGACGTCTTATTGTTCTAAAGTCGATGGGGTGAACGTGGCGACCAAGGAAAGGAGTGCACACCCTCGTGTACCTCAAATTCCTTCCACGGTTCAAAAAGAGAGCTTTACCGACCTAACCAAAGTAACCCTTGAAGAAACTTGTGCATCGATCCTTCTTAAAAAACCTAAAAGGCATATGCCGAGAAAGGAAGAGGATTCGGGCCAATTTCTACTACCTTGTGATTTTTCGGAGATTTAGGGATGTTTAGCCCTTGCCGACTTAGGTGCTAGCATCAATCTCATGCCTCATTCTCTTTGGAAATTGATGAGATTGCCTTCACTTACCCCCACGAACATGACTATCGAGCTTGCAAATTGTACACCATTAATACCAATTGGAATAGCCGAGGATGTCTATGTCAAAGTTGGAAAGTTTGTTTTTCCCGTGGATTTCGTCATATCCGATTATGAGTGTGACCCTAAATGTCCCATTATTTTAGGTCGACCACTTTTTTCGACGGCTCAAACAGTAATCGACGTTCACGAGGGGAGACTTACTATGAGATATGGGGATGACAAAATGGACTTTTTCATGAGTAAATCCCAAGTGTCTTAGGATAATGAAAAAACCGAGGTCTCAAAACCTAATGTTTAAAATTCTAATGATTTCAAAATGTTAACTTTAGCGGAAAATATTAGGCTTAATGCAAGTTTTGAAAGAATTAAGAAGAACGGTTTTAAAGATGATGATTTTAATGATAAATAATACGTGTACCTAATTCAAAAGGGTATGCGTACATTTTTGAATGAAAAATCACTTTGGGATGTATTCGATGAAAAAAATGACACACCAATTCCGAAGGGCAGCGTTAGTGCCATCACGACAATGACAAAAATGGAATTGTCTTCACCACCTTCGAAGGACCACGTCTTTGAGGCTTCAACTTCTAACTCCATCAAAGTGCCTCCTTTTCCTAGCCCAACACCCGTTGAGGCTAAAGGTTTCATCGACATCAATCCTCTCGTTTTAGAAAAGTCACCTAAGCATAGTCATTCGACTTGTAAGACCATGGTTGTGAGTGCTCACATCGACTCTTTCTTTGATGATGAATATGGCGATTTTGCCGAGATTGATCACGTACTTCGAAATCCACATGCCATTTTTGAGGATTCTCCTAAAAAGACCTCTTCACATGTGAAGTACAATGATTACGAGTTTGATCCCGAGATTGAGGAAATCATTGAACGAGAGCTAGCTCTTTTGCCTCCACTCGCACCTACGAGTGAGGTCGATCTTTCCAAAATCTAGGATGAACTAAATGAGTTGGAACGTCTTATTTTCGATGACGAACCAACTCATATGACCACTAAAAATCCAATTCTCGAGGAGTTACCTAATCAACGCTCCTCAAATGAGAATTACGTTTACCACATTCGTGTGGATTTAACTTATCAACAATCCCCACAAATGAATGATGGTTTCGTGGTTGATCGTGATCTTTTCGAGAGAGTTTCTAAGATACTCAAGGAGGGGAATCACAAACCTTGGTTTGACAAGCCTATCTTTGATGAAGAAATTGATGAGAGCGACGTTCATGAGGATGACGAGTATGTTGACCTCGAGAGGGCGGTGTTCTTTATTGATCGACGTTTTGAGAATTTATACAATCCACCACCCCGTAACCGCAAACTTAAATGTGAGGATTTTTAGCGCGACTAATTTTGAATTTGAAACGCCAAATATTTTTGATATTAACAAATCGGGTTTTCATAAAGAGTTTTTAAACTATGATAAAGGAAAGGATTTTAAATTTGATTTAAAAGATTTTCTACATGTTTAACTCTGTCATCACCGCGTTTTATGAGTGCTACCACCTCGTCTACTCCTTTTGACGATGGTGTGTGGGGATCTAGTATGGGGAAGCCCCTTATGTTCCCTCACATTTCTCCACCGAGGACGAGATTTACGATCCTGGAATTGCTTGTAAAGGGAAATCTCGGTCTTCCACCGATGCAGTAAATGGAAATCATATCTATTCGCTTGGTGTGAGTCTACCTCGAGTAGCTCATAAGTTTGAGTTACCCATTTCCCCACCTTTCTACTTCTCTTCTATTTTCTTCTACCCCTTTGGGGTTCGAGCACGTGTTGAAGTGGCGTTGGTTCGTTTATCCCATGAAAACGAGGACACCATCTTCGATCCCGTTATTTTTCATCATGAAAGGACTTAGTCCTTAGTACCGGTTGCTTTCGGGCATTGTTTATCATGTAAGTCCCACCAAAAATGACCAAACCATGATTATCCCTAAATGATCACATTTATGGGGATTCAAGTCGAGCTTTTGACTCGGTTATCAAAAACAAGGTTCCTCGTGGTGGATTTCCATGCTTATCCTTGTAAATATTATCGCTTTCTAATAGTGTAATGAGGGGACTTGTGCTCTTCCTACCTTTTTTCCGTGGTTGTTTGTTATTGTGATTCATTAGGTTCATCGTCATCATTGAAGCCTCTCGTGTTCGTTTTATGGATCACTCGAGCTTCAATCATTGCCTTTGGAGATTCCGATATCCGATGATATCCTTTTATGATCTAACGTTTATCTAATTAGCATAATTCATAAACGGCTTTTAGGTTATTCATTTTACCCTTTCCATGCTCAAGATTAAGCATTCGACTTTCGTCTCTAGTATGGGGGTGTTTTCACCCCTAGACTCGAAACATTGAGGACAATGTTTAGTTTTAGTATGGGGGTGAGTAGATATTTCACCTTGCTTACGTCACCACGCAATCCAATATTCATCTTTTTGTTATCATTTTGTTGCAAAATAAGGCTAAAAATGGGAAAATTTTAAAAATTTTCGTATTTTTCATAAGTGTTTAAGACACAAATGTAGGTTTTCCGATGGTGAGAATAAGAGTAATTTTTGACTCGACCGTGCGTGTTGAGCACTTAGCTTCGATTCCTTAAGTTTTTAGGCTAAGTCTCTTAAATGTGGACGAGAAATGATAGAGTTATTTATAAGTCTCGTAATCTTTCAGGATCTCATGTGTAGTAATTATTAGCTTATTCTCCCCACGCTTTTGATAATAAATTGTTAATAAATATTGATTTAGCGATGTAGTAACTATTGTTGGTTTCTAATTTGTTTTAGTAGCTTCTATGTAATTAAATTGGGAAAACATTAAGGTATCACCAACGTCACGGTTTTGAAGTATTGGCAACCCGAATAATCAAAAGCTTCACCCAATAATATTATTTCAAGTGCTCACCTAAATTAAGCAAAAATTTGAAGCTCACAAGGCCGAATAATCTATGCCCAAATTGAAAGTGAATCAAGCCATAATCTTCGAAGCTTTAAAGATCCAAAATTCGCCTTAGCGTGAGGATATACGTCAAGTCATAATAAAACCACCGATGATGGAGGATAATAAAAGACAAGGGCAAGACCAAAGTCATAATAAAAGCTTCATGGCGAAGTTGAATAAAAGATGGAGGTAAACCGTGATAATAAAACCACCAATGATGACGGATAATAAAAGTCATGGTAATAAGTCTCATGTTCAAAACCGTTCTAAAATCGTGTTTATCGATCCTTCTTGTTGACTTAATTTTTTGACATTGTTGTCTTTTAGGGTGAATTATTAATTCGATGATTTTGGTTACACCGTTAAGTTTCTATTTTTAGACCTAATCTCTATTCACGCATAAGTCAATCATGTATCCTCATGATCATTAAGACAAAAATAAAATATAAGAGATACCAAGTAGGAATAAGGGAGTATAGGTTCGTAATTAACACTCATGAGTAATGATTGTGTTGCTAACTTATAATAACAATGATCTTGTTACACGATTAGCATGGAATCAGGTGAAAATCGAGGACGACGAAATTATTTCTAACGAAGCATTCACGTGTTCTTATTATATGATCCTAAAAGTCACGTTCTCGAGAGGAAAACAATACCTTATGTCCAAAACACGTGTAGTAGTTTATTTAAATTTATGTCTTCAAAAATGTCATCATAAAATGAATTTCGGAAGTGCTACGATACTTAAATCTAGCATTGCGTGAGGGCACGACAATGGTTTAGTATGGGGAGTGATGAGACTGCAATTATACATAGTCTCATCATCCAAATCGGGCTTAAAACGCTTAAAATATCATCAAAATACCCAAATATATGCTTGTGTTTGTTCATTGTGTATTTTAGGTACGGATATTGTGAAATCAACAAAAGATTACAAGAATAAATCAAAAACGAACACGGGAAACGAAACCGCACAAAGAACCGGACCCGAATGTTGATTTTCCTATCAAGTCCTTGAAGTTTGAAGATTTGGCAAGATTGGTCCCTCTACTTTTGAAGACTTCTCATTTTAAACCCTTGTAAAACTCAAAATTACACATGGGGTCCCTAAAACGATGAGATTTTACATGATTGGCCCTTGAAGAATGCAAATATTGCATAAAAGCCCTAGAAACAAGTTATGGAAACTTTTTGTGCTCAAATTGTAAAAAAGAAAAGTTGATAACAAAGGAAGATGAGTTGTGAGCTGTTTGAATTAAGAAGACAAGTATATGAGATTTGGGGGTCATTTCTGGGAAAACAAGAAAACTTAAACCCACCAATCAAGCCACTCCACGTCACCCCACTACTACCCTTCAACCAATCACCTCCTCCCTAACCTCCACGTCAACCTTCCACACACACCCTTAACCAGTTTATTTATAAACTTGGTCAAATGGTTAAATCCCATTTTTTTCCCACTAAACATGATTTTAAATTATTCAACCCCTAATCTTGGATTAAAACTCCCCTATTAACCCAGATAAACAATATAAACCCTAAATCAGTTTTCCTTTATTAACCAAAATTAGAGGTCCAAATCATCCAGATCGTTGATTCATGTTAACCTCAACCAAACCCATCCCCAAACTTGGTCCCCCACATGGCCAGCTGGCAACACCAACATCCCCCTGCTCCCCTGTTTGGACAAAATTAGAAAAGAAATAATCCAGCAGGCATCCAATGCTCACAAAACCATTACTTGGTCCCAAAGTTTGAAATCAATAGCCAAGATCAAAAGTGCAAGCTGTTTCATCACATGGACGAATATTGACCAAGTTTGAAGAAAATTTCAAAGGGCAAGACTGGAAATCAGCAATTAGGGTTTAGGGTTTTGTATTATTTTATTTTTATTCTAGATTGTTCTTGCTAGTAGTATAAATATAAGTGGCCTGTCACTTATATTGTTTTTGTTACAATTTTTGTAAAATATTAAGTTTATTAATGAAAATGAACCATTTAATATTTTGCAACTATGAGTTCCATTTTATTGCTTATTAGTTTAATCCTTTCACTTTTTATGAAAAATAGTTAAAGTTTTTAAAAAAGGTTTCAATTTCTTGTGCAATTTCAGAAAAAATTGTGTTTCAAAAGTTTTTGAAAAAAGTATTTCCATAAGCTTGAATTCAATGTCTTGAGGAAGTGAAAGTGGACTCAAGATGTTAATCTCAGTCTTATGTTGAGCTTTTTGTCAAGTTTTTAGTAGTTTCATGTTTTTGTGGTTTTAAAAGTTGATTTTCATTTTTCTGTTTATATAAGCTATAAGCCATAAGATGGCTTAATCAATAAGCCAAGCTTATAGCTTTATTGTGTATTATCAGTTTACCCTTGGTGTTTTAATCTTAGTAGTTTGTCCCATTTTCTAAGACATATTGGGGTGTTTGGGACTGTAATAGTCCCAACCTAGCACCATCTCTACTTGGCAGCCTCTCATAAGCCCACAACTCAAGTTCCTACTTGATTGGAAGATGGCATGATCCATGCCCTTGGCTTGGATGTAGGTCAAGGAAGGTAAAGGCTTGAACCCATCTGTTTTTTGTAAAATTTGAGGATTTGGTGATTTTGTGTGATGGTTGCTCATTTGTGTGTTTTTATTATTTGTTATTGCTTATTTCTTAATCTTATGCATGTTAGAATAGTTTGTAATCAGTTTTAAGTTGGTTTACAAAGAATTGGTTTGAAAATTTACTTTTCAGAAACTAAAAGGGTGTTTGGATTAGGGTTTTAAGGAGAGAGTTTGACAAGCTTTTGCGTTAAAAACTTGTTAAACACACTACTTAGGTTATTGTCAGGTGTTATAAGTTAGTATATTTCAAGTGGATTGAGTAGGATAAACTTTGCATGTTATTTTTGGTCAAAAGTAGTCTAAAATTAGTAGGTCCTTTAATATGTTTTGTTCTAATGCTTTGAGAATCCAATTTTGTTTTTATCTGTTAAACCTAGGTGGCATTTAGGATTGAGTGCTTGTTTGTAGAGGTTGGTGACTGAATTGAGTGAGTTTTGGCCAACCAAAACTCACCCAAGTGCACATTAGACCAGCAAAGTCCCACCAGACTTAACCCTCTACATGAGTAACTGAGTTTAGATTTTTATGTGTGATTTTTGAACTTGGACTTGTGTTTTTTATTGCATATCTTGACTCCCTACACTCCACTAAGTGTAGGGTGCACTTGTTTTCAATTAATACCAAGAAACGAACAAGTTACAAGCAAAAAGGTCCACATACCTCATTTTTTGTTAAAACAGTGGGAACAAAGTTCCCCATGCTAGTGTTAAAGTTCCCACTGTTTGGGATAAGGACAAAAGTCCACCAGCAGTCAACAACAATCTCTTTCCTTTTTGTCTTTAGTGCATTTTTCTTAGCTTTTGCTAATTTTTCATTTTTCCCTGATTAAGTATTTTATTTTAATAATTTTCATTAAGTTACTTTTTATTTTACTATTCATCTTCTATTTTTTAGATTAAATTCCATTTTAATTAGTTTTAATTATTCTGTCTTTTGTGTTTTATTGCAAAATTTCTACATTTTTTAGTTTTAAAATTTTTCCTAGATTTAGAATATTAATTTAAGATTTTTAGTTTAAAAAATGTTTTATTGTTCACCTTTTTAAGTATTTTTATAATAAAGTTTAGTTTAATTAGTATTTAATTAAAACTATTTTGGCTTTTAGTGTAAAAAATTTTCTTTTTCAATTTTTTAAAATTTTCTACTGTTTAGTAGTATAATTTAGGATTTTTTAGATAGTCAAATTAATTTTAGCATTATTTTATTATTTTTAATAATTATTTTAGTTTAAAAATTGTTTTTAATGCTTTAAAAACAGAAAAATAGTCTTTAATATTTAGGAAAATTAATTTTTAGTTTTTAAATAATATAAGTGAGTTATTGGTTCAATAAAATAATATTTTGGGCTTTCTCTTAATTATATTTTATTTTAGGGCTTTAATTAGCATTTAAAATTGAATATTTAATTAATAAAAGGTTTTAAAATTTATTTATTGGTTTTTTATTCTTATTTTATTTTAGACTTAGTTTTCATATTTATTTAAATTTTTGGTTTAATTTTTAATTTTGTCACGCTTTATGTGTTTACGTTCGCGTTTTACGTCAATTCGTCGTAGTTTAATCGTAGTCGTAGCTCGTCTTTAATTTTCTCTCTTTAAACCAAAAACGTCACTAATCCAAAATTTGATTATACATATTGGCACTCATAATCACACACCTCCTTCGAGAACGAACCCGCATTTATTCAGTTTTGCGTTTTTCCTAAAACGTAAGACTTAATACTTGCCGCTCATACGCGTTTTTCCTAAAACGTGTACGATTTACCTACATCAGCACCCCTGAGACACTTTCAGCAACCAAGCTCGAAGATTATCCTTTATGAGAGTGTATGAGGTACTTGTAGTTAGAGTGTGACTTTGTTCCTTTTGATCACTGATTGGTGTACCTTCACTTCCATCAAAAGTTGTCATGCTTTCAAGAGGGTTAGTGATATCTGTAATAGAACCATGTGAGGGTTCAAACTCGACCTTGCTTGTGCCAGATGCTAATATCTTTCCAGTAGGAATCCACCTAAGACCAACTGTTTTGAATACTCTACCCGTGGGTTTCTACCTAAGACAAGATTTAGGAGTGATAGTTTTCTCATGCACAACGGAAGACTTATAGGGAGAAAACCTATTTCTTAAAGGTATCCGTCTTTTAGGTTTCTTATTATTTGTTATATGTTCCACGGGTTTGTTTGTAACATTTGTCTTTCGGGGTTGCACATTAGCAAGAGAATTTAACTCATTCAAGAGTTCAGTTACGCAAGTTGCATGATTAGCATTAAAGACATTTTTCTTACATGTGGAACAAACAACATGTTTAAGGTCTGAGTAAGATCCAGAATTCCTAGTGTGCTCTTCTACGGATGTATCAACTATCTTTACACAACTACTCTTAGATGTATGCCATTTCCTAGAGGATAGATTAGTGCTCCTAGGTTTTGGTGTGCTACCATTAGTAGTGTATAGTGATCTAGTAGAAGTCATAACACTAGTGTTTGAATTACTGTCTCTTACATGTGTCTTTTTCTTAGCATTCTCTAGAGTATCATTACAATTATGTCCAATCACATTCTTGAAATTATCCTTAGATTCGCTAGATGCAATCATGTTACGAGGTTTAGCAATCAAAATTCATTTACATAGGGCCTAGATTGTGGACTGACTGGTTTTGAAAAGTGATTGACATAAAATTGGGAGGCAAACCGATGTTTTGGTGACCTAGATCGTTTAGATTTAAATGTATTCGGTTGTCTAACAACTGAATGGTTTCTAAAGGCCTGTGAATGCGGTTTCCCCAATATTGATGGTTTTTTAAACTTAGTATCCACCCTAGTTCCATATAATTTCCTTAATTCATTTTTCAAAGTTGCAATTGCAAACGCCTTCTCCTAAACATGAGCCTTTAAATCAGCATTTTATGTAATCAAAGAAGTTGTCTGCTCTATCTTCTTAGCCCTCGTGACTTTGATAGAATTATACAACTCATTATAATGCCGTTTCAAGGTCTCATTTTCATTTCGTAATTTAGCCACACTATTATTCAATTCAATATTCATCTTTTCAATAACATCGATTTCCTTGTTAATCTTGGCTATATTACTAGATGCATTCAACATTTGACCATTTTGCCCCAATTTTAAAGCTTTGTTTTGATATTTAAGTTCGAGAGAAATACAATGTGCTTCCGTTCTTGAAAAATCCTTTTGAAATTTGGCAACCATCTTTTTTAGGGAAACATTTTCAGATTCAATAGATTCATTGGGAGAGGCAGTGATGGTTGCAAAAACACGTCTTTTATGAAAAAGAACGTAATTAGGGTAAGTACGACGGTTTAGGAAAACCGTGCACAAATGACCTAAAAGTGATTTCGTTCTCAAGGAGGCTTGTGTGTTGTGTAAAGAGATTGTTGATCCCAAACTTAGATCGATTTAGCTTGTGTAAACGAGATTGAATCAAGTTTAACACGTAGAGAAACTTTGTTGTGTATAAAACAATTTAAGTATTATGCGGAATTAATACTCAAACAAGAACACACAAAGAATGTAAACCAAACTTTCACTTGATTGATTATAACAAACTTGCATACAAAAGTGTTAAACGTATGAAAAACATATATTAAAACAAAACCTAAAAGGTCTTCTTTTATAGACTAAGAAGCCTTGTACAAGAGTCTACGTATCAGCTATTATAGGTAAAGATAAATATAGAAAATACATTGTTGATCATATCTTTACTAGAAACAAACTAGAAGCATAATACGCGTAGATTAAGTCTTCTATCAGTGCTTGACTTCATCCTATCAACGCTTGCCATATTCCTGTCAACTCTTGTTCTGTCAACGCTTGTATTCTTCTTATCAACGCTTGCTTTCTTCTTGTCAGCGTCCAAGTGTACTTGCTACATTTTATTCCCAACAGTCATCCCCTAAACTTGATATCTACTCTAGCAATCAAGTTTCAGAATAAAAACTAAGAACTAGGAGGATTCTTACAAATCTTATCATATTGGCAATAAACATGCCTAAGCAAATCTTTGTCCACATCACTTGAATAGTCAATCTCCAGATGTGTTGTCTTCATCTTTTCCAAAACTTCTTTGGACATGGGATACTCAACATCTACAAGAAGATACTCAGAAAACTTTGTAGAACTCAAATAATACACACCAGCAGCTGAATACAAACGCCATTGAAGTCCACTGATTTCATCCTCAAGATCCTTCCAAAGAGGATCTTCTTCTTCTGGTGCACACATTCTCTTGAATGTTGACCGAAGCTTTATTCCCTTGACTGAAGTAGGTGCTTCAGTCTCATACTTGGCCATCAGTAACCTCCAAAGGTCTGCCAAGTCTTTCCTATCCTTACTTGCAAAGAGAGACATAAGAGTAGTAAATGTGTGTACCTCTTTCCCATATCTGCCAATCATCCAAAACCCACTTGCTTCTTCTTCAAAGCTAATGATAGGGTTTCTGGAATCAAGAGGTAACACGTGTACCATATCTGAAGCTTCCATGGGTGAGAGCTTAATGCTCCTTCTTATAACAGCTTCACTTGGATTCATTTTATCCAAATATTTAGGGAACTCAACTGGAACTCCCTTCTTCAAAGGCCTTGGAACAATCATAGCATTTTGAATCTCCATCTCTTCTGCAAGTTCTTCTCTCCTTTCATCTGAGAGAAGCCTGATAGTATTCATTTCCTGCACTGTTGCCCAAATGGGATAAGCCTTATACTCCAATTCTTCAAAGGATAATCCCTGCAATTTCTGAAAGGTCCATCATGTTTGATGACATCTGAGTAACATGTAGTAAAGGTCCCTTCTATCTCTCTTCAGCAGTGAGAAAACATTGCTAGCCTTATGCTTCAGAATTACCTTGCAATCCCTTTGAACTCTTAGAAGAATCTCCAATCCCCAAATTTGATCTGAAATTGTCATATCTGGATTCTCCATAACCTTATCTTCCCAAGCATGGTACATCTGAGCAACTTTTGGCATATCATAATCTACCTGCAACTTTAACTCTCTAAGTTTCTCACTTGCCAACACATCACCATATTCAAGTCTTTCTGGTTGTTCAATTATCATAACACTTGAATCTGAACTTTCATCATCATTTCCTTCTTGTTCCTCAGAAGTAACAACAAATGGTGATTCACCAACCTTCTTTATTTCTTGTTCCACAAGTTGTGCAACCAACTTTGAATCAAACTCTACTTGAGCTACATCCTTTGGAACTTCTATTTCTACCATGATTCCTTTACCCTTATCTAATGGATCAATGATGGGTAAAGATGATGATGGTACCTTTGAAGACACTTCCTTGATGATAGATGATGACTAGAATACATCAATCATATCTATAGGTCTGTCAACGCTCAAATCCTGTGTGTCAGCGCCCAACTTACTCTTGTCAGCGCTTGGTGTGTCAGCGTCCAAAATTTGTTTGTCAACGCTCACCTTACTCTTCTTAACGGCTCTTGTAAACTGCTCCATCATTGCTGTAAATGACAAGTTCAAGTTTGTAGGAGTAACCAAAGATACATCAAAACCTGGTTGCTTCTTCAATTCAGTAAGGGCTTCAGCCACACCCAAAGATTCTCCATCATGTGAGCCTTTGTCACTCACATTACCTGCTCATCCTCCCCTTTGGAAGAATCCTCCATACCACGCCTATTGTTAGCATCCTCCAAAAGAACAATCCCCTCCCTCAATTGCTTGAGTTCAAGGCCTTGTGTATTGACTGTTTGTACCAAGTCTGCATTTTGCTTTTGCAAGCTAATGCAGACAGCCGTCAATTCCAACATTGTGTATGGTTCCAATCTGCCCTCCTCTAGAATAGGTATTTGACCTCCCAAAATAGAGTCTTGGGGCATGGATGAGGTCTTAATGATGTTAGAATTGGCTTGGCCTGCATCTAAGCTAGCACCAATAGTCCCAGCCTCACCGATAGCACCAACCATACTTGTGGTGGTGGTTCTCTCTGCAACATGGCTAGGACCACTAGAGGAGAACACTCCAATGGTCCTTTGGCATTTTTCCATCCTATAGTCTGGGGGTGGAGAAGATGATGTGGATTGGGTGGTAGTTTGAAGGTTAAGGGGTGTTTGGGTCTGTGATGGAAATGTGTCAACGTTTGGATTAGTAGTGTCAACGCCAACATTTAATGTGTCAGCGTTGAAGGATTCTTGGTCAAGTTCCATGTGTTGAAGTGAAGGTAAGGGGTCTGGTATTGGGTCAAGTTGTGTTTGTGGATCAGGTTGAGGTTGTGCTGCTGCAATAACAACAAGCATGGCTTGGATAAAGGGTAAGTCTCTGTAAGGGGGTGAGTTCATCTTACTAAAAATAACTTTCTTTTGCACAGAGATCTCATAAAAATCATCATGATCCCTTGTGCAGTACCTTTTCTCATGATAAACCATTTGCAAAAATCTGGGATAAGCCAAAGTCATCTTATTACCCTTGTTTTGACACATGCCATCAAAAATCAGTTTAGAAAAATTATACTTGTGCCCATTTGTAATGCACACAATTGCACTAGCAATTGATATGTTAACTTCATTATGTGTAGTACATTTGGGACTCAAACATTAAAGAATGACATGTATTAAGTACTTCCAGGCTGGGGGAAATTCTTGTTTATGATATTTATTTAAAGTACCCTCTTCAGGGAAAGGATACCCCAAAGCCTGAAGTCCTTGTTCTATCTCATTAATGGGGAGAGTGGTTATACCATCTGCATCATTAAGATGCAAATCCTGGTGAACCAAGGCTTCAGTAACCACCCAAGTACGCCCATGAACAATAGCTGTTAATGTAGTCACATTATTAAGCGTTGAGGAACTAACAGTGTTCCAAAACTGAATATGAGTGACAGGGATGAGAGGAGCATGAGAAAGTGCATACCTAAGTGGAGATGCATTCAAATACGCCACCATCTGAGTGTATTGTGGAAACAGAACAACATCAGCCTCCAAATAAGCAATCATATTGTGCTGACTTCTGAATCCCAATACCAAGTCACTTGGTTTAAACTTAGGCGCCATTGATGTAGAAAGCTGTTTGTGAAGGATTGTAAAAGATGAATTATAGGAGAAAATTGTTAGACAAGAATATGAGAGTACCCTGTTTAAAAAGTAGGAGCCAAATATATAGGAGTGATAGGCACATATGATTGGTCAAAAATGAGGCAAGTAATTTCAAAATATAATGATGAAAATATTGAAAAGAAAATAAGTTATCTTGTGTATTAAATAAAAGTTATCAACTCCCAAAATTACGGCCCCAATTTTCGTCAAAAATAACAACTGGGTAGGACCCAATGAGTGTCAACGGTCAAAAATAACCCATCAACGCCCAACGGCTATATTCTTGTCAACGTTTGCAAAAGCCATGTCAACGTCTAAATTGGTCACAACAACGCTTGGAAATATATCTGTCAACTTCCAAAAATAAAAATAATAAAAATGAAAAAGGACCTTAACAAAGTAATTTATCCTAGTGAAGATAACCTATAAACTGAAAATTACTATAGGGCGGCAAGCACTGTCCAATTATGCACACTTGCTTATGCAAGATAGACATAACAGTCCTCTATTGTCCCTTGCTAACCAAAATTCTTAAAAGTTAAGTTATCTCATAAAATCCATTGTAACTCCCAGGTAAACCCAATATAAATCATACCCAAGTCTCCCAATAGACCACATCCAAGTCTAGGCCAAAAAGGTCTTGGCGGCATTGATTGTGCTAAAATTACACCTCTTGTTTAAGAAAACAAAAGAGCGTAAATGAGCGGTAAGTATTAAGTGATGATTTAGGAAAATCAAGCACTAATGACCCAATGAAGTGAAAGTTCGTTTCCCAAGGAGGTATATGTGTGTGACTAAGATGTGAATGATTTGAGATTAATATTTGTTAGAATGGGATGAGAAAAGAAAATGACGAAGACGTGAAATTAATTACTACGACGACAAAACGTAAAACCGTAAAATAAGCTAAAATAAAAATTAATTCTAAAAATTACCAAAAATTCACTAAAAATCAAAATAAAAAAACTAAGAGTTTACCAATGATCAAAACTTTTTTGAACCTTTTAATTAATTTAATATTCAATTTTTAAATGCTAATTAAGGCCCTAAAAATCAAATAAATTATCAAAAAGCCCAAATAAAGATTTTTCAATTGGTAAACCTCTAAAATGACCTAAAAAGATTAAAAACTTTTTTTAGAAATTTTTAAACTAAGAAAAACTATTTAAAAAGATTTAAAAACTATTAAAACTTAAAATAATTATAAAAATTAATCTAAAGGTGATTAAATTATTCTAAAAGTTGCAAAAATCCTATTTTAATGTATTTAAGCTAAGAAAAATATAAAAAGTTGAAAAATGTGAAATTTGAAAAATAATAATAAAATAATATTAAAATAATATTAAAAATCCAAAAATTATAAAAAAATCTAAAAACTTGCAAACTAGTTTATTTTAACCTAATTAAGCAGAAAATGAAAGTGAAATGACCAGAATACCCCTATTGGGCCCTCAAATGGGCCAAAACCAAAAACAGTCAACACAAATGGGCTTTTTAGCCCAAAAAATCAAACTTGGCCCAATTGACTTGGAAAAGCCCTATCTGACTTAAAATTTAATTCTAAACACAAAACTCTAAAGGCCCAAAAGCTGAAGGTGAGCTTATCACAGCTTATTAAGCAAACAGCTTATCCTTATTGGGCTTTTTAGCCTATTAAGCAATAAGCTAATGCCATAAGCTCTAATTTGACACACAACCTTCTTTTGGGATGCTTAAGAGATCTGTAAAAATAAATTTTTAAAAAACACACTCAATAAGCCAGAAATAAGCAAAGTACAATTTCGCTAAAAGACAAAATACTCGGGGTTGAGAATTAGGGCACCTCAGAACTTGATTCAACTTGCAAAATGTCACAAATGAACTCAATAATCCAAATCAATCAATAAAAATCCAATAAGCAACACCAATAAGCCAGAATGAACCAATAAGCACTTATGAAAAAGTCAATTAAGTTGGTTTTCTAGTCAAACCTAAAAGTCAACACACCAAATGCTCCAGTATGAACAAATGGGTCAAATGATGAGCACCTATTACAAAATCCAAGTTGTTGCTGGTTAAAATAAGCTATTTTAGCTAATTGATAAGCTGAAACCCAATTAACACTAGCAGTGGCTAGCAGTAGGGGAAAGGAGTTCCCACTGCTTTGACTATTTGACCAAGCTTTTTAAAGAGATTTAGTTGGATTCAATTGGAAACAAGGGCACCCTTGTGATCAGTGAATCACAAGGAGTCAATATCAACAAGAAAATCACAATTTTGTTCACACAATAAGCCCAGATTAATCAAACAGTCACCAGATATTGCACAGACTTGGGAAAATAAGCAGTTATGCACAAATAAGCAGATATAGCATGAATAAGCCAACCAAATTCAACAGGATGCATACACAAGCTATATAAACTATGAATAAGCACAAACAAACTTAAATCAAGCACTGAAACAAGGTAAAGAACAAGATCAAAACAGATTAAGGTTACTGATATGAACTACAAGAACACAAGCCTACTTTGCTGATCTAATAGACCACAGATCCAAATTCAGGCACTCAAATCTCTTTCCCTGGCGATATTAACTAGGTTTAATCACTTGTTAGCCCTAGTCTATTATTAAATCTAAGTGTCCCTTAAACCAAAGCCAAATTTATCAAGTAAACAAGATTTTATAGCCCTATTTAGAATCTAGGTGTTTCAAACCACAAAATATGCAAATAAGTGACCAAGTATATCAGATACACATGTACCAACAGATAACAACAAAAAACCAACACTCAACAAACCACAAATCCTGCTTATGCAGTTAACCCAAACATCCCTTAAAAACCTATTATGACAAATTTTCAAAGGATTATCAAGATTTAACCCACAAATCAAGCTAACAACACCTCAATAACATCAAACCAACACAAGTAAACTAGATTCAACCACAAAATCACAGATTCAAGAACAATCAAACAAAATCACAAATATTCAGAAAATAAAGGAGAAAATGAAAAAGGAGAAGGGTGCAAACCTCCAAGACCTACATCCAGGCCCTGGATTGTTTGAGCTGAGGTACTAGCAGAACAAGTACCAGCTTTCAATGCTGCTAAGATGAACAAATAATAAAGTGAGATCAAATAACCAAGACTTTCTGATTTTTGAAACCCAAGTTTTATTACTTAAAACCTTGCCTCAAAAACCTTCAAACATTAAAATGGAACTCAGAATTAGGCTATTCTAACACCAACTTTTAATAAAGAAGAACAACATTTCATAAATTTCTGAAAATCAAATTTTATTAACTGAAAAAGGGATTACAAAGATTGATAGCCTAAAACTAGAACAAAAGCTCTCTCACATGTTGAGGAGTCTTTTTATAGGAAAATGCTAGCTAATCACTGTTCACAAACCCTAGAAGTAACATTCCTATAATGTCCTTGAGGTCTTATAGACGATTCTTGGTTGTGAGCTGTCCAAAATGATCCAATCCGTTTAAAATAGCTTTGTGATGAAGCTAAGAGTGTGGGCTGTTGATCTTGACACGTAGCTTAACTTGGAGGTGAAGTTGTTATCTGATTTGTTGAAAGGGAATTGAGGGTGGGGTCCATAGTGAGTGGGAGTGAGGGTTTTTGGTGTGGGATGTGTTTCTGCATGTGTGAATCACACATGTGCCAGGGTAATTGAAAATTACCCTTTGTTTAAGTGAAGTAATTTCTAGGGGTGAAGAAATGTAAACAGTAATGTTTTTGATCCGATTTTGGGGGAAAGTTGTGTGTTTGGCGCAATTTCGTTTCAAATGTTTCACTTGCACAACATTAGTCCTTGTTCTTTGGCCAAACATGTATAACAAGTTTTTCAGCCCACAAAAACGTATTCCTTTGTTATTCAAGTTATGGTTTTCACACTTTTGGCACAAAAATTTGGTAAAAAGATATCAAGGGTTGTTTTTGCCATTTTTCCATAATTCAAGGACTGATCTTGGACATTGTTGATCTTCAAAGGTCTTCAATGTAACTATAACTCCATAAGGTACCATAATTGACAAATTAGATTTGATGAGGGACTAATCTTGCCATTTCTTCAAAGCTAAAGGACCTTTTGTGTACTTTTGACAAACTTAAGGGACCAAACTTGTAATTATGATTTTACAAGGGTTTTAAGTGTCATTTCTTCATTCACTGAGGATCGATCTTGCATATCTTCAAGTCTTCAAGGGTATTTGTTGGATAAATCATGATCTAGGGCCCGGTTCTTTGTACGGCTTCGTTTCTCGTGTCCGTTTTTCCTTGTTTCTTGTGATCTTTTGTCTTTTTCACGATATCCATACCTAAAATACACAAGTAAACAAACACAAGCATATATATGGTATTTTATGATATTTTTATGCATTTAAAGCCCGAAAAGAACGATGATATCATGTATAAATGCCATCTCATCACTCCCCCATACTAAGCCATTGCCGTGCCCTCACGCAATGCTAGAATAAAGTATCTAAGCATTACCAGAATTCAATTTTATTAACCTTTATTGAAGAGTAAAAGACTTGCAACATACTATGAAGATGTGTAAAGACATAATGTATGATTTTCATCACAAATGTGACTTTTAGGGTCAAATAATAGAAACAAGTAAATGCTCCTTAGAGTAAAATTCGTCGTCCTTGATTGTCATACATTCCATTCTAAGTGCAAAAATGAGATCATTGTTGGTACAAGTCACAATGCTAACACTACTCATACGTCCAAATTGTGTAATACTTTTTCTCCCCGCAATCCTAGTTATTATAAAAGGAAATGGGTAACTAGCATTTTTTAACTATTTTTCATGGATCACAAGTGATTCATATTAACTTATTTGAGTAGTTATTAGTCGAAAAGCAAAGTAGCATGATTTAATCGATAGTTAGCCGAAGGACAAAATCTTTTAAAACGGCTTCTCGTGTATCTCCTTAAGTTCATATCTTGGCATAACTCGTTTCACGATTTGAAACCTTTCTCGGACCAATTTTTGGCATGTACTTCATACTTCAAATCTTGGGAAGACGTTCTTGAAATTATGGTATTCTCTTCATATGTTTTGGAATTTCTTCACTTGGCGTTTTTGAGAGATTCTTCATATTTGGACCACGACTTCATCATTTTTCTTCAATCTTTATTTTGGACTTTGATATACAACGATCCGCCTCCTTTTCGGACTTGGATATATTTATCCTCATACCTTGTAAGGGTCTTTTTGGATAGACTTTCTTCATGATCTTTAGGGGAGTAATTGCTTTTCGTCATGTGTCTCGATCCTTCATATTGATTTAGGAATAATGATACTTCACATCATCTTGGATCTTTAGCAAAAATAGAACTCCTCATGCCTTGTTAGGTCCTTTTTAGATGATCACCAATCTTCGCGTCCCGCTTCAATAAGTTATGCCTTGGCTATGAACTCTATTCAACCCCGAGCAACTTTTAAACGATCTTGCGCTAGAGGCTAAGTAACCTTTCAAAACGTACGACCTTACTTATTGCAATTATTTTCGTTCCTAATGCATTGATCTTATGGGATGAAAAAGCCACAATTAAAAACATATGAGTTTTTGAAAGAACATTTTCATGTTCTACGTTTAGCATGATCACTTGTCTAACTCTATCATTTCTCGTTCTTCACTATATAAAGACCTCTAATTAAAGAGACTCGTGAATACTTAGCCATGCAAGTCAAAATTTAAGCCAAATTTAGATTAGCTTTCATTAAGACTATATCAAATCAAAGTTTTGGGTTTTCAAGCCACCTATAGGATCTTGCACTTTCTTGGACTTTTTCAAGTTTAGAGAATGCATTTTATAGTTCCCTTGATAAGTGACTTTCTAGGATCAATTATAGGAACTTGCGAAAAGTTCTTGTTCTTAACCCGAATGACCTAAGACTTTCACGTTTTAAAGTTCCCTATATAAAAGTCTAGCAAAACTTGAATTGAGCGGGTTAAGGAATGTAAATGGCTCCAAATGCCCATCAAGTCAAAAATTAGCTCTTATTCTACCAATCGGAAAATATACATTCGTGTCTTAAAAACACTTATGAAAACTAAGAAAAATTTTAAAATTTGGCCATTTTTAGCCTTATTTAGCAACAAAAACAAAACATTGAAAATTGGAAAGCGTGAGGGTGTAGCAAAGCAAGTACCTATTCACCACTCCCCCATACTAAAAGTAAACATTGTCCTCAATGTTTCGAGTCTAAGGGTGGAGCACCCCCATACTAGAGACGAAGAATCGAATGCTTAGGATCTAGTATGGAAAGGGTGATCAACAATATATCTAAAGCCGTTTATTAAGTATGCTAAAAGATAATTGTTAGAACAATAAAGGATATGTCAATGGATTCGTGAAAAACTTCTTCAATCAAACGATGGAGGCTCACGCAAACGAACACGAGAGTCTTCAATCGTAGATGATGATGATCTAAATAACACAATCACAAACAACCACGAGACAACGAGTTGGAAGGGTACAAATCCCCTTATTAGTGATTAGTAAGCATAAAATGATAAGCATGGGATCTCCCCCACGAGGCACCTCGTTTTTGATTACCGAGTCATGAGCTCGACTCGATCCCCTCAATGCTAATTATCATTGGGGAAGGTGACTTGGTCGAGGTCAACCATTGAAAGAATTTCCCCACCAAAGTAGTGCTTAAGCCTATGTCCATTCACCTTGAAATTAGGACCATCATCTTGAGCTAGCTCGATGGTCCCATAAGGAAACACTTGTGTAACGGTGAAAGGACCCGACCAACGAGATTTCAATTTCCCGTAAAATATCTTAAGTCGAGAGTTAAAAAGTAACACTTGATCACCAACGTTAAAACCCCGGTTTTTAATCTTTGCATCATGAAAATTTTTAGTCTTTTCTTTGAAAATTAATGAATTTTCATAAGCATTGTCTCTTAATTCATCTAATTCATTCAATTGTATTTTCCGGTGATCTCCCGTGGTCTTCAAGTCAAAGTTTGCATGCTTAAGGGCCCAATATGCCTTGTGCTCCAATTCATTGGGCGAATGACAATTCTTCCCATAGACTAACTTATAAGGAGTGCAACCGATAGGTGTCTTATAAGCGGTCCTAAAGGCCCATAAAGCGTCATCGAGTTTGTCGGACCATGAAGCACGGTTTTCTCCAATTGACCTCTCTAAAATCCTCTTCAAAGCTCGGTTCGAAACCTCGACTTGCCCACTCGTTTGCGGGTGATAAGCCGTAGAAAGACGATGAGTAAATCCATATTTCTTTAAGACCTTATCGAATTGGTCATTACAAAAATGGGTTCCACGATCGCTTATAATAGCACGAGGGGTTCCGAACCGAGAGAATAGTTGCTTCAAAAACTTCACTACCACACGAGCATCATTAGTAGGTAAAGCCTTAGCTTCCACCCACTTAGAAAGGTAGTCCACCGCGACGAGGATATACTTGTTACCATGAGACGATGGGAACGGCCCCATAAAGTCTATTCCCCATATGTCGAAAATCTCACACACTTGAATTATGTTTTGCGGCATTTCATCACGTTGAGACGATTTTCCTTGACGTTGGCACGAATCACACGACTTCACAAGTGAATGTGCATCACGATAGATAGAAGGCCAAAAGAAGCCGACATCGACCACTTTCTTAGCCGTGAGATTAGCACCGTGGTGACCACCCGTGTGTCCCTCGTGACAAGCTCTAAGGATATTAGAAGCTTCGGCACCAAAAACACAACGTCGAACGAGTTGATCCGCACAAACCCGAAAGAGATAAGGGTCATCCCAAAAATAGAACTTGACGTCACGGAAGAATTTTCGCTTTTTTTGTGTCGTCATACCCTTGATTATGAAATTGCACGCATGGTAATTTGCAATGTCGGCAAACCATGGGGTGGTGTCTTTAGAATTCACTACACCGAGAGTCTCGAGAGGAAATGTTTCGGTGATTTCCTTGTTCTCGAAAACATCTTTGTGAGGATCTTCTAGACGAAAGAGATGATCGGCCGCTAGATTCTTGGCTCCTTTTTTGTCAAGCACGGTGACATCAAATTCTTGGAGGAGGAGCATCCAACGAAGCAATCTCGGCTTAGCATCTTGCTTAGCTAAGAGATAATTGATATCCGTATGGTCGGTATACACGATGTTTTTAGTTAAGACGATATAAGGTCGGAATTTCTCAAAAGCATAGACCACGGCAAGGAATTCCTTTTCCGTTGTGGTCTACTTTAATTGAGCCTCGGTCATCGTCTTACTAGCATAATGGATAGGACGGAAATGCTTTTCATAACGTTGCCCTAAGACGTCCCCTATAGCATAATCTCTTGCATCGCACATGATTTCAAAGGGTAATTCCCAATTAGGAGCAACAAGAATGGGAGCTTCGGTAAGTTTCCTTTTGAGAGTTTTGAAAGCTCTAACACAATCCTCATTGAAGTTAAAAGGAGCATCCTTCTCGAGAAGGTGTGTCATAGGTCGAGAGATTTTTGAAAAGTCCTTGATGAAACGACGATAAAAGCCCGCATGGCCTAGGAAACTCATAACTCCCTTAACGGTTTTAGGATAAGGTAACTTGGCGATGACGTCTACCTTAGCTTTATCGACCTCAATCCCCGCTTTCGAGACCTTATGTCCTAAGAGGATTCCTTGTTTACACATAAAATGACATTTTTCCCAATTAAGCACAAGATTGGTTTCTTCACAACGTTTTAACATTTGCTCGAGATTAGATAAACACGACGTGAACGAATTGCCAAACACCGAAAAGTCATCCATAAACACTTCCATCGACTTCTCGATCATATCATGAAAAATCGCCACCATACACCGTTGAAACGTTCCCGATGCATTACAAATTCCGAAACGCATCCTACGATAAGCAAACGTTCCATAAGGACACGTAAACGTAGTCTTCTCTTGATCACGAGAGTCGATAGGGATTTGAAAGTAACCGGAAAAACCATCTAAAAAGCAATAGAATTCATTTCTCGCGAGTCGCTCCAACATTTGATCCATGAAGGGCAAAGGAAAGTGGTCTTTACGAGTGGCGTCATTTAACTTTCGGTAGTCAATACACACCCTCCAACCGGTCACAACACGAGTGGGAATTAACTCGTTGTTCTCATTAGGCACAACGGTCATTCCTACCTTTTTAGGGACACAATGGATTGGGCTCACCCATGGGCTATCGGAGATAGGATAAATCATTCCCGCGTCAAGGAGTTTTAACACTTCCTTTTTAATGACATCGTGAATTTTGGGATTCACCCTTCTTTGACTTTGAATTGCGGGTTTGTAGTCCTCCTCCATTAAAATCTTGTGAGTACAAAATTTTGGGTCAATACCCTTAATGTCGGAAATTTTCCACGCAATTGCCCCTTTATGAGCTTTAAGAACTTTCAAGAGCTCGGTTTTTTCATCATTAGCAAGACCTCTTGCAATAATAACCGGCAACTTGTCATCACCTTCCAAGAATGCGTATACAAGGTGAGAAGGAAGATCTTTCAATTCAAGGATAGGTGTTTCCTCGATTGAAGATTTTGGTTCAATACTCATAACTTCCATCGGTGGAAGAAATGATGGAATAGACGTATCATCACTAATCAACACCTCATCTTCATTGTCGATTTCATTTGAAGTAAAATCGCATCCTTGGAATGGGAGATTTGGTGTGGAATTAGCAAGAATTGGATCCAAAATAATGGGATTGCCACTTGACGAGCTATCGGAAAAACCTAACACTTCTTGTGAAAACTCATCGCAAACCACATCAACTATGTCAATGTGATTGATGGTAGCGATTGCATAAACATGAGAAGGTTTTGAGTTTTGAGTAGCGTTTATAACAAGTTCCTCTTCGTTGAATCTCAAAGTGATAGTTCTTGCATGAACGTCGATAAGCGATCTCGAGGTGTCTAAAAATGAACGACCTAAAATTAGAGGAACTTGAGGATCCGCTGGGATGTCAACTACTATAAAATCAGCGGGATAGTAGAACTTCCCTACTTTCACGAAAACATATTCGGCTACTCCACATGCTAAAATTGTAGAATGATCGGCCATCTCGATAGACATGTTCGAAGGAATAAGAGCCGGAAGCGAAAGCGATTTCCAAATGGAAAATGGAATCAAATTAATGCTCGCACCAAGATCGGCCAAGGCGAGGCAGTCTTTCATATCTTGTATGTCACAAGGAATGAGAAACTTTCTGGGGTCACCAACTTTTTCCGGTATGCGGTTAAGATAAACCGAAGAACAATTAGCAAGCTTTGAAAGCTTTTCCTATCGCTCATCATACTTTTAAAAGTGGAAGCGAAACGAGGAATATACAACAACGCGTCGGCTAAACTCACATCAAAATGCACTTGTTGAAACATTTTAATAAAAAGCTCGATTTGTTGTTTGTTACGTTCTTGCAATTTCTCTTTGTTTCGTCTCGAAGGGTAAGGTAAGGGTGGTGTGGGTTGGACATTAGGCAACGGCCTTGGAATCTCGGGTTCCACAATTGGTATTGGTTCAACCGTAGGTGTGGTTTGAGCGGTACTTCATGGGATTGTAATGTGCTCCTTTTCGACCATCACCTCAGGTTCTTTCTAGATTTCCTTCTCCGTAGAAGTACTTGGGCGAGAGATTGGTTCTTTGAATGTTTTACCACTTCGTGTAGTAATAACGTTCATTTCTCCCTTTGGGTTTCAATGGTATCACTAGGAAGACAACCCGAGGAAGAGGGTTTACACATGATTGCTTCAAACATTTTAGCCATTCGGTCCTCAAATTTTGATTGCCTAGCATCCGCTTTTAACAGTTCTTGCTTAATCTCATGTTGTCGTTGTTCCATATTTTGTTGATTTTGTTGAAGACGTTGGATATTTCCTTCCATTTTATTTGAATGAGTTTTAAGTTCATTAGCAAGTTCGTTTTTAAGCTCGTTTTTCAACTCGGATCTTAAGCTAATCATCTCACGTGGCAACACTCGGTGTGTTACGAGGGCTATAAACCTTAGATCTATTCTCGATAATCTTTAAAGCTTCATCGGTCGTTTTGCACAAAAAATTACCACCCGCGGCGGCATTCAAGTAATCTCGTTCATGATCATTAAGCCCATTATAAAAAGTATCAATTTGATGCAATTCCGAAAAATCATGGTGTGGACATTCATGTAACATTTCTTTAAAGCGTTCCCATGCCATTGAAAAACTTTCATTATTTCTTTGCACAAATCGTGAAATCTCATTTTTCAAATGTGTTGTTTTAGATGGTGGAAAAAATTTGTTCACAAACTTAGAAACGAGATCACCCCATGTCAAAATTGAATTTGGCGGTTCTTTCTCAAGCCAAATTTTTGCGGGTCCATCTAACGAGTATGGAAACAACATCATCTTAATGGCGTCATGTGGAACATCCTTAAACTTGCTAGTAGCGGTGAGACGATTAAAATTCCTTATGTGGTAATGCGGGTTGTCTTTCTCGTGACCTCTAAGCTTATTAGCTTGCAACATCGACATTAAACCCATCTTAATCTCGAAATTCTCCGCAAGGATAGCGGGAATCACAATGGCCTCTCCAAAACCCTCGGTGGGTGCTTGTAGCAACTCCATCATAGTACGATTAGCCATGACGACTTCTTGTTCTACAATAGGTTCAACAGTTGGAGGTTGTTCTTCAATCAACGTCTCTTGATTGGCTTGCTTTTGAAGACCTTTACGAGCTCGTTTTGCTTGATTACGAGTGATCATAAACTTCACGAAGAATGGGAGGTGAGCAAAGAAGATTCTTTTTGGGTGTTTTGTGAATTTTCAATTTTTTTTGTGTTTTTGATTGTTTTTAATTTTTTTTTGGATTTTGGTGTATCTTCGTAGACAACAATCTACCAAATCTCTCCTCGAATCAAACTCTTGATTAAAGAATCCTCAAAGGAATGAAAACGATCACGTGGAGTGAACGCCTTCGAATGACTTTAGAACTTTGGTGAAAACCAAATTGTTCAAGAGGGTTTAATCACAAAGAAAACCAAGCAAATATATTATACGTAATAATACTTTGGGCGGCAAAACCCTCGATTAGCCTTCAATCTTAAAATACTCACAAGCAAGCGGGGAAACGAGGCGGCGCGAAGCACTTAAGAGCCTTTTTCCTTAGGGTATATTTTATAATACCCGCCTTATACCCACCTTATAGTTCGTATTTTTCAAAATCGAGCTTCACGAAAGTATTTATCTATTTTTGCCTTTTTCTTTTTGTTTGAGATTCGAATACAATAATTAGGAGATCAAATCCCAATTAAGGTTGTGTTTTCACACTTTTGGAGATACTTTATATTTATTGTGATACTTAATACAATATAGTAAGTTTCACACTTTTGGAGATACTTTGTATTTATTATGATACTTAATACAATATAGTAATAATAATTTCACAAGAAAAACCAAGAAAACCGATAATACGTATTAGTAGAGTTCTACTAATACAAATACTATTTATGGTTAATATTAAAAACAACAAGACAAATTAAACACGACACACCTCCCCGACAGCGGCGCCAAAATGATTGTGGTAAAATTACACCTCTTGTTTAGGAAAACAAAAGAGCGTAAATGAGCGGTAAGTATTAAGTGATGATTTAGGAAAATCAAGCACTAATGACCCAATGAAGTGAAAGTTCGTTTCCCAAGGAAGTATATGTGTGTGACTAAGATGTGAATGATTTGAGATTAATATTGGTTAGAAGGGGATGAGAAAAGAAAATGACGAAGACGTGAAATTAATTACTACGACGACAAAACGTAAAACCGTAAAATAAGCTAAAATAAACATTAATTCTAAAAATTACCAAAAATTCACCAAAAATCAAAATAAATAAACTAAGAGATTACTAATGATCAAAACTTTTTCAAACCTTTTAATTAATTTAATATTCAATTTTTAAATGCTAATTAAGGCCCTAAAAATCAAATAAAATATCAAAAAGCCCAAATAAAGAGTTTTCAATTGGTAAACCTCTAAAATGAACTAAAAAGATTGAAAACTATTTTTAGAAACTTTTAAACTAAGAAAAACTATTTAAAAAGATTTAAAAACTATTAAAACTTAAAATAATTATAAAAATTAATTTAAGGTGATAAAATTATTCTAAAAGTTGCAAAAATCCTATTTTAATGTATTTAAGCTAAGAAAAATATAAAAAGTTGAAATATGTGAAATTTGAAAAATAATAATAAAATAATATTAAAATAATATTAAAAATCCAAAAATTCTAAAAAATTCTAAAAACTTGCAAACTAGTTTATTTTAACCTAATTAAACAGAAAATGAAAGTGAAATGACCAGAATACCCCTATTGGGCCCTCAAATGGGCCAAAACCAAAAACAGTCAACACAAATGGGCTTTTTAGCCCCAAAAGTCAAACTTGGCCCAATTAACTTGGAAAAGCCCTATCTGACTTAAAATTTAATTCTAAATACTAAACTCTAAAGGCCCAAAAGCTGAAGGTGAGCTTATCACAGCATATTAAGCAAACAGCATATCCTTATTTGGGCTTTTTAGCCTATTAAGCAATAAGCTAATGCCATAAGCTCTAATTTGACACACAACCTTCTTTTGGGATGCTTAAGAGATCTGTAAAAAGAAATTTTGAAAAAGCACACTCAATAAGCCAGAAATAAGCAAAGTACAATTTCGCTAAAAGACAAAATAGTAGAGTTTGAGAATTAGGGCACCTCAGAACTTGATTCAACTTGAAAAATTTCACAAATGAACTCAATAAGCTAAATCAATCAATAAAAATCCAATAAGCAACACCAATAAGCCAGAATGAACCAATAAGCACTTATGAAAAAGTCAAGTAAGTTGGTTTTCTAGTCAAACCTAAAAGTCAACACACCAAATGCTCCAGTATGAACAAATGGGTCAAATGATGAGCACCTATTACAAAATCCAAGTTGTTGCTGGTTAATATAAGCTATTTTAGCTAATTGATAAGCTGAAACCCAATTAACACTAGCAGTGGCTAGCAGCAGGGGAAAGGAGTTCCCACTGCTTTGACTATTTGACCAAGCTTTTTAGAGAGATTTAGTTGGATTTAATTTGAAAAAAGGGCGCCCTTGTGATCAGTGAATCACAAGGAGTCAATATCAACAAGAAAATCACAATTTGGTTCACACAATAAGCCCAGATTAATCAAACAGTCACCAGATATTGCATAGACTTGGGAAAATAAGCAGTTATGCACAAATAAGCAGATATAGCATGAATAAGCCAACCAAATTCAACAGGATGCATACACAAGCTATATAAACTATGAATAAGCACAAACAAACTTAAATCAAGCACTGAAACAAGGTAAAGAACAAGATCAAAGCAGATTAAGGTTATGATATGAACTACAAGAACACAAGCCTACTTTGATGATCTAATATACCACAGATCCAAATTCAGGCACTCAAAGCTCTTTCCCTGGTGATATTAACTAGGTTTAATCACTTGTTAGCCCTAGTCTATGATTAGATCTAGGTGTCCCTTAAACCTAAGCCAAATTTATCAAGTAAACAAGATTTTATAGCCCTATTTAGAATCTAGGTGTTTCAAACCACAAAATATGCAAATAAGTGACCAAGTATATCAGATACACATGTACCAACAGATAACAACACAAAACCAACACTCAATAAACCACAAATCCTGCTTATGCAGTTAACCCAAACACCCCTTAAAAACCTGTTTTGACAAATTTTCAAAAGGATTATCAAGATTTAACCCACAAATCAAGCTAACAACACCTCAATAACATCAAACCAACACAAGTAAACCAGATTCAACCATAAAATCACAGATTCAAGAACAATCAAACAAAATCACAAATATTCAGAAAATAAAGGAGAAAATGAAAAAGGAGAAGGGTGCAAACCTCCAAGACCTACATCCAGGTCCTGGATTGTTTGAGCTGAGGTACTAGCAGAACAAGTACCATCTTCCAATGCTGCTAAGATGAACAAACAATAAAGTGAGATCAAATAACCAAGACTTTCTGATTTTTGAAACCCAAGTTTTATTACTTAAATCCTTGCCTCAAAAACCTTCAAACATTAAAGTGGAACTTAGAATTAGGCTATTCTAACACCAACTTTTAATAAACAAGAACAAGATTTCATAAATTTCTGAAAATCAAATTTTATTAACTTAAAAAGGGATTACAAAGATTGATAGCCTAAAACTGGAACAAAAGCTCTCTCATATGTTGAGGAGTCTTTTTATAGGCAAATGCTAGCTAATCACTGTTCACAAACCCTAGAAGTGAAATTCCAATAATGTCCTTGAGGTCTTCTAGACGATTCTTGGTTGTGAGCTGTCCAAAATGATCCAATCCGTTTAAAATAGCTTTGTGATGAAGCTAAGAGTGTGGGCTGTTGATCTTGACACGTGGCTTAACTTGGAGGTGAAGTTGTTATCTGATTGGTTGAAAGGGAATTGAGGGTGGGGTCCATAGTGAGTGGGAGTGAGGGTTTTTGGTGTGGGATGTGTTTCTGCATGTGTGAATCACACATGTGCCAGGGTAATTAATATAAGGCTTTTGACACCCTATATTAAAGTTCAAGTTCGTTATAGTTCCGAATCTTTTCGAATTGAAAACCGGTCTTAAGTGCGACTCAATTGTCTTTTGGTGAATCAAGAGAATGATTTGGTTTGTTTGTTCTAAACTACTAGCAAATAATTAAAGTGTCGTTGAGTAAATTAAAGCTTTGACAAAATTAAACTTAAAGTTAATTGATGAAAATTCTTAAAACTTAAAGCTTTAAAAAACTAAAAAAACTTAATTAATTGTAAGAAAACAATTCATGTCCATCGGAATACACCAAAATAGCAACCATCGGAATAATCGCTAAAATTAACCATCGGAAAAATTAAGTTCAGATCGGAATACTTAAGGAGCACTTCTGTCGCAATAGGCACACCTATCGGAATTCCTCTATCGCAATGACTCTATCGAAAAACAGGCAGCACTTCGTCTTAACCAAGACCTTAAGACCCGTCGGAATACGCGATCGCAATGTGCGATCGCAACCCAGATCGGAATAAGGGGGTTAACCAACTGATCGCAAAGTAAAACCCTAATGGGTTATTGCGATCAAAAACCAAAGGTATCGGAATGTGTAGTCGACCGTCGGAATGTTTGTCAAAACCCTAAGATTGCGATGGGATATAACAATTTCCGAAATTTGTGGAAGAGTGAAACTTAATAAGCAGTTGCAATAAGCCACTCTAACGAATCTTAAACAATCCCAAAAAGCTCAAATTCGATGACTTATCAAAACTTAAAATCAAGAACTTTATGAAATGAACTTTAAACCATTAAAAACCTTGAAGAAATCCGAAACTCAATAAGCTAAGATTCGAATAAGCCAATAAGCATTACGAGCTTATGGTCTATACGAAGGAGCTTGTGTGTACGAACAAGAGCAATCCTTTAATCACGAAAACATCAAATCATAAACATGAAGTATGTAAATCGGATCAAAGGTGAATGAATCAAGAAGTGTAGAATGAGAATAAGAATCAAAAGCTTAAAATAGAACTTTGATTAATGAAATAAGCAATACAAAAGTGTTTAATCTTGAAAGATTAAAAGAAAAAGATGAACTAGTGAGAGAAAGTTTAAGACTTTCTCTCTCTAAAAACTAGAAAGAAAACTAAAGAAATAAAAACTAGCTAACCCCCTCCTAATGTGATTAGGAGGGTATTTATAGGGAAGTGGAAGGCATGTGTGGTGCTTTCTTCTTTCTTTTTCTTCTCGACTCGATTTTAATTCTTCGTCTTTGTAGTCTCGGGATTTGAACTTGTCTCTTAATTTTCTTCTTCTATTAGACTTAAGTTCTTTGACTTCATTAAACTTCCGTCTTTAGACTTGTTCTTCGATAAATCTCCAGAATAGGTCTTGGACATCCGTTCTTTAAGCACTCTTGATCTTTTGACTTCGTCTTTTCCCGTTTTCTTCGATAAAAGCCCGTGAAAGCCCGTGTTTTCTTCCTTTTTCATATGTTGGTCCTAAAACACAATAAAAACACAAACCACGCATAATTCCGACTTTTACGACATAAATCACACGTTTTGGTCTTGTTATTATTGGAAATAAGTGGTAAAAGGATAAGTGTTTTCACACTTATTAGTAATTGAAAATTACCCTTTGTTTAAGTGAAGTAATTTCTGGGGGTGAAGAAAGGTAAACAGTAATGTTTTTGATCCGATTTTGGGGGAAAGTTGTGTGTTTGGCGCAATTTCGTTTCAAATGTTTCACTTGCACAACATTAGTCCTTGTTCTTTGGCCAAACATGTATAACAAGTTTTTCAGCCCACAAAAACGTATTCCTTTGTTATTCAAGTTATGGTTTTCACACTTTTGGCACAAAATTTTGGTAAAAAGATATCAAGGGTTGTTTTTGCCATTTTTCCATAATTCAAGGACTGATCTTGGACATTGTTGATCTTCAAAGGTCTTCAATGTAACTATAACTCCATAAGGGACCATAATTGACAAATTAGATTTGATGAGGGACTAATCTTACCATTTCTTCAAAGCTGGAGGACCTTTTGTGTACTTTTGACAAACTTAAGGGACCAAACTTGTAATTATGATTTCACAAGGGTTTTAAGTGTCATTTCTTCATTCATTGAGGATCAATCTTGCATATCTTCAAGTCTTCAAGGGTATTTGTTGGATAAATCATGATCTAGGGCCCGGTTCTTTGTACGGCTTCGTTTCTCGTGTCCGTTTTTCCTTGTTTCTTGTGATCATTTGTCTTTTTCACGATATCCATACCTAAAATACACAAGTAAACAAACACAAGCATATATATGGTATTTTATGACATTTTTATGCATTTAAAGCCCGAAAAGAACGATGAGATCATGTATAAATGCCATCTCATCAGGCATGCATAGTATATCAACTTTGTATGCTACAGTGCCTCATGAGATAGTAAACTAACTTATACTCACCAGTGGACACAATCTAGAATTGTGATAAGAGTATCATAAGAATACCCAAAAGTCCTAAAGGTTCCTAAAACCTCCCCTTAAACTGTGATACATAAGTTACCAAATAATATGCATGTAAATAAAATTTTATGTCAAGACAGGAATATAAATATTCCAACCATCATCCATAAATTGAAACATGCTCCAATGATTCTCCAAGGATCCATAAGCAACTTTGTATCCAATGGTACAATGCTAACAACGCCTGCACACTTAGATCAAAAACCACAAAACTAACATGTTGCTGACAACGTCACGATAACACTTATCAGCGTTAAGATAACTTTAGAAACTAGAAAGGGGGGGGGGGGGGGTTGAATAGTTTCTAGTTAGTTTTCAAAACATTTCGGCTTAATCCACTGTATGCGGTTCCCTATGTGTACCCGCGGTTCTTTGTCAATAAAGAACCGCCGGTCCATTTAGGGAACCGCCGATAGTGAACTTAACCTTTTGTTACATGTTAAACTTTGACAATCCTTTGTATCAAATACTCGATCAAGCTTGACTAGATATGAGATGTGTTTGATTGAAAGATAAATACTATAAGTAAGTAAACACACAAACACATCAAATCAAGAGTACATCAAGCAATAGTCTAAACACTAAGCACACGCGTACTAAGCATAAGCTTTTCCGCAACTGGGATGTTTAGACTAAGTGATGTACACTTGACCATAATCTAAACACGAAGCACACACGTACTAAGCCTTAGCTTTTCCGCAACTTAGATGTTTAGATTATGAGATGCACACAACACACAACATATAAATACATCTATAATAGTAAAGACATAAATGTAAAGGAAAGTACCGACACGTTGATTTATAGTGGTTCGCTCACGAAGCTCCTCTTCGCCCTACTCCACTCCTCGAGTACACCTTACTCGAGAGTTACTTCACTAGTCAACAAAACTCCTTTCAAGGCGGAGAAAACCATACACGTCGCTTACACATTCCGCACTAAGCTAGATGTCGAGTCCTAATCTTAAGTAGGACCAATCTACACAACGTTTCCCACTTCACCATTTAACGACACAAGGCTAGATTTCGAGTTCTAATCGAAAGCTAGAACCAATCTTCACGACTCTTCACTTTGAAGCTAAGTGAGAACTTCACACAACACAACTACTAATCACTTTAAAGTTTAGTGAGAACTCACAAGACACTACCACATCACTTTATAGTTTAGTGAGAACTACCTAGACACAACCACATCACTTTAGAGTTTAGTGACAGCTACCAAGACACAACCTAATCTACCTACTAGTTATGTTTTATGGTCCAACATAACAAACCTTGTGTTTTATGGCCTAAACACATAAACCATATAGATCTAAGCACACAACACTTAGATCTATAAGTCTAACACTATATCCAAGTACTAACAAGACTTGGATCTACACAACTAACACCTAATCCAAGGATACCCATCACTTGGATATTCTACCCTTACAAACACATCCAAGTGTAACCACAACTTGGATCTTCTACATATACATAGTAGGAAGA
Organism: Glebionis coronaria; assembly: GCA_025667525.1. Classification (NCBI taxonomy): domain Eukaryota; kingdom Viridiplantae; phylum Streptophyta; class Magnoliopsida; order Asterales; family Asteraceae; genus Glebionis; species Glebionis coronaria. The sequence continues at coordinate 296,712,637 of CM046876.1, read as the reverse complement.
CAATAATCATGACTTGATCTAGAGAGATCTTCATCATGTTATGACTAAAGACACTAACACTTCACAAGCGTGAAAGTGTTCTTCTTATTGCTCTTGATGAGGCAAATGAGGAATGGGATATTGGAAGGTTTTTGTGTGTTTTTTGTGCCAGTAAAATGGAAGAGAATAGACTTCTATTTATAGCTAACTCTTGCCTTGGAGAGCACCTTTTTACCCAATGGATAAAAGAGTGGACTACCCATTGGATAAAAGAGTGGACTACCCATTAGATAAAAGGATGTACCTTATATTCTTGGAGCCCAAATTCAAAATTTGAATTTTAATTTATTAGTTTCCCTCCATCTTCTAGAAGCTTCCAGAAATCTTGAGTAAGCCTAAACCGGCTTGGCTGCCCGCGGTTCTATATCTTCCCGCGGTTAGATATTACTAAGGAATCGCGTGTTCTATAAGAGAACCGCGCGTCCTTCTTGTCTTTCATGACGAATGTAATCTTCAAGGTGTCAAGAGAAGTATACATAAGTATGCTTGAGTGATTACGATTACCTTACACATTTTACATTATGTATTGCGAGTTATACGTTTGTCATCACCAAAACATGAAGGGATCATCTTGATTAAACATCGTAATGTTTGCACTAACAATCTCCCCCTTTTTGATGATGACAAACAAGTAAACCGTAACGCATAGTAAAACGTGAAACGTACTCGTTTACACATCCTTCTCCCCCTTTTGTCGAATCAAAAAGGTAGTCGTCATTTGAGGAAGAGTAGAATCCATATCATTTGAGGAAGATCACGCATCCAAAGGTAGTCTTTGTTTGTAGAAGAGAAGAATCAACTTTGAGATAGCTTGCATCCAAAAGATATTCGGTTGAGAGGCGAGAATCCGAACCGTAATCCCATCATCCAAAGATATTAAGCTTGCGTCATCCTAGTGAAGTCTTCAATCACCGTAGGTTAACCACCTCCATGTCTTCGAGATCCCATAATTCATTACTTGCAAGATGTTCAATGAATGCAATTTATGTGAGTGAATGATCGCAAATGTAATGAGTTGAACTCTGGAAAATGCTCCCCTTGATATGAGCTCCCCCTTGCTTGAGGCACCAACAAAGCAAGAATAGTGACGAGCTACAAAAATGGGTTAGAAGTATCCTACAAAACAAGGTTAGTAGACAAGAGCATATATAAAAAACGCATATATTGTCGAGAGGACATACTCTGCTTTAATATCTTGGCAAAAATACCAAACTAAAGAGAGTATGACATGGACAATAAAAACAATTCCACATAGTCAAAAAGAGAGAAAGAAGGACTATGATGAAAAGAAAAAAGAGGATGATAAACAAGTCGTTTGCACAAACAATGACAAGCATTAAAGAAAGAAGTGTGCACGCGATGCTATCAATCCAAAAACAAGTCAAAGGAGAGGATATTGACAAGATCAATTCACCATTGTTGGAATAGAGGTAGAGAAGAAACATCCATACTAATTGTAATGATAATATGTCAAAGGACTAAAAGCTTAGAATTTATGGAATCACCCAAGAAAATTCAAGATTTAACCAAAATCCTCTCAAAAGGTTAAAAACTTAGAATTGTTCGAATCACCCAATCCAATTGTAAATTTTAACCTCAATCGACTCTCAAAAACGAGAAGAATAAAAAATATAAAACTTAAGACATTATAGGCAAGGATGCTTATGAATGTCGACACCAAAAAGATGACTAAATGATAAAAAAAAGATCAAATAAGCCAAAGAATATAAATACCAAGATGGATGGTGTTTATCATACGATAAACTACATGCTCAAAGTTTCGTAGCTCTTCTCTATCAATATGAGTGTTCAGAGAACAATTACATGATGAGGAAAGGGTGAGGCTCGACTCAACTTAGTTTAGAAAGATAGAAGAGAGAGACTCGACTTAGAGAGGCATGATTAAAATAAACCAAGAGAAACTCAATCAAAGAAGTTAAGGATAACTTCACAAATTGATTCATGAATACTATACCTTAGAAGGTGATAGTGAAATCTCGAAAGAAAATGAGAGAAGAAACTCAAAAGAAGCTCAAGAAGACATGAAAGAGTTAGTACAAAATCTAACACATAATCAAGTAAGCACATATGATAATTCATGAAATGCCTAATGAAGTCTACAACAAAACAATGTAGAGAAGGTGCACAATTAACACATATGCAAGAAACAGATTACTTAAAAAGAGAAGACTAAGTAAAACATGTTAGCACGTAGCATTTAAGGACATGCATGAGTTAGACACATCTAAGAGAATAAATATCATACAAAGATAAAAAAAAGCCTAAAACTTAAGCATAATTTTAATCTTAGTTACACTAGAATACTAAGATTTGCTTAATTTAGATGCCTTAGCAATAAGCAATCCACATGCTTAAATGAAAGACAGGGGTGGTGGCGGAATTTGGTGGGGTGAAAGGTGAAATCACCAAGGGTTCAACAAAGTCATTCACAATGGGAATGCTTTGGATGGGTGATGTGGGTGAGTTTGAAGGGGTAAAAGGTGAAGTCACCAAGGTATCAACAAAGTCATTCACAATGGGAATGCTTTGGATGGGTTGAGGTTGGGTAGTCACATCCAAGAGAGTACTTGGAGTGAAGGGTGAGGTTAGCTCATTCATTCTAGATTGGAATGAAGAGGAGGTAGAACCATGTGAATGGTTGGTACCAAGGGTTGAGGTAGTCTTGCATGAAGCAAGAGGTGGTGAGGGTGATGAAGAGATGAGAATTGGAACAATCTCATTCTTGGGTGTGTGAAAGGGTGAAGAGTTATGTTTGGGTAACTTAATCTTAATTTTGAGGTGCCTCTTTAAAGAGGAGGTTTTGGATGAATTAGAGGTTCTTGTAGAAACCATGGTAGTAATGGGTGGTTTAAGGGGTAAGGATGAATGGTTTGAGGTGTGAAGAACAAGGCTAACAAGGAGGGTTTAAAAGGGTGAGAGGATGATCCAAACTAGTAAAGGGTTAAAAAGGGAAAGCCCAAGATATTTTGGGAGTGATCAAAGGTTTGAAACAAAGATTCCAAAGGGTGTTGGAACAATTGGGAAGTTTCAGAAAACCCGAATTTGAGAGCTTCTGCCAGCGGCTCTTTATCTCCACCGGCGGTTCGATATTGATATGGAGCCACGGTCTATTTAAAGAACCGCCTACAGAGGTTAGGTTTAGGTGGTGAAGGAGGATTTTCAAATTCAGCAAATCCTAATGTTCTAGTCTAACTTATCATAAAGTCATGCTTAAGAGAAATAAAAACTAGAACACACACAAAGGAAAGACACATAGGTTCAATTAGCACGTAAGAGGAAAGTTAAGAAAAACCTAATGGCTACAAAAGAAAAAGACTCCTAATGACATACAAAGTTCATCAAAGTAAACTATCATTAGTCATATATAGGAAGAGACATTTAGCCAATTTAGAGAATGAGTATGAGACTATCACTAGAGGTGCTCAATTAAGGCTAAACACGAACATTTTTACGAGTTATACACCAACTCAACTTCCCACATGGAAGTAATTCAACCGTTAGGTCAAATTAAGATCCTAGTGCATAAATTCTCTAGTAGTCATTCTCAAGTTAGGCAAAATGTAATTCCAACATTTGCCTAATAAAGTTTAGCAAGGATGAAACTTGCATGGCGACACAATGCATGACCTAATGAGGGTTAAGATTGCACCATTGCATATCTTGTCAAACAAGTCTAGTTAAGGTTATTTACCTTAATAGAACTTGATGCCAACTTTGAAGTGTAAAAACAAAGTTTACACAAACCAAAGGAACACTCTTGATTGGTCTTTCGGAGATGACACATTTATAAATTGCATAGCAATGTAAATTACTTGAGTATTTCGAATGAAACATCCAAGTTATCAAACCGACTCTATTGTGCATTATAAGTAATTATTAAACAAAATATGTCTAACAATTTGAACAAGTAGATTCAATATAACACCATCAACACAAGTGTAAGTTATGATCCGATGTATATTATTAGTAAACCACATTCATGTCTACACTAAAAAATATGTCAATTAGATTCGATAATGATACCAATCATAGTTTGAATAATGCATTGATATTTAATCAAAATATTTCTTGATTCCCACAAACACTCTTTTAAGAGAAAATAGCTAAGATTTTCAAAGGGTGTTTCATGTTATAGTGAGACATTTATCTACTTGAACTAATAACACAATTATCGAGTAAGACAACCCAAATCAATAGATTTGACATGCTCCCAAAGATTTCAAACCTAAAAGTGTTAAAGAACATGTCGAGGTGTACAAGATGTTTATGTAACATTTTTAAACCAAGAGATGTTAATCCTATATACAATGCACACATAATGTTGCAACTAAAATGCAAGAAATCTAGCATACATCCTAATTAGGAAAAACTAGATACTAACAAATACCAAGCATGGCACAAGAGACTAGACATATAAGCAATACTACTACAAATAGCAAGGAACACTTAATAATGTCTACATTTAATAGTAACACACAAGGAAACACACACAAACAATTAGCTTAATACATAAAAGCATTCGTCCATGTTTGAGTGTTAGATACAACAAAGTATTCATAGCTTGATTTTATTTGAAAATATTCTTTGACCCATTTAAAATTTAATTAAGTTTAACACTTTGTAAATATATCAATTTTCAAAGATATATCACCAAGAGATGTCTAACTTAATAGAAAAGAGTAAAATACAAGTTTTACGACAAACCGAGACTCAATACTTTGGACAAAGTATATAACTTATAAAACATTTAAATTTTAAAGTTTGAATAAAGGTTTTGAAGCATTTTTAATTGAGAGAAAATTCAATTACGTTCGAAATGACGGGTGGCACGACTTCTACGGACTTACGGTTGATTTTATATGATTTTTCAAAGTTTGCAAAAATCTGAGTCAGACTGACTGCGGTTCCTTATTGATAAGGATCCGCGGGGAACAATAAAGAACCGCGTTCAGAGGACAAAAAATAAGTTTTTGGCCAAAATCATTTGATAACTTTTTGGAAGGACTTAGGACTCTAAAAACTCATTTTAGACACATAGAACTCGTATTTTAGAGTTAATTATAACACAAAAGATTTTTATACTTCCAAACATGAAAAGATTTAATTCAAGCTATTATACAAAGTTTATTTAACACCAAAACTTGTACGAATGAAACAACAAAACACATTTCATAAGTAATCACTCTTCATGAACAATTTGATACAAAGATCGTCTCTATTTTTAAAAACCGTTTTCATTTTTAAAAACCATTTGTTTTGAAAAAGAGAGCGCAGATCGATCCAAGCTTTAAAGTACAATATACTTCAAAGATCTTGAATAACCTCTCTCTGATACCAATTGTAGAAACTAGAAGGAGGGGTTGAATAGTTTCTAGTTAGTTTTCAAAACATTTCGGCTTAATCCACTGTGTGTGATTCATTATGTGTACCCGCGGTTCTTTATCAATAAAGAACCGCCGGTCCATTTAGGGAACCACCAACAGTGAACTTAACCTTTTGTTTCATGTTAAACTTTGACAATCCTTTGTATCAAATTCTCGATCAAGCTTGACTAGATATGAGATGTGTTTGATTGAAAGATAAATACTACAAGTAAGTAAACACACAAACACATCAAATTAAGAGTACATCAAGAAATAGTCTAAACACTAAGCACACACGGACTAAGCATAAGCTTTTCAGCAACTAGGATGTTTAGACTAAGTGATGTACACTTGACCATAATCTAAACACGAAGCACACGCGTACTAAGCCTTAGCTTTTCCGCAACTTAGATGTTTAGATTATGAGATGCACACAACACACAACATATAAATACATCTATAATAGTAAAGACATAAATGTAAAGGAACGTACCGACACGATGATTTATAGTGGTTCGGTCACGAAGCTCCTCTTCGCCCTACTCCACTCCTCGAGTACACCTTACTCGAGAGTTACTTCACTAGTCAACAAAACTCCTTTCAAGGCGGAGAAAACCATACACGTCGCTTACACATTTCCGATACTAAGCTAGATGTCGAGTCCTAATCTTAGGTAGGACCAATCAACACAACGTTGCCCACTTCACCATTTAACGACACAAGGCTAAATGTCGAGTTCTAATCGAAAGCTAGAACCAATCTTCACGACTCTTCACTTTGAAGCTAAGTGAGAACTTCACACAACACAACTACTAATCACTTTAAAGTTTAGTGAGAACTCACAAGACACAACCACATCACTTTATAGTTTAGTGAGAACTACCTAGACATAACCACATCACTTTAGAGTTTAGTGAGAACTACCAAGACACAACCTAATCTACCCACTAGTTATGTTTTATGGCTCAACATAACCAACCTTGTGTTTTATGGCCTAAACACATAAACCATATAGATCTAAGCACACAACACTTAGATCTATAACTCTAACACTATATCCAAGTACTAACAAGACTTAGATCTACACAACTAACACCTAACCCAAGGATACCCATCACTTGGATATTCTACCCTTACAAACACATCCAAGTGTAACCACAACTTGGATCTTCTACATATACATAGTAGGAAGACAATAATCATGACTTGATCTAGAGAGATCTTCAACATGTTATGACTCAAGACACTAACACTTCACAAGGGTGAAAGTGTTCTTCTCATTTCTCTTTATGAGGCAAATGAGGAATGGGATATTGGAAGGTTTTTATGTGTTCTTTGTGCAAGTAAAATGGAAGACAATAGTCTTCTATTTATAGCCAACTCTTTCCTTGGAGAGCACCTTTTTACCCAATGGATAAAAGAGTGGACTACCCATTGGATAAAAGAGTGGACTACCCATTGGATAAAAGGATGCACCTTATATTCTTGGAGCCCAAATTCAAAATTTGAATTTTGACTTTATTAGTTTCCCTCCATCTTCTAGAAGCTTCCATATATCTTGAGTAAGCCTAAACCGGCTTGACTGCCCGCGGTTCTATATCTTCCCGCGGTTCGATATCACTAAGGAACCGTGTGTTCCATAAGAGAACCGCGCGTCCTTCTTGTCTTTCATGACGAATGTAATCTTCAAGGTGTCAAGAGAAGTATACATAAGTATGCTTGAGTGATTACGAGTACCTTACACATTTTACATTATGTATTGTGAGTTATACGTTTGTCATCACCAAAACATGAAGGGATCATCTTGATTAAACATCGTAATGTTTGCAATAACAATAACCTTTGTCAGCGTTAGACAAATAAAGTGGAAAATCTAACATCACAAAAAGACTAATAACAATTCATATCCTGTACATACTTTTACAATAAGACCCCAAAACACATATTAAGTAAGTTTGATCATTCCAATAATTGTTACCAAGTATTGAAATCTTCCAGTATCAAAAGGTTTAGTTAATAAATCAGACACATTTTCTTCTATGTCAACCCTATCTGGTTGTATTAAACCCTTTTCAAAACAATCTCTTATAAAATGATGTCTAATTTCTATGTGTTTTGTTTTAGAGTGATGTACAGGATTTTTAATAATGCATAAAGTACTGTTATTGTCTACAAAAATCTTGGTATGCATGAAATTATACCAATAATCCAACAGTTGGTTCTAAATCCATAAGACTTGTCCACAACAAGTAGCTGCTGCTACATATTCTTCTTCAGTTGTAGAATTGGTCACCACTGTTTGTTTCTTGCATTGCCAAGAGATCAATCTGCTCCCAAGAAACTGACATCCACCAGTTATGGATTTTCTATCAAACTTGTCACCACCATAATCACTGTCTGAATATGCAATAAGCACCAATGGTGAATCTTTTGGATACCATAATCCCAGGTATGGATAAAATCTAAGGTATCTAAAGATTCTCTTGACAGCATGAAGATGACACTCTTTGGTAGTCACTTGATGGGGTGCACATGCACACACAGCAAACATAATGTCAGGTCTTGAAGCTGTGAGATACATCAATAAACCAATCACTGATCTATAGTGCCTGATATCTACTTCTTTTCCATCTCCAATTTTTCCCCAAGGGTGTTCTCTATCCATAGGAGTGCTAGCCCTTTTCTCATGTGGAGAAAAGCCAAACTTCTTCAAAATTTCTGCTACATATTTATCCTGAGAGATGTGATGCCCTAGAACCGGGGTCACTTACATTACCCTAAATTACATTACCCAAGGTCCCTCCCATTTTTACAAAAGGAGGAACCAAACAGACACAACACATTTTTACTCCAAAAAATTTTCACCATTCTCCCTTTTCTCTCTTTAGGCCGCCGGCCATACCACACCACCACCACCACCACATTCAAATTTTCTTGGTTTTGATTAATTCTAATTAAATACCACACCTTAAAAACCTTTTGTAAGTACTAATCCAAAGTTTAATCCAACATGCATTAACATGATTTTTCCAAAAATTAAAAGATTTTCCAAAAGTTTGTTTTGATGTTAATTATGTATATGCATGTTTAATTCAAGTGTAGGGGATGTTAAATCACTAAACAAATCAACCAAAATCAATTTGGTTTATGGGTTTTGATCACCCAAACCCCACGGCACAAAGGGGGTGTTTGGGGGATCATGATGGTTGATGTTTTGTTGATGGATTATGTATTTAATCTTGTTTTTACATGTTTTTGAATGGGTAAAACCATTTTCATGTTTGATTTTGTGATTGGGTTTTATGGTGGATTTGATTATTAGGGTGTTTAGGACTTATTAGTGTGATTGAGTATGATTAGGAGTGCTTAGGTTGATGTCTAGTGTCGATAAATGGGTTTGGAAACGAGTGTTGGAATGATTTTGGGATAGGTGATTTTAGGCAGAAAGTTTGGAGTGTTTTCGTAAAAATTATTTTGTAAACAGGTCTTGTGGCTAGGATGTAGTTGTAGAGCGTCTTCTTAGCTTCGATTTGGTATAAGATAGAGCTTACGACTCCTAACGAGTCAAAAGTTAAGATGTTTTGTAATTCGTGTACCGGGAGATGAAAACCGTCATAATCCGAAATTATGCTTGGTTTTAGGTCAAATCCCGGGGACTATAGGTATAGTTTGGTAAATTGTCACAGGTTGATTTTTGGTCTCAAACCTGCACATTTGAGTATCTTATAAGACTTAGGTGTCAAATGGGTCAATGGAATATTTTAAATGGGTCAAATGAGTCCGACTTGGTCAAAGTGCAATTTCAGTCCGAAAAACGTAGTTTTGGTAAAGTGTTGAGTAACGGGTCGTAGAAGCGAAAACTTTTTATGGGATTAAATATGTGTTTTCTACAGGTCTTAAGGTATTTTTGAGAATTTTCTGAATTTTTATAAAAAGGTTTAAGTCTAGTAAAACAGTCCGTACTTTTGGTAAGTATCGGCGAAAAATGCGTAAAAGGGAATAACGTTAATAACATGGACGAATGGTATAAAACGAGTAACACTTATTTGTTTGGTTTTGGAGTGAGTTGTAATTATCACAAGTGACTAATATGTATGTATTATATATAGTACCTTAAGGTTTATAAATGAGATTACTCATTACGCGTTATTGGTTTGATAGGTGTTGATTTTCCCGGGCATCCTCATCGTCGTCAGTGACCGTCACTCGAATCGTCGACTACTTTGTTATATAAGGTGTGAATTTATAGCCTCGCTTATTATTGTTTTAAATTGTTTTACCCGCGAGGGAAATGCATGCTAGTTTTCAAAAATGAACATATGTCATGAATGATTGTTGGACCCGAATGTTGCCTTTGAAATTGTGTTGAGTACCTAGTTGCAAAAGGACCTAATTTCATGAACTATTAACTATTGTTTAATCCTAGCGTGGATTGGAAATAGCCGCTTATACAAAGTGATAGTACTATGGGGTTGACTACCATATCCGAGACGAGGGCTAGTACGTTGATACCCCCTACGGACGGATAATTTGTGATAAGAGATAAGGTATAATTGCAACTGATGCCTTAGTAGGGGCACTGGTTTCATCTGAATCACGCCGGTAATTATTACGCGGGTGATTGAGTTAACGGTTTAGTGTCATGAGCTTAAACACAATTGTCAGAACCTTGAATATAGATTGTTTGATCGACAAGTCTATGAATGATCGTGAATGATTTTATTACACATATGTTCAAAATGAATTGTAAAACCTATGAATTCCACTCAACGTTTTTGTTGACCAAATTTAGCATGTGTTTCTGGTAACCGATGAGGTGTAGCATGGAGCATGCATTGGATGGAAGTTGTGTGTGGGGCTTGGAGTCTACTTGTTTTTTCCTCCCATTATTACTTGAACATTTTAAACTTTATGTCTTGTTGTTGTGAAAACTGTATCTTTTGGGGTTGAGATTCATGGGGACCGAAACCCAAACTCTGTTGTATCATTTGGGGTTGGAAAACCGTAGACATGTACATTTTTAACAATTTTAATATAAGTTCAAACTTTGACGTCTCTTTGGAGTAGTTCGATATATCTTGTGTGCGATGATAACTGCCTAGCACCCAAATGTTGTAGTTCCGCTGCGCATAGCATTTGGTGGGGTGTTAGTGTTGATCCCAAACTTAGATCGATTTAGCTTTATGTATACGAGATTAGATCAAGTAATACACTTAGAGAAACCTTTGTATATGCTTATGAATTTAAGTGTTATGCGGAATTTAACACTTAACCAAGAACACACAATGATATAAACAAACTTTCACTTTGATTATCAATATCAAACTTGCTTACAATGAAAGTAGTTTACGAATGAAAACTTATATCAAACGTTAACCTAAAGGTCTTGTTTTATAGACATAAGAAGCCTTGTACAATAATCTACGTATCAGCTATTCTAGGTAAAGATAAATATAGAAAATACATTGTTGTTCCTATCTGGTTGTATTAAACCCTTTTCAAAGCAATCTCTTATAAAATGGTGTCTAATTTCTATGTGTTTAGTTTTAGAATGATGTACAGGATTCTTAATGATGCATAAAGTGCTGTTATTGTCCACAAATATCTTGGTATGCATGAAATTATGCCCATCATCCAACAGCTGGTTCTGAATCCACAAGACTTGGCCACAACAAGCAGCTGCAGCCACATACTCAGCTTCAGTTGTAGAATTAGCCACCACTGTTTGTTTCTTGCATTGCCAAGATATCAACATGCTCCTAAGAAACTGACATCCACCAGTTGTGGATTTCCTATCAAATTTATCACCTCCATAATCATTATCTGAATATGCAATCATCTCCAATGGTGAATCCTTTGGGTACTGATTGGTGTATTTTGCATACACCTCATAGCATGTTAATTTAGTATAATTGTATATTTATTTGTCGTTATATATGTACTTTGAGTGTGTTTTGTGATTATATAGGTTACGAGCGAAGTGGAATAAAAATGGACGCTTTAATTAATTTTTTGGAGAAAAGACATTGTGAGCGCCGATGAATGAAGAAAAAAAAAATATTGAAGAAAAAGATTTGAGCGGGTCGCAATATTTTCGGTCACCTTTTATTTGTCTGGGCTTCGTTTGAGCAATTATTGGTGTTGGGTTATATTTTATTGAGCCAAAGTTATTATATGTTAAAAGAATAAAAAAAAATATATATATATAGTTTTGGCCCACTTGGACGCAAGCCCAAAAGTGTAACCGACTCAAAGTTCTATAAAAGAAACAAAAAAAAAAGACGATTGGAAAGTTGGTGGGGAGAATAGTAGTCGACTATTAACAAAAAAAAGACATTGCCTCTTGGTGGAAGAATTGGGACGGTAAAAAGAAGTCAATTGAGGAGACTTGCTTTAGCCGACTATTGGTTGCTGTAGTTTAGTCGACACATTATTATAATATATAAAAAAAGATCTTGAATTCATATTGGGGAGGACTTCACAGCGAATCAAAGGCAAGAATTGAAGGAATAGATACTATGAACAGTAGATCGTGGCTCGGGTACATCGCGATGTCCGGCTAATATTGTTGTAATTCCTTCCGGTAACTTTATTTATGGTTTGATCATTACCTTTGGATTATCATATTTTTATTACATTGATTTATGACTTATATATAAATTATTTTGATTGACTTAATATTCTGTTTAATTATTTGTGTGAGACAATTTATTGTTAGTTAACGATTCATACTTATTTTATTTAGTTAAAAAAAAAGATGGTCGTATAATAAACATAAGTTGTACCTAAATAAATTGTTAAAACATAATTATTGGTTGGATTAATTTAAGATTTATTATTGCGAGTTGTTGATAAACATAATAAATGCTGACATTAATTCATTCACATTAAGTCAAAATAATCTTTGTAATTGGTTCTGAAAAGTTTCAATAATCCATTAGTGTGATCAACCATAAATATTAGGAGCTGGAAGGGATTGCATTTTTCTTTTAATTGTTTACATCTTATTTTATTTTTCTAGCTTTACTATTAGTTTAATAATTATTTTAATTTTTAATCAGCATTTTTATTATCAAAAGTATTTTAGTTGTCAGATTTCAAAACCAAAACCTTTATTGATCAGTGATCACCTCAAAACTTAAACTAAAACCACATAGTCCTCGTGGATCGATACCCATTTACCCTATCTAATATAAGGTAATTAGGTTATTTTTTTTGATCGGCACTTCGACGTCGATCAAATTTTGGCGCAGCTGCCGGGGACTCAGTGAGCTTTTCGTTTAAGTTTTTGTTAATATTTTTCTTAAATAAAATAAAAAAAAATACAAAAAGATTTTATTTTTCTTGTTTGTTTGTTTGTTTCTTGTTTGTTTGTTTCTTGTTTTGTTTGTTTCTTGTGACTGTGCAGGTTAGTGTATGCGCACACGCAGATCGGGACGAACATCACCGTTATCTTACGATCCTGAGGTTGAGAAAAGTGCAAGGTTAAGAAGAAAGACGTTTCGACAGTTTTCAACTAATCTTGATTTTTCAGGTTTAGCAGAGCTTTTCGCTGAAATGCCAGGTGACGAAGATGCTGGCGGAAGTGCTAGCGGCAGTAGTAGCGGAGGAGAATCTCCACCACGGGGTGTTGATTCTTATTACAGGCCGGGGATCTTCGAGGATCCCTCGCCAATCGTTTATCCGGATCCGGTTAAAGGGGTTACAAGTAACTTCAAGATCCAGCCGAACCTCATAGCAATCTTGCCAGTGTTTAGAGGTCGTGAGGAGCCATACGCACATCTACGAGAATTCTTCTCAATTGCTGACACACATCAGGTTAATAATATTACCAAGGATGAGGTAAGACTTCGCCTTTTTCCTTTTTCTCTTAAAGATCAAGCTAAGGACTGGTTCTCATCTCTTGAGCCAGGTAGTATTAACTCATGGTCTGAAATGCAATCTGCTTTTCTTGAGGATTTTTATTCTATAAGTAAAACTGCTGCCATTAGGAATAAGATTAAATCCTTTCGTCAAATCCTAGGAGAGCAGTTTCATGAAGCATTTAATAGACTTAAGGAGTTATTAAGAACATGCCCTTATCACGATGTTCCAAAATGGGAGCTTGTCAAAGTCTTCTATGATGGGTTGGATTATAACAACCAACAATTTGTGATGGCCACTAGTGGGGGTATGTTTTTCTCGCGACCTATGGAGGAAGAATGGGAGTTTTTTGAAAAACTAAGCAAAGGTTCTAAGACCCAAGCTTTAGTGGATCGAAACAACCACCCATCTTCCGCCGATTTTGTGTCTAACCAACGTGGCACACATTCCGAAATTAGCGAGTTAAGTAAGAAAGTTGATCTTTTGTTGAAAAATATAGGAAAAGGTGTGCCGAATGTGTCTAATGTGTCGCATAGTGGGTGTTCAATGTGTGGTGATCCGAGTAATCCTGTCGATAATTGTAAAAGTTGGGGGGCACCACCAAATGAGGAGGTAAATGGAGTCTATGGTGGTCGTCCACGAAATGACCCATTCTCCGAAAGTTATAATCCTGGATGGCGCAATCACCCCAATTTCCGTTGGAAAGATGAAGACAGTCGCCCTAATAATGCCCAACAACAACACTATGGTTACAAACCAAGGTACGAGGGTGGCGATTCATCTAACTTCCAACAAAATTCTTACAATCATAGGCCACAACAACAATATCCAAATCAGGGCCAAGGGCAAGATGACAACCGTCTCTTGAACCTTGACCGAAAGTTTGATAGGCTTATGGATTCATTGTCTACCAACAATCAAGAGATTAATAGAAAATTTGAGGTCACTAATCAAAGACACGAGACCACTACTAAATCTATTGCAGCTCTTGAGAGACAAGTTGGTCAATTAGCGGATCAGTTAAGTAAAAGAGATGAGGGAAGGCTACCGAGCTACCCCACCATGAATCCCGCACACAAGAAAAATGGAAATGAGCATGTGAATATGGTGACGTCTCTTCGAAACGGTAAAATCTACAACAATGACAAGGGAATTCCAAATTCTCCTGATGTAGAGGATTTCGTCACTGATGACGAAATTATTGTTGAAGGTAAAAATTCTGATAATGTTAAGTCCGGTTCTGAGTTGGTAAATGATTTGTTAAATGATTTTCCTAAACCAACAACACCGAATCCTAAAGCTACTGAATCTCCTGAAGTTAAGGAGGGTGGTGTGTCCAGCACACCTTACCCTACGGCTTTGGAGAAATCGACATCTACAAAGTTAGCTAAAAAGGGTCCTCATGCTGAGGATATGTGGGAGACTTTCAAGCAAGTTAAGATCAATCTCCCCCTTATTGATGCTATCAAGCAAATTCCTGCATATGCCAAGTTTTTAAAGGAATTGTGTACTCAGAAGAGGAAGCTGAAGGCGTCGTTGCCTAAAAAGATTGACCTAACTGAGCATGTTAGTGCAGTCTTATCTAGCTCTCTTCCTCCTAAATTCAAAGATCCTGGAGCACCGTTGATTTCAGTGGTGGTCGGAAATATTGCCATTAAGAAGGCGCTCCTTGATCTTGGTGCCAGTATTAAAATCCTTCCTGCTAGTTTGGTTGATAAGTATGACTTAGGAACTCTTCGTAAGACAGACACCATTATTTCCTTAGCCGATCGATCTACCAAAATTCCTAGAGGTATCTTAGAGGATGTTATTGTAAAAGTTGATGATTTCTATTACCCAGTTGACTTCTTTGTTATGGACACCGAGTCACAATACAAGGATGTTCAACCAACTATTATCCTTGGCCGCCCATTTTTAGCCACGATAGATGCTAGGATTAATTGTCGGACTGGTGCCATGGATATTGCCTTCGGTAATAAGAAGATAAGATTGAATGTGTTTAATTCTATGAATTCTCCTACGATGAATGAATGTTACCAAGTAGATGTGATTGATGAGGAAGTTCAAAAGTATGCATCCCGTATGCTTAAGAATGATCCTTTGGAATTATATTTAACTGGTGATAATGAGGAGATTCTTGATGTTGCTGAAGTTCTAGAGATTCAAGAGTGTTTGGTCAGTTCTTTGGACCATCAAAAACCACCTTGGTCTTATAAAGTGGAGCCCTTGCCTTCTACTTTTGACACGGCTACGAAGCCGTCTTTGGAGGTGCCTCCAACTCTTGAGCTAAAACCTTTGCCACCTAATCTCAAATATGCTTTTCTAGGTCCTAACAATACTTTACCCGTTATTGTTGCTTCTGATCTTTCTGAATCACAAGAGGGAGCACTTCTAAAGGTGCTTTCCAAGTACAAAGCAGCAGTAGGATGGACGATTGCAGACTTGAAAGGGATCAACCCTTCATTATGTATGCATCGAATTGTTACAGACCCAGATATTAAGCCAGCAAGAGATGCGCAAAGGCGTCTGAATCCTAATATGAAACAGGTGGTGAAGACGGAAGTTCTTAAATGGTTAGATGCTGGTATCATCTATCCCATCTCGAATAGTAAATGGGTAAGTCCTACTCAAACGGTGCCTAAAAAGGCCGGAATCACCGTTGTTGAAACCAAGAATGGGGAAAAACTCACAACCCGACCAGTTACTGGGTGGAGAGTTTGTATATATTACCGTAAGCTGAATAATGCCACATCTAAAGATCACTTCCCACTACCTTTCATTGATCAAATAGTTGAGAAGCTTTCGAGTAAGAAATTTTATAGCTTCCTGGATGGGTACTCCGGTTATAATCAAATACCCATCCATCCTTATGACCAGGCCAAAACTACGTTTACGTATCCATATGGGACGTTTGCATTTCGAAGAATGCCTTTTGGCCTGTGTAATGCACCCGCTACCTTTCAGCGATGTATGATGAGTATCTTTTCTGACATGGTTGGAGAATCTGTAGAGATATTTATGGATGATTTCTCCATCTTTGGTCAATCTTTTGAAAGTTGCCTTGATCAGCTTGAAAGTTTGTTAAAAAGATGCACCGAAACTAATTTGGTGCTTAGTTGGGAGAAGAGCCATTTCATGGTTCGTAAGGGAATTGTATTAGGGCATGTTGTGTCTGAAAAAGGATTTGAGGTTGACCGTGCCAAAGTTTAAGTAATTTCGACCCTTTCTCCTCCCACTACCGTCAAAGGTGTACGTTCTTTTCTTGGTCATGCCGGGTTCTATAGGCGATTTATTAAAGATTTTAGTGCAATATCAAAGCCTCTTTGTAATCTACTCTTAAAAGATGCACGCTTTGACTTTAATGAATCATGTCTTAAAGCATTCAATATGCTTAAGCAAAAGCTTATAGAAGCCCATATTCTGCAATCACCTGATTGGTCGAAGCCTTTCGAGATCATGTGTGATGCGAGTGATTATGCCGCTGGGGCGGTTCTAGGGCAGCGGGTCGATAAGAAACCCGTTGTGATCTTTTATGCTAGTAAGACTTTTTCAGAAGCTCAAATGAATTACACCACTACTGAAAAAGAGTTGTTAGTCGTGGTTTTTGCTCTTGATAAGTTTAGGTCCTATATTTGGGGGCATTCTAAGGTGATAGTATTTTCAGATCATAATGCCTTAAGACATTTGTTGACTAAGAAAGAGACAAAACCGAGGTTGCTTAGGTGGATTTTGCTTTTACAGGAATTTAATCTAGAAATTCGGGATAAAAAGGGGTCAGAAAATGTAGTTGCCGATCATTTGTCTAGAATTATTCCTCCGCCGTTCAACCCTTTTGATGTAATTAAGGAAAGCTTTCCGGATGAAAGCTTATTTGAGGTTTCTAAGGTTCCTTGGTATGCAAATATAGTTAATTACCTAGCTGTTAAAAAACTTCCGGATTTTTGGTCCAAACAACAAAGAAAATACTTCTTCTCCCAGTTGAAGCATTATTTTTGGGAGGATCCGGAGCTATATAAGGTGTGTGCTGACCAAGTCGTTAGGAGATGTGTTCCTGACCATGAGCATATGGACATATTGGCTCATTGCCATTCTTATGCATGTGGTGGACACTTTGGTGCTACGAAAACTGGGCATAAAATCCTACAAAGCGGTTTCTTTTGGCCGACTATATTCAAGGATGCCCAGTCTTTTGTGAAAGCATGTATTCGTTGCCAACAAGTTGGAGGGATTTCAAGGCGTGATCAAATGCCTATGAATCCCATACTTGTTGTTGAGATCTTTGATGTGTGGGGTATTGACTTTATGGGACCATTCCCCACTTCACATGGCAATGTTTACATTTTAGTGGCAGTTGATTATGTGTCTAAGTGGGTAGAGGCTGAGGCGACTAGAACAAATGACCATAGTGTAGTTCTTAAGTTTGTTAAGAAAAATATCTTTGCTAGACATGGAATTCCTAAGGCTATCATTAGTGATGGGGGTTCCCACTTTAAGAACTTTAGATTTGGAAAATTATTGAAACACTATGGAGTTAATCATAGGATAGCTACCCCTTATCACCCACAGACTAGTGTACAGGTGGAAGTATCTAATAGGGAGATTAAGCGAATTTTTGAAAAGACCGTCCGTAGTGATAGGAAAGATTGGTCCTTGAGGTTAGATGATGCATTGTGGGCATATAGGACGGCTTTTAAGACTCCTATTGGTATGTCACCGTATAAGTTGGTATATGGAAAGGCGTGTCATTTATTGGCTGAGATAGAGCATAGGGCTGAATGGGCAATTAAGATTGTTAATCTGGATTTAGAGAAAGCGGGTAGTTCTAGGAAACTTCAATTATCTGAACTAGATGAGATTAGACGTGATGCTTATGAGAGTTCTAGGATTTATAAGGAGAAAACCAAAGCTTTTCATGATCGACACATCACCAAGAAGTCTTTCTTGGTTGGTCAAAAAGTTTGGTTATTCAATGCTAGACTTAAGCTTTTTCCTGGAAAGTTGAGAAGTAAATGGACGGGTCCATACGTTGTGACTCAAGTATCTCCATACGGAGCCATTGAAATAAAAAATATGGTGGGTGGAAAGCCTTTTAAAGTTAATGGACATCGTTTGAAGTCGTATGTTGAGTTGGAGAGTGATCAGATGGAAACGGTGGATGTGGTTTACTTGGAACCAATCCAACCGTCTCAATAGCTCATTTGAGTTATGTCTGGCTGAAGACGGTAAACTTAGCGCTTCGCGGGAGGCAACCCGTGGTTTGTGGAACTTTGTGGGTGTGTTCACTACAAACCCTCACGAGACAAAACTCGTCCAGTCGGGCTACCGAGTGGTTTAAAGGCTTGTTACATACGCTAAATGCAACCGTGATTCCTACGAAAGTGAGTTAGGTTTTTGTTTTTTGTGTGAGTTTGTCAAATTGATTTTTAACCAAAATTTCAATTTAAAGTTTTTGCATTAAGGATAATGCAATGCTTTAAGTTGAGGGAGGTGGCACATGTGTTACATGTTTTTGTGTGAAATTTTGGTCAAAATGGGTTAAAATGTGATTTTTGGGAAAAATTGAAAATTTTTAAAATTTTAAATCACATTATAAGAGTCTTGTGCTAATTAAATGTGGAAGTTTCTTCTACATATATGTTTGTTGAGTGTTTGCAGATTCTAAAGATTAGTTTGTGGATGATTTATTGGAGCAAGCTATAAGATTTGGCCTTAATTGTCAGGTGCACCCGATTCCATTGTATAATTTGGTTATTAAATTGATTTGATTGTTTGCATGTAGTTAGGCATATGTATAATTAGATGATCAAACCACACCGGTTGAATTCCCTCTACTTATCTTTGCTTAGTTCGAGTAGAAAGTTTGAATAAATAATATGAAATATAATAATGTAATAGTTGGGTTAAGACATTTGAAATTGATCTTATTCGGCTCGCCACCCGCGCACGGTGGCCTTAGAAAAGAGTTGGAGAACTGTCATAATTATTGGTGGTAGTCATATGATGGGCTTGCCTATCTGATTGGTCACCCGCGCAAGGTGATACTTTAGTTGTTAGCATGGGTCAGACGCCAATTTTTATGATGGATAGCATTGCACTTAGCTGAGACAATTTTAGGTGAAATAACCCAATCCTTGTATTGTTGTAATGAAATTAGGAAGATCAGTTTAATTTAGTGCATTGTATAATTATACTATGTGGTAGGTAACTCCATCATGTGATGTACTAGTAGGCACGAAGTATAACTGTTCCCATTTAAATAAGCAAATTTAATTAACCGGTTCTCATATGCCAATGTGTCTTAGTATGCACCTATAGGATAGATATTCATTTTTCTGAATAATCGGTCTTTATATTAACCTTAAAAGGAGTGTATAAAGTGTTCGGGATGACTTGTATAAGAAACGGTCCCAATGGTTAAAAAAGATAGAGCTTATGTGTGATGTAAAAAAAAAATGTGAAAAAAAAAATGATGAGAAAAAAAAAGTAGAAGTATGTAAGCTAAAGTATGATGGCTTATGATGTGCTCTTATGCTATAAAAACTCCAATGTTATAAAAGGTGTACGATATTCTCACCTTTTGCTTTAGATTAATGTTTATATTGATTATAGGTGTGTAATAGGTACGTTGGATACATGGTTAATTATATGAAACATAAAGTAAATGGAATCAATGGGAATGGTTATGCTAAGTGTTTAAGAAGGACAAAAATATTGGTAATCATTTTGGATTATTTGTCATGTAGGATGGTTATTAGTGTATTAGGTTGAATGTGATCTTTTTAATGAAATTTCAATAGTATGATTAAAAATTATGAAATTAACATGCTTGTATATTTTTATTTTATTTTTACTTGGGACACGTAAAAGGTTAAGTTCGAGGGGATCTGATTGGTGTATTTTGCATACACCTCATAGCATGTTAATTTTGTATAATTGTATATTTATTTGTCGTTATATATGTACTTTGAGTGTGTTTTGTGATTATATAGGTTACGAGCGAAGTGGAATAAAAATGGACGCTTTAATTAATTTTTTGGAGAAAAGACATTGTGAGCGCCGATGAATGAAGAAAAAAAAAATATTGAAGAAAAAGATTTGAGCGGGTTGCAATATTTTCGGTCACCTTTTATTTGTCTGGGCTTCGTTTGAGCAATTATTGGTGTTGGGTTATATTTTATTGAGCCAAAGTTATTATATGTTAAAAGAATAAAAAAAAATATATAATTTTGGCCCACTTGGACCCAAGCCCAAAAGTGTAACCGACTCAAAGTTCTATAAAAGAAACAAAAAAAAAAGACGATTGGAAAGTTGGTGGGGAGAATAGTAGTCGACTATTAACAAAAAAAGACATTGCCTCTTGGTGGAAGAATTGGGACGGTAAAAAGAAGTCAATTGAGGAGACTTGCTTTAGCCGACTATTGGTTGCTGTAGTTTAGTCGACACATTATTATAATATAAAAAAAAGATCTTGAATTCATATTGGGGAGGACTTCACAGCGAATCAAAGGCAAGAATTGAAGGAATAGATACTATGAACAGTAGATCGTGGCTCGGGTACATCGCGATGTCCGGCTAATATTGTTGTAATTCCTTCCGGTAACTTTATTTATGGTTTGATCATTACCTTTGGATTATCATATTTTTATTACATTGATTTATGACTTATTTATAAATTATTTTGATTGACTTAATATTCTGTTTAATTATTTGTGTGAGACAATTTATTGTTAGTTAACGATTCATACTTATTTTATTTAGTTAAAAAAAGATGGTCGTATAATAAACATAAGTTGTACCTAAATAAATTGTTAAAACATAATTATTGGTTGGATTAATTTAAGATTTATTATTGCGAGTTGTTGATAAACATAATAAATGCTGACATTAATTCATTCACATTAAGTCAAAATAATCTTTGTAATTGGTTCTGAAAAGTTTCAATAATCCATTAGTGTGATCAACCATAAATATTAGGAGCTGGAAGGGATTGCATTTTTCTTTTAATTGTTTACATCTTATTTTATTTTTCTAGCTTTACTATTAGTTTAATAATTATTTTAATTTTTAATCAGCATTTTTATTATCAAAAGTATTTTAGTTGTCAGATTTCAAAACCAAAACCTTTATTGATCAGTGATCACCTCAAAACTTAAACTAAAACCACATAGTCCTCGTGGATCGATACCCATTTACCCTATCTAATATAAGGTAATTAGGTTATTTTTTATGATCGGCACTTCGACGTCGATCAGGTACCACAAACCAAGACTAGGATAGCATCTTAGATACCTAAAGATCCTCTTCACAGCATAAAGGTGACATTCTTTGGGAGTCACTTAGTGACGTGCACAAGCACACACAGCAAACATAATGTCAGGTCTGGAGGCAGTAAGATACATCAAGGATCCAATCATGGATCTATAGTGCCTGACATCAACATCTTTCCCATCTCCAATCTTTCCCCAAGGATGTTCTCTATCCATAGGAGTAGTAGCCCTCTTTTCATGTGGAGAAAAGCCAAACTTCTTCAAGATCTCAGCAACATATTTATCCTGGGAGATGAAGATACCATCTTCTTTCTGCTGAACTTGTAAACCAAGAAAGAAGTTCATCTCCCCCATAGCACTCATCTTGAATTTGTCTGTCATAAGCTTGGAGAAATCCTCACTCATCTTTGGATCAGTGGACCCAAAAATGATATCATCAACATAGACCTGCACAAGCAACACATCCTTGCCTTTCTTCTTTGTAAACAGTGTCTGATCTATGGTGTCCCTCTTGAAACCATTGTCCACCAAATAGGTAGACAAAGTACCATACCATGCTCTAGGGGCTTGATGAAGACCGTACATAGCCTTTTTGACTCTATACACTTTATCTGGATGCTCTGGATCCTCAAAACCAGGAGGCTGCATCACATATACTTCTTCAACAATAGTTCCATAGAGGAAAGCACTCTTGACATCCATTTGATAGACTGTAAAGCCCATGCAGGATGCATAGGCTAGAAAAATCCTAATAGCTTCAATCCTTGCAACTGGTGCAAAGACCTCCTCATAGTCTATCCCCTCCTCTTGTGTATATCCCTGAGCCACTAACCTTGCCTTGTTTCTGACCACAATGCCTCTTTCATCTCTTTTGTTCCTTAGAACCCATCTTGTCCCTATAGGTCTGACATATCTGGGACAATCAACCAGCTCCCAAACATCCTGAATTGCAAATTGGTGAAGCTCATCCTGCATTACTTCCACCCAACTTGGTTCTTTGAGAGCATCAAATATTTTCTTGGGTTCCTGTTGTGACAGAAAACAAGCAAACAAACATGCTTGCACAAGAGGGGTATCAACCTTGTTGTGTATATTAGCAATAAACCCACCAAGACCTTGATGAGATCTTCTAGTCTAAACTGGAGTATCAACACTACCAATGATTTGAGAAGGAGGATGATTCTTCATGACTAAAGTAAGTACTCCGCCCTCAAAAAGTCTGGTATCTTCAACTTCATTCTCCATGTTTCTAATATCTTCTTCATCAGACTCTCTTACATCAACATAAGGATGGACCTCTTCATATATATTGGAAGGTCCACCTTGTTCAAAAATGGAAGAGAAAAGATGGGCAGAATTGTTGTCAACGCCTGAACCTTGTTTGTCAGCGCTTGGGCTAACAACGCTTGAACTGTTGTT
Source organism: Glebionis coronaria (assembly GCA_025667525.1). Lineage (NCBI taxonomy): Eukaryota > Viridiplantae > Streptophyta > Magnoliopsida > Asterales > Asteraceae > Glebionis > Glebionis coronaria. The sequence goes on along the minus strand of CM046876.1, from coordinate 296,689,665 downwards.
GTCAACGTCTGAGCCATCAACGTCTGAATTGGTCTTGTCAGCGCTAGATTTGCCTTTGTCAGCGCCTGAAGAACCATGCATGTTTGTATCTGGTGGTGCTTGGAAACCACCATTATCTTGTCCAGCAGCAGCAAAAGCATCTGTCCAAATGGGAATGGAAACATATTCTAGGATAGGAGATGTCTTTTCTGCTTGTGATCCAACCTTTTCATGAACCTGTGTACCTGAAACATCAACAAGTTGTTCCTCCATAACATTTGAAGTTACCTTCACAATGTCTGGATTAGTGACAGGCATATAATTTAACGTTCTAGATAAAGGTTCCAAGTCAAACAACCAATTAGGACCACTTTCAGGATCACTATGCTTATTTTCTAAAAACCTAACATGTACTCTTTCAAGTATACTTTTTTCTTCTTTAAGATAAACCCTATAACCCTTGCTCTGCACTGAATACCCCATGAAGTAACCCTCATTACCTTTTGCACTAAATTTCCCTAAGGCATCACTAGTGTCCAAAACTACTACATGACAACCAAAAGGTCTGAGAAAACCAATATTAGGTTTTCTTCCCCAAAGTAACTCATAAGGTGTTTTGTTCTGAATTTTGTTAACCAATGCTCCATTTTGCACATAGCAAGCTGTATTAACAGCCTCAGCCCAAAAGGCTATAGGAAAGTGAGCATCAGCCAACATTGTTCTGGCTTCTTCAATTAGGGTTCTATTTTTCCTCTCAGCAACCCCATTTTGTTGTGGGGTTCTAGCAATACTAAATTGTCTAGTAATTCCTTTCTTGGCACAGAAATCATCTAGCTTCTTATTCCTAAATTCTCCACCATTATCACTCCTTAGCATTTTAACCTCATTGCCAGACCTCTTTTCAATCTGAGTGATAAAATTAATTAGAATATCAGCTGTGTCACTCTTCATAGCTAGAAATAATGTCCAGGTAAACCTAGAAAAGTCATCTGTGATGACAAAGCAATATGACTTACCATTCAAACTTTCTATATTGGTTGGACCAAAGAGGTCCATGTGTAGCATATGAAGAGGTCTAGAACTAGTGTGCACCTGTTTGGACCTGAATGATACCTTGTGATGCTTGCCTTTAAGACATGCAACACAAGAGTGGTCATTGTGGAAGGCCTTCTCAGGCAAACCATCAACTAAACCAAGCCTCACAAGTCTATTTATATTTTTAAAATTTATGTGCCCTAGTCTCCTATGCCACAAATTACTCTCATCTACTGAGGCCTTAGCATAAAAACAGGACATATTATTATTCATTTTAATCCCATTCAAATTCACATTATATATGTCCTTATGCCTAGGTGTTCTATACTCAATATATTTCTCATCAGGGATCTTAAAATCCTTGCTTAACACCAAACACTCAGTATCAGTAAAAAGAACTTTATTTTTGTTATCACAAATTTATGATACACTAAAATGGTTGTAGTCAAGTTCTTTTACCAGAAATACGTTCTCAAAACGCAAATTCTTGGTGAGAAGGGTTCCTTTGCCTGTGATAGTGCCATATCCGCCTCCAAAGTAAACCTTGTCACCATCCTTAATGGGAGTGAAGTTAGTAAGATAATCTTCCTTCCCTGTCATGTGCCTTGAGCATCCACTATCCCAATATCAATAATCATTGACCTGTCTTTGAATGCCCTGCACATAAAGAAAACACATTAGTTTTCTTTAGGAACCCAAGTCTTAAAAGACTTTGATTCATCTGGTTGTTCAATAAGAACAGACTTAGTTCTCACAACAACCCCATTCTCATCCTTCTTAGGATGAAATACCCAGTTAACCCCAATAGGTTTTGTAATGACCTTTGAAATGTAATTAAATCTATTGCAAGTCATTGAAATCCCATTATCATTAGGGTTTTGATCTTTCTTGGGTCTCCATGTTAAGCTTGAAGAAGCTTTAGATCCCTTACCTTGTGGTTGAAAATATTTAGGTCTGATCACGTTTCTGTCAGCGTTAGAATTTGTCTTGTCAACGCTGAAATTACCCTTGTCAGCGTTGAACCTAGGGTTTGCTACAGAAACCCATTTCCTATTTGACCAGGTGTTTGTCTTTTGAAATAGTCTTTGTCCATGAGTGTTAGACCCTCTAGTAAAGAATGGGGCAGGTCTAATCACTTGTGGACTTTGCTGCACACAAGGTTTGGGTCTGACAACGTTTGACTTCCTAACAACGTTGACTTTGTTCCTGTCAGCGCTGAAATTGTTCCTGTCAGCGCTGGATTTGGGAGCGTTGACACACTTGTATGCCAAGTGTGAAAAGCTACCACAAGTGTAACAGGCTTTCCTAGACACAAACTTAGGTCTAGAAGAGAAGAAACCTGTTCCATGATTGCTAACTTGGCTCTTGGGTGACCTAGTATTCCAATACATCTCTGCATATTTAATGCTAGGTTTTCTATCAGCGTTTGAGCCTAGGTCAACAACTTTACCAGTGAGTGGGTTAGTAACCTTAATGGGTGTTGACTCATTGGGACTTTCACATAGTAAGCCACCCTTAACAAATAAAGTATGGTTAGCTTTCTTCCATTCATTCAGGTCAGTCAACTTTTATTGATACTCTTCAACTGGAGTGACAACTCTTGGTGGAGGAATGAATTCCTCCTCTTGGAGCTCTGGCAAACCAGTCCAAGATAGGTCCTTTTGTTGGACACCATAGAAGTCACCAGCTGGTGGTGGAACCAAAGATTAATCATTCATCCCAATCCCAGTCATGTCCTTAGGATCCCTTTGTTTACCCACACATTCTCCTAGGGTTTGGGTGGCTCTATCAAATCTTTGAATTTTAAGGCCAACATTATCTTTATTCTTAATAGCCTCATCTAATTTAGCCTGTATCTCACCATTAACCCTTTCCATGATGTTTCTAATATCCATACTAGCATCTAACTCATGTTTTAAGATATTGATTTTATCTTTTAAGTCAAATTCCATTTTCTTATATTCAGAAACGGTTTTCTCAGTTTCAGTAAGAGCTAGTTGGTAATTAGACAGTTTACATCTTTCAGTACTCATATCATCTAATAATCTTAACACCTCTTTGTTAAGTCTTTCAGTATTTAACCTACAACCTTTGCTACAAAAAGCATCATTATATACCTCACTATCAGATGAAGAGGAGGAGTGTGCCATGAGAGCATATTCAACATGCTCTTCTTCTTCAATATCAGCAACCAAAGCTTTGTCCTCTTCAACATTCTTAGCCAGATAGCTCCAATCCCATCCCATACCATCAATTCCTTGAACTGCAACCATGGCTTTGGAATCCTGAGCTTTAACAACCTGACTTGAGGGTTTACCAGCATCAGATCTTCTAGGAGATCTGCATTCCCTCATGAAGTGGCCCATACGATGACAGTTGTAGCATTCAACTTTGGATTTATCAAATCCAGCTGTGTCTTTAGCATTGAAGGTCATCTTCTTTTTAAACCATCTATTCCACCTATTTGCTCTTATACTAGCAAGAGCCATGTTCCACTTAATGTCCATCTCTTCCAAGTGCTCATCACTTATCTGCTCAAGGTCCTCATATGTAATCACTGAACCATTGGGCAAAGAAGCAATGTAAGCACACACAGTATCCAAATCCAAACCAGCAGGTTTAACTCTTGGTGAGTCACTCTTGAATGTGTCAGCGTCTAAATAGGAGACGTTGACAGGACTTGTTCCAGCGCTGACATATGATGATCCAGTAACTAGATGCATATAAGAGTCCTTCTGATTGAATTGACCTTCACTATGAGAGAAGAAGGCCATGTTACTGTTGGTAGACTTGTTTCCATGATCTAAAAGAGTTTCATCTTCCAACAGCCTTAACTTGTTGTAGATGTCATCAAACGAGGAGCTCTTGTAAGTATTGTCGGCAAGAATGGATCTTGCCTCAATCTTCCATGCCTCACCAAGACTTTTAAGAAAGGTAGCATTAATGTCAACATCACCAACTTGTGTCCCCATGAAGGACAACTTGGTTGTAATGTCAAGCAGTCTGCTTCTCACACTACTTAGTTTCTCATTGGGTTGAGTTTTGAAGACAGCATAATCATGCATGAGTTGCTTTTTCTTTTCTTCCTTAGTGTCTGCATTGCCACCATATGCAACTTCAAGAGCTGCCCAAAGATCCCTAGCAGATTCATAGCCTCTATATTTATGCTGGTTTTCTTGTCCCAAAGAGACTTTCAGAATATTTAGGGCTTTCATGTCAACCCTTTTCTTTGCTATGTCATCAGCAGCCACAACTCTACCATCTCCAGGTTTTTCTCTCTTATCCTCTTCAGAACATCCAACAACAGTTGTTCTTGAAGCAATGGCATTAGCAATCTTTTGAGCCTTATTGAATGTGTTTCCATATTCAATAATCTCCCAGAGTGTGTAGTCATAGATCCCCAGATATTGTTCAAAGTTGAACTTCCACAAGTCAAAGTTGGTTGCATCAAGCATGGGAATCTTGATGTTTGGTAAGGCTGAGGAGGAGGAGGTTATTGCTTCAGACATGTTGTTGTTAGGGTTTCTGAGAAAATTAGGGTTTTGGTTAATTTTAGGGTTCTGGTGTTCTTTAAGATCAAAAGTTCCTCAACAAGCTCTGATACCACTTGTTGATCCCAAACTTAGATCGATTTAGCTTTATGTATACGAGATTAGATCAAGTAATACACTTAAGAGCTTGTACTAAGTCTGCATTTTGCTTTTGCAAGCTAATGCAGACTGCCGTCAATTCCATAAGAGTCATTGGTTCCAGTCTGCCCTCTTCTGAAAAGGGGATTTGACCTCCCAAGTCAGATTCATTGGGCAAGGATGAGGACTTAATGATGGTGGGACTGCCTTGGCCAGCATCTAAGCCAGAACCAATAGTCCCCGCCTCATCTAGGTCACCAGCCACACTTGTGGTGGTGGTTCTCCCTACTACATGGCTAGGACCACTAGAGGAGAACACTCCAGTAGTCCTTTGGCGTTTCATCAACCTATATTCAGGAGGTGTGGAAGATGGTGTGGAAGAATGGGTGGATGTGGGTTGGTTAAGGGGTGTTTGGGATTGTGAAGGTTGTGTGTCAGCGTAGGAAATAGGCACATCAACGCCAACATTTGATGTGTCAACGTTGAAGGAAACTTGGTTAAGTTGCATAAGGTCAGGTGAAGGTATGGGTTCAGGTATTGGTTCAAGTTGGGGTTGGGGGTCAATTTGTGGTTGGGGGTCTGGTTGGGGCTGTGCTGCTGCAATAACAGCAAGCATAGCTGGGGTCAAAGGTAGGTCACGATGAGGTGGTGAGTTCATCTTCATAAAAATAGCTTTCTTTTGCTCAGGGATCTTATAAAAATCATTATGATCCCTTGTGCAATAACCTTGGACATCAAAAACCATTTGTAGAAAACGGGGATAAGCTAAAGTCATTTTATTCCCCTTGTTTTTACACATCACCTCAAAAATCATTTTAGAATAATTAAATTTTTGCCCTGTTGCAATGCACACAATAGCACTGGCAATGGATCTATTGATCTCATTGTGTGCAGTGCATTTGGGACTCAAACATTGAAGGAGGACATGTATGAGGTACTTCCAGGATGGGGGAAATTCCTGCTTATGATACTTGTTTAAGGTACCTTCATCAGGAAAAGGATATCCCAAAGCCCTAAGCCCTTGTTCTATTTCATTAATGGGAAGGATGACTATACCATCAGCATCATCAAGATGCAAGGCTTGGCGTACCAAAGCCTCAGTAACCACCCAAGGTCTCCCATGAACAATAGAAGTCAATGTAGTCACTCTATTAACTGTTGAGGAACTAACAGTGTTCCAAAACTGCTTAATATGTGTGACTGGAATGAGTGGTGCATGAGAAAGAGCATACCTTAATGGGGATGCGTTCAAATACGCCACCATTTGTGTGTATTGGGGAAACAGAGCATCATCAGCTTCAAGATACGCAATCATGTTATGTTGAGACCTGAACCCCAATTCCAATTCTGATGGTTTAAACTTGGGTGCCATTGATGAAAGTTGTTAAATTTAAGTGAAGAAGATGAATGTGGGTTTTGGAAGATTGGCAGATATGGCAAAGATGTACACACTTTTACCACTCTCATATCTTTGTTTGCAAGTTGTGATAGAGAAGACTTGGTGGACCTTTGGAGGTTGCTGGAGACCAAGTATGAGGCTGAAGCACCAACTTCAGCTAATGGAATAAAACTTTGGTCCACATTCAAAATAATGTGTGGACCAAAAGATGAGGATCCTGCTGTTTGGAAGGATCTTGAAGATGACCTCAGTGGTCTTCAATGGAGGTTATATTCAGCTGCTGGTGTTTACCATTTGAGTTCTACAAAGTTTGCTGAGTATCTACTTGTGGATGGTCAGTATTTCATATCCAAGGCTATTTTGGAGAAGATGAAGAACACTCAGCTGGAAATAGATTATTCAAGTGACGTGGCAAAAGATTTGATTAGATTTATTCATTATCAATATGAGAAGGTTTGTAAGATTCCTCCTAGTCCTTAATGCTTATTCAGAAACTTGATCATCAGAGTGGATATCAAGTTTAGGGGAGGATATCAAGCTCTGATACCACTTGTTGATCCCAAACTTAGATCGATTTAGCTTTATGTATACGAGATTAGATCAAGTAATACACTTAGAGAAACCTTTGTATATGCTTATGAATTTAATTGTTATGCGGAATTTAACACTTAACCAAGAACACACAATGATATAAACAAACTTTCACTTTGATTATCAATATCAAACTTGCTTACAATGAAAGTAGTTTACGAATGAAAACTTATATAAAACATTAACCAAAAGGTCTTCTTTTATAGACATAAGAAGCCTTGTACAATAATCCATGTATCAGCTATTCTAGGTAAAGATAAATATAGAAAATACATTGTTGTTCCTATCTTTACTAGAACTATTCTAGAATACAATAAACGCGTAGAGTATATCTTCCCATCAGTGCTTGTCTTCAATGGGTCAACGCTTGACTTTATCTTGTCAACGCTTGAGCTGTCAGCGCTTGTTTTGTTCTTGTCAACGCTTGTATTACTCTTGTCAGTGCCCAAGTGATTTGGCCTTAATTTATTTCCCACAGTTAGAGATTGGTAATCAGAGCCATGGGTTATAGAGAACTAGGTCGTTTTGAAAATTCCTAAACTATAACTTTTGTTGTCGTAAGAAATTGTCCAAGCACACAACTATCCTGCATGGCTCCGGTAAGGTTTATTTTTGTATTCATGGTATTGATGTATACTTTTGAGTTGAAGTATATATGTGGGTATTTATTACGTAGATATTGAACTACTATATGTAAACGTTGAAATTATACGTGGAGTACCCGATACCGTAATTCTTGTATTATATATGTATGAGCATCATATTATCGCATTTTGGGCATGTGTACCACCTTTGCATTGCATTTGCATGCATGTATTTATAAATATTGAATAGTGTTCTTACGTACCCTCCAAAATTCTCTGTTATTGCAGGAATGGCCGAGGTACCGCCTAACGGAAATGGAGACGATTACGTCGTAGGACACGAAGGGGGAAATGTTGGAACAGCTGCTGAAGGACAAGCCGAGACGAACAATGTGCAAGCCCAGGACCTCGACCAAAGGAGAACTACTTGCCCCAGGCCTATGCGTACTTCTCATCTGGTTGGTATGCCAGGTATCCCTAGAAGATCCGAAGCTGCAGCGAGCGCAAATTTTCTTCATCAGGGCATCTCAAGAGTTATCTGCCCCGGACCAAGAGCTTATCGTGACGTACCGCGTGTTGTGAGAAGATTGGATGAATCGATGTGCGAGCGGTACATAGTGGAAACGAGGGTAATCAACAGATTCGACGAGAATGAGAGGGCACACCAAAGGCTATTGGCAAGAACTTCAAGGATTGAGTTTGATGGAAATGCAAACAAGAGTGATATCAACAGTCTGAGATCGATGATAGCGAACTTGAGTGCCAGTCTTGAACGAGTTAGGGAAGATCAAGTGAGATTGACTAGGATGCAGAGTTGGGAGCATCGAATGAGAGCATCCCTGCCCCCAGATTGTAGATTTGTGGATGACTTGGAAATGGAAGCTAATGACTTCATGGTCCAGCCACCTGCCAGAGGTGTTTGTATCACTGTAGGAAATCATGTAGCAGTTGAGTGTGGGTCTACTTTTGGGACGAAGAAGGCGACTGAATGTGGGCCGAATGACAAAGGAAAGAGGAAGATGGAAGAAGAGGACGAGGAAGACAGCGACGAAAAACCCGAGGAGGATGAAGATGAACCGCCATCCAAGAGGTCGTGTGGATCACCACATGACTAGTTTCTTGTATTGTATTTTATCTTTGATCGTTGTAATATAACTATTTTAGACTTTTGTATGATGGCATTGTGACGAAAAACTTGAGGACTTAAGTTTTATGGTGAATGGTTGTAGTGGCAATACTTGTCACAATTTTGGTTGATTATCAATACAATCCATGTTTACCTTTCATGATCTGTGATATGTCTTTAATTTGCTCTTTTGTGATGTGAATTGATGAATATTAGTAACTTTGTAGCGATGTGTCGTTGTATTTATATTATGTCTTGAAAGAGAAATCCATCTTAATCTTGATGTGTATACTTACATTGTTTTTCTATTTTCCCTGTCTTTGCAAAGAGGTGTATTTGAGAACTCACCATGCCTCCAAAGCTAACAGCAACCCGTGTGAACACGATGATTCAGGAAGCCATTGCGAATGCACTAGAAGCAGATCGAGCAGATAGAAACCCAGATCAAGGGAGAAATGTGGGGAGACAGCAAGCCCCGAGAGAGTGTACTTACTCTAGTTTTATGAAATGCGGTCCCACGTAGTTTCGTGGAACGGGTGGAGCTCTAGAACTCAGGAGATGGTTAGAAAAGGTCGAGAGTACTTTTGAGATTAGTGGTTGTGCAGAGGCGAATAAGGTCAAGTTTGCGGCTGCTACTTTTCTTGATGACGCATTGAGTTGGTGGAACATCCAAGTAGCCATTGTTGGGTTAGCAGTAGCGAATGCAAGAACTTGGACTGCTACTAAGGCTCTTTTGACCAAGAAGTTCTGTCTAGAAGAGGAACTGGGTCAATTGGAAGATGAGTTGAGGCACCTGACTTTGAGAAACAATGATATCACTACTTACACCAGGAGGTTTAATGAATTAAGCCTTTTGTGTCCCGATGCCTTTGCCGATGATAGCAAGAAGATGAAACAGCACATCAAAGGTCTGTCCAGTAATATCAAGGGCGAGACGACTTCATCTAAGCCTGGGTCGTTTGATGAAGTGGTCCAAATGGCTCACGCGTTGATGGATGTCAAACTCCAAGACAAGAAGAACTTCATTGCTGAAGGAAACAAGAGGAAGTGGGAGGCAGCTCAGAGTAATCAGTCCCAGTGTCAAAGCCGAGGTGGAAACCGTAATAATCAGGGTCAGAACTGCAATCAGCAGTTCAACCAGCGAAGGAATGATGGGATGAGAGCTATTACAAACCCCAGAGGAGCTAAGGTGAATCCCTACTGTGGTCGATGCACTTTGTACCACGTAGGGAGTTGCCCACCTGCGTGCGGCAAGTGTGGAAAAGCGGGCCATAGGATGTCAGATTGCCGAGCGAAGGGGGTAGCTACTGGGGTGAATGCTACGAGAGTGATGGGTTGTTTTGGATGTGGAGAAAGAGGACACAAGCAAGGAAATTGCCCAAAGGTTGGGAACAGGCAAGGAGGTAACAAAGCTGCTGCCGTGTATCAAGTAGGGACGGTTGATAAACCACAAGGTCCTAACGTGGTTACCGGTACGTTTTTGCTAGACGCTTGTTATGCTAGTATATTGTTTGATTCTTGTTCCGACAAGAGTTTCGTAGATGTTAAATTTAGTCGTCATATCGATAGAAAACCGGTATTGTTAACGACTAGTTATAACGTGGAATTAGCCGATGGTAAAATCGTTAGTACAAATTCTATACTGAAAGGGTGTACCTTGAAGTTAGGAAAATACGCTTTTGAAATCGACTTAATGCCCATAGAGCTAGGATCGTTTGATGTGATCGTTGGAATGGATTGGCTGATGGCGCATAGTGCCGTGATCGTCTGTGGAGAGAGATTAGTTCAGATCCCGTTGAGGAATAGAGTCTTGACTGTGAAGGGAGATGAATGCACTTCTCATTTGAAGGTGATCTCTTGTTTGAAAATGATGAAGTATGTAGAAGGTGGATGCGATGTGTTTTTGGCACAGGTTTCTAGTTATGGTGACTTAGAGGCGAAGTTAGAAGAGGTACCTGTAATCTGCGAATATCCGGAAGTTTTTCCAGACGAGTTGCCAGGTTTACCACCCACCCGTGAGGTCGAGTTTCGAATCGATTTGATGCCGGGAGCTGCACCAGTTGCGCGTGCGCCCTATCGATTAGCACCATCAGAGTTAAAGGAGTTATCGGATCAACTAAAGGAGTTGATGGATAAGGGATTTATTAGACCGAGCTCATCACCATGGGGAGCGCCAGTGTTGTTTGTGAAGAAGAAAGATGGGTCATTTCGGATGTGTATTGACTATAGAGAACTCAACAAGCTGACGGTTAAGAATCAGTATCCATTGCCGAGGATTGACGATCTGTTTGATCAATTACAAGGTTCCCGTGTATACTCAAAGATCGACTTGAGGTCAGGGTATCATCAACTGCGTGTGAGAGAGGAGGATATTCCTATAACTGCCTTTCGTACGCGGTATGGACACTTCGAATTTCGAGTGATGCCTTTTGGGTTGACAAACGCGCCTGTTGTATTCATGGACCTTATGAATCGAGTATGCAAGCCGTATCTAGATAAGTTAGTCATTGTTTTTATCGATGATATTCTTATTTACTCTAAGAGTAAGGAAGAGCACGAGAAGCACTTGAGAAAGATATTGGATCTGCTGAAGAAAGAGAAGCTGTATGCGAAGTTCTCGAAGTGTGAGTTTTGGTTAGAGTCTGTGCAATTCCTTGGTCACGTAATTGATAGCAAAGGAGTTCGCGTGGATCCTGCCAAGGTCGAAGCGATCAGGGAATGGTCGACACCGACAACGCCGACTGAAGTTCGACAATTCCTTGGTTTAGCTGGGTATTATCGGAGATTCATTGAAGGATTTTCGTTGATTGCAAAGACATTGACAAAGCTTACCGAGAAGAATAGAGTGTATGAATGGGGAACTGAGGAAGAATTCGCTTTCAAAACACTCAAGGACAAGTTATGTTCTGTGCCGATATTGTCATTACCTGAAGGAAACGAAGACTTTGTAGTGTATTGTGACGCATCTCGTAAGGGTTATGGAGCTGTGTTGATGCAGCGTGAGAAGGTGATTGCTTATGCGTCGAGACAACTGAGGAAGAATGAAGAAAACTACACGACGCATGATTTGGAATTAGGAGCTGTGGTTTTTGCGTTGAAATTGTGGAGACATTATTTGTATGGGACGAAGTGTGTTGTATTCACCGACCACAAGAGTTTGCAGCACATTTTAGACCAAAAGGAGTTGAACATGAGACAGAGACGATGGGTAGAATTACTGAGCGAGTATGACTGTGAAATTCGCTACCATCCTGGTAAGGCGAATGTCGTAGCAGATGCACTTAGTAGGAAGGATCGAGAGAAACCTTTGAGAGTCAGAGCTTTGGTGATGACTGAGAGTGTTGATTTAACCGAAACAATACTGAAGGCTCAAGAGAGGGGTTTAATTAAAGAGAATGTTGATGCTAAGAACTTGGGAAGAATGTTGAAACCTCTTTTTGTGGTTAGGTCAGACGGGCTGAGATATTTCGAGAATCGGATTTGGTTACCGTTGTGTCCATCCGAGCAAGGAAAGCCTGGAGTACGAGATTTGGTTATGAACGAGTCTCATAAGTCGAAGTACTCGATACATCCTGGATCGGATAAAATGTATCATGACCTGAAGAAAGTCTATTGGTGGCCGAATATGAAGGCGGATATTGCTCGTTACGTTAGTAAGTGTTTGACTTGTGCGAAGGTTAAAGCCGAACATAAGAAGCCGTCTGGGCTATTGGTGCAACCAGAGATCCCAGAATGGAAGTGGGAGAAAATCGCTATGGATTTCGTGACGGGTTTACCCAAAACTCTTAGTGGATGTGATATGATTTGGGTAATAGTGGATAGATTGACGAAATCTGCTCATTTCTTACCTATGAAGAAGACGGACAGTATGGAGAAGCTGGCTAGTGTTTATGTGAAGGAGATCGTTTGCAGACATGGATTACCTTTATCGATCATTTCGCATCGCGATAGTAGGTTTACTTCGGAATTTTGGAAATCGCTTCAACGTGCGATGGGCACTGAATTGAGTTTGAGCACGGCCTATCACCTGGAGACTGATGGCCAGAGTGAACGAACTATTCAGACGATGGAGGACATGCTCCGAGCATGCGTGATTGATTTTGGAGGAAGTTGGGAACGCCACTTGCCTTTAGTGGAGTTTTCGTATAATAATAGTTACCATGCGAGCATCAAGGCTACACCATTCGAAGCGTTGTATGGAAGGAAGTGTAGATCACCTGTGTGTTGGAGTGAAGTAGGAGAAAGTCAATTGACTGGACCCAAAATTGTTTTGGAGACAACAGAGAAGATTGTGCAAATCAAGAACCGATTACTTGTTGCGAGAAGCCGACAGAAGAGTTATGCCGATAACAGAAGAAAACCGTTGGAATTTGAAGTCGGAGATATGGTTATGCTTAAGGTTTCGCCGTGGAAGGGTGTAATTCGTTTTGGGAAGAAAGGAAAGTTGAGTCCGAGGTATATTGGACCATTTAAGATCGTTAAACGAATTGGACCAGTAGCGTATAAGTTAGAGTTGCCGAGCGAGCTTAGTGCTATTCACGACACGTTTCACGTATCAAATTTGAAGAAGAGTTTGGCGGATAAGGAATTAGTGATTCCTTTGGACGAGATTCAACTGGACGACAAAATGCATTTCGTGGAAGAACCCGTGGAAATTATGGACCGAGAGGTCAAGAGGCTGAAGCATAGTCGAATTCCCATTGTGAAGGTTCGATGGAATTCTAGGCGTGGACCAGAATACACTTGGGAACGTGAGGACTTTCTCAAGGAAAGGTATCCTCATCTGTTCCAGCGGCACGAAATGTGAGTATAAGAAGAGGCGAGCGCCAGGACGTCGCTCTCTTTAAAGAGGGGTGGATGTGATACCCTAGAACCAGGGTCACTTACATTACCCTAAATTACGCTTATTTTTGAAATTTTTAATAAATTTTATTTGCTATATATTTTATCATTTCGGTTGAAACCGATATTCGAGGTTATAATTTTGACGATTGACGATTTAAGAAGAACGATGACGAATACGATCCCGATGGATGCCCAAATTTCTATAATTATTGTCGTTTTATCGATATTATAATTTTTCGAGAATTTTACTTTCGGTTCGTGTTAAGTCGAGTCGAGTGAGTTTTATTGCTTTCCGTGTACATTTAAAGTGTGCTAAAAATATTTTGGAGTGTTCGGGATGATCCCCGACTCCCGTAAAATTTTCAAAAATGACTAGTGAGTCAATCCCGTAAACTTATGAGTAAGTTTTTACTTGAGGTCAAAAGAAAGCTTATATTTCACCCAAGGTCCCTCCCATTTTTACAAAAGGAGGAACCAAACAAACATAACACATTTTTACTCCAAAAAATTTTCACCATCCTCCCTTTTCTCACTTTAGGCCGCCGGCCATACCACACCACCACCACCACCACATTCAAATTTTCTTGGTTTTGATTAATTCTAATTAAAGACCACACCTTAAAAACCTTTTGTAAGTACTAATCCAAGGTTTAATCCAACATGCATCAACATTATTTTTCCAAAAATTAAAAGATTTTTCAAAAGTTTGTTTTGATGATAATTATGTATATGCATGTTTAATTCAAGTGTAGGGGATGTTAAATCACAAAACAAATCAACCAAAATCAATTTGGTTGATGGGTTTTCATCACCCAAACCCCATGGCACAAAAGGGGTGTTTGGGGGATCATGGTGGTTGATGTTTTGTTGATGGATTATGTATTTAATCTTGTTTTTACATGTTTTTGAATGGGTAAAACCATTTGCATGTTTGATTTTGTGATTGGGTTTTATGGTGGATTTGATTATTAGAGTGTTTAGGAATGATTAGTGTGATTGAGTATGATTAGGAGTGCTTAGGTTGATGTCTAGTGTCGATAAATGGGTTTGGAAACGAGTGTTGGAATGATTTTGGGATAGGTGATTTTAGGCAGAAAGTTTAGAGTGTTTTCGTAAAAATTATTTTGTAAACAGGTCTTGTGGATAGGATTTAGTTGTAGAGCGTCTTCTTAGCTTCGATTGGGTATAAGATATAGCTTACGACTCCTAACGAGTCAAAAGTTATGATGTTTTGAAATTCGTGTACCGGGAGATGAAAACCGTCATAATCCGAAATTATGCTTGGTTTTAGGTCAAATCCCGGGGACTATAGGTATAGTTTGGTAAATTGTCACAGGTTGATTTTTGGTCTCAAACCTGCACATTTGAGTCTCTTATAAGACTTAGGTGTCAAATGGGTCAATGGAATATTTTAAATGGGTCAAATGAGTCCGACTTGGTCAAAGTGCAATTTCAGTCCGAAAAACGTAGTTTTGGTAAAGTGTTGAGTAACGGGTCGTAGAAGCGAAAACTTTTTATGGGATTAAATATGTCTTTTCTACAGGTCTTAAGGTATTTTTGCGAATTTTCTCAATTTTTATAAAAAGGTTTAAGTCTAGTAAAACAGTCCGTGCTTTTGGTAAGTATCGGCGAAAAATGCGTAAAAGGGAATAACGTTAATAACATGGACGAATGGTATAAAACGAGTAACACTTATTTGTTTGGTTTTGGCGTGAGTTGTAATTATCACAAGTGACTAATATGTATGTATTATATACAGTACCTTAAGGTTTATAAATGAGATTACTCATTACGCGTTATTGGTTTGATAGGTGTTGATTTTCTCGGGCATCCTCATCGTCGTCAGTGACCGTCACTCGAATCGTCGACTACTTTGTTACATAAGGTGTGAATTTATAGCCTCGCTTATTATTGTTTTAAACTGTTTTACCCGCGAGGGAAATGCATGCTAGTTTTCAAAAATGAACATATGTCATGAATGATTGTTGGACCCGAATGTTGCCTTCGAAATTGTGTTGAGTACCTAGTTGCAAAAGGCCCTAATTTCATGAACTATTAACTATTGTTTAATCCTAGCGTGGATTGGAAATAGCCGCTTATACAAAGTGATAGTACTATGGGGTTGACTACCCTATCCGAGACGAGGGCTAGTACGTTGATACCCCCTGCGGACGGATAATTTGTGATAAGAGATAAGGTATAATTGCAACTGATGCCTTAGTAGGGGCACTGGTTTCATCTGAATCACGCCGGTAATTATTACTCGGGTGATTGAGTTAACGGTTTAGTGTCATGAGCTTAAACACAATTGTCAGAACCTTGAATATAGATTGTTTGATCGACAAGTCTATGAATGATCGTGAATGATTTTATTACACATATGTTCAAAATGAATTGTAAAACCTATGAATTCCACTCAACGTTTTTGTTGACCAAATTTAGCATGTGTTTCAGGTAACCGATGAGGTGTATCATGGAGCATGCATTGGATGGAAGTTGTGTGTGGGGCTTGGAGTCTACTTGTTTTTCCTCCCATTATTACTTGAACATTTTAAACTTTATGTCTTGTTGTTGTGAAAACTGTATCTTTTGGGGTTGAGATTCATGGGGACCGAAACGCAAACTCTGTTGTATCATTTGGGGTTGGAAAACCGTAGACATGTACATTTTTAACAATTTTAATTTAAGTTCAAACTTTGACGTCTCTTTGGAGTCGTTCGATATATCTTGTGTGCGATGATAACTGCCTAGCACACAAATATTGTAGTTCTGCTGCGCATCGCATTTGGTGGGGTGTTAGTGTTGATCCCAAACTTAGATCGATTTAGCTTTATGTATACGAGATTAGATCAAGTAATACACTTAGAGAAACCTTTGTATATGCTTATGAATTTAAGTGTTATGCGGAATTTAACACTTAACCAAGAACACACAATGATATAAACAAACTTTCACTTTGATTATCAATATCAAACTTGCTTACAATGAAAGTAGTTTACGAATGAAAACTTATATCAAACATTAACCTAAAGGTCTTCTTTTATAGACATAAGAAGCCTTGTACAATAATCTACGTATCAGCTATTCTAGGTAAAGATAAATATAGAAAATACATTGTTGTTCCTATCTGGTTGTATTAATCCCTTTTCAAAGCAATCTCTTATAAAATGGTGTCTAATTTCTATGTGTTTAGTTTTAGAATGATGTACAGGATTCTTACTGATGCATAAAGTGCTGTTATTGTCCACAAATATCTTGGTATGCATGAAATTATACCCATAATCCGACAGCTGGTTCTGAATCTACAAGACTTGGCCACAACAAGCAGCTGCAGCCACATACTCAGCTTTAGTTGTAGAATTAGCCACCACTGTTTGTTTCTTGCATTGCCAAGATATCAACCTGCTCCCAAGAAACTGACATCCACCAGTTGTGGATTTCCTATCAAATTTATCACCTCCATAATCACTATCTGAATATGCAATAAGCTCCAATGGTGAATCCTTTGGGTACCACAAACCAAGACTAGGATAGCATCTTAGATACCTAAAGATCCTCTTCACAGCATAAAGGTGACATTCTTTGGGAGTCACTTGGTGACGTGCACAAGAACACACAACAAACATAATGTCAGGTCTGGAGGCAGTAAGATACATCAAGGATCCAATCATGGATCTATAGTGCCTGACATCGACATCTTTCCCATCTCCAATCTTTCCCCAAGGGTGTTCTCTATCCATAGGAGTAGTAGCCCTCTTTTCATGTGGAGAAAAGCCAAACTTCTTCAAGATCTCAGCAACATATTTATCCTGGGAGATGAAGATACCATCTTCTTTCTGCTGAACTTGTAAACCAAGAAAGACGTTCATCTCCCCCATAGCACTCATCTTGAATTTGTCTGTCATAAGCTTGGAGAAATCCTCACTCATCTTTGGATCAGTGGACCCAAAAATGATATCATCAACATAGACCTACACAAGCAACACATCCTTGCCTTTCTTCTTTGTAAACAGTGTCTGATCTATGGTGCCCCTCTTGAAACCATTGTCCACCAAATAGGTAGACAAAGTACCATACCATGCTCTAGGGGCTTGATGAAGACCATACATAGCCTTTTTGACTCTATACACTTTATCTGGATGCTCTAGATCCTCAAAACCAGGAGGCTGCATGACATATACTTCCTCAACAATAGTTCCATAGAGGAAAGCACTCTTGACATCCATTTGATAGACTGTAAAGCCCGAGCAGGATGCATAGGCTAGAAAAATCCTAATAGCTTCAATCCTTGCAACTGGTGCAAAGACCTCCTCATAGTCTATCCCCTCCTCTTGTGTATATCCCTGAGCCACTAACCTTGCCTTGTTTCTGACCACAATGCCTCTTTCATCTCTTTTGTTCCTTAGAACCCATCTTGTCCCTATAGGTCTGACATATATGGGACAATCAACCAGATCCCAAACATCCTGAATTGCAAATTGGTGAAGCTCATCCTGCATTGCTTCCACCTAACTTGGTTCTTTGAGAGCATCAAATATTTTCTTGGGTTCCTGTTGTGACAGAAAACAAGCAAACAAACATGCTTGCACAAGAGGGGTATCAACCTTCTTGTGTATATTAGCAATAAACCCACCAAGACCTTGATGAGATCTTCTAGTCTGAACTGGAGTATCAACACTACCAATGATTTGAGAAGGAGGATGATTCTTCATGACTGAAGTAAGTACTCCGCCCTCAAAAAGTCTGGTATCTTTAACTTCATTCTCCATATTTCTAATATCTTCTTCATCAGACTCTCTTACATCAACATGAGGATGAACCTCTTCATATATATTGGAAGGTCCACCTTGTTCAAAAATGGAAGAGAAAAGATGGGCAGAATTGTTGTCAACGCCTGAACCTTGTTTGTCAGCGCTTGGGCTAACAACGCTTGAACTGTTGTTGTCGACGTCTGAGCCATCAACGTCTGAATTGGTCTTGTCAGCGCTAGATTTGCCTTTGTCAGCGCCTGAAGAACCATGCATGTTTGTATCTGGTGGTGCTTGGAAACCACCATTATCTTGTCCAGCAGCAGCAGCAGCAAAAGCATCTGTCCAAATGGGAATGGAAACATATTCTAGGATAGGAGATGTCTTTTCTGCTTGTGATCCAACCTTTTCATGAACCTTTGTACCTGAAACATCAACAAGTTGTTCCTCCATAACATTTGAAGTTACCTTCACAATGTCTGGATTAGTGACAGGCATATAATTTAACGTTCTAGATAAAGGTTCCAAGTCAAACAACCAATTAGGACCACTTTCAGGATCACTAGGCTTATTTTCTAAAAAACTAACATGTACTCTTTCAAGTATACGTTTTTCTTCTTTAAGATAAACCCTATAACCCTTGCTCTGCACTGAATACCCCATGAAGTAACCCTCATCACCTTTTGCACTAAATTTCCCTAAGGCATCACTAGTGTCCAAAACTACTACATGACAACCAAAAGGTCTGAGAAAACCAATATTAGGTTTTCTTCCCCAAAGTAACTCATAAGGTGTTTTGTTCTGAATTTTGTTAACCATGCTCTATTTTGCACATAGCAAGCTGTATTAACAGCCTCAGCCCAAAAGGCTATAGGAAAGTGAGCATCAGCCAACATTGTTCTGGCTGCTTCAATTAGGGTTCTATTTTTCCTCTCAGCAACCCCATTTTGTTGTGGGGTTCTAGCAATACTAAATTGCCTAGTAATTCCTTTCTTGGCACAGAAATCATCTAGCTTCTTATTCCTAAATTCTCCACCATTATCACTCCTTAGCATTTTAACCTCATTGCCAGACCTTTTTTCAATCTGAGTGATAAAATTAATTAGAATATCAGCTGTGTCACTCTTCATAGCTAGAAAGAATGTCCAGGTAAACCTAGAAAAGTCATCTATGATGACAAAGCAATATGACTTACCATTCAAACTTTCTATATTGGTTGGACCAAAGAGGTCCATGTGTAGCATATGAAGAGGTCTAGAACTAGTGTGCACCTGTTTGGACCTGAATGAGACCTTGTGCTGCTTGCCTTTAAGACATGCAACACAAGAGTGGTCATTGTGGAAGGCCTTCTCAGGCAAACCATCAACTAAACCAAGCCTCACAAGTCTATTTATATTTTTAAAATTTATGTGCCCTAGTCTCCTGTGCCACAAATTACTCTCATCTACTGAGGCCTTAGCATAAAAACAGGACATATTATTATTCATTTTAATCCCATTCAAATTCACATTATATATGTCCTTATGCCTAGGTGTTCTATACTCAATATATTTCTCATCAGGGATCTTAAAATCCTTTCTTAACACCAAACACTCAGTATCAGTAAAAAGAACCTTATTTTTGTTATCATAAACTTGTGATACACTAAAAAGGTTGTAGTCAAGTTCTTTTACCAGAAATACGTTCTCAAAACACAAATTCTTGGTGAGAAGGGTTCCTTTGCCTGTGATAGTGCCATATCCGCCTCCAAAGTAAACCTTGTCACCATCCTTAATGGGAGTGAAGTTAGTAAGATAATCTTCCTTCCCTGTCATGTGCCTTGAGCATCCACTATCCCAATATCCATAATCATTGACCTGTCTTTGAATGCCCTGCACATAAAGAAAACACATTAGTTTTCTTTGGGAACCCAAGTCTTAAAAGACTTGGATTCATCTGGTTGTTCAATAAGAACAGACTTAGTTCTCACAACAACCCAATTCTCATCCTTCTTAGGATGAAATACCCAGTTAACCCCAATAGGTTTTGTAATGACCTTTGAAATGTAATTAAATCTATTGCATTGAAATCCCATTATCATTAGGGTTTTGATCTTTCTTGGGTCTCCATGTTAAGCTTGAAGAAGCTTTAGACCCCTTACCTTGTGGTTGCAAATATTTAGGTCTGATCACGTTTCTGTCAGCGTTGAACCTAGGGTTTGCTACAGAAACCCATTGCCTATTTGACCAGGTGTTTGTCTTTTGAAATGGTCTTTGTCCATGAGTGTTAGACCCTCTAGTAAAGAATGGGGCAGGTCTAATCACTTGTGGACTTTGCTGCACACAAGGTTTGGGTCTGACAACGTTTGACTTCCTAACAACGTTGACTTTGTTCCTGTCAGCGCTGAAATTGTTCCTGTCAGCGCTGGATTTGGGAGCGTTGACACACTTGTATGCCAAGTGTGAAAAGATACCACAAGTCTAACAGGCTTTCCTAGACACAAACTTAGGTCTAGAAGAGAAGAAACTTGTTCCATGATTGCTAACTTGGCTCTTGGGTGACCTAGTATTCCTATACATCTCTGCATATTTAATGCTAGGTTTTCTCTCATCGTTTGAGCCTAGGTCAACAACTTTACCAGTGAGTGGGTTAGTAACCTTAATGGGTGTTGACTCATTGGGACTTTCACATAGTAAGCCACCCTTAACAAATAAAGTAGGGTTAGCTTTCTTCCATTCATTCAGGTCAGTCAACTTTTGTTGATACTCTTCAACTGGAGTGACAACTCTTGGTGGAGGAATGAATTCCTTCTCTTGGAGCTCTGGCAAACCAGTCCAAGATAGGTCCTTTTGTTGGACACCATAGAAGTCACCAGCTGGTGGTGGAACCAAAGAGTAATCATTCATCCCAATCCCAGTCATGTCCTTAGGATCCCTTTGTTTACCCACACATTCTCCTAGGGTTTGGGTGGCTCTATCAAATCTTTGAATTTTAAGGCCAACATTATCTTTATTCTTAATAGCCTCATCTAATTTAGCCTGTATCTCACCATTAACCCTTTCCATGATGTTTCTAATATCCATACTAGCATCTAACTCATGTTTTAAGATATTGATTTTATCTTTTAAGTCAAATTCCATTTTCTTATATTCAGAAACGGTTTTCTCAGTTTCAGTAAGAGCTAGTTGGTAATTAGACAGTTTACATCTTTCAGTACTCATATCATCTAATAATCTTAACACCTCTTTGTTAAGTCTTTCAGTATTTAACCTACAACCTTTGCTACAAAAAGCATCATCATATACCTCACTATCAGATGAAGAGGAGGAGTGTGCCATGAGAGCATATTCAACATGCTCTTCTTCTTCAATATCAGCAACCAAAGCTTTGTCCTCTTCAACATTCTTAGCCAGATAGCTCCAATCCCATCCCATACCATCAATTCCTTAAACTGCAACCATGGCTTTGGAATCCTGAGCTTTAACAACCTGACTTGAGGGTTTACCAGCATCAGATCTTCTAGGAGATCTGCATTCCCTTATGAAGTGCCCCATACGATGACAGTTGTAGCACTCAACTTTGGATTTATCAAATCCAGCTGTGTCTTTAGCATTGAAGGTCCTCTTCTTTTTAAACCTTGTGTTCCACCTATTTGCTCTTATACTAGCAAGAGCCATGTTCCACTTAATTTCCATCTCTTCCAAGTGCTCATCACTTATCTGCTCAAGGTCCTCATATGTAATCACTAAACCATTGGGCAAAGAAGCAATGTAAGCACACACAGTATCCAAATCCAAACCAGCAGGTTTAACTCTTGGGGAGTCACTTTTGAATGTGTCAGCGTCTGAATAGGAGACGTTGACAGGACTTGTTCCAGCGCTAACATATGATGATCCAGTAACTGGATGCATATAAGAGTCCTTCTGATTGAATTGACCTTCACTATGAGAGAAGAAGGCCATGTTACTGTTGGTAGACTTGTTCCCATGATCTAAAAGAGTTTCATCTTCCAACAACCTTAACTTGTTGTAGATGTCATCAAACGAGGAGCTCTTGTAAGTATTGTTGGCAAGAATGGATCTTGCCTCAATCTTCCATGCCTCACCAAGACTTTTAAGAAAGGTAGCATTAATGTCAACATTACCAACTTGTGTCCACATGAAGGACAACTTGCTTGTAATGTCAAGCAGTCTGCTTCTCGCACTACTTAGTTTCTCATTGGGTTGAGCTTTGAAGACAACATAATCATGCATGAGTTGCTTTTTCTTTTCTTCCTTAGTGTCTGCATTGCCACCATATGCAACTTCAAGAGCTGCCCAAAGATCCCTAGCAGATTCATAGCCTCTATATTTATGCTGGTTTTCTTGTCCCAAAGAGACTTTCAGAATATTTAGGGCTTTCATGTCAACCCTTTTATTTGCTATGTCATCAGCAGCCACAGCTCTACCATCTCCAGGTTTTTCTCTCTTATCCTCTTCAGAACATCCAGCAACAGCTGTTCTTGCAGCAATGGCATTAGCAATCTTTTGAGCCTTATTGAATGTGTTTCCATATTCAATAATCTCCCAGAGTGTGTAGTCAAAGATCCCCAGATATTGTTCAAAGTTGAACTTCCACAAGTCGAAGTTGGTTGCATCAAGCATGGGAATCTTGATGTTTGGTAAGGCTGAGGAGGAGGAGGTTATTGCTTCAGACATGTTGTTGTTAGGGTTTCTGAGAAAATTAGGGTTTTGGTGAATTTTAGGGTTCTGGTGTTCTTTAAGATCAAAAGTTCCTCAACAAGATCTGATACCACTTGTTGATCCCAAACATAGATCGATTTAGCTTTATGTATACGAGATTAGATCAAGTAATACACTTAAGAACTTGTACTAAGTCTGCATTTTGCTTTTGCAAGCTAATGCAGACTACCGTCAATTCCATAAGAGTCATTGGTTCCAGTCTGCCCTCTTCTGAAATGGGGATTTGACCTCCCAAGTCAGATTCATTGGGCAAGGATGAGGACTTAATGATGGTGGGACTGCCTTGGCCAGCATCTAAGCCAGAACCAATAGTCCCAGCCTCATCCAGGTCACTAGCCACACTTGTGGTGGTGGTTCTCTCTGCTACATTGCTAGGACCACCAAAGGAGAACAATCCAGTAGTCCTTTGGCGTTTCATCAACCTATATTCAGGGGGTGTGGAAGATGGTTTGGAAGAATGGGTGGATGTGGGTTGGTTAAAGGGTGTTTGGGATTGTGAAGGTTGTGTGTCAGCGTGGGAAATAGGCACATCAACGCCAACATTTGATGTGTCAGCGTTGAAGGAAACTTGGTCAAGTTGCATAGGGTCAGGTGAAGGTATGGGTTCAGGTATTGGTTCAAGTTGGGGTTGGGGGTCAATTTGTGGTTGGGGGTCTGGTTGGGGCTGTGCTGCTGTAATAACAGCAAGCATAGCTGGGGTCAAAGGTAGGTCACGATGAGGTGGTGAGTTCATCTTCATAAAAATAGCTTTCTTTTGCTCAGGGATCTTATAAAAATCATTATGATCCCTTGTGCAATAACCTTGGACATCAAAAACCATTTGTAGAAAACGGGGATAAGCTAAAGTCATTTTATTCCCCTTGTTTTTACACATCCCCTCAAAAATCATTTTAGAATAATTAAATTGTTGCCCTGTTGCAATGCACACAATAGCACTGGCAATGGATCTATTGATCTCATTGTGTGCAGTGCATTTGGGACTCAAACATTGAAGGAGGACATGTATGAGGTACTTCCAGGCTGGGGGAAATTCCTGCTTATGATACTTGTTTAAGGTAACTTCATCAGGAAAAGGATATCCCAAAGCCCTAAGCCCTTGTTCTATTTCATTAACGGGAAGGATGACTATACCATCAGCATCATCAAGATGCAAGGCTTGGCATACCAAAGCCTCAGTAACCACCCAAGGTCTCCCATGAACAATAGAAGTCAATGTAGTCACTCTATTAACTGTTGAGGAACTAACAGTGTTCCAAAACTACTTAATATGTGTGACTGGAATGAGTGGTGCATGAGAAAGAGCATACCTTAATGGGGATGCGTTCAAATACGCCACCATTTGTGTGTATTGGGGAAACAGAGCATCATCAGCTTCAAGATACGCAATCATGTTATGTTGAGACCTGAACCCCAATTCCAATTCTGATGGTTTAAACTTGGGTGCCATTGATGAAAGCTGTTAAATTTAAGTGAAGAAGATGAATGTGGGTTTTGGAAGATTGGCAGATATGGCAAAGAGGTACACACTTTTACCACTCTCATATCTTTGTTTGCAAGTTGTGATAGAGAAGACTTGGTGGACCTTTGGAGGTTGCTGGAGACCAAGTATGAGGCTGAAGCACCAACTTCAGCTAATGGAATAAAACTTTGGTCCACATTCAAAAGAATGTGTGGACTAAAAGATGAGGATCCTGCTGTTTGGAAGGATCTTGAAGATGACCTCAGTGGTCTTCAATGGAGGTTATATTCAGCTGCTGGTGTTTACCATTTGAGTTCTACAAAGTTTGGTGAGTATCTACTTGTGGATGGTCAGTATTTCATATCCAAGGCTATTTTGGAGAAGATGAAGGACACTCAGCTGGAAATAGATTATTCAAGTGACGTGGCAAAAGATTTGATTAGATTTATTCATTATCAATATGAGAAGGTTTGTAAGATTCCTCCTAGTCCTTAATGCTTATTTAGAAACTTGATCATAAGAGTGGATATCAAGTTTAGGGGAGGATATCAAGCTCTGATACCACTTGTTGATCCCAAACTTAGATCGATTTAGCTTTATGTATACGATATTAGATCAAGTAAAACACTTAGAGAAACCTTTGTATATGCTTATGAATTTAAGTGTTATGCGGAATTTATCACTTAACCAAGAACACACAATGATATAAACAAACTTTCACTTTGATTATCAATATCAAACTTGCTTACAATGAAAGTAGTTTACGAATGAAAACTTATATCAAACATTAACCTAAAGGTCTTCTTTTATAGACATAAGAAGCCTTGTACAATAATCTACGTATCAGCTATTCTAGGTAAAGATAAATATAGAAAATACATTGTTGTTCCTATCTTTACTAGAACTATTCTAGAATACAATAAACTCGTAGAGTATATCTTCCCATCAGTGTTAGTCTTCAATGTGTCAACGCTTGAGCTGTCAGCGCTTGTTTTGTTCTTGTCAACGCTTGTATTACTCTTGTCAGTGCCCAAGTGATCTGGCCTTAATTTATTCCCAACAGTTAGAGATTGGTAATCAGAGCCATGAGTTATAGAGAACTAGGTCGTTTTGAAAATTCCTAAACTATAACTTTTGGTGTCGTAAGAAATTGTCCAAGCACACAACTATCCTGCATGGCTCCGGTAAGGTTTATTTTTGTATTCATGGTATTGATGTATACTTTTGAGTTGAAGTATATATGTGGGTATTTATTACGTAGATATTGAACTACTATATGTAAACGTTGAAATTATACGTGGAGTACCCGATACCGTAATTCTTGTATTATATATGCATGAGCATCATATTATCGCATTTTGGGCATGTGTACCACCTTCGCATTGCATTTGCATGCATGTATTTATAAATATTGAATAGTTATCTTACGTACCCTCCAAAATTCTCTGTTATTGTAGGAATGGCCGAGGTACCGCCTAACGGAAATGGAGACGATTACGTCGTAGGACACGAAGGGGGAAATGTTGGAACAGCTGCTGAAGGACAAGCCGAGACGAACAATGTGCAATCCCAGGACCTCGACCAAAGGAGAACTACTTGCCCCAGGCCTATGCGTACTTCTCATCTGGTTGGTATGCCAGGTATCCCTAGAAGATCCGAAGCTGCTGCGAGCGCAAATTTTCTTCATCAGGGCATCTCAAGAGTTATCTGCCCCGGACCTAGAGCTTATCGTGACGTACCACATGTTGTGAGAAGATTGGATGAATCGATGTGCGAGCGGTACATAGTGGAAACGAGGGTAATCAACAGATTCGACGAGAATGAGAGGGCACACCAAAGGCTATTGGCAAGAACTTCAAGGATTGAGTTTGATGGAAATGCAAACAAGAGTGATATCAACAGTCTGAGATCGATGATAGCGAACTTGAGTGCTAGTCTTGAACAAGTTAGGGAAGATCAAACGAGATTGACTAGGATGCAGAGTTGGGAGCATCGAGTGAGAGCATCCCTGCCCCCAGATTGGAGATTTGTGGATGACTTGGAAATGGAAGCTAATGACTTCATGGTCCAGCCACCTGCCAGAGGTGTTTATATCACTGTAGGAAATCATGTAGCAGTTGAGTGTGGGTCTACTTCTGGGACGAAGAAGGCGACTGAATGTGGGCCGAATGACAAAGGAAAGAGGAAGATGGAAGAAGAGGACGAGGAAGACAGCGACGAAGAACCCGAGGAGGATGAAGATGAACCGCCATCCAAGAGGTCGTGTGGATCACCACATGACTAGTTTCTTATATTGTATTTTATCTTTGATCATTGTAATAGAACTATTTTAGACTTTTGTATGATGGCATTGTGACGAAAAACTTGAGGACTTAAGTTTTATGGTGAATGGTTGTAGTGGCAATACTTTTCACAATTTTGGTTGATTATCAATACAATCCATGTTTACCTTTCATGATCTGTGATATGTCTTTAATTTGCTCTTTTGTGATGTGAATTGATGAATATTAGTAACTTTGTAGCGATGTGTCGTTGTATTTATATTATGTCTTGAAAGAGAAATCCATCTTAATCTTGATGTGTATACTTACATTGTTTTTCTATTTTCCCTGTCTTTGCAGAGAGGTGTATTTGAGAACTCACCATGCCTCCAAAGCTAACAGCAACCCGTGTGAACACGATGATTCAGGAAGCCATTGCGAATGCACTAGAAGCAGATCGAGGAGATAGAAACCCAGATCAAGGCAGAAATGTGGGGAGACAGCAAGCCCCGAGAGAGTGTACTTACTCTAGTTTTATGAAATGCGGTCCCACGCAGTTTCGTGGAACAGGTGGAGCTCTAGAACTCAGGAGATGGTTAGAAAAGGTCGAGAGTACTTTTGAGATTAGTGGTTGTGCAGAGGCGAATAAGGTCAAGTTTGTGGCTGCTACTTTTCTTGATGACGCATTGAGTTGGTGGAACATCCAAGTAGCCACTGTTGGGTTAGCAGTAGCGAATGCAATAACTTGGACTGCTATTAAGGCTCTTTTGACCAAGAAGTTCTGTCCAGAAGAGGAACTGGGTCAATTGGAAGATGAGTTGAGGCACCTGACTTTGAGAAACAATGATATCACTGCTTACACCAGGAGGTTTAATGAATTAAGCCTTTTGTGTCCCGATGCCTTTGCCGATGATAGCAAGAAGATGAAACAGTACATCAAAGGTCTGTCCAGTAATATCAAGGGCGAAACGACTTCATCTAAGCATGGGTCGTTTGATGAAGCGGTCCAAATGGCTCACGCGTTGATGGATGTCAAACTCAAAGACAAGAAGAACTTCATTGCTGAAGGAAACAAGAGGAAGTGGGAGGCAGCTCAGAGTAATCAGTCCCAGGGTCAAAGCCGAGGTGGAAACTGTAATAATCAGGGTCAGAACCGCAATCAGCAGTTCAACCAGCGAAGGAATGATGGGATGAGAGCTGTTACAAACCCCAGAGGAGCTAAGGTGAATCCCTACTATGGTCGATGCAATTTTTACCACGTAGGGAGTTGCCCACCTGCGTGCGGCAAGTGTGGAAAAGCGGGCCATAGGATGTCAGTTTGCCAAGCGAAGGGGGTAGCTACTGGGGCGAATGCTACGAGAGTGATGGGTTGTTTTGGATGTGGAGAAAGAGGACACAAGCAAGGAAATTGCCCAAAGGTTGGGAACAGGCAAGGAGGTAACAATGCTGCTGCCGTGTATCAAGTAGGGACGATTGATAAACCACAAGGTCCTAACGTGGTTACCGGTACGTTTTTGCTAGACGCTTGTTATGCTAGTATATTGTTTGATTCTTGTTCCGACAAGAGTTTAGTAGATGTTAAATTTAGTCGTCATATCGATAGAAAACCGGTATTGTTAACGACTAGTTATAACGTGGAATTAGCCGATGGTAAAATCGTTAGTACAAATTCTATACTGAAAGGGTGTACCTTGAAGTTAGGAAATTACGCTTTTAAAATCGACTTAATGCCCATAGAGCTAGGATCGTTTGATGTGATCGTTGGAATGGATTGGCTGATGGCGCATAGTGCCGTGATCGTCTGTGGAGAGATATTAGTTCAGATCCCGTTGAGGAATAGAGTCTTGACTGTGAAGGGAGATGAATGTACTTCTCGTTTGAAGGTGATCTCTTGTTTGAAAATGATGAAGTATGTAGAAGGTGGATGCGATGTGTTTTTGGCACAAGTTTCTAGTGATGGTGACTTAGAGGCGAAGTTAGAAGAGGTACCTGTAATCTGCGAATATCCGGAAGTTTTTCCAGACGAGTTGCCAGGTTTACCACCCACCCGTGAGGTCGAGTTTCGAATCGATTTGATGCCGGGAGCTGCACCAGTTGCGCGTGCGCCCTATCGATTAGCACCATCAGAGATAAAGGAGTTATCGGATCAACTGAAGGAGTTGATGGATAAGGGATTTATTAGACCGAGCTCATCACCATGGGGAGCGCCAGTGTTGTTTGTGAAGAAGAAAGATGGGTCATTTCGGATGTGTATTGACTATAGAGAACTCAACAAGCTGACGGTTAAGAATCGGTATCCATTGCCGAGGATTGACGATCTGTTTGATCAATTACAAGGTTCCCGTGTATACTCAAAGATCGACTTGAGGTCAGGGTATCATCAACTGCGTGTGAGAGAGGAGGATATTCCTATAACTGCCTTTCGTACGCGGTATGAACACTTCGAATTTCGAGTGATGCCTTTTAGGTTGACAAACGCGCCTGCTGTATTCATGGACCTTATGAATCGAGTATGCAAGCCGTATCTAGATAAGTTTGTCATTGTTTTTATCGATGATATTCTTATTTACTCTAAGAGTAAAGAAGAGCACGAGAAGCACCTGAGAAAGATATTGGATCTGCTGAAGAAAGAGAAGCTGTATGCGAAGTTCTCGAAGTGTGAGTTTTGGTTAGAGTCTGTGCAATTCCTTGGTCACGTAATTGATAGCAAAGGAGTTCGCGTGGATCCTGCCAAGGTCGAAGCGATCAGGGAATGGTCGGCACCGACAACGCCGACTGAAGTTCTGACAATTCCTTGGTTTAGCTGGGTATTATCGGAGATTCATTGAAGGATTTTCGTTGATTGCGAAGCCATTGACAAAGCTTACCGAGAAGAATAGAGTGTATGAATGGGGAACTGAGGAAGAATTCGCTTTCAAAACACTCAAGGACAAGTTATGTTTTGTGCCGATATTGTCATTACCTGAAGGAACCAAAGACTTTGTAGTGTATTGTGACGCATCTCGTAAGGGTTATGGAGCTGTGTTGATGCAGCGTGAGAAGGTGATTGCTTATGCGTCGAGACAACTGAGGAAGAATGAAGAAAACTACACGACGCATGATTTGGAATTAGGAGCTGTGGTTTTTGCGTTTAAATTGTGTAGACATTATTTGTATGGGACGAAGTGTGTTGTATTCACCGACCACAAGAGTTTGCAGCACATTTTAGACCAAAAGGAGTTGAACATGAGACAAAGACGATGGGTAGAATTACTGAGCGACTATGACTGTGAAATTCGCTACCATCCTGGTAAGGCGAATGTCGTAGCAGATGCACTTAGTAGGAAGGATCGAGAGAAACCTTTGAGAGTCAGAGCTTTGGTGATGACTGAGAGTGTTGATTTAACCGAAACAATACTGAAGGCTCAAGAGAGGGGTTTAATGAAAGAGAATGTTGATGCTGAGAACTTGGGAAGAATGTTGAAACCTCTTTTTGTGGTTAGGTCAGACGGGCTGAGATATTTCGAGAATCGGATTTGGTTACCGTTGTGTCCATCCGAGGAAGGAAAGCCTGGAGTACGAGATTTGGTTATGAACGAGTCTCATAAGTCGAAGTACTCGATACATCCTGGATCGGATAAAATGTATCATGACTTGAAGAAAGTCTATTGGTGGCCGAATATGAAGGCGGATATTGCTCGTTACGTTAGTAAGTGTTTGACTTGTGCGAAGGTTAAAGCCGAACATAAGAAGCCGTCTGGGCTATTGGTGCAACCAGAGATCCCAGAATGGAAGTGGGAGAAAATCGCTATGGATTTCGTGACGGGTTTACCCAGAACTCCTAGTGGATGTGATATGATTTGGGTAATAGTGGATAGATTGACGAAATCTGCTTATTTCTTACCTATGAAGAAGACGGACAGTATGGAGAAGCTGGCTAGTGTGTATGTGAAGGAGACCGTTTGCAGACATGGAGTACCTTTATCGATCATTTCGGATCGCGATAGTAGGTTTACTTCGGAATTTTGGAAATCTCTTCAACGTGTGATGGGCACTGAATTGAGTTTGAGCACGGCCTATCACCCGGAGACTGATGGCCAGACTGAACGAACTATTCAGACGATGGAGGACATGCTCCGAGCATGCGTGATTGATTTTGGAGGAATTTGGGAACACCACTTGCCTTTAGTGGAGTTTTCGTATAATAATAGTTACCATGCGAGCATCAAGGCTGCACCATTCGAAGCGTTGTATGGAAGGAAGTGTAGATCACCTGTGTGTTGGAGTGAAGTAGGAGAAAGTCAATTGACTGGACCCGAAATTGTTTTGGACACGACAGAGAAGATTGTGCAAATCAAGAACCAATTACTTGCTGCGAGAAGCCGACAGAAGAGTTATGCCGATAACAGAAGAAAACCGTTGGAATTTGAATTCGGAGATATGGTTATGCTTAAGGTTTCGCCGTGGAAGGGTGTAATTAGTTTTGGGAAGAAAGGAAAGTTGAGTGCGAGGTATATTGGACCATTTAAGATCGTTAAACGAATTGGACCAGTAGCGTATAAGTTAGAGTTGCCGAGCGAGCTTAGTGCTATTCACGACACGTTTCACGTATCAAATTTGAAGAAGAGTTTGGCGTATAAGGAATTGGTGATTCCTTTGGACGAGATTCAACTGGACGACAAAATGCATTTCGTGGAAGAACCCGTGGAAATTATGGACCGAGAGGTCAAGAGGCTGAAGCATAGTAGAATTCCCATTGTGAAGGTTCGATGGAATTCTAGGCGTGGACCAGAATACACTTGGGAACGTGAGGACTTTCTCAAGGAAAGGTATCCTCATCTGTTCCAGCGACACGAAATGTGAGTATAAGAAGAGGCGAGCGCCGGGACGTCGCTCTCTTTAAGGAGGGGTGGATGTGATACCCTAGAACCGGGGTCACTTACATTACCCTAAATTACGCTTATTTTTGAAATTTTTAATAAATTTTATTTGCTATTTATTTTATCATTTTGGTTGAAACCGATATTCGAGGTTATAATTTTGACGATTGACGATTTAAGAAGAACGATGACGAATACGATCCCGATGGATGCCCAAATTTCTATAATTATTGTCGTTTTATCGATATTATAATTTTTCGAGAATTTTACTTTCGGTTCGTGTTAAGTCGAGTCGAGTGAGTTTTATTGCTTTCCGGGTACATTTAAAGTGTCCTAAAAATATTTTGGAGTGTTCGGGATGATCCCCGACTCCCGTAAAATTTTCAAAAATGACTAGTGAGTCAATCCCGTAAACTTATGAGTACGTTTTTACTTGAGGACAAAAGAAAGCTGATATTGCACCAAGGTCCCTCCCATTTTTACAAAAGGAGGAACCAAACACACACAACACATTTTTACTCCAAAAAAATTTCACCATCCTCCCTTTTCTCTCTTTAGGCCGCCGGCCATACCACACCACCACCACCACCACATTCAAATTTTCTTGGTTTTGATTAATTCTAATTAAAGACCACACCTTAAAAACCTTTTGTAAGTACTAATCCAAGGTTTAATCCAACATGTATTAACATGATTTTTCCAAAAATTAAAAGATTTTTCAAAAGTTTGTTTTGATGTTAATTATGTATATGCATGTTTAATTCAAGTGTAGGGGATGTTAAATCACTAAACAAATCAACCAAAATCAATTTGGTTGATGGGTTTTGATCACCCAAACCCCATGGCACAAAGGGGGTGTTTGGGGGATCATGGTGGTTGATGTTTTGTTGATGTATTATGTATTTTAATCTTGTTTTTACATGTTTTTGAATGGGTAAAACAATTTGCATGTTTGATTTTGTGATTGGTTTTAAGGTGTATTTGAATATTAGGGTGTTTAGGATTGATTAGTGTGATTGAGTATGATTAGGAGTGCTTAGGTTGATGTCTAGTGTCGATAAATGGGTTTGGAAATGAGTGTTGGAATGATTTTGGGATAGGTGATTTTAGGCAGAAAGTTTAGAGTGATTTCGTAAAAATTATTTTGTAAACAGGTCTTGTGGCTAGGATGTAGTTGTAGAGAGTCTTCTTAGCTTCGATTTGGTATAAGATAGAGCTTACGACTCCTAACGAGTCAAAAGTTATGATGTTTTGAAATTCGTGTACCGGGAGATGAAAACCGTCATAATCCGAAATTATGCTTGGTTTTAGGTCAAATCCCGGGGACTATAGGTATAGTTTGGTAAATGGTCAAAGGTTGATTTTTGGTCTCAAACCTGCACATTTGAGTCTCTTATAAGACTTAGGTGTCAAATGGGTCAATGGAATATTTTAAATGGGTCAAATGAGTCCGACTTGGTCAAAGTGCAATTTCAGTCCGAAAAACGTAGTTTTGGTAAAGTGTTGAGTAACGGGTCGTAGAAGCAAAAACTTTTTATGGGATTAAATATGTGTTTTCTACAGGTCTTAAGGTATTTTTGAGAATTTTCTCAATTTTTATAAAAAGGTTTAAGTCTAGTAAAACAGTCCGTACTTTTGGTAAGTATCGGCGAAAAATGCGTAAAAGGGAATAACGTTAATAACATGGACGAATGGTATAAAACGAGTAACACTTATTTTTTTGGTTTTGGCGTAAGTTGTAATTATCACAAGTTACTAATATGTATGTATTATATACAGCACCTTAAGGTTTATAAATGAGATTACTCATTACGCGTTATTGGTTTGATAGGTGTTGATTTTCCCGGGCATCCTCATCGTCGTCAGTGACCGTCACTCGAATCGTCGACTACTTTGTTATATAAGGTGTGAATTTATAGCCTCGCTTATTATTGTTTTAAATTGTTTTACCCGCGAGGGAAATGCATGCTAGTTTTCAAAAATGAACATATGTCATGAATGATTGTTGGACCGGAATGTTGCCTTCGAAATTGCGTTGAGTACCTAGTTGCAAAAGGCCCTAATTTCATGAACTATTAACTATTGTTTAATCATAGCGTGGATTGGAAATAGCCGATTATACAAAGTGATAGTACTATGGGGTTGACTACCCTATCCGAGACGAGGGCTAGTACATTGATACCCCCTGCGGACGGATAATTTGTGATAAGAGATAAGGTATAATTGCAACTGATGCCTTAGTAGGGGCACTGGTTTCATCTGAATCACGCTGGTAATTATTACGCGGGTGATTGAGTTAACGGTTTAGTGTCATGAGCTTAAACACAATTGTCAGAACCTTGAATATAGATTGTTTGATCGACAAGTCTATTAATGATCGTGAATGATTTTATTACACATATGTTCAAAATGAATTGTAAAACCTATGAATTCCACTCAACCTTTTTGTTGACCAAATTTAGCATGTGTTTCAGGTAACCGATGAGGTGTAGCATGGAGCATGCATTGGATGGAAGTTGTGTGTGGGGCTTGGAGTCTACTTGTTTTTTCCTCCCATTATTACTTGAACATTTTAAACTTTATGTCTTGTTGTTGTGAAAAATGTATCTTTTGAGGTTGAGATTCATGGGGACCGAAACGCAAACTCTGTTGTATCATTTGGGGTGGGAAAACCGTAGACATGTACATTTTTAACAATTTTAATTTAAGTTCAAACTTTGACGTCTCTTTGGAGTCGTTCGATATATCTTGTGTGCGATGATAACTGCCTAGCACCAAAATGTTGTAGTTCCCCTGCGCATAGCATTTGGTGGGGTGTTCGAAGAGATGAAGATACCATCTTCTTTCTGTTAAACTTGTAACCCTAGAAAGAAGTTCATCTCCCCCATTGCACTCATCTTGAATTTGTCCGTCATAAGCTTGGAAAAGTCTTCACTCATCTTTAGACTTGAAGATCCAAAGATGATATCATCCACATAAACCTGGGCAAGTAAGAAATCTTTACCTGTCTTCTTTGTTAATAATGTATGGTCTATGGTGCCCCTTTTGAATCCATTTTCCACCAGATAGGTGGACAATGTGCCATACCATGCTCTTGGGGCTTGATGAAGTCCATACATAGCTTTCTTGACTCTATACACCTTGTTTGGATGTTCTGAATCTTCAAAACCAGGAGGATGCATTACATAAACCTCCTCTACAATTGTGCCATAAAGAAAAGCACTCTTCACATCCATTTGATAGACTGTAAAGCCCATGCAGGAAGCATAAGCTAGAAAAGTTCTTATAGCCTCAATCCTTGCAACTAGTGCAAAGACCTCCTCTTAGTCTATCTCTTCCTCTTGTGTATAACCTTGAGCCACTAAACGTGCCTTGTTTCTGACCACAATGCCTCTTTCATCATCCATGTTACCAATATCCTCTTCAGACTCTCTTCCATCAACATCTAAATGAACCTCTCCATCTCTGTTTGAAGGTTCACCTTGTTCAAAATTGGAAGAGAAAATATGGTCAAAAGAGCTGTAAAAGCCTGAACCAAGGTTGTCAGCGTTTGAGCCATCAACGCCTGAATTTGTCTTGTCAGCGCCAGATTTTCCTTTGTCAGCGTCTGAAATATCATGCATGTTGTCAACTGGTGATACTTGGGGACCACCATTTTCCTTTCCAGCAGCAGCAGCAGCAAATGCATCTGTCCATATGGGAATAGTAACATACTCAAGTATGGGTGTTGATTTGTCTGCTTGTGATCCAACCTCTTCATTAACCTGTGTACCTGAAACATCAACAACTGGTTCTTCCACAACATTTGAAGTTACCTTCACAATGTTTGGATTAGTAACAGGTATATAGTTCAAAGTCCTAGATAGAGGTTCCAAGTCAAATAACCAATTTGGACCACTTTCAGGATCACTAGGTTTACTTTCTAAAAACCTAACATGTACTTTTTCAAGTATACATTTTTCCTTCTTAAGGTAAACTCTATATCCTCTACTCTGCATAGAATAACCCATGAAGTAACCTTCATCACCTTTAGCACTAAACTTACCTAAGGCATCACTAGTGTCCAACACAACTACATGACATCCAAAAGGTTTAAGAAAACCAATATTAGGTTTTCTTCCCCAAAGTAACTCATAAGGTGTTTTGTTATGAATCTTGTTGACTAATGCCCTATTCTGAACATAACAAGCTGTATTCACAGCCTCAGCCCAAAAAGGAATGGGAAAGTGATCATCAGCCAACATAGTCCTGGCTGCTTCTATTAGGGTTCTATTCTTTCTCTCAGCTACCCCATTTTGCTGTGGGGTTCTAGCTACACTAAACTGCCTAGTAATCCCTTTCTTGGCACAAAAGTCATCCAACAACTTATTTCTAAACTCACCACCATTATCACTTCTAAGCATCTTAACCTCATTACCAGACTTCTTTTCTATTTGGGTAATGAAGTTAATCAATGTATCAGCAGTATCACTTTTCAAAGCTAAAAAGAAAGCCCAAGTAAATCTAGAAAAATCATCACTGATGACAAAACAGTAAGATTTACCATTTATGCTTTCTATATTAGTTGGACCAAACAAGTCCATATGTAGCAAGTGAAGTGGTTTAGAACTAGAGTGCACCTATTTAGACTTAAATGAGACCTTGTGCTATTTGCCTTTAAGGCATGAAGCACAAGAGTGATCATTGTGGAAAGCCTTTTCAGGCAAACCATCAACCAAACCATGTCTCACAAGTCTGTTTATATTTTTAAAATTAATGTGCCCTAATCTCCTGTGCCAAAGATTACTCTCATCAACTGAAGCCTTAGCATATAGACATGCCAAATTATTATTCATCCTAATTCCATTAAGATTCACATTATAAATGTCCTTATGCCTAGGTGTTCTATAATCAATGAATTTCTCATATGGTATTTTAAAATATTTTCTCAACACCAAGCATTCAGTATCAGTGAAAAGAACCTTATTTTTGTTATCACAAACTTGTGATACACTAAACAGATTGTAGTCAAGTTCCTTTACCAGAAACACGTTTTCAAAACGCAAATTGTTGGTAAGAAGAGTTCCTTTGCCTGTGATAGTTCCATATCCACCTCCAAAGTAAACTTTGTCACCATCCTTAATAGAAGTGATGTTTGTGAGATAATCTTCCTCCCCAGTCATGTGCCTAGAGCATCCACTATCCCAATAGCCATAATCATTAACCTGCTTTTGAATGCCCTGCACATAAAGAAAACAAATTAGTTTTCTTTGGGAACCCAAGCCTGAGCAGACTTGGATTCATTTGGTTGTTCAACAAGAACAGATTTAGTCCTTGTGACAACCCCTTGTTCATCCCTTTCTGGATTAAACACCCAGTTAACCCCAATTGGTTTTGTTATGACCTTTGAAATATAATGAAATCTGTTACAGGTCATAATAATCTCATCTGAATTAGGGTTTTGGTCTTGCTTAGGTCTCCATGTCAAGCTAGAAGAAGCTTTAGACCCCTTTCCCTTTGGTTGCAAATATTTACCATTATTTGGTCTGGCAACGTTTTTGTCAGCGTTTGATTTGGTCTTGTCAACGCTGAAATTACCCTTGTCAGCGTTGAACCTAGGGTTTGCTACAGAAACCCATTGTCTATTAGACCATGTATTGGTCTTCTGAAAAAGTCTTTGTCCATAAGTATTAGACCCTTTAGTAAAGAATGGGGCTGGTCTAACAACTTGTGGACTTTGCTGAACAAAAGTTTTTGGTTTGACAGTGTTTGACTTTTTGTCAGCATTGACCTTTGAAGCGTTGACACACTTATAGGCTAAATGTGAAAAACTACCACAAGTATAACAGGCTTTTCTAGACATAACTCTAGGTCTAGAAGAAAAGAAACTTGTTCCATTATCACTAATTTGGCTTTTTGGTGACCTAGGTTTTCTATACATTTCTGCATATTTAATACTAGGTTTTCTAACAACGTTTAAGCCAAGGTCAACAGTCTTGCCAGTGGTTGGGTTTGTCACTTTGATGGGTGTAGACTCATTTGGGCTATCACTAAGCATGCCACCCTTAACAAACAAGGTAGGGTTAGCTTTCTTCCATTGGTCCAAATCAGTCAACTTCTTCCTATATTCCTCTACTGGGGTAAGAACTCTTGGTGGAGGAATAAATTCCTCTTCTTGGAATTCTGGTAAACCAGTCCAAGATAAGTCCTTTCTTTGGACACCATAGAAGTCCCCAGTAGGTGGTGGAACACCAGCATACTCTTTCATCCCAATCCCAGTTATATCCCTAGAATCCCTTTGTTCACTAACACATTTTTCTAGGGTTTGTGAGGCTTTATCAAATCTATGAATTTTCAGGTCTACATTATCCTTATTTTTGATAGCCTCATCTAACTTAGCCTATAATTTAGCATTGACTCTCTCCATGATGTTTCTAATATCAATACTAGAATTTAAATCATGTTTTAATATATTGATTTGATCTTTTAGGTCAAACTCCATTTCTTATACTAAGCTACAGTCTTTTCAATTTGAGTAAGAGCAAGTTGATAGTTAGACAACTTGCATCTTTCATTAACCACATTTATTGTCAATTTTAAAACTTCTTTGTTAAGTTTTTCAGTGTTTAGACGACAACCCTTACTACAAAATGCATCATCATATACCTCATTGTCTGATGAAGATGAGGAGTGTGCCATGAGAGCATAGTGAACATGCTCTTCTTCTTCCTTTTCTGCAACCAAAGCTTTGTTCTCTTCCTTGTCCTTAGCCAAGTAGCTCCAATCCCATCCAACACCATAAATTTCTTGCATTACAACCATGGCTTTGGAATCCTGAGCCTTAATGATTTAGCTTGAGGGTTTCCCAGCATCAGATCTTCTTGGAGATCTACATTTTCTCATAAAGTGTCCCATACGATGACAATTGTAACACTCAACCTTGGATTTATCAAATCCAGCAGTGTCCTTGGCATTAAAAGTCATGTTCTTCTTAAATCTTCTATTCCATCTATTTTTCCTTATGCTTGCAAGAGCCATATTCCACTTTATGTCCATCTCCTCCAGATGCTCATCACTAATCTGCTCAAGGTCCTCATATGTAATCACTAAACCATTAGGCAATGAAGCAATGTATGCACACACAGTATCCAGATCAATACCAGCAGGCTTAACTCTTGGTGAGTCAACTTTGTATGTGTCAGCGTCTGAATAGGAGGCGTTGACAGGTTTTGATCCAGCGTTGACACAAGTTGATCCAATAACGGGGTGCATGTATGAATCCTTTTGATCAAACTGACCTTCACTATGTGAGAAGAAATCCATATTTCCATTGGTAGACTTGCTTCCTTGATCCAAAAGAGTTTGATTCTCTATCAGCCTCAGTTTATTGTAAACATCATCAAAAGTAGAACTTTTGTGAGTGTTATTAGCAATTATAAACCTTACTTCAATCTTCCATGCATCACCAAGGCTTTTAAGAAAAGTGGCGATAATATCAACATCACCAAGCACTGTTCCCATGAAGGACAGCTTGCTTGTAATGTCAAGAAGTCTGCTTCTCACACTACTTAGCTTCTCATTGGGTTGAGCTTTAAAAACATCATACTCATGCAAGAGTTGCTTCTTTTTCTTTTGTACAGTATCAGCATTACCACCATAAGCAACTTCAAGAGCTGCCCAAAGATCTTTTGCAGACTCATAGCTTCTATATTTGTGTTGATTTTCTTGTCCCAAAGAGAGTTTTAGAATACTTAGGTTTTTCATGTCACGCCTTCTCTTTGATATGTCCTCAGTTGAGACAGATCTACCATCTTCAGGTTTTTCTCTTCTATCCACTTCAGTAGAGCCTTGAACATTTGTTCTTTGTAAGATGGCAGCTGCAATCTTTGAGCTTTATTGCATGTGTTTCCATATTCAATAATTCCCATAGGGTGTAATCATGGATTTGTAGATATTGTTCAAAGTTGAACTTCCACAGCTCAAAGTTGTCTGGGTCTAGCATGGGAATCTTGATGTTGGGGTTGAGGAGGAGGAGGAGGAGTTTACTTCTGGGGTAGACATGGTTTTTTAGGGTTTTGTGAAAATTAGGGTTTTTGGCGATTTAGGGTTCTTGTATTCTTTAGATCAAAGTTTCTCAACAAGCTCTGATACCACTTGTTGATCCCAAACTTAGATTGATTTAGCTTGTGTAAACGAGATTGAATCAAGTTTAACACGTAGAAAAACTTTGTTGTGCATAAAACAATTTAAGTATTATGCGGAATTAATACTCAAACAAGAACACACAAACAATGTAAACCAAACTTTCACTTGATTGATTATAACAAGCTTGCATACAATGAAAGTGTTAAACGTATGAAAAACTTATATTAAAACAAAAGCTAAAAGGTCTTCTTTTATAGACTAAGAAGCCTTGTACAAGAGTCTACGTATCAGCTATTATAGGTAAAGATAAATATAGAAAATACATTGTTGATCATTTCTTTACTAGAAACAAACTAGAAACATAATACGCGTAGACTAATGTAACACCCTCATTTTTACATATAGCAGCGGAAGCTATTTTGGGGTATTACTTCATAATACACAGTACTCAATAATAGAAAACGACTCAAAAGAGACGTTTTTAAAAGAGAGTTATCATTCATTTATTCATTAGAGTATTTACAAACAGAGGTCCCGAAGAACATTTTGAAAACATAAAAGTTAATGATAACAAGTTTGGACGTCCTCATGTCCTTTGCCTCTCCGTGCCATAGACCGTGTGATTTTCAGTTACCTGGGATAAATATGCTCAAAGTCAACACAAAGGTTGAGTGAAATTCATAGGTTTGAGTTATAATAGTTTGAATACAAGTTTAATCATCAATGGGATATGTTGTTACACCCGTTAAAATCATAATTATTGCATCTGAGCTCATGACACCCCACGTTAACATTTCCAAGTCCAGTGATGGTACTGCAGACCAATCAATGACTAGAAGTAAGGCGTAACTTGCCAAGGTTACCCTCTTTGTTCTCAATTATAGTGCTATTGGTGCCAAAAGTATAGGCAAACCAACGGGAGTCGTCACACTCCAAATAGATCTATTCACAATATTCGCGTTCACGTTACGGTGATTATGGTTCATGAAATGTATGTTATAGTGGCAGATCAAGGTACTCGTGCAATAATTTATCAGGATAGCATACCAAAATACTTGTATTCATGTTTAGAGCATATATCCCCCTCACGGGTTTGTAAAGCATTTAAAAGTGAGGCTATGAACTCACCTTAGGTTAGGGATATCTGCTTGATATCAAGAGGGACTCAGGTAGACGGCTTTTACCACGCAACCTGAGGTATCGTATGTCAAGTATTTAGTTAAGTTGTGTTATGTTTCAAAACTTTGTTTAATATAGTTTAAAAGGTTCATTAGTTTATGAATATCGTTGTATCACTATTCGGGTCATCATATGTCTGAAGCCATTCTATAAACGTTTGAGGAGCGAGGGCACTTTAACTCGTAAACCCAACCACTCAGTCAGAACGTAATATCGAGATGGAACATCTTAATATGAAATTAACTAGTAGTAGGATACGTCTGTGTGTTAAGGAAAATAGGTTTTGAGGTTTCTTTAAAAGTTATTCGATAATAAGTTATGTTTATATTTATAATGTATTTAGAGTTTATATATGTTTTAATCAATGTATAAAAAGGATTATTTGTATTTAGTTTATAAAATATCAAACCTTATAGGATTATTATATATTTTTCAAAATATCTCATTTATACCTTTAAGTTTAAAAAATGGCAAAATATACCCTTGTAGTTATAACTTATACAAGTTTTGTCTTTTATGGGTACATATATGTAATATAAACCTTGTACTTTTAAACATGGCAAATTAGAAACTTAAATTTAAGTTTATGATCATGGCAAAATAGGTCCTTATAGTTTATAGTTTCAAAAATTACACATTTAGTCC
This sequence comes from Glebionis coronaria, assembly GCA_025667525.1. Taxonomy (NCBI): domain Eukaryota; kingdom Viridiplantae; phylum Streptophyta; class Magnoliopsida; order Asterales; family Asteraceae; genus Glebionis; species Glebionis coronaria. The sequence continues at coordinate 296,648,481 of CM046876.1, read as the reverse complement.
TTTATCTTGAAAATAGTTTCATAACATGTTTTAACACTAAAATAGACTTGTTTTATGAATCAAAAGCTAAAGTAAAGTTTAATTTGTGTTCTTATATGTCTTATAAGACTTATGAACATCTTATAACAATAACATAATAAGTTTAAAACTTTGAAATCAAATTGATCATAAGTAGTAAAAATTTAGGGTTTTCTAGGTTCAATCATAGTTTCATGAATGTTTTAAGGTATCATAAGGCATGTAGTCATTATAACAACATCTCTAGGTGTTCTATAACATATCTAAGATCAAACATGGGTGTTTAGAACTTACTTGAATACAAATAGAGCAAGAACAAGATGAAAAGGGGAGTATGTGCTAGTTTTGAGGCCTTGATGATCACTACAACTTGTTAATGGCTTCTATGTCTTGTACTCTTGGTTTATTTTCTTTTAAACCTTCTTAGAAAATCATATCATCCTTAGGCTACTTCTAGTGCTTGGATTGAGAGAGTTTTTAGTGCTTTAGAGGAGTTGAGAATGGAATGAAGAGTTATGTGTTAGTTATGGCTATTTATAGACAAAGAAAGGCTTCATGGCTAAGTTTTGAAAGGATAGGTGTCAAGTGCTGGAGTAAATGACAAGGATAAGCTAGGAGGATGATAAGGCTAAGCTAGTTGATGAGTATTACAAGCTAGGGATGTAGCTTTGCAAGGTGTAAGCACATGGTGAAGTTTAGGAAGCATGTGGTGGCAAGGTGCTTGTAAGCTACCTTCTTGCTTGCTTAGGATGATGTAGGGAGGTGCTAAGCATGATGTAGGTGTGTGTTAAGGTGCTAGGATCAGTAGTAGCTTGATCATAGAGGTTCTTGAGGTGTTAGGGTGCTTGGTTTAACAAGGTTATGCTTATACATGGCTGTTTTGGACAGCCAGCAATAGTCCCGGTAAATTGTTTGTCATTTACAAACCGTGACTCCGTTTAAGATCAAATTTGTGAGAATTGTTAGATATTTGAGTCCTCTACAACTTTTAGTTTTACATATTCAAGGGTTACTACACAAAATCTTGAGATAATAGTTGTTTACTACAAGTATGCCGAATCTGCGTACCTTTGGCATTTCGGCTATAACTAATTCATATGATGTCGAATCGGGGTGAATCAATTTGCAAAATGACCACAAGAAATAGGGCTAAAACCTAGTTCTTTTAATTAATACTCAGGTCTTATTGATTTGTCCAGATTCTATGTTTTATTGGCTGGTCATATTCTGAAATTACAAGTATGAACTAGTTTTAGTCATGTCGGGTTTGCTATGGTTTTGTGATTAGGATTTGATGAGTTAGGGACTTAGTATTTATTTTTAGACAGATTTAGGGATTGTGTTTGAGGTTTAGTAATGATTCACCAAGAGTTTTAAGGGTTTTATTGGGTTAAACTAGGTTAAATTTGAAAACTAGGTCAAACCGGGTAAACTAGGTTAATGACTTGTTTTAGCTTAGGTCATGTTGAAATCTTGGATTGAGGTTCTAGATTGGAGTCTAACATGATGTAGAGGTACCGTTTTGGGTTTAGGATCTATAAAATGAGTACTTGTACCTTGTGGTAGAGCGGTGTGAAAGTTTGAACATGATTTAGGACATAAGATGACCAAATTAGGGCTTTATACTTAAATGACTTGTAAATTGTTATTTGAATACTTGCTCAATGATTCAATGAGTGTATCACACTAAACTTTAGTTAAAGTAGCTTTTACATAAGCCTTGCATACTTCAAAACTTGTTTCATTTTGTAATTAGGGTTTTTGAATCAACCGTAAAGGTATAATGCTTGTTTTGGTAAATTGTGGGATATAAGATGTTGTATTGATTGAATATTTAGCAAAATGATCTTTGATATATATATATATACTTGACATACTTAGGGGTTTACATGATGTAATCATGTATATAATTGGCAATAGTGGTTGCGTAAGCACGCCTAGATTTCTATGTAAGTAACTTTACATAGTTGAGATATAGTGAAGAAAAAAATTTAACCCATAAAAGTAGTTCTCATATATATCATGAGTGTATATTACATAGAGTAAATTTATGAGTTGTTACAACTAAGTCTTCTATCAGTGCTTGACTTCGTCCTATCAACGCTTGACATATTCCTGTCGACGCTTGTTCTGTCAACGCTTGTATTCTTCTTATCAACGCTTGTTTTCTTCTTGTCAGCGTCCAAGTGTACTTGCTACATTTTATTCCCAACAGAGATGATTAAGTGTTTGTGATTATATTGATGAGAAAAGAAAAATATAAAAGAGATTAGAAAAGAATGACGGTTACGATTATGAATTAAACTAAGACGAGGTCGTACACGTAAAACCGTAAAAAGTTAACAAATTTAAAAATTACCCTAATAATTCCTAGAAAATTGTAATAAATCCTAAAAAATGTAATTAGAGTTAAAAAAAAATCAAAAATCACTTAAACCTTTTATTTAATTAAATAATAATTTTTTAATGCTAATTAAAGCCCAAAAAATAAATTTAATTAACAAAGAGGCCAAGATGAGATCTTTTAACTTGTAAACCTCTAAAATACCTTAACAAAATTTAAAACTATTTTTGAAAATTTTAAAGTTAATTAAAACTATTTAAAAACAATTAAAAACTATTAAAACATAAAATAATTCAAAAAATTAATCTAATGACAATAAAATTAATCTAAAAAATTTAAAATTCCTAACTTAATATATTTAAACTAGGAAAAATGAAAAACTTGCTAAAATCTAAATTTTAATTTTAAATAATAAAATAATAAGAAAATAATATTAAAAATACGAAATTTATAAAAAATTATAAAGAGTTGCAAACTAGTTTATTTTAACTTAAATAAACAGAAATGAACTTGAAGTTACCAAAATACCCCTATTGGGCCTTAAAATGGGCTAAATGACAAAACAGTCCTTTAATGGGCTTGATTTTGGCCCAATAAGAAAAAGTCAACCAAATAAACCCAAAACTTCTTATCTGACTTAAAATTTGATTTTAAGAACAAAACTATGAAGGCCCAAAAGATGAAAATGTGCTTATCACAGCTTATCAAGTCAACAACTTATTCTTAATGGGCTTTTGAGCCCATTAAGCCATAAGCTAATGCCATAAGCTCTAATTTGACACACAAGCTTCTTTTGAGTTACCAAAGAGATCTGTAAAAAGAAAATTTGAAAAAGCACAAGAAATAAGCCTAAAATAAGCCAAGACTCTATTCACAAAACGACAAAATAGTCGTTTTTGAGTTCTAGACCACCTCAAGTGCTTATTCAAGTTTCAAAAGGTTTTAAATGACTTAATTAAGTAAAATAATCAAAAAATTTTCCAATAAGCACACTAAATAAGCCAGAATAAGCAATTAAGCACTTATGTAAAAGTCAACTTGATGAGTTTTCTAGTCAAACTTAAAAGTCAAACCCTAATAAGCTCCAGATCAAATCAGTGGGTCAAATAAGGAAGATCTATCATAAAAAATAAGTTGTTGCAAGTCTGGATAAGCCAAAATGGCTTATGAATAAGGTGTTTGATAAATTACACCAGTAGTGGCTAGTAGCAGGGGAAAGGAGTTCCCACTGCTTGACCAAATTGACTTTTTGTCTTTAGTGACTTATTTGTGGATTCGGGTTAAGCAAAGGCACCCAAGTGATCAGTTAATCACAAAGAGTCAATAACAACAACAAAAATACAAATTCAATCAGCCAATCAGTGTAGTTAATTCAAAACATCACCAGACTTGTACCAGATATTAACAATAAGAAATTTTCACTAAATAAGCTCTTTTAGCAAGATTAAGCCAACCAAACTTCACAAAATGCATACACAAGCTATAAATAATTCAAATGAACATAAATAAACAAGTTTCATGCAATGATTCAAAGTATAGATCCAGATTCAAGCAAATGAAAGTTACTCATGAACAAGAACATTCAGTTTTGATACTTTGCTGATATACTTGACCACAAATCCAATTTCAAACCCTCAAATCTTCTAAACAGGTTACACAAACTTTGATTTAACACTTGTTAGCCCTAAACATGCATACACTCTAGGTGTTTCCAAAATCTTAGGTCAAAATAAGCAAAATCAAGTGAGTTATAGAACAATCTTAGATTTGATGTTTTAATGCTGAAAACTTGCAAATATTAGCACACAACCAAGTATTAAGCAGATACAAACACTAAACAACACCTTCTAATAACTCAAATCCAATTCGTGATCTTAAACAGGTTAACCCAAACACCCCTTATCTTTTTTTAAAATCCAATTTTAACAAGGTATAAGTGTGATTTAGTGTTACCCAAGCCCAATCAAACGCAATAACAAGTATATTATGTAGTATCAACCATTTATAAGCCACAAAACAACAAGAACAATAGCAAAACACCAAATCACAAAATTCAAGTATTTTGACAGATTTTTGGGTTCAAGGACTCAAACCTCATGAATGTACATCCACACTCACGATTTTTTGAGCTGATGTGCCTAGCAAAACAAGGCACAAGATTCCACAACAAAGCTGCTAAGAATCAACAAGGTTAGAACACAAAATATGAAAATCATAAAAGTGAAAAAGCTTGATTAATGCAACCCTTGTACCCACTCTTTGATTATCCCCAAACCACAAGCCTTACAACACCTTGATAACTATTTATGAAGGTGCTATGATCAACTTATAGCCCAAAAATTCCAAAGATGTACCAAGGACTTAGCAAAATATCAAGTTTTTGGAAAATTATGCAATTTCTTGCACAATCTTTAAAAACAGGTTTTAGGATTCAAAATTCATAAACATTAAACATAAACAAGCATAGATTAAGATGGCACTTGGAATCCGTCACACAATTTCGAACAGAATTCATTAATAATGAAGGAGGATTTAAATAAATGTTGACCAAAGGAAAACCAAGAGCAACTAAAAATGTAAAGACCTAATGCCTTTATAAAGGCTACAATGAGACTAAGGAAGCTAAAAAATAACATAAACCCTAGTTGTGAAGTCCCCAATTTTCCCTTGCAGGTTTGAATTTTCTTGAGTACATGTGAGTTCTTCTTGGACGTTTGTGGAGTTGCAAGCTGGTGAAATTGATCAAAGGGCTCATAAGGTGCTTATGTTGTAAGCTACCATGTGGGACGTTGGATTTTGGCAGTCTTTTGGCATCTTCCTCAAAAAGTGAGCAGGGGAGGTTACATGTGACTTGGGTTGTGATGTGGCACCAAGTTTAAAAGTTGGGATGTGATTAAAATGTCATTAATCAATAATCTAGAAAATATGGGGGGTTAATTACAAGTGAATAAGGAATGCCAATTGTGTTCTTGAGTGAATAGTGGGTTAGTTTAATCCGGTTTAGGAAAGATTAAGTTTTAAAAATTTGTTTAGGCGCCAAGGATTTAATAAAGATTAAACTTGAATAGTGGGTTTATGAGGTGGCAGTTTGGGAGGTTGTGATTGGCTAGATGGAGTGAGTGGGCACGTGTCACCCCACCACTGGTCTATGTATCTTCTCTTGTCTGCTCATTTTGGTCTCTCACTTTCCTTCTTTCTTTCATTCATAGTTTAATCAGCCAAAAACGTAATTCCCTTTATAAATAAGTTTGGTTTTTATACTTTGGCCACCAAACTTTTTCCAAAATGTTTTAAAGGGTATTTCTTGCCATGTTTTGATATTTGAAGGGCTGATTTTGGCATATCTTCATTCTTCAAGGTGTTGACTTGTTTGTTGACTTCTTGGAGGACTTATAATGACAATTCTTCATTTTTGAGGGACCATTCTTTCCAATTCTTCAAAGTGGATTGCCCTTTTTGTAAATTTGACAAACTTTAGGGACCAAACTTGTAATTATGAATATACAAGGGTTTAAAGTGTCAATTATTCAATATTGGAGGACCCTTCTTGTACAATCTTTAATTCTTCAAGGGTTATTCTTGGAAAATCAACACTAGGGCATGGTTCATTGTGCGGCTTCGTGTCCCGTGTTCGTTTTTGCTTGTTTCTTATGATCTTTTTTCATTTTCTCAATATCCGTACCTAAAATTCACAAGTAACAAACACAAGCATATATTTGGCATTTTTGATGATATTTAATGCATTTTAAGCCTGTTTTAGACGATGAGACTATGTAAAAAAGCAGTCTCATCAGGTAGGCATGTGGCAGTTTTGGTCAACTGATTCAAACAAATCTTTGTATGTATTTTTCAGGTCAGTATTTTCAATTTGTAATGATGACATAAAATTCTCATTTTCCTTTTGCATTGATTTCAAAGAAGCATTCTCTTGAACCTTGTTCTTGAGAGATATATTAGAAGAGATATTTTGTGGCTCCATTTTAGAAAACTCTTTCTTAAATTGGCATATTGGTTTGTCATTCCATCTTTGACATCATCGATCTCTTTTGAAAGGTCAGTTATGGTCTTTAGGATACAACGGTTTTCTGTTTCCAAAGAATATTTCTGAGTGACCACCTCATTCTCATATACATGGCTATATGACTCATATTTGAAATACTCATACTGGGTTGTGAAAAACTCCTTTTGAATATCTAGAATTAAACATTTTTCAATGAACTCATCTTCGAGAGAAGTAACATACTTTAAATCATCTGTTATTTCATCGCTAAGACTCTTTTCAAAGTTGTTAAGCTAAAAGTTTACTATTTTAACTAAAGGTTCAAAATATTTAAACAGTTGACTTTTCGCTTCGCTTCTTACATTTTCCTTAAAGCATGAAATTCTCACCACAGGAGCATTAAGTTTTGAAACAAATTTTTGTTCAAATTCATTCAATTCCTTTTTTAGATGACAAAAATGTTTCATTGGAAGACTGTTCCAATGTTTTGGATTATAATTCCTCACTTGAGCTTGATCCAAATGTCTTTGTAAACTAACATGTTTTATTGTAAAAGGGACTTCTGGGGGTTCCTCAAACTGAGTGTCTCCATATACAATGCCAAGATACGAGAGTGGAGATTTAAATCATTTTTACATTCAAACGTTTTTCATCTTCACATTTTATTTCTTCTTTAGAAACAATCTGATGGTCACATTGCACACCTTTTCCCATTTCATCAATGTTATATAAACATGGTACTAAGTCCTTGGCTTTGTTTAATACACTAGGTGTAACACCCCATTTTGATAATGGAATGTCGCGCGTAATTATGGCGTGTCATCAAAGCATGCAAGGTAATATGTACTAAAACATACATGACCATAGGGTTAACCGGAATCAAACATCGGTTCCCAAACATAAGCCCAAAACATAATAAAGCAAAAGAAATGAATGAAAGACTAAACAAGCACAAGTATATGAAGGCAAAAAGGAAAAGAAGTCTCTAGCAGCTTCCATCCTATGCACGTCCTCCAAATGCTCGAGTCTTTCCTAGGGTACCTGCCATTTTGGGACATGGAAAGGAAAGTAACGGCTGAGTAAAACGCTCAGTGCACGGATATAGAGATAGTATAAATGACTAAAACATAATAAAGACTTAATATCAGCGGAAATGTATAAGTCCTGGAAAACCTGGAACATGTTCATAAAACTGGTTTTATAGTTTGAAAAGCCTTATGTTTATCTTATGAAAACTGTTTAACGTATTTTACCATTAGCCAATATAGGTCATGAAAATCCGTTGTGCATGAATACTTGGAGGGGTGACCTCATCATGCAAATTCGAGGGACTGCCTCTAATTTAATATACTGGTTTTGGGTAGGAGGGATCAGCTCCTTGTGAAGGATGCAAGGCACACACCACATTCACACTGAGTAATCTTCTGAAAACATGTAACTAGGATGCACCCATACGCCCCACATGATAAATATAATAATATGGCCAAAAGCTGAAGGGACGCCACGAGCAATCACTCCGTCGTGGTGAAGTCATAACATTAGTTCCTCTAATGTTATGGTTATGGTACCTCCATAACTAGGTGAAACTGGTCATGCATGTATCTGACTATAGGTATTCTAAATTAAACATGAGCAAATCAAACATATAAACTTATACTACGGGAAAACATTTGGCTGCATACGGGAAATCCTAATAAGGAAAGAATGTCCATACTGAAAGGATGGGAATCCGTACCTTATGTCTAGTGAACGAAGAAGACGAACGGAAGAGAGTCCTACTTCTGTATCACTAATGCTACATAAATACATACGTGTATAAGTATCTGATTACTAGATACGTAACTGGTTTTATGTCATGTCTTAGCTTATTTTATATGTTCATGTCATGTTTTACTGTTTTAAGCTTTATGTTGTATTTATCTTGTATTTTGTCTATTCTGATTAAGTATTACTTGTATTTCATGTATTATTATACTTACTGTGTAATAATAAGTAACTTTCTAAAAATAGCAGGTTTCCTAAAATAGAAAGTTTCCAAAAATAGAAAGTTACCAAAAATAGAAAGTTTCCAAAAATAGAATTACTGCTTAAAATAGATAAATATCTAAAAATAGAAAGTTTCCATAAATAGATTAGCTGCCTTAATTAAATAAGTTTCTAAAAATAGAAAGTTTTCATAAATAGAAATAAGCTGGTTAAATAAGCTAATTCTATAAGCTTAAGTGTTTTCTGATTATTATTCTAAGTCATGTATTTATAAAGTATAGTTTATTAATTATTACCTATACTTTTAAATAAACTATAGGTCAAAAGTATTTAATTAAATATATCATGTTTTTAATTAAATAAGGTAAAAATACTTAGGTTAAAACATGTATTATTAATTACTAAAAATATAACCTAAGTCATGTTAATTAATTAATTATAGTCATAGTTTTAATAATTAATTAATTATAAGATCTAATGGAATATAAATACTTAGGTTAAAATATCCATGTATTAATAATAATAATTAATAATAATAACCTAAGTCATGATGTAATTAAATTAATTAGTAACAAGTCAAATTAATTTAATTAAACTTGCAAATAATAATCTTGAATTTATAAGTCATGTTTTATTAATTTAATAACCTTCTAAATTAATATACATGTAAAGCTAATTAACTTGTATAAATAATAACACGTACTCTTTTATTATTTTATTAAAATGCGTCGAAAACCGAACCCGTGTCTTATTAATTTAAACGTGAAACTCGTATTGTGTTTTACAAATCCGCCGAACCAAACAACCTTAATTTGTGTTTATAAAATCGACAGCCAAACGCACCCTTGACTAGCCATAAACCCAAAACCAAACAGCCCCCTAACTGCCAGTTACCCCTGGCAGTTATGATGTTCCCCCTGACTGTCCTGTGTTCCCCCTGCTGCGCGTCTGGTTACCACCGAGAGCTCTAGGCTCTCGGTTCCCACTGCCAGCCTTCCGAACACCCCCTGCTGGGCTGTCGTTCCCACTGTTAGCACATACCAAGCCAAAACCCTAATTAGGGTTACGACTGGTGAAATCAATTTACCACTGAGACTCCTATGAGTCTCGGTTTGCGTGCCCCTCGAACATAGCAACATTCAAACAAACCCCCCCCCCCCTTTTATTAAAATGTTTTAGATCAATATACCTTGAATTTGTGATTAGTTAAACCAAGAAGGATAAAATAAAAAGAGATTAAAGATACTTACACTTGTTTTTTGTTTTAGGGTTTAGGGTGCCAAAAACAAACGCGATCCTTGTTATTCTAGGATCAAAACCTACGTTTTGATCTTGTTCCCATGGTGTTGGTCGACGGCAGCAAGGAAGACAAAAGAAGAAGACACAAAATATGCGGCTGTTTTTATATTTTTAGGGTTTCCTGTGTTGTGGTGTTTGTGTCGACAAAAGAAAACAACCCCCTCCCCCGTCTTATTTTGTTATACACGGTTGGAGCCCAAGTGGGCCTTCAGCCCACTTCCTTCTTTTCTTCTTTGTCTAAAAGAGCCCACTAAACCCTTGTACTTTTAAATAAATCACGTCTTTCTAAATGACGCGTGTAAAGGAGTATTGAGTGTTATAAATTTTCCTCATGGTTATCTTATATGTGCTAACCGTAACCATTATGTAGGAAATTACTTGTCGTGTTTGATTTAATATACGACGAATAATCGTGTTAATTATTTGTGCTTACGTGTTACGTATTTATTACTTATTCATGTTATTATAATTCGTGTTATTATAATTACTTGTTCGTAACGACATTCATCGTATTAATAATATACACAAGTTCGTAATTATCTGTTCGTGATCTCGTGTTCATGATTTTATGTTCGTGATTATAATTATTATTGTTAATAATTATTGTGTGTTCATACGTAATAAATACTTATCGTGTTCTAACACGTACGTAATACTTAAAATTCTTATACGTGAACGTAAACATACTATAAAAGGAAAGTTTTAATCTAGTACGTACGATCTTAAGGGTACTATTCATGGTAAAATCATGCGGGTTTTACAACTCTTCCCCCCTAAAAAGAATAATTCGTCCCCGAATTATAGATAACCTAAACTGAAAGAGAAACATACCCGAATCAAACTGAGAGGGTATGTAAGATAAATGAACGTGCAGGTTTCCTGGAAGAAGGAACGTGGAACGTGACATGTCTTGAAAGGACATGGAACGTGACGTGACTGTAAGGACACATCCAATTGATAAGAGAAAACGGATAAAAAGTCCGGATGAACTTGTCCGTTTCCAAGTGGCCTCCCTCTTGGAACGGTTCCTTCAGAAGATCTTGACACTAATTATAAATCTTGGTCCTCCTGACCTTGACTTGGAATACGAAGAAATTCTTGGTTATCAACGGAAGGTAGATCCCATAAATTCGATCGAGGAAAATAAGAGTTAACGTGCAAGGGTAACTGAAACGTTACGATGCAGACAGTCTGACTTAACTGATAATTAGAAACGATGCGCGAGACATAGAGAAACGTAGTACGTGAAAAATTTTGAACGTGATACGTGAAAAATTTTGAACGTGCTACGTGGAGATATGGCGAGTGTAGTATGAGCAAACATATCGTGATCCATGTTACGTGTAACATATCTTGATCATGATATGAGGAACGTAGAATGAATATGACATGTAAAACATATCGTGAACATAGAATATAATGGCGGTAACGCCAAACGCTACAAGGTGAGACATAGAATGTGACGAGAAACGTCTATCTGAGGATAGGGAGTTATACTAAACTTGGGTTTGGTCTCTAGAGTTCTTGCAAAACCTCCCAGAATGAGAAAAAAAATGAATGTAAAATCGTAAGCCAAGATAAGATCATGAACGTGAATAGTGTCATGAACGCGAGCGTGAAAGCAAGTCGTGGAATTAGAATGAAGACGTGAAGTAATTAAGGAGCACAATTATGAATATTTGTCTGACCCGATAACTGAGGGATTGCCAAGTGATCGGATGAGCCTTGGCTGGAACATGTCCGATCAATCTGTTGGTTCTGAAATCCTTGCGGATGTAAGGATTCTAGAGACTTGATTAAACTGTTCGCAATAACCCAGATAGCATCATGCTTCTTCTGAGTTTGCGTTAATCTGGTAACCAAAATCCGTGGAGATCTTGTCCCATTTCAATTCACAATTTCAGATGATGAAAACATCCTAGTTTGTTGGTGTCCTATCTTAACCTGTTGGTATGTCAGGTACCTAGATATGAACATAACTATATCTTGCTTCGTAGAACTTGATACATAGGAGTTTGCGAAAGTCTGAGTCTCCGAATCTAGACTTCTCCTAGCGTAGGATTTTCTAGAACACCTAATGTAGTGTAGGGTTCTCTACTTTACGCATAAGCTGAGTCATGGTAAGATTAACCGTAGAAACCCATGTGATTCAGCGTGTCACTGTAATCAAACATAATTGATATAGGAAAAAATTCCATGGTAAAATTTCTCTTGTCATAAAATTTGCAACATAGTGCAGATATGGTCTTCCTGTTCTTCTCTAGGCTTAGAGGAAATCAGGTTATCCTCAATGAAAACACCGATGAATTTTCTATGATTTCATGGAAACTCATTCTTATAATGCCATTGGAGCATTGATGAGACTAATTCAAAATCATAAATCTAGCATGACCGAGTCGTGCACGAATAGCAGTCATGGACATGTCCTTCTCTTTCACTCGTCACTGTTGGTAGCATGATCATGAGTTCGATCTTGGAAAAGTGATCAACACTATAAGGTCGATTGGACATGTTGCCAATACGTGGAGGAGAATAACGGTCATGAATGGCGATTTGTTTAAGTCGACGGTAGTCGACACATAATCTCATGGTACCGTCCTTCTCCTTGTAGGTTCTTTTGTAATGTATGGGAAGATCTTGGAATAATCAACTGACAGCTAGAAAATTTTAGCGGCGATGGCTAACAACGCACATGCTTGTAAGCATAGATAATTTGTACAGATTTTCCTGATGGAAAAATAAAGCTGAATGTATTCAGAAGACTGAACATTATTGTACATAATTATGAATCGTAGCAGGGTGTGCTGTTCATAGTCCATAATTAGGATAAACTTCAACTCGTGTCTGTCCAAGGACATGCGTTATGAGCTTGGATCTCATCATTAAGCTGAAGGAAAACCTTCGTATACGTGGGAATACGAAAGGCGTCCTTCATGGTCATGACTCTATGAGATATGGTGAAAGAAATGAAAGTGACATCGGCAACATGACAGTTCTCATTGATGCGCCGGTAATGGTATTGAAATTCTTGTGGCCTGATTAATACATGGCACAACAAAATGGATATACCCTTGGAGGGTACCCTGAATTTCTTAGAAATGTTCCATAGTTGGACGTGAGTCATGTGTCTTGACTCGTGTCTTGGAAATATAAGCATGACATATGTCTTGACTGGTGTCTTGACATGTGTCTTCAGAAGTATACGTGAGACAAGTATCTTGACTGATGTCTTGACATGTGTCTCGTGATGTGAAATGACTAGAACCACAATATTAGGTTATTATGCCAGAATTGGCGGATCAAATGGACCAATGATCAATTGTATGTCTGATCACGTCCGCGAATGGAGCCTCTGTTGTGATTTCTAGGATACTTGTTGTCATAGTAGTGGTTACTATCATCCTGTCTGTCAGTTCCATGACGGTCCTTCTCATGACCGTGATTCATGTAACTATTCAGCTGAGTGGCCGGCTGGTACCGGTTTGCACTCATATGACTGAAACAACAACTGAATGACGTGTGACATGTAACTAAGAAATTGGGACAATGACTGATAAAATCGTCTGATGGTGAAGTATCTTCTCGTCCAATAGCTTTTCTCTTACGCCTTTGTCTTCGTCTTGTAGGATCTTCAGGTTGTGAACAGCATCCGCATCTCGTAGCGTCTCTGAACGTCAGCAACATCAACCTTTACTAACATCTCCGAGTTATGAGCGGTATCAGCAATCTTGTAGAATATCAGCAATTGGAAGTACGCACATGGGATAAGGTACATGGAGTACACATGGAATGTACATGAAATGATCGGTATGGGGTCGATCATTTGTCATGATTAAAGGAAAATATATCGGTTAACGGTTAGGAAAACCATTATGATAACCTGGCAGTATTAGCATAGACATCATTCTGGTTGTATCGAGAAACGTTAAAGTGTGGTTACACAAAATTCAACGATGATTTGCCTGACAGCATGATCAATGAAAACCAACCATGACTATCATGAAAGCAGGATTCAATGAAATCCAACAATGCCTTGCATGAAAGCATAATAACAAAAGAGGTGTAAGACGTAATCAACATGAAGACGGAATTATCATGAAGAAACATGAAACCATCTATCATGAAGGAGTGTATAACATAATCAGCACTAAACTGAAGTTAACCCTGACAGTATGAAAACATACTTGACATAAAAACATATTAACTTATGAGGGGACATGAAAACAAAAATTAATGCCAATAAATCATGAGAAAAATTTTATGCATGAAAAACAGTGCATGAATGGGTAATATAGTTTATAAAAACCTTTATATGTGCCATGGGACGCCTATGGGTCGGTCCCAAAACAAAAGACATGGCGAGGGGACGCCTATGGGTCGGTCCCAAAGTTAAAAGTTTTGATTAAAGCACATGCGACTAAATAGGGCCAGTCATGTACCAACCATTACTTAGTCATAATTCCTGCAACAATGATACATGAAACATAAATAAATGAAACTCATCTGTCAAAACTTATCAGAAAAATTTATGTGACTAATTATGAACTACTGGGTTTCAGTCCACATAGCCACAGTTCTCGAGGGACATTATGCATGAAACAATGACACATAACTAAATATGAATGACGGTTGTCCATCCATATTAGTAAAACAATATCGATGAAAACATCAAGGTTAAAACATCAAGGTGCTGAAAACATCATGGTTAAAACAACAATGCGCTGAAAACATCAATACGTGGTATAACAAACGTTGGCTTAGGAAGCTCCTAGTGACTACCCACTAGTCACAGGTCAAGTTTTAGAGCCTACAGGTCGAAGCCTTGTCTCTGATACCATAATTGTAACACCCCATTTTGATAATGGAATGTCGCACGTAATTATGACGTGTCATCAAAGCATGCAAGGTAATATGTACTAAAACATACATGACCATAGGGTTAACCGGAATCAAACATCGGTTCCCAAACATAAGCCTAAAACATAATAAAGCAAAAGAAATGAATGAAAGACTAAACAAGCACAAGTATATGAAGGCAAAAAGGAAAAGAAGTCTCTAGCAGCTTCCATCCTATGCACGTCCTCCAAATGCTCGTGTCTTTCCTAGGGTACCTGCCGTTTTGGGACATGGAAAGGAAAGTAACTGCTGAGCAAAACGCTCAGTGAACGGATATAGACATAGTATAAATGACTAAAACATAATAAAGACTTAATAGCAGCGGAAATGTATAAGTCCTGGAAAACCTGGAACATGTTCATAAAAATGGTTATATTTTGAAAAGCCTTATGTTTATCTTATGAAAACTGTTTAACATATTTTAACATTAGCCAAATAGGTCATGAAAATCCGACGTGCATGAATACTTGGATGGGTGACCTCATCATGCAAATTAGAGGGGCTGCCTCTAATTTAATATACTGGCTTTGGGTAGGAGGGATCAGCTCCTTGTGAAGGGTGAAAGGCACACAACACATTCACACTGAGTAATCTGCTGAAAACATGTAACTAGGATGCACCCGTACGCCCCACATGATAAATATAATAATATGGCCAAAAGCTGAAGGGACGCCACGAGCAATCACTCCGCCGTGGTGAAGTCATAAAATCAGTGCCTCTAATGTTATGGTTATGGTACCTCCATAACTAGGTGAAATTGGTCATGCATGTATCTGGATATAGGTATTCTAAATTAAACATAAGCAAATCAAACATATAAACTTATACTACGGGAAAACATTAGCTGCGTACGGGAAATCCCAATAAGGAAAGAATGTCCATACTAAAAGGACGGGAATCGGTACCTTATGTCCAGTGAACGAAGAAGACGAATGGAAGAGAGTCCTACTTTGGTATCAGTAATGCTACATAAATACATACTTGTATAAGTATCTGATTACTAAATACGTAACTGGTTTTATGTCATGTCTTAGCTTATTTTATACGTTCATGTCATGTTTTACTGTTTTAAGCTTTATGCTGTATTTATCTTATATTCTGTCTATTCTGATTAAGTATTACATGTATTTCATGTATTATTATACTCTCTGTAATAATAAGTAACTTTCTAAAAATAGCAGGTTTCCTAAAATAGAAAGTTTCCAAAAATAGAAAGTTACCAAGAATAGAAAGTTTCCAAAAATAGAATTACTGCTTAAAATAGATAAACCTCTAAAAATAGAAAGTTTCTATAAATAGATTAGCTGCCTTAATTAAAGAAGTTTCTAAAAATATAAAGTTTTCATAAATAGAAATAAGCTGGTTAAATAAGCTAATTCTATAACCTTAAGTGTTTTCTGATTATTATTCTAAGTCATGTATTTATAAAGTATAGTTTATTAATTATTACCTGTACTTTTAAATAAACTATAGGTCAAAAGTATTTAATTAAATATATCATGTTTTTAATTAAATAAGGTAAAAATACTTAGGTTAAAACATGTATTATTAATTATTAATAATATAACCTAAGTCATGTTAATTAATTAATTATAGTCATAGTTTTAATAATTAATTAATTATAAGATCTAATGGAATATAAATACTTAGGTTAAAATACCCATGTATTAGTAATAATAATTAATAATAATAACCTTAGTCATGATGTAATTAAATTAATTAGTAACAAGTCAAATTAATTTAATTAAACTTGTAAATAATAGTATTTAAATTATAAGTCATGTTTTATTAATTTAATAACCTTCTAAATTAATATACATGTAAAGCTAATTAACTTGTAAAAATAATAACACGTACTCTTTTATTACTTTATTAAAATGCGTCGAAAACCGAACCCGTGTCTTATTAATTTAGACGTGAAACTCGTATTGTGTTTTACAAATCCGCCAAACCAAACAACCTTAATTTGTGTTTATAAAATCGACAGCCAAACGCACCCTTGACTAGCCATAAACCCAAAACCAAAAAGCCCCCTAACTGCCAGTTACCCCTGGAAATTATGCTGTTCCCCCTGACTGCCCTGCGTCCCCCCTGTTGCGCGTCTGGTTACCACCGAGAGCTCTAGGCTCTCGGTTCCCACTGCCAGCCTTCCCAACACCCCCTGTTGGGCTGTCGTTCCCACTGTTAGCACAGACCAAGCCAAAACCCTAATTAGGGTTGCGGTTGGTGAAATCAATTACCACCGAGACTCCTATAAGTCTCGGTTTACGTGCCCCTCGAACACAGCAATATATAAACGAAAACCCCCCCTTTTATTAACATGTTTTAGATCAATATACCTTGAATTTGTGATTAGTTAAACCAAGAAGGATAAAATAAAACGAGATTAAAGATACTTACACTTGTTTTTCGTGTTAGGGTTTAGGGTGCCAAAAACAAACGCGATCCTTGTTCTTCTAGGATCAAAACCCACATTTTGATCTTGTTCCCATGGTGTTGGTCGACGGCATCAAGGAAGAGAAAAGAAGAAGACACAAAATATGCGGCTGTTTTTATTTTTTATAGGGTTTCCTGTGTTGTGGTGTTTGTGTCGACAAAAGAAAATAAACCCCCCTGTCTTATTTTGTGACAATCCGTCAATTTACGGTTTATATTTTATTCTCAAATATTATTTAAAAACATTATTTTAATGTTATATTATGAACTCACTTATTTTTGGGAAGTAATTTGGATTTACGTCTTGAAGTAGCATCGACTACGTTTTAACCGGAGGATTCTACGTTACGTGCTTACGTTTACATACACCGTTTTGGTGACAGTCCGACATTTCAGAAAATAAATTTATCCGTAAATATTATTTTGGGATTTTAAATTTGAGTTAGTTCATAAACTCACAAATTTACTAGAAGAGATTAGGACTTACGATTATAATTTAACGTCCTTTACGACTAAACCGGAAACTTTAGGATTACGTATTTACGTTTTTGAACTCCGTTTTTGATGAGAAAATTTTTATTAGATTCGTTTTGTGCCGTTGATTCATAATTTATAAAAACATTTTTCGTAAAACGACCCGAGGGCACGCAAATCGAGGAAACTAGAATCGAAGAGTACCCGTAAATTAGTGGGATGAGACAAGATAAATCTTGCCCCACCCCACAAATGGGTGGAAAAGCTTAAGCTACGCAACACCACAAAGGTTTCAACTTAATCTTTAAGCTAATGACACTTGTCCTTAGCCTTACACCAAAACCATTTTTACTTACAAAACTAGCTAAAAACCACCAACTCAAACCATTTACACATTTGATACATGCAAAACAACTCCCATCTCTCTCTCTACTCCCTATGAACGTCCCATATCACCACCAACACCACCATAGATCAAAATTTACACCACAAATCTTGTGTTTAACTTGCACAAGATGATAACCCTTTGAAGACTTGTTGATTTGAGGTGATCTTAACATCTAAAAAGGAGATTTCATGAAGATAAAGGACTGATTTCTCAAGGAGTCTACATATTCTTGGTGATCCTAGAAGTGGTTTTGATATCTCATAAGATTGGTTACCTAAAACCAAGTCTTGTTCATCCAAAATCTCATCATTTCATCACTTTGGTGGTATAGAGATTGTTCTTCCTATCCTTTTGTTATTTTGAATATGTAATCTTGTATTTTCTTTATTTATGTATATGTATATGAAGATATATGATGATAAAAAATATTGTGTGGGGATCATGTGTTGATAAACATGGTTAAAAAGATGGAAAACCATATGTAAAAAGGTTAAAATCTTGCTAAATATGATGGCTGTATAAAAACAGTAAGTAACCAAATGATAAACTGATAAAATGGCATAGATTACTAAATAAACAGTAAGGTATATGATTTTTACACATGTGGTGAGTTGGCCATGCAATGGAATCATTAGGATGAGTGAGATATGATCAAAACAATATTAGAGTACAAATCTACATAGACTGTTTTGGATGATTTTTAGAAAATACTTAAAGGCTGATTCAACAGTAGCTATAGAAGCGTTAAATGGAGCAAATATCATGTAGTTTATGTCATAAAAATTTGAGCTTCTATCTCCATATATAACTCTAGATATGGCAGTTTTAGTGAACATGAAAATAAAAATCAGATTTTGGGAAATTAAAGTATAATAGTATGATATAAGCACTCAAATAAAAATAGTATAAAATGTGAATTAAAACCCACTAACTTATATAATACATTTATATAAATATGTATAAGGATAAATAAATGGACATTTCATAAAAAAAGTAGTGTAATAAGTTTTATAAGTTATAAGACTATAAACATGATTTTTACGACTTTTTCGGCTATTACCGTAAAATTAACGTTTTTGTTAAATAAAACTTAGACGGTTGGACCCGTCTAATGTAAACTTTTATAAACTCATATACTGATATATAAGAATATATAACAAGTAAAAACCGATAAAACCCGAACTATATAACATACGGACATTAACGGGCTAAGTTAACGTTATTGGACTAATAATACAACAAAATGGGCTAAAACACTTATAAACTTATTTATTGGGCTTAACCCATTTAGGCACAACATGTAAAGTATAAATACTGATAATACAAGTATGAAAAACTTATAATAAGTTTATTAGACCTAAAACACGTAAATAGGTAAAACTAGTAAACTAGTAAGAAGTTACCAATACATAGACACTAAAATGAGTAAAAGAGAATGTGTAAACCCACTTGATCATCATATATATATAATCATCATATGTATACATAATTGTTATTTTTATAAAGTCATTGGACATGAGTGTAAGACAAGTATTATTTGTCTAGGTTTCCGTGATTGAAGCACGTACCGTACATCCAAAACGCCGATAATCGCCTTCCCACATCAACGTGAGTTCATAGCCTCGCACTCTTTTAAATGTTTTTATGAAATGTTTTATAAACCCGCGAGGGAGATAACATGTTAGTTTTGATCAAATAGGACACCATTTGTCCCGATTGTTTGTTTATTCATTTGGACCCGAATGATTGTATGACCCGATGTATGATTATATGACCCGATAGATGAAATGAAATGGATTATTAAAGTTAGGTTATGTCACTAAAAGTACCATTAGCATGAATTGTGAACTACCGGGATTTGGTAGACGCTTACTCATATAATAGTACTATTTGGGGACGATCACCCCAGTTCGCGCCTTGACGGTTGATCCCCGTCGTGCCACATTGATTGGTAAGCGAATTTATATATGAGAAGATTTACACAAGCATGATTATTGTGACGACACGCTAATTTAGATGGGCAAATGAGTTTTGGGTTAGCTACCCGTTGTTTGTCGTAGTAAGGTAACAATGTCATGCGGCTTATAATAATCCAAATAACGAAATACTGCTATACGCACTGAATTACGATATATTGCCTGACTAGCAACACGGGGTCTTATTATTGATATTATGTTCGTGTTTTGGTTTTATATAACCATATTCATATAACGGTTTTTATTTAATCGATACAACGTTATAAAACGTATTGTATGATGTTTTTACGACATTGGCTCGTATAATGATATTTAAGGCAAATGCCTATATTATGATTTTCGATAAGGATTTGTATAAAAATGACTTTGGCTATTTTATGGCCTATTACAATGATTTGTACCAGATGATTTTTGGTAATAATTTTATACCAAAGTTATATTGATGGAATTTATTAAACTCTATGAATTCACTCGGCGTTATCGCTGACTTTTCTTTTGACATGTTTTATCTCAGGTACTTGAAGGTAATTCTCGGGAAGAAAACAAGAATTCATGGCCCGCACTTAAATAATAATTTCTATTCAAATGCTTTGTAAAATTGTATGAAATGACCATGACTTGGGACCTATGTAACTTTGATATTTATGTGCTATCCCGTAACACCAACTAGTCTTCCGCTGTATTGAGTTGTATAAATTTGGGGGTGTTACAGTTTGGTATCAGATCTCTCGTTATAGTGAACGAAAGATTTTTAAAAACTAAGGTTTTGAATAAAACATTTCAAAATCTTTTAACTATAAACATTTTTCTAAAAATGTCTAAAAAAAATCTTTTGACTATAACGGTGCCGAAGAATTCCCGAGTTACCGACAAGACCAGACTGAGAAGTGTTATTTTAATATATATAACTTGGATTATATATATATATGATGTAATTTTATTACATGATGTTTGATGATTATTTTGATATTTATACGAGATATTTATACGACGTAGATTGTCACAAGAAACCCTAAATCCCCTAGTAAATTAATCGAAGCTATTCTCGTAGGAATTCTAGCTATCTTAGATCTAAACCAAGTTGTGGATATTTATGACCCCAACAAAATGGTTGATATTCGTAGAAATGTTGATATTAGTTGATTGTGATACTGAAGAAGAATTGGCGAGATTAAAATAGATATCGATGTCATGACGATCTTTCCTTATAGAGTGGAGTTTGACAAAACGTTACCACCTAGAAAGATGTCGTCTGATTCATTGTCATCCAATTATTAAATTGAAATCAAAAGGGTGAATGTTGCACTTGAGGCTGTCATTGGAACCATTACCCAAAAGCCTCATGCCACTAGTACCTTTCCGAGAAGTCTAATTAAATGTATGAGTCATCTCATACTAGTGACTCATTTGATAACTATTGATGAAGGAGCTATAGGATTGGAAATTAAGTGTTGATCATATCGAGCTTTTATAGCCCTATTAAGGTCTAAAAATAAGGTTGATAGTACTGAAGAATAAGGTAGGATATCGAATTGAGTATAAAATTGGTTAAAACTTGAATAAAGTAAAATTTAACCCGTATGGAATATGAGATTGATAAGAGGAAATTATTAAGTCATGTGATTGAATTATAAGGTTTTAAATGATTGTTAGTTTGTGTTAAAGGTTTTTCCCAGGCCATTGTCCACTAACGAGGATGCCCAGTGTCCAAGAAATAAATCGAATAAATCTTCTTCTGAATTGGGACCGATGATCTTCTGGGACATGTGGAACACCTAATGACTATTGTAGATTAGTATTCATTGTGGTATCTTTTAAAAAAAAACCTAACTTAACTGAGACATCAGTTGGTAGGATGAGTTCTTGGAATTGTATGACATAGTGACACATAATGTGTTACGGTACAATTCTGACTTGTTTGTGATTAATGAAAAGACTACCTTTGATTGCTAAATTTTACATGTATCGATGATATCTATCTTTTCTTGCTTCATCCTAATGCTCGCATTAGTGATGCAACCATTGAACAAGTACTCATCTCGAATTGAGTTACGTTGTGGATTATTCTTTTTAAGTGTCATCGAGGTCATGAACCTCATGATTATTTGGCTAAGCTCATTTCCTATCATATTGTAGTTAGTTCTCTGTGAACAACTCTCATCACTCTTTTGCAGATCACTCATTGTTTTTATAAGATTAAACAATATCCTTTGAGAAAATTTAATTTTCATCACTATAAGGATTATTCAAAGTGAGATTTATAAGTGATTGTTATCAAAATGAAGTTGTTTATAAAACACCTTGGAAAACTTAATTGTTTTCATAACAAGGAAAATCTTTGTAAATTTATTTTTGATTCTTATTTAAGAATTAAGCATGAAAATGTTTTTATTATAAGCATGATGATAAAATTTTGACGAACTGAGTATTGCATCGTTAATCTTGAAATTGTATATAGTTGCGCGCCTACATACAATTTGGAATGGACCATGCAAGACTGATTAGTAGTCTCCATAAAACTAATGAATAAAAACTACATTTTCTTTAAAGATTGTTAAAGATTAAAATTTATGAGATCTGCAAGAAGTGAAAAAAAAATAGGGACATAATGTTAAGAACACCTACATATGTGCCTGTAGCATCTATTCTTCTGAGTCGAATTTACTGATCTGTGGAAATTGTCCTATTTGACAATTGACAATTCTTTCTTGTCCAATTCTCCCGTGGTGAGATTCTTTGAAAAGGTATCTGATTACCGAGTGTTGATACCCGACTGGATGTATCGACATTCCTATCATTTCTTTTGATTAGATTTCATTTGAATGACCTGGGTAACGATCCGAGGAGCTTTCAAATGCGTACTCAAATTATGAAAACATGGGATATATTCATATTCGTTAAATGTTTTCGTCATTATCTGAATTGAAATTCTCTCGCGTAAATTATGCGTTGACATTACTCTTTTAATGGTAGTTGTGTCTCCTGATATCCTGGAATATGTGAAGGATTATGAGTTATTATTAGTCTTTTGAGAAGTTCACATCTTATCAACGGTAATGAAACTGGAAAGTTGATAGTGCCAGTAAAATGGATTGATTGATTATGACATGACGACATTGTCTTAATTGATGGGAACTCAAGTTGAATTCCCCTAAATGATAAGATGTTGATTATCAAATAGTGATCTAAATAATTCTTGATGGATGACCATATCCTGCATTTAGACTTGAAATTATACCGTGAATGGTTGTGAATTAGTCATAGATATTATAAACTAGAAAGAACCTAATATGAATTTATTATAAAGATGTTTCCGTTATCTGAAACTTTAGGAGGTATTTGCTGGTAAATTACCTAGACATTCGCCATTAAGGAAAGTTGAAATTAGTATTGATTATATTTCCAGTGCTGCACCTGTGACATGTGTACTGTACATCAGCACCATCTGAATCGAAAGTGTTACTGTGCAACTGAAAGAGTTGCCGGGAAAAGCTTTTATTCTACCGAGCTCGTCATCATGAAGAGCTATGGTGTTATCATTCCTTATATTTATAGATTACTGTGAACTGAGTAAATTGACAATCGAAAACGATATCCATAACTCGAAATGGAAGATTTGTTCGATCATTTACAAGGTTCTAGCGTATGTTTTAAAGATTTGATCCACGACATGGTTATTATCAACTTCGCTTCCGCGAAGAAGATTATCTATTCCAATCACTACATCCGGTACTTGTAATGAACATTATGAGTTTCACGTGATGTCGTTTGGATTGACTAATGCACAGGTAGCATCCATAAATTTGGTGGATCACGTGTATAGGCTGTAATTTGATAAATTCATGTTTGTGATCATTAAGGACCATTTGTTTGTTTATAAGTATAAGAAGGAGTTAGTAATTATTTATAGATTTCCCTGAATTGGCTGAACAATTAAAACCTGTACCTTGAATAATTAACATGTTACTTAAGACTTAATCCTTTACATGATTTAACCGTGTGATTAATAGATAATGGAATCTATATTGACTCTTCAAAAATTAAGAGCCCTTTTAAGATTTTGGGTTTTACCAAAAAGAAAGTGCAAATATGTTTTGACAAATGTTTTAACAAAGGATTTTTAAGGGATTATTCCCTTATACACAAATCATTTAACTAAACTCCTGTTTAGGGGTAAATGTTTGTGTATACCTCAAGACAACCTAAGAGGGATTCAGGAAACCATTTAAACCAAGACTTGAGATTTGAAACGATAATTTTTACTTCAACTAAGAAAATTTTGACCAAAGTATAACCAAAGATTTTTCGAACATTTACGAATCTTATTAATTATTTTCGATAAATCAACAAAAATCGTGTTAAATAAATTCAAATTTGTTTTGAACATTTTATTATAATTGGTCGAACTAAGAAATTTAAACTTTTAACACTTACGTTTCATAAAAACTTAATATTTATTGTTAATTTGCGTATAATAATTATCGATGCTTTAAAAACGTCGAATTGAGCAAAACGGATAAAAACGATAGTTGAGACGAAACAAAAACATAGAAAATATGAAGAAAGAAATTCTGAGTGAATTTTGGTTATGATAATTATTTCACCAGGAAAAGTGAATGTAGATACTGACACATTATATAGAAAGGATAAAGAATCAATTAAGATGTATTTCTTAATAATGACTGTGCAAAATAAATTGCCGAACAATATAAAAATAAATGATGTTTGTAAAAAGGATAATATAGATTAAAAAGAAAAAAAGGGGGTTCGCGGCTAATGTGAACCATTAGAATTGAGAAGCCGATAAGCGTTAAATGTATAACAGGCCACGTGAGGTTGCCTAAAAATGGAGATTTTGAGATATAGTTATGTTGGAATCTTGTAAGTATAAGTATTTTATTCATGACATTTATGATTTAATGTATTTTTATCTGAAGAAGTTGTACTAATGGCAAATTTCGAAGGCAGACATCGCCTCATACATTAGTAAACGTCTAACTATTGCAAAGGTCATCATCTGAATTTGATTTGATTTGGGTCATCGTCGACAGACTGACCAAATCTGCTAATATCATTCCTGTTAATGATAAATTCTTGATGAAGAAATTGACTCTTTTGTATTTAAAGGAGTTGTGTAAGCATAGTGTGCCTGTATCGATCATCTCTATCAAGATCCTCGATTCGTGATGAGACTATGTATAAAAATGATTGTGTTATGATTAACACTCGTTTAGGAAAACGAGGTAAAAGCGGTAAGTATTAAGTGTACGTTTAGGAAAACGTAAACACTTATGACCCTTTTTGTGAGTTCGTTCTCGAGGAGGTTTAATGTGTGTGTTTAATTTGATTAAGATTTGTGATTATATTGTTGAGAAAAGAGAAAGAAGAAGACGAATTACGCTAAAAACGGACGAAAACGCGCGAACGTACGAACGTAAAAACGCGACCCAACGAAAAATTTAACCTAAAAAATAATTAAAAATCACTTAAAAACTCTAAAAAGTCTAACTAAGAAAATTACGAAAACCAAAATTTTTGAAAACTTTTTAATTAATTTAAATTAATTTTTAAAGTTAAATAAGAATCTAAAAAATAAAACTAACCAAGAAAAAGACAAAACCCAAATTTTTTTGTTTGTAAACCTAAAATACTTTATTTAAGACTAAAAAAAAAATTTTTAAATAAAAACTTAAGTTAACTATTTTCTATGACTTTTCTCAAATTTAAAACTAAAATAATTCTAGAAAATGAAATAATAAAAAGAAAATTATGAAATTGAAACTCTACTAAATCAAAGTTATTTTTCCTACGTCCTAAATGACATAAGAAATTTTTAAAAAAAGAACTATATTTTTTGACTTTTAGATTATTTATTATGATTTTAATACTATTTTAAACTAATTAAATGATTAAAAATATTAAATAAGTCTATAAAAATACCAAAAAAATACAAAAAGTATAAAATACTAATCTACGTCTAGTAAAAATGATAAGCCAAAAAGAAAATCCCAAATAAGCTCAAAACAAGCTTAAAGGGCTGATTGCTTAAACTAATACGAAACAAAATAAAGGGATAAAAGAAAAGTAAAAGAAACTATTAACACAAAAAGATAAGGAGATCAGATGGTTAGAGTGCTGTGCTGCTGAGCAGCAGGTCGTGGGTTCAAGCCCCAC
This sequence comes from Glebionis coronaria, assembly GCA_025667525.1. Classification (NCBI taxonomy): domain Eukaryota; kingdom Viridiplantae; phylum Streptophyta; class Magnoliopsida; order Asterales; family Asteraceae; genus Glebionis; species Glebionis coronaria. Next base: position 296,622,490 of record CM046876.1, on the reverse strand, counting down.
TGTGGACTTTTCTGTTTAATTTTTTTCTTTTATATCAACTTATACAAGAAATAAAATGAATTAAAGAAAAATGATGGAAACCTTAAACAAAACGTGCACAGAGCACAAATGGTTAAATGTTGAGTGCTTGCGTCTTAAGCTGGTGCTATGATGGTTGTGGGTTCGAATCCCACTAGCTTCCACTTGCTGTCTTTTTAGTTTCTTTTATTATCAGTTGATTTACACAAAGTAGAACCGTTTAAAAGCGATTTGAAATGAAAAATCAACAAACAGAGTTGATAGATCAGATGGAAAATCAGAAGGGTGTTGCATCTGGTTTGTGGTCTGTGGAGGTCAGGGGTTCAATACCCTGCTGCCATCCTTTTTTTGTTCAGCTTTTTTTGTTGTTGTTCTGTTTGCTGCTACCAGCTTTTAGACAGTAATCAATCCCACGCAGCAGTGACTTATTTACAAGCACACAAACATGTATAACAGCATATCAAACACGGTATACATCTACCAATAGCAAATTCACTCAACAACGAATATGACTTAGCAGAATTCAAAGAAAATTCAAATAACCCACTGATGAACAGCAGTCGCGCAGAACTTAATACAAATAGAGCTTAAAACGCCACTTTCTAACTTTATTTTTAGCATTAAACTGAGCTGCAAAGTGGGAACAAATTAAAAACATACGAAGACTATCAACTAAACTACGTATGATCCGAAGCTTAGCTTCTAATTCCTCAAATTAAAGCAACGATCTTATCTAGTGTTCTAGACCAGAATATGACCTACCTATGAGCAAATGTGTGACAGAATTTGATGTCCTAGGGGCAACTAACCTCAAATCATTATCCAAACTTGTACATCGGTTCAAGTCCTACTAAAAACAAACAATTACAACTAGCACAAACACTTAACACAGAAATCCAAGATCTACACCTAGTGAAAAGCGATAAACTTACACTTCCATTTTTTTGAGATTTGAGTGAAGTGAAATACTATAATAAGCTAAACTAAACCTCAAACACGCTAATGAAACACCTAGTAAACCTACCAACAATCAAACACACCAATCACTCCACATTCTTCATGCCAAGACCACCAAAAAACATGAAAGTGCACTGTTTTGGTATTCGATTTCGGACAGCTGGCCCCCACAATCAGTGGGCTTGTGGGGGTTTAAAAAGCAGATTAGTACACCTAATAAGCACAAAAACTAGAACCAAAAACCATAGATGAGCTAACTAACTACTAACACTTGATAACTACAATAACTTTTTTTTAGAGTACGAATACAGGGTTACTACCTTGTTAAAAGATTATAATCTAATGAGCATAGCAAGTGTCTATAAACATCAGATAATAAACTATATCATAATGGTACACAAATAAATCACCATGCATTAAACAGTAACAATGATAAGCAACATTTTCAATTTACAGCACATACACATAATCATATGAACATCACTAATCATGGAAGATTAATGAAAAATAAGAAAAAGAAAGAGAAGGAAAACGTACGACAAGAACGTACATCCACGCTCTCGGTTGTTTGAGCTTATGTACTCAGCGAAAACGAGTACAAGCTTCCAATCCTGCTAAGACTTATCAAATGTGAACAGTAAAAGCGTAACCTGACAAAATCTTTTCTCCTTGGTGACAAAATTATCTAGCTTAATGCAACAAGATGGTTCCCACAACCTTACTACCTTCTTTAGTCAATCATAACTCCATGATATTTGGAAATCAAGAAGCCATGACCACTAAAAGAAACTTGGACAGTAAGGTGTTTTAAACCAAGATTCTTGGCAAAAAACTAGTCTAGATTTCTTTCTTTTCACAAACTCTTTTAGGTTAAACTGTAAGTATCAAAACTCAACCAAATCAAGTGCTCAATCCACCTTACTAGCTAGAAGGTGCTATGAATACACTTAAGCTTTCAACAATTTAAAAAGGTAAATTCGGAACTTTAGAATAATAATCAAACACACGGATCCACTTCAAACATAAAAAAAATGATAACTAGAACTGAAATTGAAAGATGGAACTCGTTTTCTTCACCAAACACTTAACCCAATTTCTCATTCATTAGAAAAAGGCTTTACAAGGTTGTGAAAACAGGAAAACAAGAACAGGAACTAAAGCTATTCCTACCACCCTTTATATAGGGTTTACAAGATGATTCTAGAAAATAAAAAATGCTAACCCTAATTGTTTGAAAATCCAAAAATACCCTTTGAAGATTCGGATCAAATTCGAATATGCTGGTCTTGATTCCTTAGTTTGAATTAATCTTGAAGCCATGTGATCCTTGTTTGGAGTTTTGTGATGGAAAGGATGTGATGAGATGATCCCCAACGTTAAATCATTCTTTGGGGCAAAGCAATGATTTTGGTTCGTTGATCTTCTGCCAGGCCTTGTCTTGTTCTTCACTTGGAGACAACCCGTGAGCTGGTGGGGGGGCCATATGGTGATGTAGATAGATTCTGGGTGAGGTAAATAGTTGGGTGTGGGGTAAATCGAACATAATCATAGGTAATTTAAATTTCCCCCATGATTTGTTTGTAATGGTGGATTAGGGTTTATGTAGAGTTTAGAAAGGGAATTAGGGGTGGTGATGATATACAGTAAGTGAAACCTGGTTTTAGTTTAATAAATCCTTTTTTTGAAAGTTAATAAATACTAAAAACCAATTTCATGGGTTGTGGGTTTTGGGTAAGGGTTTGGGTCGGGTTTGGTGACATGTCACATGGTGATTGGTTGGTTAGGTTTTAGTGTTTGACAGAAATCCCCCTTATACTCCCAAATTGTCTTCAAACAAAGTCTTGCAGCCTCCTTAGTCTTTTTCTTTGTAAATAACTTTGTAACACTTGTCATTTTTGGCACAAACAAGTTTGAATATTCTCATAAGGACCAATCTTGTTATTAAAGCATTTTCCATGGGTCAACAATGCAATATCTTATCATTTTAGGGACCCAAATACATTTTTGAGTTTTGCAAGGGTTTAGAATGACAAGTCTTCAAAAGTTGAGGGACCATTCTTGACAAATCTTCAAACTTTAAGGACTTCTTTGGAAATTCATCGTTCGGGTCCAGTTCTTTGTGCGGCTTCGTTTTCCGTGTTCGTTTTTGCATGATTCTTGTGATCTTTTGTCATTTTCTCAATATCCATACCTAAAATACACAAGTAACAAACACAACCATATATTTGGCATTTTTCATGATTTTTAATACATTTTAAGCCCAAATTGGACGATGAGACTATGTATAAAAGCAGTCTCATCACTCCCCCATACTAAACCATTGCCGTGCCCTCACGCAATGCTAGAATAAAGTATCGTAGCATCTCCAAAAATTTTATTCACTTTATTGAACGATAAACTAGCTACACTACTACTATTGCTACTTCTACTTGCGTTTTAGACATAATGTATGATTTTCGTCGCAAAATGGGACGTTTAGGTTCATAGAATAAGAACACGTGAATGCTTCGTAGAAATAATTTCATCGTCCTCGATTTTCACCCCAATTCCATGCCAAGCGTGCAACGAGATCATTGTCATTATAAGTTAGTAATGCTAACACTACTCATATGCCCTAATCACGTACTTATCCTCCCATTATTCCTAAGTTGTATCTCTTATATTTTATTTTGTCTTGAATTTTTCACGAGGATACATTGTTTGACTTATGCGATAATAGAGATTTAGCTCTAAAAATAGAGTCCTGACGGTGTAACCAAGACCATCAAATCAATAACCCCTCCTAATAGACAACAATGTCAAAAAATTAAGTTGACAAGAAGAATCGATAAACACGGTTTTATAACGGTTTTGAAATGAAACTTATTACCAAGACTTTTATACGCCCCCTAACGGAAGGGCCTTATTATCTTTGGTTTACCTCCATCTTTTATTCAACTTCGCCATGAAGCTTTTATTATGACTTTGGTCTTGCCTTGCCTTTTATTATCCGCCTCATCGGTGGTTTTATTAGCCAAAGACGTATATCCTCACGCTAAGGCGAATTTTGGATCTTTAAAGCTTCGAAGATTAAGGCTTGATTCACTTTCAATTTTGCATAGATTTTTTGGCCTTGTGGGGCTTCAAATTGTTTGCTAGATTTAGGTGAGCACTTGAAATCTTATTATTGGGTGAAGCTTTCGATTATTCGGGTGCCAATACTTCAAAACCGTGACGCTGGCGATACCTTAATGTCTTCCCAATTTAATTACACGGAAGCTACTAGAAAAGACTAGAAACCCAACAATCCTAACTAAACCGTTAAGTCAATATTTATTAAGCAAAAAATATTTACATGCGAAGGGAGAATAAGCAAATAACGAGAACACATGAGTTTTTGAAAGAATACGAGTACTCTACGTTTAGCATAGTAACTTATAATTAACCCTATCATTTCTCGTCCTCATTTAAGAGACTTAGCCTAATGTGTAGTTAAGGAATCAAAGCTAAGTGCTCAACACGCACGGTCGAGTCAAAAATTACTCTTATTCTCGCCATCGGAAAACCTACATTCGTGTCTTCAAACACTTATAAAACATGAGAAAAAATTTTAAAATTTGGCCATTTTTAGCCTTATTTTGCAACAAAATGATAACAAAAAGATAAACTTTGGAAAGCATGAAGGTTTGGCAAGGCAAGTATCTATTCACCCCCCCATACTAAAGTTAAACATTGTCCTCAATGTTTCGAGACTAGAGGTGCAAACACCCCCATACTAGAGACGTAGTCGAATGCCTAATCTAGCATGGAAAGGGTGTAACCGTTAAATTAATAGCCGTTTTTGAAGTGTGCTATAAACCTAAGGTTAGAACATCAAAGGATATATCATTAGGATATTGAGAAAGTCTTCAAAGCAAACGATCGAGTGCTCCCATAAAACGATCACGAGAGGCTCTAATCGTGAAGATCATGATCATCTAAAGTCCACAATTCACAAACAACCACAAAACAAAGGTTGGAAGGGCAAAAATCCCCACACGTTAACTACATTAGAAAGCGAAAATATGTACATAGGATAAGAATGGGACTCCCCCATGAAGCACCTCGTTTTTGATTACCGAGTCATGAGCTCGACTCGATCCCCTCAATACTAATTATCATTGGGGAAAGTGATTTGGTCGAGGTAGTTCAAGGATGGAACTTCCCCGCCAAAGTAGTGCTTCAACCTACGTCCATTCACCTTGAAGTTAGGACCATCATCTTGAGCTAGCTCGATGGTCCCATACGGAAACACTTGAGTCACGGTGAATGGACCGGACCAACGGGATTTCAACTTACCGGACAAGATTTTTAATCTTGAATTAAAAAGCAAAACTTGATCCCCAACGTTAAAAACCCGGTTTTAATTTTTGAATCATGCAACTTTTTAGTTTTTTCCTTATAAATCAATGAATTTTCATAAGCAATATCCCTCAATTCATCTAATTCATTCAATTACATTTTCCGGTGTTTTCCTGCGGTCTCCATATCATCATTACAATGATTTAGGGCCCAATAAGCCTTGTGTTCTAACTCGATAGGCAAATGACAATTCTTTCCATACACAAGCTTATAGGGAGTGCACCCAATGGGCGTCTTATGAGCGGTCCTAAAGGCCCATAAAGCATCATCCAACTTATCTGACCATGATTCTCGGTTTTCCCCAACGGATCTCTCCAAGATCCTCTTCAAAGCTCGGTTTGAAACCTCGACTTGCCCACTCGTTTGTGGGTGATAAGCCGTAGAAAGTCGATGTGTAAACCCATATTTCCTTAGGACCCTTTCGAATTGGTCGTTACAAAAATGGGTTCCACGATCGCTTATGATCGCACGAGGGGTTCCAAACCGAGAAAACAAGCTTTTCAAGAACTTGACTACCACACGAGCATCAAGGATGTACTTATTACCACGAGATGATGGGAACGGCCCCATAAAGTCTATACCCCAAACGTCAAAGATCTCACACACTTGGATGATATTTTGTGGCATTTCATCTTTTTGTGAGGCTTTTCCTTGTCGTTGGCATGCATCACACGACTTCACAAGATCTTGTGCTTCTCGGTAAATAGTAGGCCAAAAGAAGCCGGCATCAAACACCTTCTTAGCCGTGAGATTAGCACCGTGGTGACCACCCTTGGGTCCCTCATGGCAATCTCTAAGGATGTTAGAAGCTTCGGTGCCAAATACACAACATCGGGTGATTTGATCCGCACAAGTTCGAAACAAGTAAGGGTCGTTCCAAAAGTAGAACTTGACGTCACGAAAGAATTTTCGTTTTTCTTGAGTCGTCATACCCTTAATGATGAAGTTACCCGCATGGTAATTTACAAAATCCGCAAACCATGGGGTGGAAGAATCAAGCTTAGAGTTCACTACACCAAGCGTCTCGAGCGGAAATGTTTCGGTGATTTCCTTGGGCTCGTAAATACTTTGGTGAGGATCTTCCAAACGAGAAAGATGATCGGCCGCTAGATTCTCGGCTCCTTTTTTGTCAACGATTTTGTGATCAAATTCTTGAAGGAGGAGAATCCAACGAAGTAATCTAGGCTTAGCATCTTGCTTTTCCATGAGATACTTAATAGCCGAATGATCCGTATACACTATGCATTTTGTCAAGACGAGATAAGGTCGAAATTTCTCAAATGCATACACCACGGCAAGGAACTCCTTCTCCATTGTAGTGTATTTAAGTTGAGCCTCGGTCATCGTCTTGCTAGCATAGTGAATAGGTAAGAAGTGCTTTTCATGACGTTGCCCCAAAACAGCCCCAATAGCGTAGTCGCTAGCATCACACATAAGCTCAAAGGGGAGGTTCCAATTGGGAGCAACAAGAATGGGAGCTTCGGTTAGTTTCCTCTTAAGTATTTCAAAGGCTCGTACACAATATTTGTCAAAGACAAAACGTGCCTCTTTTTCAAGAAGATGTGTAATGGGTCGAGAGATCTTTGAAAAATCCTTGATGAATCGACGATAAAAGCCCGCGTGGCCTAGGAAACTCCTAACTCCCTTAACGGTTTTGGGATGAGGTAATTTGGCGATGACGTATACCTTAGCTTGATCTACCTCAATCCCCGCTTTCGAGACCTTGTGCCCTAAGACGATTCCACTCTTAACCATAAAATGACATTTTTCCCAATTGAGCACAAGGTTGGTTTCCTCACAACATTTTAACATTCTCTCAAGGTTCGACAAACACGAAGTGAACGAATTACCAAACACGGAAAAGTCATCCATGAAGACTTCCATCGTCTTCTCGATCATATCATGAAAAATAGCCATCATGCACCTTTGAAAGGTTCCCGGTGCATTACAAAGTCCGAATGGCATTCTACGATAGGCAAACGTTCCATATGGACACGTAAACGTAGTTTTTTCTTGATCACGAGGATCGATGGGAATTTGGAAGTAACCGGAAAAACCATCTAAAAAGCAATAGAAATCATTTCCCGCACGACGCTCCAACATTTGGTCCATGAAGGGCAAGGGAAAATGGTCTTTTCGAGTGGCTTCATTCAACTTTCGATAGTCAATGCACACTCTCCATCCGGTCACGAGTCTAGTGGGAATCAACTCGTTGGCATCGTTTGGCACAACGGTCATCCCTCCCTTTTTAGGGACACAATGAATAGGACTCACCCAAGGGCTATCGGAAATAGGGTAAATCATTCCCGCGTCAAGGAGTTTAAGGACCTCCTTTTTGATGACGTCGTGAATTTTGGGGTTCACCCTCCTTTGACTTTGGATTGTGGGCTTGAAATCCTCCTCCATTAAGATTTTGTGGGTACAAAACTTGGGATCGATTCCCTTAATGTCGGATAACTTCCACGCAATCGCCCCTTTGTGGTCCTTTAGAACATTGACAAGTGCGGTTTTTTCATCATTCGAAAGTTCATTCACAATAATAACCGGCAACTTGTCGCCCTCCTCCAAAAAGACATATTCGAGGTGAGGAGGTAAATCTTTCAACTCGAGGATAGGTGGTTCCTCAAGTGAAGATTTGGGCTCGATACTCATAACCTCCTCGGATGGAGGAAATGGGAAATCGTTAAGAAAATCCTTGATAATCGAGAAGTCCTCATCGTTGTCGAGGTCTTCGTTACAAGTACGTGGAACATCGAATTCTTCCAACGTAAAACCACCACCTTCAAATGGATTGAAGGTTGGTGTCGAATTATTAAGAATTGGATCTAACATACTGGGATTGCCACTAGTTTCAACATCACCAAACCCTGGAACTTTTTGTAAAAATTCCTCGCAAACCACGTCGATCATATCAACGAGGTTTATGGTACAACGGAATAAACATGAGAAAGTTGAGAATTTTGAGTTGCGTTTATAACAAGTTCCTTGTCGTTGAAACGTAAGGTGATCTTTCTAGCATGAACATCGATCAAAGCCATAGACGTATCTAAAAACGAAAGACCTAAAATGAGAGGAACTTGAGGATCCATGGGGATATCAACAACGATAAAGTCTACGGGATAGTAGAACTTCCCCACTTTCACAAAAACGTCTTCCGCCAAACCACATGCACGAATCGTGGAATGGTCGGCCAACTCGATAGACATTTGTGAAGGAGTAAGATTAGGAAGATTGAGCGACTCGAAGATTGCAAGTGGCATCAAATTAATGCTAGAACCAAGATCGGCCAAGGCATATCATTCTTCCATATCTTGAATTGCACAAGGGATCAAAAATTTACCGGGATCACCGACTTTTTGAGGTATGTGATTAAGATAAACCGATGAACAACTAGACAATTGGTGCAATTTCTCCTTGTTGTTAAACATACTCTTAAAGTTAGCGGCAAATTGTTCAAATCAAAACACAACACGCCTCCCCGGCAGCGACGCCAAAATGATTGTGGTATGATTAACACTCGTTTAGGAAAACGAGGTAAAAGCGGTAAGTATTAAGTGTACGTTTAGGAAAACGTAAACACTTATGACCCTTTTTGTGAGTTCGTTCTCGAGGAGGCTTAATGTGTGTGTTTAATTTGATTAAGATTTGTGATTATATTGTTGAGAAAAGAGAAAGAAGAAGACGAATTACGCTAAAAACGGACGAAAACGCGCGAACGTACGAACGTAAAAACGCGACCCAACGAAAAATTTAACCTAAAAAATAATTAAAAATCACTTAAAAACTCTAAAAAGTCTAACTAAAAAAATTACGAAAACCAAAATTTTTGAAAACTTTTTAATTAATTTAAATTAATTTTTAAAATTAAATAAGAATCTAAAAAATAAAACTAACCAAGAAAAAGACAAAACCCAAATTTTTTTGTTTGTAAACCTAAAATACTTTATTTAAGACTAAAAAAAAAAATTTTAAAATAAAAACTTAAGTTAACTATTTTCTATGACTTTTCTCAAATTTAAAACTAAAATAATCCTAGAAAATGAAATAATAAAAAGAAAATTATGAAATTTAAACTCTACTAAATCAAAGTTATTTTTCCTACATCCTAAATGACATAAGAAAATTAAAAAAAAAAAGAACTATATTTTTTTTGACTTTTAGATTATTTATTATGAATTTAATACTATTTTAAACTAATTAAATGATTAAAAATATTAAATAAGTCTATAAAAATACCAAAAAAAATACAAAAAGTATAAAATACTAATCTACGTCTAGTAAAAATGATAAGCCAAAAAGAAAATCCCAAATAAGCTCAAAACAAGCTTAAAGGGCTGATTGCTTGAACTAATACGAAACAAAATAAAGGGATAAAAGAAAAGTAAAAGAAACTATTAACACAAAAAGATAAGGAGATCAGATGGTTAGAGTGTTGTGCTGTTGAGCAGCAGGTCGTGGGTTCAAGGCCCACTGTGGACTTTTCTGTTTAATTTTTTTCTTTTATATCAACTTATACAAGAAATAAAATGAATTAAAGAAAAATGATGGAAACCTTAAACAAAACGTGCATAGAGCACAAATGGTTAAATGTTGAGTGCTTGCGTCTTAAGCTGGTGCTATGATGGTTGTGGGTTTGAATCCTACTAGCTTCCACTTGCTGTGTTTTTAGTTTCTTTTATTATCAGTTGATTTACACAAAGTAGAACCGTTTAAAAGAGATTTGAAATGAAAAATCAACAAACAGAGTTGATAGATCAGATGGAAAATGAGAAGGGTGTTGCGTCTGGTTTGTGGTCTGTGGAGGTCAGGGGTTCAATACCCTGCTGCCATCCTTTTTTTGTTCAACTTTTTTTGTTGTTGTTCTGTTTGCTGCTACCAGCTTTTAGACAGTAATCAATCCCACGCAGCAGTGACTTATTTACAAGCAGACAAACATGTATAACAGCATATCAAACACGGTATACATCTACCAATAGCAAATTCACTCAACAACGAATATGACTTAGCAGAATTCAAAGAAAATTCAAATAACCCACTGATGAACAGCAGTCACGCAGAACTTAATACAAATAGAGCTTAAAACGCCACTTTCTAACTTTATTTTTAGCATTAAACTGAGCTGCAAAGTGGGAACAAATTAAAAACATACGAAGACTATCAACTAAACTACGTATGATCCGAAGCTTAGCTTCTAATTCCTCAAATTAAAGCAACGATCTTATCTAGTGTTCTAGACCAGAATATGACCAACCTATGAGCAAATGTGTGACAGAATTTGATGTCCTAGGGGCAACTAACCTCAAATCATTATCCAAACTTGTACATCGGTTCAAGTCCTACTAAAAACAAACAATTACAACTAGCACAAACACTTAACACAGAAATCCAAGATCTACACCTAGTGAAAAGCGATAAACTTACACTTCCATGTTTTTGAGATTTGAGTGAAGTGAAATACTATAATAAGCTAAACTAAACCTCAAACACGCTAATGAAACACCTAGTAAACCTACCAACAATCAAACACACCAATCACTCCACATTCTTCATGCCAAGACCACCAAAAAACATGAAAGTGCACTGTTTTGGTATTCGATTTCGGACAACAGGCCCCACAATCAGTGGGCTTGTGGGGGTTTAACAAGCAGATTCGTACACCTAATAAGCACAAAAGCTAGAACCAAAAACCATAGATGAGCTAACTAACTACTAACACTTGATAACTACAATAACGTTTTTTTTAGAGTACGAATACAGGGTTACTACCTTGTTAAAAGATTATAATCTAATGAGCATAGCAAGTGTCTATAAACATCAGATAATAAACTATATCATAATGGTACATAAATAAATCACAATGCATTAAACAGTAACAATGATAAGGAACATTTTCAATTTGCAGCACATACACATAATCATATGAACATCACTAATCATGGAAGATTAATGAAAAATAAGAAAAAGAAAGAGAAGGAAAACGTACGGGAAGAACGTACATCCACGCTCTCGGTTGTTTGAGCTTATGTACTCAGCGAAAACGAGTACAAGCTTCCAATCCTGCTAAGACTTATCAAATGTGAACAGTAAAAGCGTAACCTGACAAAATCTTTTCTCCTTGGTGACAAAATTATCTACTTAATGCAACAAGATGGTTCCCACAACCTTACTACCTTCTTTAGTCAATCATAACTCCATGATATTTGGAAATCAAGAAGCCATGGCCACTAAAAGAAACTTGGACAGTAAGGTGTTTTAAACCAAGATTCTTGGCAGAAAACTAGTCTAGATTTCTTTCTTTTCACAAACTCTTTTAGGTTAAACTGTAAGTATCAAAACTGAACCAAATCAAGTGCTCAATCCACCTTACTAGCTAGAAGGTGCTATGAATACACTTAAGCTTTCAACAATTTAAAAAGGTAAATTCAAAACTTTAGAATAATAATCAAACACACGAATCCACTTCAAACATAAAAAAAATGATAACTAGAACTGAAATTGAAAGATGGAACTCGTTTTCTTCACCAAACACTTAACCCAATTTCTCATTCATTAGAAAAAGGCTTTACAAGGTTGTGAAAACAGGAAAACAAGAACAGGAACTAAATCTATTCCTACCACCCTTTATATAGGGTTTACAAGATGATTCTAGAAAATAAAAAATGCTAACCCTAATTGTTTGAAAATCCAAAAATACCCTTTGAAGATTCGGATCAAATTTGAATATGCTGGTCTTGATTCCTCAGTTTGAATTAATCTTGAAGCCATGTGATCCTTGTTTGGAGTTTTGTGATGGAAAGGATGTGATGAGATGATCCCCAACGTTAAATCATTCTTTGGGGCAAAGCAATGATTTTGGTTCGTTGATCTTCTGCCAGGCCTTGTCTTGTTCTTCACTTGGAGACAACCCGTGAGCTGGTGGGGGGGGGCCATATGGTGATGTAGATAGATTCTGGGTGAGGTAAATAGTTGGGTGTGGGGTAAATTGAACATAATCATAGGTAATTTAAATTTCCCCCATGATTTGTTTGTAATGGTGGATTAGGGTTTATGTAGATTTTAGAAAGGGAATTAGGGGTGGTGATGATATACAGTAAGTGAAACCCGGTTTTAGTTTAATAAATCCTTTTTTTGAAAGTTAATAAATACTAAAAACCAATTTCATGGGTTGTGGGTTTTGGGTAAGGGTTTGGGTCGGGTTTGGTGACATGTCACATGGTGATTGGTTGGTTAGGTTTCAGTGTTTGACAGAAATCCCCCTTATACTCCCAAATTGTCTTCAAACAAAGTCTTGCAGCCTCCTTAGTCTTTTTCTTTGTAAATAACTTTGTAACACTTGTCATTTTTGGCACAAACAAGTTTGAATATTCTCATAAGGACCAATCTTGTTATTAAAGCATTTTCCAAGGGTCAACAATGCAATATCTTATCATTTTAGGGACCCAAATACATTTTTGAGTTTTGCAAGGGATTAAAATGACAAGTCTTCAAAAGTTGAGGGACCATTCTTGACAATCTTCAAACTTTAAGGACTTCTTTGGAAATTCATCGTTCGGGTCCAGTTCTTTGTGCGGCTTCGTTTTCCGTGTTCGTTTTTGCATGATTCTTGTGATCTTTTGTCATTTTCTCAATATCCATACCTAAAATACACAAGTAACAAACACCAGCATATATTTGGCATTTTTCATGATTTTAATACATTTTAAGCCCAAATTGGACGATGAGACTATGTATAAAAGCAGTCTCATCACTTCGCATCGAATTTCTAGAGATTTGCTCAGAAGTCATTGAGAACGAATCTTGATGAGAGTACTGTGTACCACCCCAATCGAAAGGACGAGGTAAAGTAACGATACAAAATACTATAAGTTCTGTTTTATGCTTGAATGATTGACCTTTGGTAATAAACCGTATAATCGTTTTCCTTTGGAGAAATTATCATTGATAATTATCGTGTTAGTATCGAGATCGACTCTTGTTAGGATCTATATTAGAGCATCTGTAAGCAGGAGTTGAGATGAAGACACCCGACATACACCCATTGTGAGTTGGACATGTCTTTTAGGTTTAAGGTTTCCTATGATAGCGAACCTAACCTTACAAAATACTCGACCCGCGAGACCTAAAATGATTGTTGAAATTAAGATCTGATTATCGACAGCCGGTAGTGGGCAGGAGGTTATGTGAATATGAAATGTAGATCTTGAAGTGCCAGATGGGTAGCGAAGTTATGCCAAAAATTTTAACCATGGAAAATGAATAGATGATCGGAAAGATCATGGGATATAAGTCCCCGTTGTATGGGACAATATAGATGATGTAAAAATTGGTATGAAAGGCATATAAGCTGGATCTACCCTAGGACTTCAAGAGATGCGTGAATTATGTTTCGTAAATCAAACTTGATAAATATCTATCAAGTGAAAATCTGAATTCTTCTTGATAAAGTTTAGATCGGCGAAAAGTTGCATTCATCAAAAACCTGGGAACATCATGGATAGAGAAAGTAAGTTAATATGAAGCCTGATCTTATTCCTGTAGTTATGTTTAATGAAACTCGCGTATTGTAATGAATTACACTTGTGAGAAAAGATCGAATGTGGAGGAAATACCCACATGGCTTTAACTCTATAAGAAGCCAGTAGTAAGATAAGATGATCTTTGAGGACAAAGATCCTGTTTAGGGGTAAATGCTGTGACAATCCGTCAATTTATGGTTTATATTTTATTCTCAAATATTATTTAAAAACATTAATTTAATGTTATATTATGAAATCACTTATTTTTGGGAAGAAATTTGGATTTACGTCTTGAAGTAGCATCGACTACGTTTTAACCGGAGGATTCTACGTTACGTGCTTACGTTTACATACACCGTTTTGGTGACAGTCCAACATTTCAGAAAATAAATTTATCCGTAAATATTATTTTGGGATTTTAAATTTGAGTTAGTTCATAAACTCACAAATTTACTAGAAGATATTAGGACTTACGATTATAATTTAACGTCCTTTACGACTAAACCGGAAACTTTAGGATTACGTATTTAAGTTTTTGAACTCCGTTTTTGATGAGAAAATTTTTATTAGATTCTTTTGTGTCGTTGATTCATAATTTATAAAAACGTTTTTCGTAAAACGACCCGAGGGCACGCAAATCGAGGAAACTAGAATCGAGGAGTACCCGTAAATTAGTGGGATGAGACAAGATAAATCTTGCCCCACCCCACAAATGGGTGGAAAAGCTTAAGCTACACAACACCACAAAGGTGTCAACTTAATCTTTAAGCTAAGGACACTTGTCCTTAGCCTTACACCAAAACCCTTTTTACTTACAAAACTAGCTAACAAACACCAACTCAAACCATTTACACATTTGATACATGCAAAACAACTCCCATCTCTCTCTCTACTCCCTATGAACGTCCCATATCACCACCAACACCACCATAGATCAAAATTTACACCACAAATCTTGTGTTTAACTTGCACAAGATGATAACCCTTTGAAGACTTGTTAATTTGAGGTGATCTTAACATCTAAAAAGGAGATTTCATGAATATAAAGGGCTGATTTCTCAAGGAGTCTACATATTCTTGGTGATCCTAGAAGTGGTTTTGATATCTCATAAGATTGGTTACCTAAAACCAAGTCTTGTTCATCCAAAATCTCATCATTTCATCACTTTGGTGGTATAGAGATTGTTCTTCCTATCCTTTTGTTATTTTGAATATGTAATCTTGTATTTTCTTTATTTATGTATATGTATATGATGATATATGATGATAAAAAATATTCTGTGGGGATCATGTGTTGATAAAAATGGTTAAAAAGATGGAAAACCATATGTAAAAAGGTTAAAATCTTGTTAAATATGATGGCTGTATAAAAACAGTAAGTAACCAAATGATAAACTGATAAAATCGCATAGATTACTAAATAAACAGTAAGGTATATGATTTTTACACATGTGGTGAGTTGGCCATGCAATGAAATCATTAGGATGAGTGAGATATGATCAAAATAATATTAGAGTACAAATCTGCATAGACTGTTTTGGATGATTTTTAGAAAATACTTAGAAGCTGATTCAAAAGTAGCTATAGTAGAGTTAAATGGAGCACATATCATTTAGTTTATGTCATAAAAATTTGAGCTTCTAACTCCATACCGAACTCTAGATATGGCAGTTTTAGTGAACATGAAAATAAAAATCAGATTTTGGGAAATTAAAGTATAATAGTATTATATAAGCACTCAAATAAAAATAGTATAAAATGTGAATTAAAACCCACTAACTTATATAATACGTTTATATAAATATGTATAAGGATAAGTAAATGGAAATTTTATAAAAATAGTAGTTTAATAAGTTTTATAAGTTATAAGACTATAAACATGATTTTTACGACTTTTTCGGCTATTACCGTAAAATTAACGTTTTAGTTAAATAAAACTTAGACGGTTGGACCCGTCTAATGTAAACTTTTATAAACTCATATACTGATATATAAGCATATATAACATGTAAAAACCGATAAAACCCGAACTATATAACATACGGACATTAACGGGCTAAGTTAACGTTATTGGACTAATAATACAACAAAATGGGCTAAAACACTTATAAACTTATTTATTGGGCTTAACCCATTTAAGCCCAACATGTAAAGTATAAATACTGATAATACAAGTATGAATAACTTATAATAAGTTTATTGGACCTAAAACACGTAAATAGGTAAAACTAGTAAACTAGTAAGAAGTTACCAATACGTAGACACTAAAATGAGTAAAAGAGAATGTGTAAACCCACTTGATCATCATATATATATAATCATCATATGTATACATAATTGTTATTTTTATAAAGTCATTGTACATGAGTCTAAGACAAGTATTATTTGTCTAGGTTTCCGTGATTGAAGCACGTATCGTACATCCAAATCGCCGATAATCGCCTTCCCACATCAACGTGAGTTCATAGCCTCGCACTCTTTTAAATGTTTTTATGAAATGTTTTATAAACCCGCGAGGGAGATAACATGTTAGTTTTGATCAAATAGGACACCATTTGTCCCGATTGTTTGTTTATTGATTTGGACCCGAATGATTGTATGACCCGATGTATGATTATATGACCCGATAGATGAAATGAAATGGATTATTTAAGTTAGGTTATGTCACTAAAAGTCCCATTAGCATGAATTGTGAACTACCGGGATTTGGTAGACGCTTACGCATATAATAGTACTATTTGGGGACGATCACCCCGGTTCGCGCCTTGACGGTTGATCCCCGTCGTGCCACATTGATTGGTAAGCGAATTTATGTATGAGAAGATTTACACAAGCGTGATTATTGTGACGACACGCTAATTTAGATGGGCAAATGAGTTTCGGGTTAGCTACCCGTTGTTTGTTGTAGTAAGGTAACAATGTCATGCGGCTTATAATAATCCAAATAACAAAATACTACTATACGCACTGAATTATGATATATTGCCTAACTAGCAATACGGGTTCTTATTATTGATATTATGTTCGTGTTTTGGTTTTATATAACCATATTCATATAACGGTTTTTATTTAATCTATACAACGTTATAAAACGTATTGTATGATATTTTTACGACATTGGCTCGCATAATGATTTTTAAGGCAAATGCCTATATTATGATTTTCGATAAGGATTTGTATAAAAATGACTTTGGCTTTTTTATGGCCTATTACAATGATTTGTACTAGATGATTTTTGGTAATAATTTTATACCAAAGTTATATTGATGGAATTTATTAAACTCTATGAATTCACTCGGCGTTATCGCTGACCTTTTCTTTTAACATGTTTTATCTCAGGTACTTGAAGGTAATTCTCGGGAAGAAAACAAGAATTCATGGCCCGCACTTAAATAATAATTTCCATTCAAATGCTTTGTAAAATTGTATGAAATGACCATGACTTGGGACCTATGTAACTTTGATATTTATGAATGGAAATGCTTTATTATTAAAACGACGCGACTTTTAAGCGTTGTCTATGATGTGAGTAATGTGCTATCCCGTAAAACCAACTAGTCTTCCGCTGTATTGAGTTGTATAAATTTGGGGGTGTTATATATTTTGTTATACGGTTGGAGCCCAAGTGGGCCTTGAGCCCACTTCCTTCTTTTCTTCTTTGTCTAAAAGATCCCACTAAACCCTTGTACTTTTAACTAAATCACGTCTTGCTAAATGAAGCGTGTAAAGGAGTATTGAGTGTTATAAATTTTCCTCATGGTTATCTTATATGTGCTAACCGTAATCATTACGTAGGAAATTACTTGCCGTGTTTGATTTAATATACGACGAATAATCGTGTTAATTATTCGTGCTTACGTGTTACGTATTTATTACTTATTCATGTTATTATAATTCGTGTTATTATAATTACTTGTTCGTAACGACATTCATCGTATTAATAATATACGTAAGTTCGTAATTATCTGTTCGTGATTTCATGTTCATGATTTTATGTTCGTGATTATAATTATTATTGTTAATAATTATTGTGTGTTCATACGTAATAAATACTTATCGTGTTCTAACACGTACGTAATACTTAAAATTCTTATACGTGAACGTAAACATACTATAAAAGGAAAGTTTTAATCTAGTACGTACGATCGTAAGGGTACTATTCATGGTAAAAGCATGCGGGTTTTACACTAGGGCTCATGACATAATTTTGGTCTTCAAAGCCAAGGCCCATTCCCCCTTTATGAACCTTATCCTTTTAAGGAAGCAACATGTGAAGAGTTTGATTAGTTTGTCCAGCTTTTCGAACTCTGTTTTCATAATACTTAATTTGTTTTGAAAACTCTTCATTTTTCTTTTCAAGTTCATTTTTTCTTTCCAAAAGTGCTTGGACATACTCATCATACTTTTTGTTCTCGCTAGCGAATGTCTCGTTTTGATAAGCTTTAGATTTAAGATCTAAAATTTCGTCATTCAAAAGTTTAATCTTTTTTCTTAATTCAGATTCATGTGACTTATTTGTTGCAAAATATTTTTCTTTTTCTTTCAATCTCTCAAGCTCTTTTGTCAATAAGGAATCCGCTTTAACTAAGGAATCACAACGAGCATCATTTTGTAATACATTTTCAAACGTATCATGATATACCTCAGATGAAGTGTCACTGTCAGATGAAGATCCATTGTTAGCATTATGATCAATCTCTCCCCCTTTATGACTCATATTAGAATAATGTGTGTCATAAATAGGTGTAGAATGTTGGGCCTCTTCAGCATTTGCTTCATTTCCCAAGCTGTTGTGACCATCCCTATGTTCTATTAAGTGCTCATAACTTTCAAGTTAGCCTCCAGTGATGTACCATGAGTTCCCAAGCTCGCATATGATAATGAACCATCATTATCCACACACGTTTGTGTCTGCATCTCACTTTCATTTAGCCGTTTTAAATATCCTAAATCGCTCTAACTTCTCTTTCTTTCTTTCGTAGGTCTCCATCTTTCAGTATCTTTTCATCGATTAACTTCCCAAGTGTATCCAGATACTGGAGTAACGTACGTCTAAAATTTTCAGGATCTATGTAACTGATTTCTTTGAAACATTTTTGACAATCTCGATTGTCAAAATTTGTAGCAGTCGCATCTTTTGAGGCAAAAATTTCTTAAAGTGAGTTCGTAAAACCTTAAGAATATTCTTTGATTCATGTCCTTGAAAATTTGGTCTTTCAATGTGTGATTGTATAAGTCTTAAATCATTGCGCAACAGATCCATGAACTCTCGAAGCGACTGATGTAGTACACTAATGATGAATTTTTGATAAGAAAGTTCAAATGGCCGTGTTGCACTCCAACTAGAAAGAAGATTGAGATGTGCCTGGAGAACTGTACACTGTGTTATACACTTGGAGTGTAGATGACTTGCTTCATCATGAATTTGTTTCAATTCCATATCTTCTGTAGTAGAACTTGAAGCTTCGATTGAAATCCGATGAGTGAAAAGATTTGATGATCTTTTCAAAGAGTAAGAAGAGTCGAAAGGTAACAAAATGATAACACGTTTTTTTAATTATAATTTTTTATTATTATAATTATAAAAAATAATTTTAATTTACTTTTTTTAATTTTTTTAATTTAATTTTATTTTATTTTTTGGGAGAAATCACGTGTTATCCGAAAAGCTTAAAAGAAATTTTCAAGTATGATGAAAACCATTTTCGAAACGATACAGTGATACAGAGCTTGTAATTAGATTGAAGTTATAATATGATAAGCCTTAATAAGAATAATGATTTGAGAAAAATTCGGCAGAGTTTCGTTTAGAAATAGGACGAGAATATGTCTTCGGGTTCCTGCAAAAAAGTTAGAAAAGCAAAATATGGTTCTTATTCCATTACTCCTATCTTGCTAACCCCAAAAATCTCAAATTTCCAATTTTTGGTTCCTATTTTGCCACTTCTAATTTGTTCCTAACTCGCCACTGTTGGTGCTCCTATCTCCCCAACAAGTTGTTCCTATCTTTCTAGTGAAGGTGCGCATATCTCACTAGTGTAGGTGCGCGTATCTCGCTAGTGTGGGTGCGCGTATCTCGCTAGTGGAGGTGTGCGTATCTCGCCACTGTTAAGGTGCACCTATCTCGCCACCAAGAACAGCCCATAAGAAAGTACGATTTTTTTAAAAACCTCAAATTTCAAATCACCATAACTTCTAATCAACAGGACGAAAATTAAAATCGTAAACAACATAATGTTTAGATCGTCAATACCTATTGTTGGGAATTATTGGTAAAGTATCAAGTACCGCTAGTGTAAGTACAAGTACTGTTACTGTTTGCAAGTACCATTAGTGTTAACACGGTACGTAGCAAGTATTGTTAGTTATATTGTAAGTACTACTATATTGATTAGGACGAATATATCTTTAAAAAAGATCATTGAAAGTCGATTAACAGAAGATCGAATAGTTAAAAGTAATTATGCTCTTTTTTGCTTTATAAGTTAGATTCCACATAACTTATTTGGTTGAGAAAGGGTTCTCAAGTGCTCTAGTTTGATTACAAACTATTGTACAAATTCTTAACAGAATATCGATCCATTCAAAGAGATCAACAAGTGGTATCAGAGCTTGTTGAGAAACTCCAAATAAGAAGAACACAACCCTAAATCTCGACTCACACAAAATCAATGTCTCAAGCTGGTGATAATCCTCACTTGGAAGAAATTCTGGATCCTAATCCCATACCACATGGACAACCTCAAGTGGTGCATCCTGCACCTCTACCTACACAAGCTGCACAAGATACAAATGTCGTAGTCACTCATACAACTACACCTTCTTCCCATACTATTTCTGCTGTAAAACTCCTTGTTCTCAAAAGTGATAACTATGAGACATGGGTAATGCAGATGGAACACTACATTAACCATACATATCACACTTTATAGGAGGTTATCAAGAATAGGAATACTCCTAAAAAGTCGTATTGGTTACCTGATGGTACATGTTATGCTTTACCTGTTGTCACTCCTAAAGAGGTACAAGCAGAGATCAGAGAAAGAAAGGCCATAACTGCTTTAGCTATGGTACTTTCAGAAGACATTCTATCTAGCTTTCATCACTTCAAGGATGCAAAGGCTATGTGGGCAGCCATCAATCTTATATTCGAGGCAATGACAAGTCTAAGAAGATGAAAAACATAGTTTTGAAACAAGAATTTGATAACTTATCAATTTCTAGTACAGAAGGAATCCATTGTGGTTATGGAAGGTTCAATAAATTGCTCATCCAATTAGCAGTTCATGGACTATTAATTCCTCATGAAGAAGCCATATAAAATTCTTAAGAAGTGTTCCACAAGAGTGGAAAGTTGTGGCCATGCACTTCATCACAAGGGATGATCTGGATTCAACTCCTTTTGATCATCTCTATAAAAAGCTTAGTGTTTATGAGATGGATGTTAAAGGAATTGAAGTAACCAAAGCAGCAGCAACACCAAAGTCTAACTTGGCTTTTATGTCAAAAGGAAACAACGGCTTTACTCTTAAAATACCGCTGGTGCATCAAGCAGCGGTACTTACTTCCAAAATACCGTTGGAGGACTAACAAGCAGTACTTATTCTCAAGGTACTAAAGGCAGTCAATTAATGTCTCAGAATTCATAAGGAAGATCCTCATCACTATTTAGTGACATTGATTCCTTCTCATTCTTTGTTGGACAAGACAATAGTGTGGAATCCTAAGATTCATGGATCTTTAAGCTACTAGGATATGCATCATGTTCATATGATTAACATAGAGGAATAAGAACACAACACATAAACAAGATGTTTCTTTTCCAACATTTACTTCTGATTAAACGTTAACCAACTAACCCTAGACATGTTTACAAGATCACACACGTCTAGAACATACGAACTTTTGCTTTATGACTACATTGTGAATAATTTAATGAACATTCACGTAGGGTGTATATGTTTATATAATACACATACCCCTTCTTACAAGAAATCTAATTACCTAGAAGTCCCTCCATCTTTTGCTAATAAGTCCTTCTTGTTGTATGAAAAGGCTCCATATTCTTATAAATCTTTCTTTTTACATATAAGTCCTTCTTGTTTCATTATTCTTGTTTTGTCTCATCAAATTAATTCCCAACAATCTTCCCCTATTTGATGATGACAAAAACAATCTTCAAATCTTGATCTTTCACGAATGAAACAAGCTTCCCCTTAAAGTAAGATTTCTTGTAAAACATATCACCACATAAAAATAAGTTGTATACCTTGATCTTTGAATCTTCTTCCCCTTTTTCTCTCATCCAATAGGGGTATTCAAAAGATAAACAACTAATAAACTCTTCCCCTTGAGTGGTGCATGTAAATGAATCACGAACCATGTAGACTCTATTGTAGATTACGAATGAAGAAAAACGAATATAACCTATTTGTTGAAGAAGTGGAATCTCCTAAGCTTGTACCTTATATCTTGCACTATCCATGTGACGCCGAACTTATATGAAAACGTTAAAGTATAAGTAGACCTCAATCTCTTGTCAAAATCCTCATCCTTTGTGAGACACTAAGCACGATAATGTAACTCCTTCAAGTGATAGCAATCTATCATTGCTAGATATGACAAGTCTTCGTCACTAACCGTTTAAGCACGAACAAGTTATCTACAAACGTAAGTCTCCATTTGAGATATAATAAGACACAAACCTTTGAAAAACAACTCCAACACCAAATAAGCAATAATCTATCGTCTTCATCGAAACCTCCAATTTACAATGAAAATCATGTAAGTACACTATCATCCTCTTCTTTTATGCAACTGCTGCCTGTGTCGGCGTTCTGCTTCTAATCCAAGTCGGTACGTAACCGCAAGGCTATCCTTGTCACATAATCAAATAAAATGTCATTGCACCAAACACAATCTTCAAAAACGAGCCATAAAATTTTAAACAGTCAGTTCTGTCCGAGATCCTTTGTCATCCAATATATCTTCTTTATGTATTGTTCCATATCGGATGATACTTGTCAGCGCTTAAAAACCATATATCAGACAACACGCTGTCAGCGTCTAAATTATAAGGTGTCAGAGTCTTCACTGTCAGCGTGTGTTTTATTCTTGTCAGCGGCTCGGCTCAGCCACTGACACCATCTGTATCAATAATTACCTCACCGTATACCACTCTTCCTTTGTCTTCGTCTTCAGTTACACATCCATCTGCTTGGCCAATATAAAACGTTGGCACATAACAATTCATCATTCTATCCCACGTGACCTACTTAGAATTCCAAGTGAATACTGAAAGTATTGCAACTTGATATATAGACAATTGAGATCACGTGAGTATCATACTTCTATACTTGAAGAATATTGCGTCGACATCCCCAATTTTTATCATGCTTGGATAATAAAGTAACAACAATACCTTAACTTCACATTGGAACTGATCTCATTCGTCCTTTGCTGAAACCTTCACGTGACTTTCTTTTAATTACAAAACATTGACCAGGAACCACTTGCACAACCCTTTTTCTTTATGCCTCTTTTGGCAACGATCAACATAACCTTTTACCATGTTGTGTCATCTGTTTGATTACATACATACATATACGGACAAATCTGGGAACCACAGCACTTCTTTTTCTGCTTATATTTGAACAAGTAACAGTGCCCAATCTTTATGCCTCTTTTGGGAACGATCAACATAACCTTTTACCATGCTGTGTCATCCGTTTGATTACATACATACATATACGGACAAATCTTGGAACCACAACACTTCTTTTTCTGCTTATATTTGAACAAGTAACAGTGCCTAATCTTTACGTGATAAACAACAGACAAAAGAACCCACCTTTAAAGACCACTGAACATAACGATTTTACACCAATCACTTTTAATATATAGCTCTCTATGACGTGATAAGTATATGGCATCACAAACTTTTCAATCCTTGGGACCACAACAACATTGTACATCGTTTTATTGAATTCACAATCAAAGAACATAAACATCTTGCTTGAACTATCGCTTGATCCTTAAGTGCCATGTTCCACAAACACAGATCTAGGGTTTATAACTCAAACCCTAAAAAACGAAAAATCTTTCTACGTCATAGCATCAATATCCAAACACTGAGCATCTTCTTTCTTTTCTGGTATAAAGTCGATCTAGGGTTTATACACTTAAGCACCGAAACCCTAACTTAGGGTTTAAAATTAACCTTATATCATGTATCTTCACACGTTACAACAGCCATAAATCACGTAATTTTCTGTTTTTATGTCGATCTAGGGTTTTGGGGATAAAACCCTAAATCTTATTCATTAAAAACAAAAACAGAAAACTTTTTTACCTTCACCAGCAGCCAACTTCGACGATCGATAAATATTTCTTGAAGGCAACTCGAAGATCGCTCGGTGAGATCAAACACACATGCCCAAATTACAGCAAGATCCAACGGTTAACGAAGGATTTATCACTGTTTGAAAATCGTTGTGCAGAAAACTTCGACCATAAAATCATGGACGGATTTTTAAGCTTTTTCTTCGTTCTTTGACTCGAACACCTTGTTGATCCTAGCATCTAGAGCCACCCGCTGTGATACCAATCGTGGAATCCTAAGATTCACGTATCTTTAAGCTACTAGGATATGCATCATGTTCATATGATTAACATAGCGGAATAAGAACACAACACATAAACAAGATGTTTCTTTTCCAACATTTACTTCTCATTAAACGTTAATCAACTAACCCTAGACGTGTTTACAAGATCACACACGTCTAGAACACACGAACTATTGCTTTATGACTACATTATGAATAATTGAATGAATATTCACGTAGGGTCTATATGTTTATATACTACACATACCCCTTCTTACAAGAAATCTAATTACCTAGAAGTCCCTCCATCTTTTGCTAATAAGTCCTTCTTGTTGTATGAAAGGGCTCCATATTCTTATAAATCTTGCTTTTTACATACAAGTCCTTCTTGTTTCATTATTCTTGTTTTGTCTCATCAAATTCATTCCTAAAAAATAGACCAAGGTTAACCCTCAATGACTTATTCTAAATGGGTGATGCTGATATTGAAGAAATGGATCTCAAATGGCAAGATGCTATGGTCTCTATAAGATCCAATAGGCTATACAAAAGGACTGGAAGGAAGATGAATGTTGATTCTAATGAACCATTAGGATATGACAAATCCAAAGTTAAATGCTATAACTGTGGAAGGAATGGACACTTTGTAACGAAGTGCAACAGAGATAAGGCTGAGGGAGCAGTCAAAAGTCCAAGAACAGCTATAGAACCAGTCCAAGAGTCTCTGAAAGCTTTCAAAAAGTAGATATTAAAAGTCCCAAAGGAACTAAAGCATTGGTAACTATAGATGGAGTGGTTAACTAGACTGGAGAGTAAGAAGAAGAAGAGCTTGGTTTGATGGCTCTCTCTCATGAAGATACTGAGGTACATCCTTGTTCTAAAGATTGTATTCATAAGTTTAATAGTCTAAAAGTAGAACTTGATGAACAATATCAAAAGGTCAACACATGTACTGTAGAAGCAAATGATTTTAAACTAGGTGTTGCTAAGCTAGAAGCAAATACAGTTTTGTATAAAAAGGGTCAACAAAACTATGAATAGAAAATTAGAATTTCAACTCTTCAAATGAGAGAAAGAGATGTGGCTATTAAAGCTTTTGAAAAACAACCTAAGAAAATAATAGCATAAAATTAATTTTAAAAAGCTAGTCTTTTTAATGAAAAGGAAGTGATTAATCAATGGCAAAAATCCTCAAAAGGTATGGATAAGCTGATTAATTCACAAATGGGGTATTATGATAAAATAGGCCTAGGTTATATAGAGGACCAACCTGGGATAACCCTAACTGACAAGGACTTATCAAATGGGATTTTTGATAGTTCTAATGAGTCAGTTGATACTCCTGAAAATGATAGGTATGCTAAAGGAATGAAGGCAATCCCTCCACCTTTATCGGGAATTTTCATGCCCCCCAATAAGGATATAGGTATAGAGTTAGATGAGTCAAAAGTCACTGTTGATAATAAGTCAAATGATTCAGAGTCAAACTCTAGTACCTTGACCCATGATAAACCTATTGTGACCAAAAAAAATATTTATCCACCTTTGATGAGCACCTTTGTTCCTGAAGGACATGTGCCTACACCTAGTTCTGCTCCCAAGCAGGTGAAAATTCCTAGTAAGGCAATGGATAATAATACAAAACATCATAGTAATACCAAGAGGGGTGGGCTAGGTTTTAAGAACACTAAGTCAGAACAACCTTTTGTGTATTCTTTGAGAAGAAAAGGATGTTATGTTTGTGGTAGTCTAAATCACTTTATCAAATATTACACTTTACATGAAGATAAAATTGCAAAGCTAAAGGCTGCACAAAAGGTCACAAAGAAAGGTAATGAGAAAAATGCATAGGTAAAAAGGAAAATAGGGACTAAAGATGACAAACCAGAGTTTGATCATACTAAAAGGGTAATTAAACCTAATAAGATCGATAAGGATAGTCACTCTCTCACTACCAAGGAATTTGTTCCAAGAGCAGTACTTATGAAGCAAGGTCTAGTACCTTTGAAATCTAGCAAGCCAAGTACCGGCAAGCCTAGAACTGCAAGTAATGCTAGACTAAAGGCAGATAATGCTGGTCAAAATTCACACAAACCATTGTCTCACAAAACTTCTTGGGATTTATTTGAGCTTGTAAAAACACCTAGAAGTAAGCAAAAAAACAAACCAGTGCAAATATGGGTTCCTAAAGGACAAACATCATGTGTTCATTCTAGTACTGCTAAAATAGTACTTAAGTCAAAGAAGCCTAAGCACATAAAGTCACCTTCTGTTTTTTACTATATAACTGGAACCATGAAATATAAGAGTGTGTGTAGTCTTACTAGAAAACCTACTTATCAAACTTTTAAGTATGCAGGTCCCACAAGATCCGAGACAAATGTGGATTAGGTCCTTGTTAAAAACTAATGAGTTTTATGTATGTGTAGGGGCATCTAATTGATGAATTGAAAGATAAAGGTATTGTAGATAGTGGATGCTCAAGGCACATGACATGGAGCAGAGATTTCCTTGCTGAATTTGAAGAATTCAGAGGTGGACCAATATTACTGAAAAAGGAAAAATCAATACAGGATAGTTGGAATTTGAAGATGTGTTCTTTCAAGAAGAATTGAATGAGTTCAATCTCTTCTCTGTATCACAAATGTGTGATAAAAGAACAAAGTGCTCTTTATAGATACAGACTGCTTGGTGCTTTCCAAAGACTTTGAGATGCCAAAGGAATCTCAAGTACTGCTTAAGGTACCGAGGCAAGAAAATATGTACACCTTTAATCTTCACACTATTACTTCAACATGTGGCATTACATGTTTGCTTGCTAAAGCTTCAAATGATTAGTCTAATTTATGGCATAGGAGGTTAGGTCATGTGAATTTAAAGAACCTAAATAAATTGGTTAATGGAAATTTGGTTAGAGGTTTACCTAACAAATCTTTTCAAAATGATCTCACATGTACTACTTGACAAAAAGGTAAACAACATAGACCCTCTTATAAGACCAAGACTGTCAATTCTGTGACTAAACTCTTGTAACTCTTACATATGGATTTGTTTGGTCCTGTTTCTGTTAGGAGTATTGGTCACAAGACCTTTTGCCTAGTAATAACTGTTGATTTTAGTTCATTTAGTTGGGTTTTCTTTTTAGCACACAAGAATTAAACCAATGAATTACTTAAGGACTTTGTCACTTTAGTTGAAAAACAATTCACTAAACAAGCCTGATCATTAGGACAAATAATGGGACATAATTTAAGAATGTTGAATTTGATGAATTATGTAGGTATAAAGGTATCAAGAGACAATTTAGCAATCTTAGGACTCCACAACAAAATGCAGTAGCTGAAAGGAAAAATAGTACACTATTTGAGGCTGCTAGGACTATGCTAGCTGATTCTCTTTTGCCAAACACCTTCTGGGGAGAAGAAATCAATACTGCATGTTATGTGCTAAATAGAGTCTTAGTAACCAAGCCTCAAAATAAAACACCTTATGAACTTTTTACTGGTGGTAAGCCAACCATAAGTCATTTGAAACCTTTTGGGTGTCATGTGTCTATTTTGAATACTCTTGATAAATTGGGGAAGTTTGATGGAAAATCTGATTCGGGATAACTAGTAGGATATTCTTTGCAAAGTAAAGCATATGGGGTTTATAATTTGGCATCTAGAAAAGTTGAAGAAAATGCCCATGTTAATTTCATAGAGAATAAGCCCAATTTCCCAGGAATAGGTTATGCTTGGATGTTTGATTTAGATTATGTAACTAACTCTATGGATTACTATTTTGTGCAAAACGATTGTCAATCTAACAATGCAGGTAAAGAGACTGGTACAACAAATTTAGGTACTCATGAAGGACCTTCTTCATCAGATTCTCAAGATGATGATGTTCATATTTATGTACCTAGTATGCCTACTGTTTCTCCTATGGTTGCCAGTCCCCAACAAAAGTAACCAATGCCATCCAATGATGATCAAGCATCACAAAAGCTTTAGAGGCTTAAAGATCAAGAGAAGAATGCTACAGTTGCTAATAAGCATTCAAGAGAAGAATCTTTGGAATCATAACACTCAGCAGTACATACTCAACCTAGCGGTACTTCATCTGCAAGTACTGCTAAGCCAAGTTCTACAAAGTTTGTTGATTCATTAGAAGAGGTTCTATAAGCAATGGACAGTGAAGATGCATATACTAGTCCAAATGAAGGGATCTTCTACATAGCTTCTTTTGATGAGCAGGGTGTAGTAACTGATTTCAATAATTTGGAAACTGAAATACTAGTCAATTCTATTCCCACTCATAAAGTCAATAACAACCATCCCATAACACAAATTATTAGAGACCCAAAGTCTGCTATGCAACTAGAAGAAAACTTCAAGCTAGTACTGAAACACATACACTTGTGAGCTATGTTGATGAGATGGCATTTATACATGATCTCATCGTTCTTTTCGGGCTTTAAATGCATAAAAATGTCATAAAATACCATATATATGCTTGTGTTTTTTTACTTGTGTATTTTAGGTATGGATATCGTGAAAAAGACAAAAGATTACAAGAAACAAGGAAAAATGAACACGAGAAACGAAGCCGCACAATGAACCGGGCCCTAGTTTAAGAATTATCAAAGAAAAACCCTTAAAGACTTGAATATGTACAAGATTGAGCCCTCATTTATGAAGAAATGATACTTAATACCCTTGTATATTCATAATTACAAGTTTGGTCCCTTAAGTTTGTCAAAATTACAAAAAGGTCCTCCAAGTTTGAAGAATTGGCAAAATTAGCCCTTCAACAAATCCAAAATGTCAATAATGCTCCTTCATAAAGTCCAAGATCCAAAGAATCCCTTGAAGTTCAAGAAAATTACACTTCTAGTCCTTTTAAAATGGATTAAATATCAAAAGGACTAAAGTTGTAAATATGCCAAAGCGTTAAAAGCCCTAAAAATCTGTTTAGAAACTTTTTGTGGCCAAAGTGGGAATTTAGAAACTTAATTGTCAAAGGGAAACGAGTTTACAACAAAAATAAACTTGTTATACAAGTTTTTCAAAAGGCTGAGGACTAAAGTTGCCACAATGAAACATTCAAATCAGTTTTTGCGCAAAAAACTTTCCACTCCACCAAAAACGGATCAAAGGGGACCAGTATTCACCCTATGCAACCCAGAAATAACTTTTTACTGCCAAAGGGCTTTTCTAAATTACCTTTACCAAATAATGATTAACCCTCACACGTTTACATCCCACACCTCATATCACTCACCACTCCACCCAACGGACCCCACCATTCAAGCCGTACACCTATCACATCACACTTTAACCTCCAAGGAGTGACACGTGGCTAAATCAACAACCCACGCTCCTTGCTTGGTCACAAAGCTAAAATGGACGTCTAGATCATTTGGACATCTCACATCAACAAATTCGTCTAGAAGACTCAAGGGCAATTTTGAGATTTTGTAGCTAGGGTTTCTCATTGTAAACTCAGCCCTTGTGGCCTATATAAGGACTCCTCAACTTGTGAGAGAGCCTTGTTCCAGTTTTACTCTTTAAACATTGTAATCCCTTTTTAAATTTATAAAATTTTGGTATGTTTAAGAAAATTGTAATTCCTTTTTATGTTTTTAAAAGTTGGTATTGTTTAAGAGTGATTCTGAGTTCCATTTGATGTTATAAAGGTGCTTTGATCTTTTGGTTAAAGCACGTTTATGTTTGGTAAGGTTTTCAAGTTTGGAATAAGCTTGAAATCAATAATCTATTTTCCTATTTTTCTTGTACTAACCCTTAACCATAAGCCCTAAGCTGTTACAAGCTTGTTGACACCAAGCTTGTGAAGGGATTTAAGCCTTTGGTTAGGCTGTTTGTTTCCTTCTGTTGAAGATCATACATATCAATGTCTGGTTCTACTTTGAACCATCAGCAGACCTTGATCCTTCTTGTTTCAAGGACCTTGGTCACTCTCTAGCTGTTGAGAGTGGTCCAAGGAGCATAGTTGATCTCCCTAGGAAGTTGTGGGGGATAGTTATAAGCTCTATTTCAGTTTCCTCTAAAAAATATCATGTTCATGTCTATTATGAGATTTGCCTTGTGATTTGGTGTTCTTGTGTTTGTGCTTTGTGTTTTATTGGTTGTATCTGTTACTTGTCACCTAGGTAAGATATTTGAATCATAAAATCAGTAGGTTGTGTGTTGGAATCAAAGGTTTGTTTGAAAAGGGGCTAAAACAAGGTTGTTTGGTTTTTGGGATCATAAGGCCTTGTGCCCTTGGTTCTTAGGGCTTGGGTAGTCTAAACAATTCATTTGTCACTTGTTTTGGTCCTTGGTTAAGTCTCAAAAGGTTTGGAAAAGGATTTCAAAGTTTTGGAAAAATCTGAAAATATTGGTTTGAAATTGGTCAAACACATCAGATCCAATAAAATCTTTGTTTGTTGGATCTAGGGTCTGAAATTTGGTTTGGGTAGAGTTTAGGTAACAAGCTATCTATGCAATATCTGTTTGTTGATTTTGGTGGCTTATTGTGGGTGCTAGAGCTTATCAAAGTTGGCTGAAGATGTCATTTGCATCAGCAAAGTGACCACCTCATTTTAGGCTTGCATTTGCTATTCTAGTGTATGCCTTGTTGTTTAACTACTTGAATCTTGTTATTGTGCTGCTTGTGAGTGCTTTTTGCTATTTGGTTTGCTTATTTGCTCGCTTATAAGCCAACTGGCTTATTGGCTTAAATTTGCCAAAATCTGTCAAGTTTAGGTTAACTGACCACTTGATTCACAAGGGATTAACTTTGAGTTCTTCACAAAAGTTTCTTAAAACAAGCTTATAATCAATCCTTGATCATTTGGTGGACTTTTACTTTTGGTCAAATAAGCACAATTTGGCTTATTTTTCGGAACTGCTTATTGGTACATGCAACAACTTTGTTTTTGTGATAGGTATCATTTTTCTCAGCTTAATATCATATTTGAGAAGTTACAAGTCTTTTGGTTAAGCTTTTGCTAGGAAACTAGCTTATTTTGCTTTTTCAGCCAGCTTTTTGGCTTCCACAGCTTATTCTACTTGGCTTTTTGTGATTTTTCTTATTGATTATTCTTAGTTAAGCTATTTGTGAGCTTTTGCAAAAAGAATCAGCTTTTGAAACCCTCTAGAACTCAAACCCGACTATTTTGTCGTTTAGTGAAAAAGTTATTTTCAAAGTTCTGGCTTATTACTTGAGCTTTTTCAAAATTTATTTTTGTAGATTGGTCTAGAATCTCAATAAGATGTTGTGTGTTCAATTAGAGCTTATGGCATTGGCTTATAGCTTAATGGGCCAAAAAGCCCATTAAGAATAAGTTGTTGACTTATTAAGCTGTGATAAGCACATTTTTAGCTTTTGGACCTTTAGACTTTTGTGCTTAAAATCAAATTGTGAGTCATACTGGTGAATTTCAGCTTATTTGGTTGAGTTTGATCTTATTGGGCCAAAAAGACCATTTAAGTGCACTGTTTTTCATTTCAGCCATGTGGGGGCCCATTAGGGGCATTTTGGTAATTTCAGTTTGATTTTATGTTTATTAGGTTAAAATAAACTAGTTTGCAAGTTTTTTGAATTTTTTATAATTTTTGTATTTTTAATAATATTTTAATAGTTTTTATTATTAAATTTCATTTTTCACATTTTTGCAACTTTTATATTTTTCTAAGGTCAAATACATTAAAATTGGATTTTTAAAACTCTTAGATTAATTTTAGCATGATTTTCTTAATTTTTAGAATTATTTTAATATTTTAATAGTTTTTAATCATTTAAAAATAGTTTTCCTTAGTTAAAAAATTCATAAAAATAGTTTTTAGTCTTTTTAAGTCATTTTTGAGGTTTACAAAGTGAAAAATCTTTATTTGGACTTTTTAATAATTATTTGGATTTGTAGGGCTTTAATTAGCATTTGAAAATTAATATTGAATTAATTAAAAGGTTTGAAAAAGTTTTAATCATTTGTAAACTCTTAGTATGTTTTGATTTTTGGGAATTTTTTGCGAATTTTTGGAATTAATTTTTATTTTAGCACTTTTTACGGTTTTTAATTTAGTCGTCGTAGTAATAATTTTCACGTATCCGTCATTCTATTTTCTCATCCCTTCTTTCTCATATTAATCTCAAATCATTTACATTTTAATCACACACATATACCTTCTTGGGAAACGAACTGAATTGGGTATTTAGTGTTTGATTTTCCTAAATCATCACTTAATACTTTCCACTTTTACGCCTTTTTCCTAAAAGGTCGTATTTTACCACAATCATATGTCAAACAACAGAAGAGAAGTAATCATAAGGATACTCAACATTGTTTATTTGCTTGTTTCTTATCACAAGTAGAGCCTAAGAACATTTCTCAAGCTCTTGATGAAGAAAGTTGGGTAAATGCCATGCAAGAAGAATTAATGCAATATGAACAACAAAAGGTTTGAATTCTTGTGGATCTTCCTTCTGGAAAAAGGGTTATTGGTACTTGGTGGGTTTTCAGGAATAAAAAGGATGAGAGATGTGTTGTTGTGAGGAACAAGGCAAGGCTTGTTGCTCAGGGGTATAGACAGGAAGAAAGGATAGACTATGATGAGTTTTTTGCACTAGTGGAAAGGATAGAAGCCATTAGGTTATTTTTGGCCTGTGCATCATATATGGGTTTTATAGTCTATCAAATGGATGTGAAAAGTGCCTTTCTTTATGGTACTATTTCTGAGGAGGTATATGTTTCACAACCTCTAGGTTTTGTAGATCCTAAGTTCCCAACAGAGTCTACAAAGTTATTAAACACTACTATAAAAAATGCCATAGAAACCGGTTAGAATAGATCATGAAAACTGGTTTTGGAACCACTCTCCAAAGGGGGGTATCTCTATAATCTACCCAAATAAAAATCGGTTCTATAACCAGTTTCTATTGTAAGTATCAAGACTGGTTTTCCTATGAACAAGTCTCTAATGCAAAGCAAACAATACATATTATAGAGAAAATACATTGGTTATTTTCTTCCAAACCACTCTTTTTATAGATTTGTTTTTCAAAAAAAAATGTTTTTGAAAATTCAAAAATTATATATTATTTAAAAATTTCAGAAACGTCATCCCTTTACATATATATATATATATATATATATATATATATATATATATATATATATATATATATATATATATATATATATAGTGATCTAAACACTTAAAATTCATGACTGATAGAACTACATCAACACACTATAAATTATTCTGTACTAGTTAGCACTTAGGATTAATGCTTTCATCTACATTATTCTTCAACTGGTATATCTTTGTATATCCACGTGTTTCACTATACATCCACCTGAGGCGTATGATCATAACATATTTATCTGTCTGGACAAATTGTAGCCTTCATAGGTATGGTGGTCTACAACTTTTATGGAAATGACTTCTGATAAATATTAGGCAATGAAAACTCTTGGCTTTGTAACCTAGCTAGGTTCAAGTTCAGTAGCATCCTCGTTAACTTCTCTGTCTTCTACAATGTACTCCTGGTATAAGAAACAAAACAGACAATGATGAATACATGTCAAGAGTTACAGATGAAGAAATAAACCATACCTTGTTACCTAGTTACAGAAAATAAACCATACCTATTCTGGCTTCTACAATCTACTCCTGGCATAAATATATTCATAAAGCCTAGTACAATAATAGAAAAGTAGACATTAAGTACTACTTTTTGATTCACAATCACCTTGTTTCGTATATGTGCTTCCATGTCACGAAAAAACAAATTGTTTTTTACTTTACATAATAGTTGTCGAGCAGATCATGAATCAAGGAAGGACTTGAGTAAACATCTAACCAACTACCAGAACAATATTGCATCCATTTATGATGCTAACCATGTCAATTTGGTGAGGCCAGAAGTAATATGTTGATCTAGCAGTAATTTCATTATATCCTTTGAACATAACTATTTGTATGTACAGGTTGTGTAGCTTCTAGTATAAATGATTTTTGTAAAAGAGATCGAATGGGAAGAAGTAACCTTTGTGAGTTCTTGGCAAGAATGTGATAGTGGCGTTCGTTGATTCATTGGCCACATATTCTGGCTATAAAGAAACCATAGATCAATCCCACCAAAACGATTGCTAAGACTGAAATTAAAGAATTATTGTTAGCATGCAATCTTTGAATTGAGTTGTGGAAAAGATATGGAATTAAGGGACGTACCAGCCATTGTGTAGGAACCATATTGATGTCAAGGAAGAAGTGAATACTTGTGTTCTCTAGCTCTTTCGGGATTTCCCGTGCTTGTAACTCAGCAGCCTTTTGTCCTAGCGTCTCTTTATAGTTATAGTCGCTTTCAAAAAAACTTGAGATCCCCAAACAAAGATACACATAGATACCCACAAGACTGTAAAAATATTAGATGAAGAATTATCATGATGAAAAAGATATTATCTTTTATTTGTGAGACAACTTATGGCAGCTCCAACAACAATACATTTATTGATAGACTAGGGATCAGCATGGTACCATTATAATACCATACCGGCACCATTTTTGAGGTACCGTATTTTATCCCAACTAAAACATATAATCCCGATTCCGAAACCGACTGATATACCGGTATCGACACCAATTCCAGTAGCGAGTTCGGGAAACCAGTACTTTACCGATACGAGTACCGTTTGGAGTAAAAGATAATTTCAAATTTGACTTTTTTTTAATCGACGATGAAGTCACATATATAGATAGTACGACTCTTATCACCGAAAAAATATGGATATTCATGAGTGTAAGAGTAAGACATTTTCAAAAATCAACCAATTCCATTATAAGTTAATCTAGAAAAAATAAGCTTAAGCTTAGGTGAAGTTATTGATAATATAACTATATAAGACTTGTATGAGTCGTATCTAATTGCCTAAATTCTCAATTTCTGTGTTGGACATTAACATCAAAGTTGGTCCCATGAGAAAACATCATACTAATCATAAGATATGTGATGCGTAAAAAGGTTAAATAAGCTTTTTTTTATCTTCGGTACTAAAGTCGAGATATCCCATTTTGGTAGCGTGCCGATTTTTAGCAGTGTCGGGTTTTTTAAACAAATTTTATGATACCGGTACCGTACCGAATAATGAGAACCGGTACGGGTAAGGGTCCGTATTGTTTTTTTGGTATGCATGCTCATCTCTATGATAGACCAAAAAGGTGTTCCTAGCACTAATGATCAAGCTCATAATGTATAAAATCCAAACAGATGGCTTATGTTTGGCTTGGGTAAGAATGGCAAGCAAAAGGTGTCGAGACATAGGTCTACTAGCCAAATAACTAGTCGTAAAGAAAAATTTCGAAAACTTATTCCACTCAGTAACATCAGTTCATACAAATATTCTTGATATTTTAACCTACTCACAGCATAGATATTTAATATGCTCAATGATATATCTAGTTAGTGGCAGATGGATATAGTGAGTAAAGCTAACAATTTAGCCAAAAAAAATGTATAGAAGTTATGTACCTGGTAAACAAGTTAACAACATACTCACACTCACATGTATTGTACAACCATATACCATTAACTTTCTTGAGATGCATTTCGGTTTAGTAGATACAGAAGTTGAAGTTCAAACTCAAAATCTTCTAGGAGATTCTCCACAAGGTATTCTGCAAATTATATAAAAAAGTAAGATAACATAAACTTACAAAAAAGACAAAGTTGTTCCTGCAATTACAGAAGAAGGTAACATATTATATTGACCAATGTTTATGCCACCTGCTAACAAATTAGACTCCTTGGTAAATATAGTTAACGTAAAAATAAAAATTAACAAGATAACAATATTTGTATTAAGTATTAACTATCACATCTTAATGATAAACAAATACTTTTCAACATCCTTGCGACTATGAGAAACAAATATATATAAAAACTAAAAAAAGGAGTTCAAAACTTCAAAAACATTTTAAGATATAAAATCAAAGCATTTGACGTGGTTTGCTAAATGTCGTTTATCAACTTAGTACACATTCAAGGACATGCCGGAAAGCTCAAACTAAAACTTGAATTCTTAAAGTTTAGAAGTCAAAGAACAAGTATAAACGAATTGCGACTAATATCCATCTATTATTGTGTGTTCCATAACAAAATGAGACTAATACTACCACATTACACTTAACAATCAAAATGAACTAGTTTAATATAATCAAGATATTATTCTATAATTACATACTAAAATGAGTTTCTAGTTTAAGGTTAAGTGCTTTACCAATAGTCCATATATTTATGTAAGTGCTTAATTTACACAAATTCAACAAACATATCTCGTTTCATAACAAGTTACAATAACTACAAAACTCACAATGTTGCATATTATTCCCATCAAAATCTATTAAAAGTATGACCATTGAAATAAGGCCAAATCATTGTCACTTTGCATTTCAATAGAAACTAGATGAATAATAAACCAGAAAGTAAATAAAAAATAGTAGATCTACCTTTGTTTTCTTATAGTTTAACCCAAACTTACACCAAAATACCCATTTCATTCAAGCATATCATCGAGTGGTTGGTGGGCATGGTAAATCCTGTAAAATCCATATAGAAAAAATTGTAAACGATAGATGTATGTCATAATTGTACAAGATTCAGCTGAAAATCGAAGGATAAATAACCATTGATGGCAAAATAGAGCTTAAGCCTAAATTTCAAATACCTGTCACTGGTAGATCTCTAGAAAGAGATGAAAAAGAAAAAGAATATTTGGTGAATGTGAAAAAGTATAAGAGGCGAGAATAAAAGGTTACAAAATTGATTTTGGGGATAACATGGGCGGGGGTTTTTGATTTTAGGGGAAAAACACAAGAGGGAGTGTTGGCGGGTCAACGAAATTTATACTGTATATAAATATTTTAGCGGGTTAGAGACTGTTTTTTTAACGATTGAACTAGTAACCAATGTTCTTGTCCCAAAATAAATTGGTTTTATTAAAACCAGTGTTTATTAAGAGGTGTTTATGGGCTTTTTGTAGTAGTGAAAGCTCTTTATGGTCTACATCAAGCTCCAAGGACTTGGTATGCAACTTTATCCACTTTTCTTTTGGAACATGGGTATAGGAGAGGGACCATTGACAAAACTCTCTTCATCAAAAAGAATGCTAAGGATATTATCCTAGTTCAAGTTTATGTTGATTACATTATTTTTGGTTCAACCAAGAAATCATGGTGTGAGGAGTTTGAAGCATTAATGAAAGGAAGATTTCAGATGTGTTATATGGGAGAACTTACCTTCTTTTTAGGACTACAAGTCAAACAAAGGAAGGATGGAATATTTATCAGCCAAGATAATTATGTTGCTTAAGTCTTAAAGAAGTTTCAAGTATGGATACAAGGAGTACAAGCACACCTTTTGAAGCTAAGATATCTTTGTCAAAAGATGAACATGGTGAAAATGTTGATATTCATCTGTATAGATCAATGATTGGTTCATTGATGTATCTTACTACTTCAAGACCAGATATTATGTTTGTTGTATGTGCCTGCTCAAGATTTCAAGTCAATCCAAATGTGTCACATCTACATGCTATGAAATGGATTATTAAGTATCTTAAAAGTCAGCCTAACTTAGGATTATGGAATCCTAGAGATTCTACATTTGATTTGGAAGCTTACTCAGATAGTGATTATGCTGGACTAATCATGATAGGAAATCCACAACAAGAGGTTGTCAATTCCTAAGCAGAAGACTCATATCATGGCAGTGTAAGAAGCAAACTATTGTTGCTACTTCTACAACTGAAGCTGAATATGTAGCTGCTGCTTATTACTGTGGACAAGTACTTTGGATCAAGAATCACTTGTTAGACTATGGTTTCAACTTTATGAATACCAAGATCTACATTGATAATGTGAGTACTATTTGCATTGTCAAGAATCCAGTCTTTCACTCCAAAACAAAGCATATCGAAATAAGACATCACTTTATAAGAGATGCTTATAACAAAAAGATTATTCAGGTTTTGAAGATCCATACAGATAACAATGTTGCTGATTTATTAACCAAGACATTTGATGCAAAGAGATTTGAGTTCTTGGTAACACATATTGGTATGCTCAACCAATAACTGTTGCATATGTTAAGGGGAGGTAACAATTATATAATTTTTATGCTAATTATTTTGGTATAATGTTTGTTTGTGTACAGGTTAATAGATTAAGATAAAAGATTTTACAATGTTAGTGGACTGCATGACCGGGTGTAATTTTTGAGGTACCATTTTGAAACCAAGTACCGCTTGACAAATTTTAAGTACCGTGTATGTTCTATGTACCGCTACATAACCGTTGTACCGTTGAGGGTATCTTTTGTAAATTTGGCGGTTTCTTCGCGCTAGGGTTTGTTATTCATATAATTACTAACCCCAATTATACATATGATTCACCTAATCTTTTATTTTTATACCTCGACTCTATAACCTTCTCTCTAATGTACGGTCATAAAAAATACTAATGACTGCTCTACAAGTGATCTGTAAGAACAACCAGGTGGCTAATCTTACTCAGAAATATGACTCTATTGGTTTTCATGAGATACTTGACTTTATGTCTCGAAGTCATGTACGTTTTGCACTTAGTGTAAGTCATGTTGTCTCTATTCCTATTGTTACAAAATTTTGGAATACTGCTGTTTTAGGTACTCGTCATAATCAACCTTGCATAAGGGCTAGGTAAATAATAGAAATGTTTATGTGACTGTTGTACTCCTAAGGGATAGTCTAAGATTTTATGATGCAAATGGAACTAGTATGTTGACTAAAACAGAGATACATGACGGCCTTACAGCCATGGCTTATGAGGGTGGTAGGGAAAGTCTTACTTTATTTAAATGTTTATTTTCACAACAATGGAAATTACTTTTTCATGCTATAATTCACTGTTTAAGTAAGAAAAGTACATCTTTTGATCAAATCCCTGCTGTTATGGCATCAGCTGGTATTTGTCTAGCAAATAACAGAGTCTTTAACTTTTCAAGATTAATGTTTGAAGGCATGACTAGAAATTTGGAAGGGTCTAAAATTTTTTGAATGTATCCTAGATTCTTTCAAGTTTTAGTTAATGACCAAGTCCCAAACTTACCAGTATTGACAAATACTTGGGATGTCCCCTCTTTCACCAAGAGAACCCTTTCTTTCTTGATAAAGAATGGTAGCTCTTTTTCAGGGACAGTAACACCACAATTTGCTAATATGTTAGCCAAACCAGCCAATCAAGAAGGTGAGGAACCTAGCTCAGCTAGTGCTTCTCAACAAACTCTTTCTCACTAGAGCCCCTAATCCTCTGAAGATACACAATCTTCTTCTCATCATGATGGTGTTCATCCAAATTCTGATAAGAAGATCCACACACTTGCTGATTCAATTGCTGATAGTGGTTCTCCACAGGTAACAGCAACAGAGGTGGTAGATGTTGCAAATTTAACTACTTTGTGCACAAGCTTGTCCAAACAGGTACAGGTTTTGCAAAAAGAGAAGCTTGCCCAAGATAAAAGAATTGCTGATTTGGAAGCCAATTTGATCAGGATAAGGAATAAAGTCACTCCTTTGACGAGGCACCAAAGGGTAATTCAGAAGGCTGTTTGATGAGACTGCTTTTATACATAGTCTCATCTTCCAAATAGGGCTTAAAATGCATTAAATATCATCAAAATACCCATATATATGCTTGTGTTTGTTACTTGTGTATTTTAGGTACGAATATTGAGAAAATGACAAAAGATCACAAGAATCATGCAAAAATAAACACGGGAAACGAAGCCGCACAATGAACCAAGCCCTAATGAAGACTTTCCCAAGATCAACCCTTGAAGATTTGAAGAATTATGAAGAAGGGTCCTCCAATATGGAAGAATTGACACTTTATACCCTTGTATCCTCATAATTACAAGTTTGGTCCCTAAAGTTTGTCAAAATTACAAAAAGGACCCTCCACTTTGAAGAATTGGCAAGTTTAGCCCCTCAACAAAGCTAAATTTTCAACCAATACCCTCCACAAAGTCAAACACATCATGAAGTCCTTCAAAGTACAAGAAATTACAAGTGTGGTCCTTTGAAAATTCCAAAATTACAAAAAGGACCCTCAACTTTGAATATTTGGCAAAAATGGTCCCTCAATCATTATGACTTGGCAATTTCAGTCCTCCAAAATACCAATCAAACAAGTTAAGACCATTACCATTGAAGAAATTACCAAATCAGCCCTTCAAGAATCATCAAATGGCAAGAAATACCCCTGAAAATACTTTGGAAAAGTATTTGGGGCAAAAGTGTGAAAATGGAAACTTGAAATACAAAGGGAATACGTTTTGGCTGTTTAATTTGCAAGTGAAAGGAGTATAAAAGATTGAGGGTTAAACTTGGCAGACAATGAAAGAAACCTAGACCAACCACCATCCTACACGTGTCTCACTAACCCCCCTCATCCAATCAGAACCCCCCATTACTCCACCTCACATCCCACTCAGATATATTAAACTAATCTTAACTGATTAGTTTAATTTGGCGCCTAACACTAACATTTAAACCCAAAACAGATCAAACTTAACCACTATTCACCTATGAACACGAATTGGGTTTTCTCTAATGACATGAAATTAAACCACCAAATTATCCAGAATCACAATTAGGGTGGTCCTAATCATAACCCAACTCCCAAAACCCATGCCACATCATCACCATGGTCACATGATAAACCCTTGTACACGGTTTGGGAGAAAAAGCCAAAACATGCCAGCAATCCAACGTCCAATATCCTAGCTTCAAACTTAAGCAGCTTTTGAGCCATTGATCAAATTCCTTCACACTTTACAGCTTCACAAACTGTGACAATCCGTCAATTTATGGTTGATATTTTATTCTCAATATTTATTTGAAAACATTATTTTAATGTTACAATATGAACTCACTTATTTTTGGGAAGTAATTTGAATTTACGTCTTGAAGTAGCATCGACTACGTCTAAACCGGAGGATTCAACGTTACGTGCTTACATTTACATACACCATCTTTGGTGACAGTCCAACATTTCAGAAAATAAATTTATCCGTGAATATTATTTTGGAGTTTTAAATTTGTGTTAGTTCATAAACTCACAAATTTACGAGAAGAGATTAGGACTTACGATTTTATTTTAACATCTTTTACGACTAAACCGGAAACCCTAGGATTACGTATTTACGTTTTCGAACTCCGTTTTTGATGAGACAATTTTTATTGGATTCGTTTTGTGACGTTGATTCATAATTTATAAAAACGTTTTTCGTAAAACGACCGGTGGGCACGCAAATCGAGGAAACTAGAATCGAGGAATACCCGTAAATTAGTGGGATGGGACAAGTTTTACACTTGCCCACCCCACTAAGTGTGGCATCCAACATTAAGCCACATCACCCCATGAGGTGTCCAAGCTTAACTAATAAGCTTCAACACATGTACTAGCCTAACATCTAAGCTAAAGTTACCTCAAAACCATCCAACACTAAACCATTATCTCACAAAACACACATGCAATACCACTCTCATTTCTCTCCTCCCTCTCTCTAAAATTCGTCCCAAAACCATC
This sequence comes from Glebionis coronaria, assembly GCA_025667525.1. NCBI lineage: Eukaryota > Viridiplantae > Streptophyta > Magnoliopsida > Asterales > Asteraceae > Glebionis > Glebionis coronaria. The sequence goes on along the minus strand of CM046876.1, from coordinate 296,580,403 downwards.
ATCAAACACCCCTATTTGATCTATTTTAGCCATAAAATCATGTGTTATTCATACACATGATGATGCTCCTTTGAAGCCTTGAAGATTGGAGGTGATTCTAACATCCAAGGAGGTGATTTGGTGATGTCCAAGGGCTGATTTCTCAAGGAGTTTTCATAAAGATCAAGGGATGATTTCACAAGGAATCTACAAATACTTGGTGATCCTATAAGTGGTGTTGATATCTCATAAGATTGGTTACCCAAAACCAAGTCTTGTTCATCATCAATCCCATCTTTTCATCACTAATGGTGGTATAGAGATTGTTCTTCCTATCTTCTTGTTATTTTGATTATGTAAACATGTATTTTATTTCCTATTGTATATGTATATGATGATTATATGATGATAAAAATGTTATGTGGAGATTTGTTGTTGATAAATATGATTAAAAAGGTGAAAAACTATAAAGAACAAGGCTAAAATCTTGCTTAAAAGTGATGGCTGTATAAAACAGTAAAGAAACAGGTCATGGACTGATAAAATGATGAAGTAGAATCCATTTACGGTAAGCTATATGCCTTGTACACATGTGAGAGTTGGCCATGCAATGGAATCAAAATAATGAGTGAGATATGATCAAAACAAGTTAGGTGGTCTAATCTAAATAAGCAGTTTTGTAGGGACTGTTAAGGCATGATAAACTTAAAATGGGCAGTAGCTATAACTAAGTTAAATGTAGCACATAATATGAAGAACATGTCACCCAAAAATGAGCTTCTAATTCATTATAGAACTCTAGATATGGTAAAAATGGTGAACATGAAGATAAAAATCAGATTTTAAGAATTAATGTTTATTATTACTATATAAGCACTCACATTTTAATGTATAAAATGTAAAAATAAAAACCCACTAACTTATAAAACTTATTTATATAAATATATAAAAGGTAAATTAAATGGATAAATTATATAAATGGTAGTGAAATAATATTTATAAGTAATAAAAACTATAAACTTGATTTTTACGACTTTTTCGGCTATTGCCGTAAAATTAACGTTTTTCGCCAAATAAAACTTAGACGACCAAACCCATCTAATGTAAAGTTTATAAAAGTCATATACTGATGTATAAGTAACTAATACAAGTAAAAACCGATAAAACCTGAACTATAAGAAATACGGACATTTACGAGCTAACTAAACATATTGGACTAATACTTGGACTAATAATAGGACTAAATAAGATAAACACTTATAAAAAGAACTTATTGGGCTTAACCCATTTAGGACCAACTTGTAAAGTGTAGATACTGATAATATAAGAATAACATGGATTAATACAAGTTAAAGAACTTATAATAAGTTTATTGGACCTAAAACACGTAAATAGGTAAAACTAGTAAACTAGTAAGAAGATACCAATACGTAAACACTAAAATGAGTAAACGAGAATATGTAAACCCACTTGATCATCATATATATATAATCATCATATGTATACATAATTGTTATTTTTATAAAGTCATTGGACATGAGTCTAAGACGAGTATTAATTGTCTAGGTTTCCGTGATTGAAGCACGTACCGTACGTCCGAATTGCCGATAACCCGCCTTCCTACATCAACGTGAGTTCATAGCCTCGCACTCTTTTAAATGTTTTTATGAAATGTTTTATAAACCCGCGAGGGAGATAACATGTTAGTTTTTATAAAATAGGACACCATTTGTCCCGATTGTTTGTTTATTGATTTGGACCCGAATGATTGAATGACCTGATTGTATGACTCGATAAATGATTAAAGGACCCGATAGATGAAATTAAATGGATTATTAAAGTTAGGTTATATCACTAAAAGTCCCATTAGCATGAATTGTGAACTACCGGGATTTGGTAGACGCTTGTGCATATAATAGTACTATTTGGGGACGATCACCCCAGTTCGCGCCTTGACGGTTGATCCCCGTCGTGCCACATTGATTGGTAAGCGAATTTATGTATGAGAAGATTTCTATAGCGTGACCTTTGTGACGACACACTACTTTAGAAGGGAAAATTGAGTATCGGGTTAGCTACCCGTCGTTCGTTTAGTAAGGTAACAATGTCATGCGGCTTATAATAATCCAAAACTAACGAAATACTACTAGACGCTCCGAATTACGATGTATTGCCTGACTAGCAATACAGGGATATTATGTTCGTGTTTTGGTTTTCATAACCATATTCATATAACGGTTTTTATTTTCATACAACGTCATAAGACGTATTGTATGATGTTTTTACGACATTGGCTCGTATAATGATTTTTAAGGCAATCGCCTATATTATGATTTTGATGAAGATTTGTATAAAATGACTTTGGCTATTTTATAGCCTATTAAAATGATTTGTACAAAATGATTTTCAGTAATAATTTTATACTGATATTATATTGATGGATTTTATTAAACTCTATGAATTCACTCGGCGTTATCGCTGACCTTTTCTTTTAACATATTTTACCTCAGGTACATGAAGGTAATTCTCGGGAAGACGACAAGAATTCATGGCCCGCACTTAAACAATATTTTCCATTCAAATATTTTGTAAAACTTTGTATGAAATGTAATGACTTGGGACCGATGTAACTTTGATATTTATGAATGGAAATGCTTTATTAATAAACGACGCGATTTTTATGCGTTGTCTATGATGTGAGTAATGTGCTATCCCGTAACACCAACTAGTCTTTCGCTGTATTGAGTTGTATAAATTCGGGGGTGTTACAGTTTGGTACCAGAGCTCTCGTTATAGAGAACGAAAGATTTTTAAAACTAAGGTTTTGAATAAAACTTTTCAAAATCTTTTAACTATAAACATTTTTCTAAAAATGTCTAAAAATCTTTTGACTATAACGGTGCCGAAGAATTCCCGAGTTACCGACAAGGCCAGACTGAGAAGTGTTATTTTAATATATATATAACTTGGATTATATATATATGATGTAATTTTATTACATGATTGTTTGATGATTATTTTGATTTTTATACGAGGTATTTATACGACGTAGATTGTCACAAGAAACCCTAACTCCCCTAGCAAATCAATCGAAGCTATTCTTGTAGGAATTCTAGCTATCCTAGATCTAAACCGAGTTGCGGATATTTATGATCCCAACAAATGGTTGATATTCGTAGATATGTAGATATTAGTTGATTGTGATATTGAAGAAGAATTGGCGAGATTAAATCTGATATCGATGTCATGACGATCTTTTCTTATAGAGTGGAGTTTGACAAAACATTACCACCTAGAAATATGTCATCTGATTCGTTGTCATCCAAATCTTAAATTGAAATCGAAAGGGTGAATGTTGCACTTGAGGCTGTCATTGGAACCATTACCCAAAAAGCCTCATGCCACTAGTACCTTTCCGAGAAGTCTAGTTGAATGATCAAGTCATTTCATACTAGTGACTCATTTTATAATTGTTGTTGTAAGAGATATAGGATTGGAAATTAAGTGTTGATTCATATCGAGCTTTTATTGCCCTATTAAGGTTTATAAATAAGGTTGAAGTGTTTGAGAATGAAGTAGGATATCGCATTGAGTATAAGTTGATTAAAAACTTGAATAAAGTAAAACTTAACCTGTATGGAGTATGAGATTGTTAAGAGGAAGTCGTTAAGTTCTTTGATTTAATTATAAGGATTGTTGGTTCGTGTTAAGGGTTGTTCCTAGGCCATTGTCCAATAATGAGGATGCCCAGTGTCCAGGAAATAAATTGAAGAAATCTTCTTCTGAATTGGGACCGATGGATCCTCCGGGACATGTGGAACACCTAATGACTCTTGTAGATTACTATTCATTGTGGTATCTTTTAAAAATCCCTAACTTAACTGAGATATCAGTTGGTAGGATGAGTTTTGAGAATTGTATGACATAGTGACACGCAATGTGTTACGGTACAATTTGACTTGTTTGTGATTAATGAAAAGACTACCTTTGATTGCTAAATTCTACATGTATTGATGTTATCTATCTTTTATTGCTTCTTCCTAATGTTCGCATTAGTAATGAAACCATTGAACAAGTACTCATCTTAAATTAAGTTACGTTGTGGATTATTCTCTTTGTATTCCTGAGTGCCATCGAAGTCACGAACCTCATGATTAAGTGGCCAAGCCCATTTCCTATTATATTGAAGATAGTTCTTGGTGAACAACCTTTCATCACTCTTTTGCAGATCACTCATTGTTTTAATAAGATAAAACAGTATCTTTTGAGAAAATTGAATTTTCATCACTATAAGGATTATTCAAAGTGAGATTTATAAGTGATTGTTATCAAAATGAAGTTGTTTATAAAACACCTTGGAAAACTTAGTTGTTTTCATAACAAGGAAAATTTTTTGTAAATTTATTTTTGATTCTTATTTAAGAATTAAGCATGTAAATGTTTTTATTATAAAACATGATGGTAATGTTTTGACGAACTGAGTATTGCATCGTTAGTCTTGAAATTGTATATAGTTGCGCGCCTACATACAATTTGGAATGGACCATGCAAGGCTGATTAGTAGTCACCATAAAACTGATTAATAAACACTAAATTTTCTTTGAAGATTGTGGAAGATTAAAATTTAAGAGATCTGCAAGAAGTGAAATATAGGGACACAGTGTTAGGGACACCTACATATGTGCCCGTACTATTTATTCTTCTGAGTTGAATTTACTCATCTGTGGAAATTGTCTTATTTGACAATTGATAATTCTTTCTTGTCCAATTCTCCCGTAGTGAGATTCTTAGGAAAAGTATCTGATTACCGAGTGTTGATACCCGATTGGATGTATCGACGTTCCTATCACTTCTTTTGATTTGATTTCATTTGAATGACCTGGGTAACGATCCGAGGAGCTTTCGAATGCGTACTCAAATTATGAAAACATGGGATATATTCATATTCGTTAAATGTTTTCGTCTGTATCTGATTTGAAATTATCTCGTATAGATTTTGCGTTGACCTTACTCTTTAGATGATAGTTGTGTCTCCATATATCCTTGAATTTGTGAAGGATTATGAATTATTATTAGTCTTTTGAGAAGTTCACATCTTATCGACGGCAATAAAACTGGAAAGTTGATAGTGCCAGTAGAATGGATTGATTGATTATGACATGACGACATTGTCTTAATTGATCGGAACTCGAATAGAATTCCCCTAAATGATAAGATGTTGATTATCAAAGGTGATCTAAATAATTCTTGATAGATGACCATATCCTGTATTTAGACTTGAAATTATATTGTGAATGGTTGTGAATTAGTCATAGATATTATAATCTAGAAAGAACCTAATACGAATTTATTAAAAGATGATGATGTTATCTGAAACTTTAGGAAGTATTTGTTGATGAATTACCTAGACTTTTGCCATTAAGGCAAGATTGAATTTGGTACTGATTCTATTCCCGGTGCTGCATCTGTGGCTTGTGCACTGTATGTCAGCACCATCTGAATTAAAGGAATTACCGTACAACTGAGAGAGTTGTCGGAGAAAGATTTTATTATACCAAGCCTGTCATCCTGAAGAGCTATGGTGTTATCATTCCTTATATTTATAGATTACTGTGACTGAGTAAATTGACAATCGAAAATGATATCCATAACTCAAAATGGAAGATTTGTTCGATCATTTACAAGGTTCTAGCGTATGTTTTAAAGATTTGATACATAGCATGGTTATCATCAATTTCGCATCTGCGAAAGAGATTATCTATTCCAATCACTACATTCGGTACTTGTAATGAACATTATGAGTTTCACGTGGTGACGTTTGGATTGACTAATACACATGTAGCATTCATAAATTTGGTGAATCACGTGTGTAGGCTGTAATTTGATAAATTCATGCTCGCGATCATGAAGGACTATATGTTTGTTTATAAGAATAAGAATGAGTTAATAATTATTTATAGTTTGCCCTGAATTGGCCGAACAACGAAAACTTGTACCTTGAATAATTAACATGAGATTAAAGACTTAAACCTTTACATTATTTGACTATGTGATTAATAGCTAATGGAATCTATACTGACTCTTCAAATTAGAAGTCATTTATGACTTTGAGTTATACTAAAAAGAAAATGAAAATATATTTTGACAAATGTTTTAACAAAGGATTTTAAGGGATTATTCCCTTATACACAAACCATTTAACTAAACTTCTGTTTAGGGGTAAATGTTTGTGTATACCATAAGACAAACTAAGAAGGATTGAGGAAACCCATTTAAACCATAACTTGAAATTTGAAACGAAAATTTTTACTTTTCAACTAAGAAAAATGTGACCAAATTATAAATAAAGATTTTTCGAACATTTACGAATCTCATTAATTATTTTCAGTAAATCAACAAAAATCTTGTAAATAAAATTTAAAATTATTTTAAACATTTTCATATAATTGGACGGACTAAGAAATTTAAAATCTCTACATTTACATTTCATAAAGATTGAATATTTAATATTTAACTAGACGTAATAATTATTGACGCTTTAGACGACGGATTGAGTAAAACGAATAAAGATGATAGTTGAGAAGAAACTAAAACTCAGAAAATGTGAAGAAATAATTTTTGAATAAATATGGACATGATAATTATATCATCAGGAAAAATGAATATAATTACTGACATATTTTGTATAAAAGGATAAAGAACCAATTAGGACATGTTCCTTAGTAATGACTGTGCAAAATAAATTGCCAAACAATTTAAAATATAGCCAATGTTTGTAAAAAGGATAATATAAATAGTGAAAGGTTTCACGGCTAGTGTGAACCATTAGAATTGAGAAGCCGATAGCGTTAAATGTTTTAAAGACCACTTGTGGTTACCTAAATATGGAGGATTGTGAGATATAGTTATGTTGGAATTTGTAAGTATAAGTATTCTATTCATGATATTTCTGACTAGAAGTATCTTTGTCTGAAGAAGTTGTACTAATGGCAATTATGAAGGCAGACATCGCCTCATACATTAGTTAACATCTAGCTATTGCAAAGGTCATCATCTGAATTTGATTCGATTTGGGTCATCGTCGACAGACTGACCAAATCTGCTAATATCATTCCTGTTAATGATAAATGCAAAAGAGTTACGTAAACATAGTGTGCCTGTATCGAACATCTTTATCAAGATCCTCGCTTCGCATCGAATTTCTAGAGATTTGCTCAGAAATCATTGAGAACGAACCTTCATGAGAGTACTATATACCACCCCAATCGAAGGGACGAGGTAAAGTAACGATACAAAATACTATAAGCGCTGTTCTATGTTTGAATGATTGACCTTTAGTAATAGACCGTATAATCGTTTTCCTTTGGAAAGATTATCATTGATAATCATCGCATTAGGATTGAGATCGAATCTTGTTAGGATCTAAATATTAGAGCATCTATAAGCAAGAGTTGAGATGAAGACATCCGACATACACTCATTGTGAGTTGGACATGTCTCTTAGGTTTAAGGTTTCCTATAATGGCGAACCTAACCTTACAAAATATTCGACCCGCGAGATCTATAATGATTGTTGAAATTAGGATTTGATTATTGACTGCCGATAGTGGGCAAGAGGTTATGTGAATATGAAATGTAGATCTTGAAGTGCCAAATGGGTAGCGAAGTTATGCCACAATTTTTAACCTTGGAAAAATGAATTCATGATCTGACAAATCATGGGATATAAGTCCCCGTTGTATGGGACCATTGAAATGATGTAAAAGTTGGGATTGAAAGGCATATAAGCTGGATCTACCCTAGGACTTCAAGAACTGCATGAATTATGTTTCGTAAATCGAACTTGATGGAATATCTATCAAGTTAAAAATCTAAATTCTTCTTAATAAAGTTTAGATCGGCGAAAAGTTGCATTCATCAAAAACCCGTGAATATCATGGATAGAGAAAGTAAGTCAACATTAAGCCTGATCTTATTCCCGTAGTTATGTTTGATGAAACTCACGTATTATAATGGATTACACTTATGAGAAAAGACCGAATGTGGAGGAAATACCCACATGGCTTTAACTCTATAAGAAGCGAGTAGTAAGGTAAGATGATCTTTGAGGACAATGATCCTGTTTAGGGGTAAATGCTGTGACAATCCGTCAATTTATGGTTGATATTTTATTCTCAATATTTATTTGAAAATATTATTTTAATGTTACAATATGAACTCACTTATTTTTTGGAAGTAATTTGAATTTACGTCTTGAAGTAGCATCGACTACGTCTAAACCGAAGGATTCAACGTTACGTGCTTACATTTACATACACCATCTTTGGTGACAGTCCGACATTTCAGAAAATAAATTTATCCGTGAATATTATTTTGGAGTTTTAAATTTGTGTTAGTTCATAAACTCACAAATTTACGAGAAGAGATTAGGACTTACGATTGAAGAAATTACCAAATCAGCCCTTCAAGAATCATCAAATGGCAAGAAATACCCCTGAAAATACTTTGGAAAAGTATTTGGGGCAAAAGTGTGAAAATGGAAACTTGAAATACAAAGGGAATACGTTTTGGCTGTTTAATTTGCAAGTGAAAGGAGTATAAAAGATTGAGGGTTAAACTTGGCAGACAATGAAAGAAACCTAGACCAACCACCATCCTACACGTGTCTCACTAACCCCCCTCATCCAATCAGAACCCCCCATTACTCCACCTCACATCCCACTCAGATATATTAAACTAATCTTAACTGATTAGTTTAATTTGGTGCCTAACACTAACATTTAAACCCAAAACAGATCAAACTTAACCACTATTCACCTATGAACACGAATTGGGTTTTCTCTAATGACATGAAATTAAACCACCAAATTATCCAGAATCACAATTAGGGTGGTCCTAATCATAACCCAACTCCCAAAACCCATGCCACATCATCACCATGGTCACATGATAAACCCTTGTACACGGTTTGGGAGAAAAAGCCAAAACATGCCAGCAATCCAACGTCCAATATCCTAGCTTCAAACTTAAGTAGCTTTTGAGCCATTGATCAAATTCCTTCACACTTTACAGCTTCACAAACTGTGACAATCCGTTAATTTATGGTTGATATTTTATTCTCAATATTTATTTGAAAACATTATTTTAATGTTACAATATGAACTCACTTATTTTTGGGAAGTAATTTGAATTTACGTCTTGAAGTAGCATCGACTACGTCTAAACCGGAGGATTCAACGTTACGTGCTTACATTTACATACACCATCTTTGGTGACAGTCCGACATTTCAGAAAATAAATTTATCCGTGAATATTATTTTGGAGTTTTAAATTTGTGTTAGTTCATAAACTCACAAATTTACGAGAAGAGATTAGGACTTACGATTTTATTTTAACATCTTTTACGACTAAACCGGAAACCCTAGGATTACGTATTTACGTTTTCGAACTCCGTTTTTGATGAGACAATTTTTATTGGATTCGTTTTGTGACGTTGATTCATAATTTATAAAAACGTTTTTCGTAAAACGACCGGAGGGCACGCAAATCAAGGAAACTAGAATTGAGGAATACCCGTAAATTAGTGGGATGGGACAAGTTTTACACTTGCCCACCCCACTAAGTGTGGCATCCAACATTAAGCCACCTCACCCCATGAGGTGTCCAAGCTTAACTAATAAGCTTCAACACATGTACTAGCCTAACATCTAAGCTAAAGTTACCTCAAAACCATCCAACACTAAACCATTATCTCACAAAATACACATGCAATACCACTCTCATTTCTCTCCTCCCTCTCTCTAAAATTCGTCCCAAAACCATCATCAAACACCCCTATTTGATCTATTTTAGCCATAAAATCATGTGTTATTCATACACATAATGATGCTCCTTTGAAGCCTTGAAGATTGGAGGTGATTCTAACATCCAAGGAGGTGATTTGGTGATGTCCAAGGGCTGATTTCTCAAGGAGTTTTCATGAAGATCAAGGGCTGATTTCACAAGGAATCTACAAATACTTGGTGATCCTATAAGTGGTGTTGATATCTCATAAGATTGGTTACCCAAAACCAAGTCTTGTTCATCATCAATCCCATCTTTTCATCACTAATGGTGGTATAGAGATTGTTCTTCCTATCTTCTTGTTATTTTTATTATGTAAACATGTATTTTATTTCCTATTGTATATGTATATGATGATTATATGATGATAAAAATGTTATGTGGGGATTTGTTGTTGATAAATATGATTAAAAAGGTGAAAAACTATAAAGAACAAGGCTAAAATCTTGCTTAAAAGTGATGGCTGTATAAAACAGTAAAGAAACAGGTCATGGACTGATAAAATGATGAAGTAGAATCCATTTACAGTAAGCTATATGTCTTGTACACATGTGAGAGTTGGCCATGCAATGGAATCAAAATAATGAGTGAGATATGATCAAAACAAGTTAGGTGGTCTAATCTGAATAAGCAGTTTTGTAGGGACTGTTAAGGCATGATAAACTTAAAATGGGCAGTAGCTATAACTATGTTAAATGTAGCACATAATATGAAGAACATGTCACCCAAAAATGAGCTTCTAATTCATTATAGAACTCTAGATATGGTAAAAATGGTGAACATGAAGATAAAAATCAGATTTTAAGAATTAATGTTTATTATTATTATATAAGCACTCACATTTTAATGTATAAAATGTAAAAATAAAAACCCACTAACTTATAAAACTTATTTATATAAATATATAAAAGGTAAATTAAATGGATAAATTATATAAATGGTAGTGAAATAATATTTATAAGTAATAAAAACTATAAACTTGATTTTTACGACTTTTTTCGGCTATTGCCGTAAAATTAACGTTTTTCGCCAAATAAAACTTAGACGACCAAACCCGTCTAATGTAAAGTTTATAAAAGTCATATACTGATGTATAAGTAACTAATACAAGTAAAAACCGATAAAACCCGAACTATAAGAAATACGGACATTTACGAGCTAACTAAACATATTGGACTAATACTTGGACTAATAATTGGACTAAATAAGATAAACACTTATAAAAAGAACTTATTGGGCTTAACCCATTTAGGCCCAACTTGTAAAGTGTAGATACTGATAATATAAGAATAACATGGATTAATACAAGTTAAAGAACTTATAATAAGTTTATTGGACCTAAAACACGTAAATAGGTAAAACTAGTAAACTAGTAAGAAGATACCAATACGTAAACACTAAAATGAGTAAACGAGAATATGTAAACCCACTTGATCATCATATATATATAATCATCATATGTATACATAATTGTTATTTTTATAAAGTCATTGGACATGAGTCTAAGACGAGTATTAATTGTCTAGGTTTCCGTGATTGAAGCACGTACCGTACGTCCGAATTGCCGATAACCCGCCTTCCCACATCAACGTGAGTTCATAGCCTCGCACTCTTTTAAATGTTTTTATGAAATGTTTTATAAACCCACGAGGGAGATAACATGTTAGTTTTTATAAAATAGGACACCATTTGTCCCGATTGTTTGTTTATTGATTTGGACCCGAATGATTGAATGACCCGATTGTATGACCCGATAAATGATTAAAGGACCCGATAGATGAAATTAAATGGATTATTAAAGTTAGGTTATGTCACTAAAAGTCCCATTAGCATGAATTGTGAACTACCGGGATTTGGTAGACGCTTGTGCATATAATAGTACTATTTGGGGACGATCACCCCAGTTCGTGCCTTGACGGTTGATCCCCGTCGTGCCACATTGATTGGTAAGCGAATTTATGTATGAGAAGATTTCCATAGCGTGACCTTTGTGACGACACGCTACTTTAGATGGGCAAATTGAGTATCGGGTTAGCTACCTGTTGTTCGTTTAGTAAGGTAACAATGTCATGTGGCTTATAATAATCCAAAACTAACGAAATACTACTAGACGCTCCGAATTACGATGTATTGCCTGACTAGCAATACAGGGTCATATTATTGATATTATGTTCGTGTTTTGCTTTTCATAACCATATTCATATAACGTTTTTTATTTTCATACAACGTCATAAGACGTATTGTATTATGTTTTTACGACATTGGCTCGTATAATGATTTTTAAGGCAATCGCCTATATTATGATTTTGATGAAGATTCGTATAAAATGACTTTGGCTATTTTATAGCCTATTAAAATGATTTGTACAAAATGATTTTCAGTAATAATTTTATACTGATATTATATTGATGGATTTTATTAAACTCTATGAATTCACTCGGCGTTATCGCTGACCTTTTCTTTTAACATGTTTTATCTCAGGTACTTGAAGGTAATTCTCAGGAAGACGACAAGAATTCATGGCCCGCACTTAAACAATATTTTCCATTCAAATATTTTGTAAAACTTTGTATGAAATGTAATGACTTGGGACCGATGTAACTTTGATATTTATGAATGGAAATGCTTTATTAATAAACGACGCGATTTTTATGCGTTGTCTATGATGTGAGTAATGTGCTATCCCGTAACACCAACTAGTCTTTCGCTGTATTGAGTTGTATAAATTTGGGGGTGTTACACAAACTGCCAAAAAGATCACATGATCAAGCAAAAATTCAAAATTCTCAAGGGCATTTCTGGAAGTTCCATGCTTAGGGTTTTTACATTTTCATCTTCATAGGACCATGTACACCCTCTATATAAAGGGTCTAGCATTTTACATTTGTCTCTGCTTTTGATTTTTTCCTTGTTCAACTTCTGTAAATCCCATTTCAGTTTAATGAAATTGGGTTTGAAGCATTAAAGAAAAGTCATTGGCCAATCTTTATTACTGCTTATTATTTTTATATGATTGTTAGTTTAGAAGTTAAAAACCTGTTTTCACTTGGAGGTTGCAAAAGTTTGCAATTTTCCTCATTCTTAATATTTTGCTAAGTCATTGATCAAATCTTGGAATTTCTGGGCTAAGAGTGATCTATACATCCTGATATTGTTAATATCAAGGTGTTGTGAGCTTAAAGTTTGGGGATAATCAAGTGTGGGATCAATTGGTTGCATTAATCAAGCAAGTTTCACTTTCTGACATTTTCTGAATTTATTGTGCTTTAACCTTGTTCAATCTTAGTAGGCTTTGTTGTGGAAGCTTGTGCTTGTTCTTTCTAGCACATAAGCTCAAAATCCGTGGGTGTGGATGTACATCCATGAGGTACACACCCTTAATCCCAAAATCTGATAAAACTTTGGATTTTTGTGATATTTGAGTGTTGCCTTTGTTCTTGTGTATTTTGTGGCTTATACTTGCTTGAATCTATTAACCTTACTTGTTTTTGTGATAATTGATGCTTGGGTGGTCTTAAATCTCACTTTTTCTTGTTTAAAATTGGTTTTGAAAAGATAAAGGGGTGTTTGGGTCTACCTGTTTGTGTTGATTTTGTGTTATTATGTTAAGGGAAGTTTGTGTTTGTGCTTATTATCTGTTGTATGCTCATAATAGACCATAAACCTGCAAATATTTGGACTTGAAACCTTAAATTGTTCAATCTGCTATATCTTGTTGAGTTTTATTGATTTTTGCCTAAGATTTTTGGAAAACCTAGGGTTTATGCATGCTTAGGTGTAAAAGTTGTTTAAAGCTCATTAATATAACATACTTGAAAGATTTGAGTGTTTGAATCTGAGCCTTGGGTCATGTATATCAGCAAGAACACCATTTGGCTAAAACTTGTTCATCAGTAACTTTAATTGCTTAGATCTTGTTCAAATCTTGTAAGGTTTGCATGAAACTTGTTTAGACTTGCTCATTTAAGTTTATTTTAGCCTGTGTATGCTTTTGGTGCAATTTGGTTAGCTTATTCTTGTTAAAACAACTTATTGGTCATATCTGCTATACTTGTTCTTATTTTGCCCAGATCTGGTACTTGTTTGAATTAACTGTATCATTTGGTTGTTTCTTGTTGTGATTTGTTGATTGTTATTGACACCTTATGATCCAAAGATCATTTGGGTGCCTTTGTGTAATCTGAATCTCCAAAATAGCCACTAAAGACAAAAAGTCAAACAAGTCAAGCAGTGGAAAAAGTTTCCACTGCTCAACACCCAAAACTAGCCCCTGCTAGTGTAATTTTGAACTCAGCTTATCAATAAGCTATTCTAGCTTATCTAGACTTGCAACAAATTATTTTTTGTGATAGGTCTTCATTATTTGACCCATTTAAGTAGACTAGAGCTTATTGGACTTTGACTTTGACTTTTTACTAGAAAACCAACTTATTTGACTTTTACATAAGTGCTTATTTGCTTTTTCCAGCTTATTGAGTCAGCTTATTTGAAAACTCTTTGTTGATTTTGCTTAGTTAAGTCATTTAAAAGCTTTTGGAACTTGAATCAGCACTTGGGGTGGCCTAGAACTCAAAAACGACTATTTTGTCGTTTTCTGTAGATTGCTTATTGCATTTTTAGGCTTATTCGTTGGGCTTATTTCAAATTTCTTTTTGCAGAAGTCTTATTTAGGTCAAAAGAAGCTCGTGTGTCAAATTTTAGCTTATGGCATTAGCTTATAGCTTAATGGGCCAAAAAGCCCATTAAGAATAAGCTGCTTGTTATAAGCTAGCTTATTTCACATTTTTAGCTTTTGGGCCTTTGTAAAAAGTTGTTTAAAATCAAATTTTGAGTCAACCTGTGCTTTTTGGGCTTATTTTGAACACTTTTTATTATTGGGCCCAAATTTGGCCCAATAAGCTACTGTTTTAGGTTTAGCCCATTTTCTAGGCCCATTAAGGGTATTTAGGTAATTTCACTTTCATTTCTGAGTTATTTAGGTTAAATTAAGCTAGTTTTCAAGTTTTTAGAATTTTTTATGATTTTTGGATTTTTAATATTATTTTAATATTATTTTATTATTAAAACTTAAAAGTCTGATTTTCTAAATTTTTATATTTTTCCTAGGTTCTAAACAGTTAATTAGGATTTTTGCAACTTTCCAAATATTTTTAGAGTCTTTTAACTATTTTCTAGAATTAATTTAAGTATTAATTGATTTTAGAAGTTTTTAATTGTTTAAAAGTAGTTTTTATTGATTTTAAAATTTTGAAAAATACATTTTAGCCTAATTAGGTTATTTTTGAGGTTTACAAACTTTAAAATCTTGTTTGGGACTTTTTAATAATTAAGTGTGATTTTTAGGGCTTTAATTAGCATTAAAAAGTCATTATCTAATTAATTAAAAGGTTTTGGCAAGTTTGGATTTTTTATAAACTCTTAAAATATTATTTTGGGTTTTAGGTAATTTTTAGGAATTTTTAGGTTAAAATTTTAATTTTAGCACTTTTTACGGTTTTACGTGTACACCTTTTCGACTTAGTTTAATCCGTCTTCGTAACCGTCATTCTCTTCTAATCTCACTTCTATTTTTCTTTCTCAAAAGTATAATCACAAATCTAATCCAAATCATTACACACATAACACACTAGCCTCCTTGAGAACGAACTCACTTTAGGGTCATTTACACACGGTTTTCCTAAATCGTCGTGCTTGCCCTATTTACCTTCCTTTTCCTAAAGGGGTAATTTTACAACCATCATTTTGGCGCCGCTGCCGGGGAGGCGTGTTGTGTTTTGATTGGAATTGTTGTTTTTATATACTAACCATAATTAGTATTTGTATTAGTAGCACTCTACTAATACGTATTATCGGTTTTCGGTTTTTGTGTGAATACTATTACTATAGTGTATACGTAGAACAATAAATTCACAAGTACTCCAAATACGTGAGAAATCACAACCTTGACTTGGGAGGTCATTACCCAATCATTGTATTCGAATCTCAAACCAAAGAAAAAGGCAAAAATAGATAAATACTTTCGTGAAGCTTAATCTTGAAAAATACAAACTATAAGGTGGGTATAAGGCGGATATTATAAAATATATCCTAAGGAAAAAGGCTCTTAAGTGCTTCTCGCCGCCTCGTTTCCCTGCTTGCTTGTGAGTATTTGATTTTGAGAGCTAATCGAGGTTTTGCCGCCCAAAGTATTACTAAGTATCATATATATTTTTTTGGTTTCCATTGATTAAACCCTCTTGAACGTTTTGGTGTTCCACCAACGTTCTAAAGTCATCGAAGGCGTTCACTTCACGTGATCGTTTTCATTCCTTGAGGCTTCTTTAATCGAGAGATTTGATTAAAGAGGAGATTTGTAGATTTGTGTCTACCTAATACATTCACCAAGTTCCAAAAAGGTTAATACAATCAAAAACCACAAAAAAAATTTGAAAAATACAAAACACCAAAAAGAATCTTTTTTGCTCGTCCCCTCGTTGTACGTGACGTTTATGCTAACTCGAAATCAAGCAAGACGTGCACGTAAACGAAAGAACAAAACTCCCACTCCCAATCTTTCTAGTGAGGAGTCTCCTATTGACGAACCCATTGTAAGAGAAGCACCAACCATGGCGTATCGAACTATGATGGAGTTACTTCAAGCACCCACCGAGGGTTATGGAGAGGCTATTGTGATTCCCGCTATCCTTGCGGAGAATTTTGAGGTGAAAACGGGTTTGTTGTCGATGATCCAAAACAACAAATTCCGTGTTGATGAGAAGGACAATCCACACAACCATATCCGCCAATTCAATCGTCTTACCGCCACTTGCAAGTTTAAGGATGTCTCGAATGACTCGATTAAGATGATGCTTTTTCCGTATTCCTTAGCGGGGCCCGCTAAAATTTGGTTAGAGAAAGAGCCACCCAATTCTATATTGACGTGGAAGGATCTAGTGTCTAAGTTTGTGAACCAATTTTTTCCGCCCTCTAAGACTACGCACTTGAAAAACGAGATTTCAAAGTTTTCACAAGAATTTAATGAAAGTTTTTCAACGGCTTGGAATAGGTTTAAGGAAATGTTACATGAATGTCCTCATCACGGTTTTTCCGACTTGCATCAAATTGACACGTTTTACAATGGACTTAATGATCATGAAAGGGATTATTTGAATGCCGCCGCGGGTGGTAATTTTTTGTATAAAACGGTTGAGGAAGCTTTGGTGATAATTGAAAATAGATCTAAGGTGTATAGTCCTCGTAGCACGTCTAGTGTTCGTAAGGCTTCGTCTTCGGCTTCACCTTCTTTGTCTAATACCATCGATGCTTGCCAAATTGAGGTGAACTTGGAAAACAAGATTTTTGATAAGCTAAAAGGACTTTTGATTGAGTTTAAAGTTGGTGAAAAAAGTGCTCCCGCTACGGCTAAAGCGGTTGAGGTTTCTTGCATGTATTGTGGTGGAGGTCATGATTTCTCCGAGTGCATTATCAACGGTGGTAACACTTCGAGTGCCTTCACGGCCACGGGAAATTACAACCAAAACAGTCAAGTTTCCCGCTCTAATCAAATGACTCCACCGGGTTTTGGTTCAAATCAAAATGCTAACAACAACTATCGCAACAATCAAGTTGGTTTAAAAAACAATTACAACAAGGGAAACTATGGGAATCAAGGGGCTAATAATCAAGTTTCAAACAAAAATGATTTTCAAAACAACAACAAAGGTTTGCAAACATTGAAAGATCTTCCAAGTGAGTTTGTTGAATACGCTAGTAGAAATGATGCTAGGTTTGACAATATTCAAAGAGAAATCATTAGCCTAAGATCCGAGTTTAAGAACGACTTGAAGAAAGAGTTGAAAAATGAGTTAGCTAATGAACTTAAGATCCACACCAACAAGATGGAAGGAAATGTCACTAGGTTACAACAAAACCAACAAAAAATGGAACAAGGGCAACATGAGATTAAACAAGAGATGATTAAGGCCGAGAAAAGGCAAACCGAGGCCGTATTGAGGCAATCTAATTTTGAAGATAAAATCTCGTCTATGTTTGAGGTAATAATGTGTAAATCGTCTTCGATTAGTCTTCCTAGCAACACCATATCCAAACCTAAGGGTGAGATGAAAGTGATTACCACACGTAGTGGTAAGACACTTAAGGAACCGACTCCTCAACCAATTGCTCCTACGGAGGAAGCAATTGAGGAAGAACCCGAGGTGGTGGTCCAAAAGGAGCATGTCCCAATCCCACGAAGTACCGCTCATGCCACACCTACGGTTGACCCATTACCATCATTGGAACCCGAGATTCGAAAGGCTATGCCTACTATGCCTCAACCCACACCACCTTTGCCCTATCCATCGAGACTTAGGAAGGAGAAACGTCAAGAGCGCGACAATTATCAATTTGAGCTTTTTATGAAAATGTTTCGAGATTTGCACTTTAATGTGAGTTTCGCCGATGCTTTGGTCATGATGCCTCGATTTGCCGCTAACTTTAGGAGTATGTTGAACAACAAGGAGAATTTGCACCAATTGTCTAGTTGTTCTTCGGTTTATCTTAATCGCATACCTCAAAAAGTCGGTGATCCCGGTAAATTCTTGATTCCATGTGCAATCCAAGATATGGAGGAATGCTTCGCCTTGGCCGATCTTGGTGCTAGCATTAACTTGATGCCACTTGCAATCTTCAAGTCGCTCAATCTTCCTAATCTTACTCCTTCACTAATGTCTATCGAGTTGGCCGACCATTCCACGATTCCCGCATGTGGTTTGGCGGAAAACGTTTTTGTGAAAGTGGGGAAGTTCTACTATCCCGTAGACTTTATCGTTTTTGATATCCCCACGGATCCTCAAGTTCCTCTCATTTTAGGTCGTTCGTTTTTAGATACGTCTATGGCTTTGATCGATGTTCATGCTAGAAAGATCACCTTACGTTTCAACGACGAGGAACTTGTTATAAACGCAACTTAAAACTCTAAAATTTCTCATGTTTATTCCGTTGCAACCATAAACCTCGTTGATATGATTGACGTGGTTTGCGAGGAATTTTCACAAGAAGTTCTAGGTTTTGGTGTTGAAGAAACTAGTGTCAATCCCACTATGTTGGATCTAATTCTTGTTAATTCGACACCAACCTTCACTCCATTTGAAGGTGGTGGTTTTACGTTGTTAGAATTCGATGTTCCACGTACTTGTGACGAAGACCTCGACAACGATGAGGACTTCTCGATTATCAATGATTTTCTTAACGATTTCCCATTGCCTCCACCCAAGGGGGTTATGAGTATCGAGCCCAAATCTTCACTTGAGGAACCACCCATCCTCGAGTTGAAAGATTTACCTCCTCATCTCGAATATGTCTATTTGGAGGAGGACGACAAGTTGCCGGTTATTATTGCGAAGGAACTTTCGAATGATGAAAAAACCGCACTTGTCGATGTTCTAAAGGACCACAAGAGGGCAACTGCGTGGAAGTTATCCGACATTAAGGGAATCGATCCCAAGTTTTGTACCCACAAAATCTTAATGGAGGAGGATTACAAGCCCGCAATCCAAAGTCAAAGGAGGGTGAACCCCAAAATTCACGACGTCATCAAAAAGGAGGTCCTTAAACTCCTTGACGCGGGAATGATTTACCCTATTTCCGATAGCCCTTGGGTGAGTCCTATTCATTGTGTCCCTAAAAAGGGAGGGATGACCGTTGTGCCAAACGATGCCAACGAGTTGATTCCCACTAGACTCGTGACCGGATGGAGAGTGTGCATTGACTATCGTAAGGTGAATGAAGCCACTCGAAAAGACCATTTTCCCTTGCCATTTATGGACCAAATGTTGGAGCGTCTTACGGGAAATGATTTCTATTGATTTTTAGATGGTTTTTCCGGTTACTTCCAAATTCCCATCGATCCTCGTGATCAAGAAAAAACTACGTTTACGTGTCCATATGGAACGTTTGCCTATCGTAGAATTCCATTCGGACTTTGTAATGCACCGGGAACCTTTCAAAGGTGCATGATGGCTATTTTTCATGACATGATCGAGAAGACGATGGAAGTCTTCATGGATGACTTTTCCGTGTTTGGTAATTCGTTCACTTCGTGTTTGTCGAACCTAGAGAGAATGTTGAAACGTTGTGAGGAAACCAACCTTGTGCTCAATTGGGAAAAGTGTCATTTTATGGTTAAGAGTGGAATCGTCTTAGGGCACAAGGTCTCGAAAGCGGGGATTGAGGTAGATAAAGCTAAGGTAGACGTCATCGCCAAATTACCTCTTCCCAAAACCGTCAAGGGAGTTAGGAGTTTCCTAGGCCACGCGGGCTTTTATCATCGATTCATCAAGGATTTTTCAAAGATCTCTCGACCCATTACACATCTTCTTGAAAAAGAGGCACGTTTTGTCTTTGACGAAGTTTATGTACGAGCCTTTGAAATCCTTAAGAGGAAACTTACCGAAGCTCCCATTCTTGTTGCTCCCAATTGGAACCTCCCCTTTGAGCTCATGTGTGATGCTAGTGATTACGCTATTGGGGCCGTTTTGGGGCAACGTCATGATAAGCACTTCTTGCCTATTCACTATGCTAGCAAGACGATGACCGAGGCTCAACTAAAATAAACTACAACGGAAAAGGAGTTCCTTGCCGTGGTGTATGCATTTGAGAAGTTTCGACCTTATCTCGTCTTAGCTAAATGCATAGTGTATACGGATCATTCGGCTATCAAGTATCTCATGGCAAAGCAAGATGCTAAGCCTAGATTACTTCGTTGGATTCTCCTCCTTCAAGAATTTGATCACACCATCGTTGACAAAAAAGGAGCCGAGAATCTAGCGGCCGATCATCTTTCTCGTTTGGAAGATCCTCACCAAAGTGTTTACGAGCCCAAGGAAATCACTGAAACATTTCCGCTCGAGACACTTGGTGTAGTGAATTCTAAGCTTGATTCTTCCACCCCATGGTTTGCGGATTTTGCAAATTACCATGCGGGTAACTTCATCGTTAAGGGTATGACGACTCAAGAAAAACAAAAATTCTTTCGTGACGTCAAGTTCTACTTTTGGAACGACCCTTACTTGTTTCAAACTTGTGCGGATCAAATCATCCGACGTTGTGTATTTGGCACCGAAGCTTCTAACATCCTTAGAGCTTTCCATGAGGGACCCACGGGTTGTAACACCCCCAAATTTATACAACTCAATACAGCGGAAGACTCGTTGGTGTTACGGGATAGCACATTACTCACATCATAGACAACGCATAAAAATCGCGTCGTTTAATAATAAATCATTTCCATTCATAAACATTAAAGTTACATCAGTCCCAAGTCATTACATTTCATACAAAAGTTTTACAAAGTGTTTGAATGGAAAATATTGTTTAAGTGCGGGCCATGAATTCTTGTCGTCTTCCCGAGAATTACCTTCAAGTACCTGAGATAAAACATGTTAAAAGAAAAGGTCAGCGATAACGCCGAGTGAATTCATAGAGTTTAATAAATTCCATCAATATAACTTTGGTATAAAATTAGTACCAAAAATCAATTCGTACAAATCATGGTAATAGGTCGTAAAATAGCCAAAAGCATTTTATACAAATCTTTGTAATAGGCCATAAAATAGCCAAAGTCATTTTATACAAACCTTTATCAAAATCATCATATAGGCATTTGCCTAAAAAAATCATTATACGAGCCAATGTCGTAAAAGCATCATACAATACGTCTTATGACGTCGTATAAAATCAAATAAAAACCGTTATATGAATATGGTTATGAAAACTAAAACACAAACATAATATCAATAGTATGACCCCGTATTGCTAGTCAGGCAATACTTCGTAATTCGGTGCGTCTAATAGTATTTCGTTAGTTTTGGATTATTATAAGCCGCATGACATTGTTACCTTACTAAACCAACAACGGGTAGCTAACCCGATACCAATTTTTCCCATCTAAAGTAGCGTGTCGTCACAAAGGTCACGCTATGGAAATCTTCTCATACATAAATTCGCTTACCAATCAATGTGGCACGACGGGGATCAACCGTCAAGGCACGAACTGGGGTGATCGTCCCCAAATAGTACTATTAAATGCATAAGCGTCTACCAAATACCGGTAGTTCACAATTCATGCTAATGGGACTTTTAGTGACATAACCTAACTTTAATAATCCATTTAATTTCATCTATCGGGTCCTTTAATCATTTATCGGGTCATACAATCGGGTCATTCAATCATTCGGGTCCAAAATCAATAAACAAACAATCGGGACAAATGGTGTCCTATTTTATAAAAACTAACATGTTATCTCCCTCGCGGGTTTATAAAACATTTATAAAAACATTTAAAAGAGTGCGGGGCTATGAACTCACGTTGATGTGGGAAGGCGGGTTATCGGCAACTCGGACGTCCGGTACGTGCTTCAATCACGGAAACCTAGACAAATAATACTCGGTCTTAGACGTTTGTCCAATGACTTTATAAAAATAACAATTATGTATACATATGATGATTATTTATATATGATGATCAAGTGGGTTTACATATTCTAGTTTACTCATTCTAGTGTTATATGTCGATAACTTTTATACTAGTTTACTAGTTTTACCTATTTACACGTTTTAAGTCCAATAAACTTATTATAAGTTATTTAACTTGTTTTAATCCATTTTGTACTTATATTATCAGTATTTAAACTTTCTATGTTGGGCCCAAATGGGTTAAGCCCAATAAGTTCTTTTTATAAGTATTTATCTTATTAAGTCCAATTATTAATCCCATATGTTTAGTTAGCTCGTAAATTTCCGTATTTCTTATAGTTCGGGTTTCATCGGTTTTTACTTGTTATACATGTCTATATATCAGTATATAAGTTTTATAAAGTTTTCATTAGACGGGTCCAACCATCTAAGTTTTATTTAACAAAAACGTTAATTTTTACGGTATTAGCCGAAAAAGTCGTAAAAACAATGTTTATAGTTTTATAACTTATAAGTATTATTTCACTACCATTTATATAAGCTATTCATTCATTTACCCTTTTAAATATTTATATAAATAAGTTTTATAAGTTAGTGGGTTTTAATTTATATTTTATACTATTAAATTCTAAGTGCTTATATAATAGTATTATTCTTTAATTTCCAAAAATCTGATTTTTATCTTCACTTTCACCAAAACTGCCATATCTTGAGTTCTATATGGAGATAGAAGCTCAAATGTTTATAACATAATCTACATGATATGTGCTACATTTAACTCTTCTATAGCTACTGTTGAATCATCTTCTAAGTATTTTCTAAAAATCGTCCAAAACAGTAACCTCAGATTTATACCCTAAACTTGTTTTGATCATATCTCACTCATTATTTTGATTCCATTGCATGGCCAACTCTCACATGTGTACAAGACCCATAGCTTACTGTAAATACATTATACTTCATCATTTTATCAGTCCATGACCTGTTTCTTTACTGTTTTATACAGCCATGTAAATTAATCAAGATTTTAACCTTGTTTCTTATAGTTTTTCACCTTTTTAATCATATTTATCAACACCAAATCCCCACATAACATTTTTATCATCATATAATCATCATATACATATACAATAGGAAATAAAATACATGTTTACATAATCAAAATAATAAGAAGATGAGGAGGACAATCTTTATACCACCATGATGATGTAGGTTGTGATCAAAACATGGATTTTGATGGAGATACTTGTGATGCACCAAGACCATCTTCATGATCACCAATATTCATAAACTCCTTGTGGAAAATCAGCCTCAAGACTCCATGGAAACTCCTCCTTGGATGTTATAACTTGCACCAATCAATAGGGCTTCAAAAGGGCATCAACATGTATATGAATAACATGAGATTTTGTGGTTAATTTTGATCAAATTAGGGTGTTTAGGGTGAGATATGGACGAACTAAGAGAGAGATATAAGAGGATTTTGAGGTGGTTTGCATGAATGAGAAATGGTTTTGTTTGTGCAAGTGGTTTTGATGGAAAGTTGCCTTAAAAATTAGGCTAAGCTTACAAGTGTAAGCTAGTAGTTTACAAGGGTGCCACATCTTTGATGTGGTGTCCCTTTTGACCATCCCATGCTAGTGGGGTGGGGCAAGATTTATCTTGTTTCATCCCACTAATTTACGGGTATTCCTCGATTCTAGTTTCCTCGATTTGCGTGCCCTCGGGTCGTTTTACGAAAAACGTTTTTATAAATTATGAATCAACGGCACAAAACGAATCCAATAAAAATTGTCTCATCAAAAACGGAGTTCGAAAACGTAAATACGTAATCCTAAGGTTTCCGTTTTAGTCGTAAAGGACGTTAAAATAAAATCGAAAGTCCTAATCTCTTCTCGTAAATTTGTGAGTTTATGAACCAACACAAATTTAAAACTCCAAAATAATATTCATGGACAAATTTATTTTCTGAAATGTCGGAATGTCTCCAAAGACGGTGTATGTAAACGTAAGCACGTAACGTTGAATCCTCCGGTTTAGACGTAGTCGATGCTACTCCAAGACGTAAATCCAAATTTCTTCCCAAAAATATGTGAGTTCATATTGTAAATTGTTTTTAAATAATATTGAGAATAAAATATCAACCATAAATTGACGGATTGTCACAGCATTTACCCCTAAACAGGATCTTTGTCCTCAAAGATCATCTTACCTTACTACTCGCTTCTTATAGAGTTAAAGCCATGTGGGTATTTCCTCCACATTCGGACTTTTCTCACAAGTGCAATTCGTTACAATACGCGAGTTTCATCAAACATAACTACGGGAATAAGATCAGGCTAAATGTTGACTTACTTTCTCTATCCATGATGTTCACGGGTTTCTGATGAATGCAACTTTTCGCCGATCTAAGCTCTACCAAGAATAATCAGATTCTCACTTGATAGATATTCCATCAAGTTAGATATACGAAACATAATTCACGCAGTCTTTGAAGTCCTGGGGTAGATCCAACTTATATGCCTTTCAAACCAATCTTTTATATCATCTCAATGGTCCCATACAACGGGGACTTATATCCCATGATTTGTCAGATCATGAATTCATTTTTCCAAGGTTAAAAATTGTGGCATAACTTCGCTACCCATTTGGCACTTCAAGATCTACATTTCACATTCACATAACCTCTTGCCCACTACCGGCTGTCAATAATCAGATCCTAATTTCAACAATCATTTCAGATTTCGCGGGTCGGGTATTTTGTATGGTTAGGTTTGCCATCATAGGAAACCTTAAACCTAAAAGACATGTCCAACTCACAATGGGTGTATGTCGGGTGTCTTCATCTCAACTCTGGCTTACAGATGCTCTAACATTTAGATTCTAACAAGATTCGATCTCAATCCTAATACGATGATTATCAAGGATAATCTCTCCAAAGGAAAACGATTATACGGTCTATTGCCAAAGGTCAATCATTCAAACATAGAACAATGCTTATAGTATTTTGTATTGTTACTTTACCTCGCCCCTTCGATTTGGGGTGGTACATAGTACTCTCATCAAGGTTCGTTCTCAATGATTTCTGAGCAAATCTCTAGAAATTAGATGCGAAGCGAGGATCTTGATATAGATGATCGATACAGGCATGTTATGTTTACATAACTCTTTTGCATTTATCATTAACGTGAATGATATTAGCAGATTTGGTCAGTCTGTCGACGATGACCCAAATCGAATTAAATTCAGATGATGACCTTTGCAATAGCTAGACGTTTACTAATGTATGAGGCGATGTCTTCCTTCATAATTGCCATCAGTACAACTTCTTCAGACAAAGATACTTTTAGTCATAAATGACATAAATAGAATACTTATACTAACAAATTCTAACATACTATATCTCACAATCTCCATATTTAGACAATCACAAGTGGTCTCTTATAAATATTTAACGCTATCGGCTTCTCAATTCTAATGGTCCACATTAGCCGCGAACCACTTTTATTATCTATATTATCCTTTTTACAAGTATTGTTTATTTTTATATCGTTTGGCAATTTATTTTGCACCTTCATTAATAAGGAACATGTCCTAACTGGTTCTTTATCTTTTCTACATAATGCATCAGTATCTATATTCACTTCTCATGATGATATAATTATCATGTCCACAATTCACTCAGATATTCTTTCTATATTATGCGTCAGTAATTACGTTCACTTTCTCCTGATGAAATAAATATCACAACCGTATTTATTCAAAATTCTTTGTTCATACCTTTTATGTTTTAGTTTCGTCTTTACTATCATTTTTATCCGTTTTACTCAATCTGTCGTCTAAAGCGTCGATAATTATTATAATTAATTAAATAATAATTATTAAATTTTTTTATGAAACGTAAACGTAAAAATTTTAAATCTCTTAGTTCGACCAACTATATAAAATGTTCAAAATAAATTTGGATTTAATTAACAAGATTTTTTTTGATTTATCGAAAATAATTAAAATAATTAATAAGATCCGAAAATGTTCGAGAAATCTTTGTTTATATTTTGGTCAAAATTTTCTTAGTTGAAAAGCAAAAATTGTCGTTTCAATTTTTAAGTCATGGTTTAAATGGTTTTACTCAATCCCTTTTAGGTTATCTTGAGGTATACACAAACATTTACCCCTAAACAGAAGTTTAGTTAAATGGTTTGTGTATAAGGGAATAATCTCTTTAAAATCCTTTGTTAAAATATTTGTCAAAATATATTTGCACTTTCTCTTTTTTTTTATAACCCAAAGTCTTTAATGACTTCTAAATTTGAAGAGTTAGTATAGATTCTATTATCTTTTTATTCACATAGTCCAATAATGTAAAGGTTTAAGTCTTTAATCTCATGCTAATTATTCAAGGTACATGTTTTAATTGTTCGGCCAATTCAGGGCAATCTATAATAAATTTTTAACTCATTCTTATTCTTATAAACAAACAAATGGTCCTTAATGATCACAAGCATAAATTTATCAATTTACAGCCTACACACGTGATTCACCAAATTTATGAATGCTACATGTGTATTAGTCAATCCAAACGTCACCACGTGAAACTCATAATGTCCATTACAAGTTCTGGATGTAGTGATTGGAATAGATAATCTCTTTCGCAGATGCGAAGTTTGATGATAACCATGCCATGGATCATATCTTTAAAACATACACTAGAACCTTGTAAATGATCGAACAAATCTTCCATTTCGAGTTATGGATATCGCTTTCGATTGTCAATTTACTTAGTCACATTAATCTATAAATATAAGGAATGATGACACCATATCTCTTCATGATGACAGGCTTGGTGGAATAAAATCTTTCTCCGACAACTCTCAGTTGTACGGTAATTCCTTTAATTTAGATGGTGCTGACGTATAGTGCACACGCCACAAGTGCAGCACCGAGGATTTAATCAATACCAAATTCAACTTGCCTTAATGGCGAAAGTCTAGGTAACATCAACAAATACTTACTAAAGTTTCAGATAACATAAACATCTTTTAGTACATTCATATTAGGTTCTTCTAGATTACAATATCTATAACTAGTTCACAACCATTCACGTTATAATATCAAGTCTAAGTGCAGGATATGGTCATCCATCAAGAATTATTTAGATCACTTTTGATAATCAACATCTTATCATTTAGGGGAATTCTACTCGAGTTCCCATCAATTAAGACAATGTCGTCATGTCATAATCAATCAATCCATTCTACAGGCACTGTCAACTTTCCAGTTTTATTACCGTCGATAAGATGTGAACTTCTCAAAAGACTAATAATAACTCTTAATCCTTCACCAATTCAAGGATATTAGGATACACAACTACTATTAAAAGAGTAAGGTCAACGCATAATCTATGCGAGAGAATTTCAAATCAGATACAAACGAAAACATTTAACGAATATGAATATATCCTATGTTTTCATAATTTGAGTACGCATTCGGAAGCTCCTCGGATCGTTACCCAGGTCATTCAAATGGAATCAAATCAAAAGAAATGATAAGAACGTCAATACATCCAGTTGGGTATCAACACTCGGTAATCAGATACTTTTCCTAAGAATCTCACTACGGGAGAATTGGTCAAGAAAGAATTGTCAATTGTCAAATAAGACAATTTCCACAGATGAGTAAATTCGACTCAGAAGAATAGATGCTACAGGCACATATGTAGGTGTCCCTAACACTATGTCCTTATTTTTCACTTCTTGCAGATCTCATAAATTTTAATCTTTCACAATCCTCACAAAAATGTAGTGTTTATTCATTAGTTTTTTGGTGACTACTAATCAGTCTTGCATAGTCCATTCCAAATTGTATGTAGGCGCGCAACTATATACAATTTCAAGATTAACGATGCAATACTCAGTTCGTCAAAATTTTATCATCATGTTTATAATAAAAACATTTTCATGCTTAATTCTTAAATAAGAATCAAAATAAATTTACAAAGATTTTCCTTGTTATGAAAACAATTAAGTTTTCCAAGGTGTTTTATAAACAACTTCATTTCGATAACAATCACTTATAAATCTCACTTTGAATAATCCTTATAGTGATGAAAATTAAATTTTCTCAAAGGATGCCGTTTTAACTTTATAAAAACAATGTGTGATCTGCAAAGGAGTGATGAAGAGTGGTTCACCAAGAACTAACTACGATATGATAGGAAATGAGCTTAGCCAAATAATCATGAGGTTCATGATCTCGATGGCACTCAAAAGAATAATCCACAACGTAACTCAAATCAAGATGAGTACTTGTTCAATGGTTGCATCACTAATGCGAACATTAGGATGAAGCAATAAAGGATAGATAACATCGATACATGTAAGATTTAGCAATCAAAGGTAGTCTTTTTCATTAATCACAAACAAGTCAAAATTGTACTGTAACACATTACATGTCACTATGTCATACAATTCTCAAAACTCATCCTACCAACTGATATCTCAGTTAAGTTAGGGATTTTTAAAAGATACCACAATGAATACTAATCTACAAGAGTCATTAGGTGTTCCATATGTCCCAGAAGATCCATCGGTCTCAATTCAGAAGAAGATTTCTTCAATTAATTTCTTGGACACTGGGCATCTTCGTTAGTGGACAATGGCCTAGGAACAACCCTTAACACGAATCAACAATCATTTAAAACCTTATAATTCAATCACAGAACTTAATGACTTCCTCTTAACATTTTTATATTCCATACGGGTTAAATTTTACTTTATTCAAGTTTCAACCAACTTACACTCAATTCGATATCCTACTTCATTTTCCAATACTTCCAGCCTTATTTATAAACCTTAAAAGGGCAATAAAGCTCGATATGAATCAACACTTAATTTCCAATCCTATAATTCTTACAACACAATTATCAAATGTGTCACTAGTATGAAATGACTTGATCATTCAACTAGACTTCTCGGAAAGGTATTAGTGGCATGAGGCTTTTGGGTAATGGTTCCAATAACAGCCTCAAGTGCAACATTCGCCCTTTCGATTTCAATTTAAGAATTGGATGACAACGAATCAGATGACATCTTTCTAGGTGGTAACGTTTTGTCAAACTCCACTCTATAAGGAAAGATCGTCATGACATCGATATCAGTTTTAATCTCGCCAATTCTTTTTCAATATCACAATCAACTAATATCTAAATTTCTACGAATATCAACCATTTGTTGGGATCATAAATATCCGCAACTTGGTTTAGATCTAGGATAGCTAGAATTCCTACGAGAATAGCTTCGATTAATTTACTAGGGGATTTAGGGTTTCTTGTGACAATCGACGTCGTATAAATACCTCGTATAAATATTAAAATAATCATCAAACAATCATGTAATCAAATTACATCATATATATAATCCAAGTTATATATATATTAAAATAACACTTCTCAGTCTGGCCTTGTCGGTAACTCGGGAATTCTTCGGCACCGTTATAGTCAAAAGATTTTTAGACATTTTTAGAAAAATGTTTATAGTTAAAAGATTTTGAAAAGTTTTATTCAAAACCTTGGTTTTAAAAATCTTTCGTTCTCTATAACGAGAGCTCTGGTACCAAACTGTAACACCCCCAAATTTATACAACTCAATACAGCGGAAGACTCGTTGGTGTTACGGGATAGCACATTACTCACATCATAGACAACGCATAAAAATCGCGTCGTTTAATAATAAATCATTTCCATTCATAAACATTAAAGTTACATCAGTCCCAAGTCATTACATTTCATACAAAAGTTTTACAAAGTGTTTGAATGGAAAATATTGTTTAAGTGCGGGCCATGAATTCTTGTCGTCTTCCCGAGAATTACCTTCAAGTACCTGAGATAAAACATGTTAAAAGAAAAGGTCAGCGATAACGCCGAGTGAATTCATAGAGTTTAATAAATTCCATCAATATAACTTTGGTATAAAATTAGTACCAAAAATCAATTCGTACAAATCATGGTAATAGGCCGTAAAATAGCCAAAAGCATTTTATACAAATCTTTGTAATAGGCCATAAAATAGCCAAAGTCATTTTATACAAACCTTTATCAAAATCATCATATAGGCATTTGCCTAAAAAAATCATTATACGAGCCAATGTCGTAAAAACATCATACAATACGTCTTATGACGTCGTATAAAATCAAATAAAAACCGTTATATGAATATGTTTATGAAAACCAAAACACAAACATAATATCAATAGTATGACCCCGTATTGCTAGTCAGGCAATACTTCGTAATTCGGTGCGTCTAATAGTATTTCGTTAGTTTTGGATTATTATAAGCCGCATGACATTGTTACCTTACTAAACCAACAACGGGTAGCTAACCCGATACAAATTTTGCCCATCTAAAGTAGCGTGTCGTCACAAAGGTCACGCTATGGAAATCTTCTCATACATAAATTCGCTTACCAATCAATGTGGCACGACGGGGATCAACCGTCAAGGCGCGAACTGGGGTGATCGTCCCCAAATAGTACTATTAAATGCATAAGCGTCTACCAAATCCCGGTAGTTCACAATTCATGCTAATGGGACTTTTAGTGACATAACCTAACTTTAATAATCCATTTAATTTCATCTATCGGGTCCTTTAATCATTTATCGGGTCATACAATCTGGTCATTCAATCATTCGGGTCCAAAATCAATAAACAAACAATCGGGACAAATGGTGTCCTATTTTATAAAAACTAACATGTTATCTCCCTCGTGGGTTTATAAAACATTTATAAAAACATTTAAAAGAGTGCGAGGCTATGAACTCACGTTGATGTGGGAAGGCGGGTTATCGGCAACTCGGACGTACGGTACGTGCTTCAATCACGGAAACCTAGACAAATAATACTCGGTCTTAGACGTTTGTCCAATGACTTTATAAAAATAACAATTATGTATACATATGATGATTATTTATATATGATGATCAAGTGGGTTTACATATTCTAGTTTACTCATTCTTGTGTTATATGTCGATAACTTTTATACTAGTTTACTAGTTTTACCTATTTACACGTTTTAAGTCCAATAAACTTATTATAAGTTATTTAACTTGTTTTAATCCATTTTGTACTTATATTATCAGTATTTAAACTTTCTATGTTGGGCCCAAATGGGTTAAGCCCAATAAGTTCTTTTTATAAGTATTTATCTTATTAAGTCCAATTATTAATCCCATATGTTTAGTTAGCTCGTAAATGTCCGTATTTCTTATAGTTCGGGTTTCATTGGTTTTTACTTGTTATACATGTCTATATATCAGTATATAAGTTTTATAAAGTTTTCATTAGACGGGTCCAACCATCTAAGTTTTATTTAACAAAAACGTTAATTTTTACGGTATTAGCCGAAAAAGTCGTAAAAACAATGTTTATAGTTTTATAACTTATAAGTATTATTTCACTACCATTTATATAAGCTATTCATTCATTTACCCTTTTACATATTTATATAAATAAGTTTTATAAGTTAGTGGGTTTTAATTTATATTTTATACTAT
Organism: Glebionis coronaria; assembly: GCA_025667525.1. Taxonomy (NCBI): domain Eukaryota; kingdom Viridiplantae; phylum Streptophyta; class Magnoliopsida; order Asterales; family Asteraceae; genus Glebionis; species Glebionis coronaria. The sequence goes on along the minus strand of CM046876.1, from coordinate 296,548,581 downwards.
TAAATTCTGAGTGCTTATATAATAGTATTATTCTTTAATTTCCAAAAATCTGATTTTTATCTTCACTTTCACCAAAACTGCCATATCTTGAGTTCTATATGGAGATAGAAGCTCAAATTATTATAACATAAACTACATGATATGTGCTACATTTAACTCTTCTATAGCTACTGTTGAATCATCTTCTAAGTATTTTCTAAAAATCGTCCAAAACAGTAACCTCAGATTTATACCCTAAACTTGTTTTGATCATATCTCACTCATTATTTTGATTCCATTGCATGGCCAACTCTCACATGTGTACAAGACCCATAGCTTACTGTAAATACATTATACTTCATCATTTTATCAGTCCATGACCTGTTTCTTTACTGTTTTATACAGCCATGTAAATTAATCAAGATTTTAACCTTGTTTCTTATAGTTTTTCACCTTTTTAATCATATTTATCAACACCAAATCCCCACATAACATTTTTATCATCATATAATCATCATATACATATACAATAGGAAATAAAATACATGTTTACATAATCAAAATAATAAGAAGATGAGGAGGACAATCTTTATACCACCATGATGATGTAGGTTGTGATCAAAACATGGATTTTGATGGAGATACTTGTGATGCACCAAGACCATCTTCATGATCACCAATCTTCATAAACTCCTTGTGGAAAATCAGCCTCAAGACTCCATGGAAACTCCTCCTTGGATGTTATAACTTGCACCAATCAATAGGGCTTCAAAAGGGCATCAACATGTATATGAATAACATGAGATTTTGTGGTTAATTTTGATCAAATTAGGGTGTTTAGGGTGAGATATGGACGAACTAAGAGAGAGATATGAGAGGATTTTGAGGCGGTTTGCATGAATGAGAAATGGTTTTGTTTGTGCAAGTGGTTTTGATGGAAAGTTGCCTTAAAAATTAGGCTAAGCTTATAAGTGTAAGCTAGTAGTTTACAAGGGTGCCACATCTTTGATGTGGTGTCCCTTTTGGCCATCCCATGCTAGTGGGGTGGGGCAAGATTTATCTTGTCTCATCCCACTAATTTACGGGTATTCCTCGATTCTAGTTTCCTCGATTTGCGTGCCCTCGGGTCGTTTTACGAAAAACGTTTTTATAAATTATGAATCAACGGCACAAAACGAATCCAATAAAAATTGTCTCATCAAAAACGGAGTTCGAAAACGTAAATACGTAATCCTAAGGTTTCCGGTTTAGTCGTAAAGGACGTTAAAATAAAATCGAAAGTCCTAATCTCTTCTCGTAAATTTGTGAGTTTATGAACCAACACAAATTTAAAACTCCAAAATAATATTCATGGACAAATTTATTTTCTGAAATGTCGGACTGTCTCCAAAGACGGTGTATGTAAACGTAAGCACGTAACGTTGAATCCTCCGGTTTAGACGTAGTCGATGCTACTCCAAGACGTAAATCCAAATTTCTTCCCAAAAATATGTGAGTTCATATTGTAAATTGTTTTTAAATAATATTGAGAATAAAATATCAACCATAAATTGACGGATTGTCACACGGGTGGTCACCACGGTGTTAATCATTTGGGTGCCTTTGTGTAATCTGAATCTCCAAAATAGTCACTAAAGACAAAAAGTCAAACAAGTCAAGCAGTGGAAAAAGTTTCCACTACTCAACACCCAAAACTAGCCCCTGCTAGTGTAATTTTGAACTCAGCTTATCAATAAGCTATTCTAGCTTATCCAGACTTGCAACAACTTATTTTTTGTGATAGGTCTTCATTATTTGACCCATTTAAGTAGACTGGAGCTTATTGGACTTTGACTTTGACTTTTTACTAGAAAACCAACTTATTTGACTTTTAAATAAGTGCTTATTTGGTTTTTCAAGCTTATTGAGTCAGCTTATTTGAAAACTCTTTGTTGATTTTGCTTAATTAAGTCATTTAAAAGCTTTTGGAACTTGAATCAGCACTTGGGGTGGCCTAGAACTCAAAAACGACTATTTTGTCGTTTTCTGTAGATTGCTTATTGCATTTTCAGGCTTATTCCTTGGGCTTATTTCAAATTTCTTTTTGCAGAAGTCTTATTTAGGTCAAAAGAAGCTTGTGTGTCAAATTTTAGCTTATGGCATTTGCTTATAGCTTAATGGGCCAAAAAGCCCATTAAGAATAAGTTGCTTGTTATAAGCTAGATTATTTCACATTTTCAGCTCTTGGGCCTTTGGAAAAGTTGTTTAAAATCAAATTTTGAGTCAACCTGTGCTTTTTGGGCTTCTTTTGAACACTTTTTATTATTGGGCCCAAATTTGGCCCAATAAGCTACAGTTTTGGGTTTAGCCTATTTTCTAGGCCCATTAAGGGTGTTTAGGTAATTTCACTTTCATTTCTGAGTTATTTAGGTTAAATTAAGCTAGTTTGCAAGTTTTTAGAATTTTTTATGATTTTTGGATTTTTAATATTATTTTAATATTATTTTATTATTAAAAATTAATAGTCTGATTTTCTAAGTTTTTATATTTTTCCTAGGTTCTAAACACTTAATTAGGATTTTTGCAACTTTCCAAATATTTTTAGAGTCTTTTAACTATTTTCTAGAATTAATTTAAGTTTTAATTGATTTTAGAAGTTTTTAATTGTTTAAAAATAGTTTTTATTGACTTTAAAATTTTGAAAAATACTTTTTAGCCTAATTAGGTTATTTTTGAGGTTTAGAAACTTTAAAATCTTGTTTGGGACTTTTTAACAATTAATTGTATTTTTAGGGCTTTAATTAACATTAAAAAGTCATTATCTAATTAATTAAAATGTTTTGGCAAGTTTGGATTTTTTGTAAACTCTTAGAATATTATTGTGGATTTTAGGTAATTTTTAGGAATTTTTAGGTTAAAATTTTAATTTTAGCACTTTTTACGGTTTTACGTGTACACCTTTTTCGACTTAGTTTAATCCGTCTTCGTAACCGTCATTCTCTTCTAATATCACTTCTATTTTTCTTTCTCAAAAGTATAATCACAAATCTAATCCAAATCATTACACACATAACACACTAGCCTCCTTGAGAACGAACTCACTTTAGGGTCATTTACAAACGGTTTTCCTAAATCGTCGTGCTTGCCCTATTTACCTTCCTTTTCCTAAAGGGGTAATTTTACAACCATCACTGTTCTTAAAAATCAAAAGTTCAGACACTTCAAGAAGAAGCAACTGAATGCAACCAAAAAAGGGAGGAATGATGAAGAACAAGGACCTTCTTCTGATATTCATATAAGGATCTCTGGCAATGACATCAATTTTGAAGCTGATGATGGCATTGAAAATCTTGAGGTTAATGATGGCATAGAGAATGATGTGGATAATGCAAGTTTGGAGCATACATATATGCAGCTTCAACATGAGGAACCACAACAACCTGCTCATGAGGAACCACAACCATCTGTTGATGAAGAAATGGTGGTAACTCAACCACAACCTCTATCACCACAACTACAAGCAAACTGGAGTAGTTTTTATGAGAAGCTAGAGGAAATAACTATTAAGTTTCCTGTTTCTACAACTCCACCACAAAGACAATTTTTGTTTCACAAGAAACAGTTTTTCCAAGTACTGTCATGATCAAGAATGAATGTTGAATCAAACAAGACTGAGGAGTTAGAGATTTAGAAGACAGCTTCTAAAGGAGAAAAAGTATCTAGAGATACTTTGGTGATAGAAGAAACAAGTGTGTCTTAACTGGTGAAGTAAATACTGTTGAAGAACCAAGTACTGCTAAGCCAACTGTAAGTACCGCTGGTGAAAAAACTTGAGTACCATCTTCTTAAGAAAGTAAGACTCCATCTTTTGAAGAAGATGAGACATTAGCACAAGTGCTGCTTGATCTCAGAGAGAAGAACTCAGTTGAGAAAGCAAGGCTAGTAGAAGAAGAGATGAAGACACAACAAGAAAATCTTGCCATTAAAGATAAAGATAAAGGTAACAAAGTTCAAGCTTCACAGCCCACTATAAAAGGTATTATCATTCAGCAACAATCCAATAAAGATGAAGAAAGAAGATCTTCAAGATTATTGAAGAAATTACCTAATATAAATCCAAAGGATAAGGGCAAAAAGAAATTACAATCTGAGTCTGAAGATGAAAGTGATTCAGATGATGACATAAGCAAAGTCATGAATAAGTTTCACCAATTAGAGCATGATGAAGAGGTAGCTCTTAGATTGCAAGCACAATTGCATGATGAGGAGTTACAAGAAGAACTTGCAGCAAAGTAACAATTTCTTGAAGCCCAAAGAGTGAACCAAGAATGGAACATATCAAAATATGATAGGATTCAGGATGAACTAAAGGCAAGTAAACTTCTTGCAGAATCCTTAGTAGCTGAAGAAAGAGATGCTTATAATGAAGAAGAGAAAGATATGTTGATTAATGATTTGGTAAGGGAGCAACAAAGATTCTTTGAAGAAAAGAGAATAAGAGAAAAAGTTAAGCCTCCAACTACTATGCAAATCAGGAATCAAATGATGTCTTACCTCAAGAAGGTTAAGCATTTCACCTATGATTAGCTAGTCAAAAATACTTTTGGTGAAATAAAGGCTTTGTATGAACAACACAAGAGGAGCAAACTGAATTTTGTTGAGATTGGATCAGAAAAGGATAAAAAGGACATTGTAGATGTCAAGAAACATCTGTAACAACAAAGAAAATTTGGAAATACCCCCAGACTTGATGCAAGTACTGCTGGACAGAAAGAAGCATCTCCACCTATCAAGACTACATATGCTAGAAAGAAGAAAAGGGTGAATGAAGTTTCAAAAGAAGCAAAGACTTATCAAAGGATGGATGAGGGAAATGAAGCTCATAGTATTGAAAAAGAGATTGAAAATGTACAAGCAGTACATACACAGTCAATAGTACTTGAAGAATTGGTACATACTTATTTGGAGGAGGGATCAGTTGAGTTTGAAGGAACCTCCAAAAGGTATTAAAAGGAAGAGATCAACCAAGAGAAAGCAAGAAGCCAAGAAAAAGGCAGAGTCTACAGATCAAGATAGTGATGATGATGAAAGTTGTAGAAAGCACTTGAAGATAGTCAAATTTAAAGACCAATGTATTGACACAGAAATCTTTGGAAAGAAATCATCAATCATTAGATGGACATGTGCTATGAGACAAGGATTAGAAATTCATGGAATAACTAGAATAGATGGAACATTTAGGATGTTCAGGTTACTAGAAGATATACTACATATCCTTGACAAACGAGATATTTAAGACCTTAACAGATTTGTTTAAGGAGGAAGTGAAGGTCACGAAGAAACATCACTATTGAGAAATAAATTGAAGTTCATGTATGAGCCATACAACAGTTATCAACAAATATTGAAGGATTTAGAGAATCAAGTTCCTACTTACTTGAGATATTATACATCATGTGGTAGACACACTTTCGATGTAGATGATATAACTTATTACATGCTTCAAGAGAAAAGATATCCTTTTGGAGGAAGTTTATTGGAAAGAATGTTAGAACAACAACTAGAAGTTTCAGAGGAATCTTATGGTGCTTTTGAGTTGATCAGAATGGCTAAACAACAAATCAAGGATTTGGAAAAAGAAGAAGAATCTAAGAAAGAGCCTTAAGTGTTTGACTTTCAGTCACACTTCATGAATGGTTCTCAGTTCACCATGTCTAACACACATAATAACTGGCTAGTCCATAAGCAAACGGTTTGTGGTAAAGACTTCTCAAATCCGTCTAAAGCTAGTAGTTTGCTAAAAACTATATGGTTCTAACTCACCATGTTTTGAGACAAAGAGTTGGCTAGTCCTAGGGCAAACGGTACTAGGTAAAGACATTATCAAATCCGTTGATGGTTGACATTTTACCAAAAATTGTAGGGTTATCAGTACATCTCATTCTTTATGAATAAAGTATTGGCTATTCTAGAGTGTACGACTAACTGGTAAAGAATAAATAAAATCCGTTGATAGCTGATGATTTGCTAAAAATCATGATGCCAATACAGATTGGTTTGTTGTTAACTGTTTTATTTCAGGTAAGAAGACACAAGTATAATTGTTGATTCATAGGTGCTTTATATGTAGAAGACTCTTATTAGATGATGACAAAAAGGGGAAGAAGACATATGTAATGACAACATAGTTGCTGCAAAAGAATGTTTACAAGACACAAGAAGATCATAATTTAAAGACAAAGATGATATTCATGAAGACTTGAAGATTATCTTATCATAAGAAGATCTGCATAAAGTGTTCGGCTACATTTAGTTGGATACAAATACAAGATTACCAAGGTCAATACAATTTTGAAGAGAAGACTGAAGACATGTATTTTAATACATTCAACACACAAAGAAACAAGAAGAAAACAAGTTTATCATTCTTGTTTAGGGGAGGATTGGTGGGAATTATTTGTAAAGTATCAAGTAACGCTAGTGTAAGTACAAGTACTTTTAGTGTTGGCAAGTACCGTTAGTGATAACGTGGTACATAGCAAGTACTGTTAGTTATATTGTAAGTACTGCTATATTGATTAGGACGAATATATCTTTAGAGAAGATATGTTATAGTTATAGATAGAGTTTATCTTATGTGATATACTTAATAGTTTAGAATATTGATAAGATATCGTATGTGATATACTTATCATAATAGAATATTCTAAGGTTTCTAGGGTTCCTTACACTATAAAAGGAACATAGTCATAATGAGTTTGTTGTACCTCATTGAACGTCGATTAATAGAAGATCGAATAGTTAAAAGTAACTATGTTCTACTTTGCTTTATAAGTTAGATTCCGCATAACTTATTTGGTTGTGTAAGAGTTCTCAAGTGCTCTAGTTTGATTACAAACCATTATAAAAATTCTTAACAGAATATAGATCCATTCAAAGGGATCAACACCTATGTAAAAGTACAAACCATAAATATCAAACATCACAAACACGAAATCATTATAAAATTTGTGATTTTGTTGAAAAAATCAAACTTTTTGATTTTTTGATCTTTCAAATCGTGTACAAACCCTATGAATCACCCCTTGGCGAATGATACCACTTATACGTTTTTTTCTATCACACGTGAATAACTATGGTTGATTTAGACAGAGAGATGGAGGAGAGAACTTTTAGAGAGAGAAAGAGATGTAGATTGAATGAGGAGGAAAAACAAAAGATTATTTATTAATCGAAATTAATTTTTGAGACATGCCAAAGTTATTTGATTTGAAAAGATGAGTTTATTTTGTAAATTGTAAAAGACTGCGCAAATCTATGAACTGACGTGATACAAATTAAATTATAAAAATATTGAATAAAAAGATTTATTAATTTATCTAATACTCTTATTTTAGTTTTAATAACGAAGGTTAAAAGCGAGATTATCCAAATTGAGTTTTATTTTTCTTTGTACGCAAATTATTCAAGACAACCAATAAATGGTAATTATTTCAAATAAAAAAGGAAACGGTTACGAAAATTTGTTGATTAAATACTCTAATTTATTGGAAATATTATTTCAAAACCATCGCTTAATATTTTAGAAACCGAATAAAATTTTATAAAACACGAACGAGACCCGAACCACATTTAAACAAGATAAAAAGAAAACATAGTAAACTATTTATGTATTCGGCCCTAAACTATACACACTTTACATATCTAATTTAATATAAATATAAAACTCCTATCATTTCACCTCATAAATTCAAAAACCTAAACCTAAAACTTCACACACAAAAACCTAGTTTCCTTATACATTTTCCGGCGCCCACTCTATTTCCGGTCACCGGAATATTTTTCCGGCCACCACCACCATTTTATGTAACCTCTACATAACTACTCAATCTACCCGATCTATATTACAACCATATTGTTCCTACTTTTTCCGTCCTCTGGCCACCATCACCACTGGTCCGCGGGCAACTTTATACCGCCAGCAACCACTTGATCTTGATAAGTACCACCACCATACTTGCAACACGCAACCATCATAGATCCGTCGTAGTACAACCGTATTCACCACCATTAGACGACAATCACAACCGTGACTCCACCACCAACAACCATGTCTCAACATCACCATCATGTTTACACCACATCAGCCACCGTCAGATCTACTTCACGAATGTTACAAACCACCAGCCGCCGTGGTTGTTCACCACCAGCCACCACTGTTTACACCACAACCCCGCAACCAATACACCATCGATCACCAGTAATCGTTGTAGACGCCGCCACCAGTAGAAAACGACCAACAGGAGGTTTTGTTTAGTCTTTTTGCTTATGTCCAACAATAGCAGCACCACCAGATGGTGCAATTTTTTATTGCAACAACACCACCACATGGTGCGTTCGAGTTCAACAGCAGCACCAGAGGCTGCATCTCGTTACCAACAGCAGCTCGACAGCCCATGTTTCGTTACCAGTAGCAGCATAGCATGCTAGGGTTTGTTACCAACACCAGCATAATAGGCGCGTTTGTTACCTGCAGCAGCGTATCAGGTGCGCTTGTTACCAGCAGAAGCACAACATGGTGCGTTTGTTACCAACAGTAGAGGGTGTTTGGTTTGCCGTTTACCAGCAGTAGGGGAGTTTTAGGATCTGTTTTTTAACAGCAGTAGGGGTGTTTGGATATGCTGATAACTAGCAATAGGGGTGTTTGGGTCTGCTAGGAGTCTACCAGGGCTTTTTGGGGTTAGCAGGGAACCCTAGGGGTGCTTTTGGGTCTGCAATAGGATATTCAGTGTGCGTTTGGGACTACATATTGCATATAAGGGTGTGTGTGGGACTGCAGACAACGTATAAGGTTACGTTTGGGTTAAACATCAAACAGTTAGGGTGTGGTTAGGTTTATCAGCTGCAGATAAGGGTGCGTTTGGGTTTATGTGGACACGGGACTTCAAGGGTTTAGAAGTGTGGGGCGTGATTTTAGCTCATGGTTTGTTGTGGTATAGAAATCTGCTAATAACGTATGTAACTTAAATAATTTTTAATACGGATTAAACGGTGATATATAATATAAATATATATATATAAATGATTAAATATATTCTGGCCATTGAATAAATGAAACTTTAATGAATAGCTAATAGATTTCCTTTCTTTCAGTTATTCTTTTTCCCATTTCCTAGTATATTAATAACAAAATGAATTTTTCCAATGTATAAACTAAAAATTCCAATGGCTTTGGCTACTATAACCTTCCCAACCACGATTTTTTACAAGCGTTGTTTCTATCTATTATTATCTAAAAATAATAAAGTTATTAATGACTGGACGAAACCAAGAAATAACCCCTCACGTGCGAAGTTATAGAAGATCCCCTTTAAGATCAAACAATTCCATCGAATTGATTATGATTTTATGTGTGTCAATGAATCCGATTATTGCAATTGCTCAGGATACCCTTTTCTAATTTCTAGGGTCTATTTCTTAGTTCAAGATCCTTCTTATTAACTATTAACTGGAATCAAAGAATTAGTAGATCTGTTCCGCCCAAAATGGTAATGGGCTTGGGTTATGAACTTATAATCTATAATCTGATGATCGAGTCGATTCTGTGATTATAAGTTCATTTCATACCGGACTAGACCAGAAGTTATATACATTCTCATTCTGAGAAGGGGTCATTTGAGTGGATCTAAATAGATACTATGTTTACATATGGATCCCTACGTCGTTACATTCCATTTAAGGCGTAATCGGACCTGCATTTATTAATCTACTATAACTATAGCATACCCCCCTTTTACGAATTGCTGCATTTATTCGAGTGATCCACAAACAGCGAAAATTTATTTTTTGCTTATCTCTATCCCGATGAGCCGAAACCAAAGCTCTGATTTTTTGTTGAGTAATAGTTCGAGTAAAACAAATGAAAGTACGTCTTCAGTGAAATATTACTAATGTATAAACGAAACTGGTGCATTGATACTAGAAAGGATTTATTTTTCCGGCCGACTGATCCGTTTTAGTTAGAATAGATTCGTCGTCCAGTAGCGACAACTGTATTTTTTATTGGTACCGTAGTAGCCCTTTGGTTGGGTATTGGTGCAACATTACCTATTGATAAATCCCTAACTTTAGGGCTTTTTAAAATTGACTCAATTGTGAAATAAAATATCATGACGTATGTATATAAGGAGCTTTCGCTTCAAAGCGAATTCTCCCCCTTGAGTATTCACTAGTGGAGGAAGAACCCTATTAGACAACCCAGCACTTCTCTTTTCTTTTTCACAAATAAGAAGTTTCGTATTCAATTCGGATAAGGATCACCCTAAGATGATCATCTCATGGCTATTGAGAACGAATCAAATCAGATGGTTCGACTTTCTGACTTGCTCAACTATTGATGCCAAATAAAAAAATTGCAGAGTTCAAGGGAAATATCCAAATACATGTCTTATTATTTTCAATAATCCATACTTGATTCCCGACCCACCAAGCAAAACCGATGGTTTCTTGGTCAGGACCAGCTAAAGCTAAAGTTCCATTAAAGAGCGTTTCCACGGTGTAGAACCTCCTCAGGGAATATAAGGTTTTCATGAGGCTGATCTTGAGCCGCCATCCAAGCACGAATACCTTCGTTTAAAAGAATATTAAATGGGATATGCATTTGAAATGGATGTACGAGTTATGATATATATCATGAGCGTTATGGAAATAGATCGAGTAATCTGTTCCTTTATCCAAGAAAAAGTATTTCTACTTGTACAAATCTTTCCATTTTCCAAGTAGATCTAATCCACTCGTTCGTAGAGCTATTTACTCGATCGCCGACATTTCTGGAACACCCTTAACAGAGGGACAAATAGTCAATTTTGAAAGAACTTATTGTCAACCTCTTTCAGATATGAATCTATCTAATTCAGAGACATATCAATATGCGTGGATAATACATTTTCTTCCACTTCCAGTTCATGTGTTAATAGGGTTGGGACTTCTTATTTTTCCGACAGAAACAAAAGTTCTTCCTCGTATGTGGGCTTTTCAGAGCGTTTTATCTATCAAATTGGATTAACCGTTGACAAGTAATCCTAATGTGGGCGGATTTGGTCAGGGAGATGCATAAATAGTACTTCAAGATTCATTAGATTCATTCTCTTCATAAAAATAGGAAGTAGAACCAATAAAGATGTCGTTTTTCATTCATACCTGGAGTTGAATACCCTATTCAAGAATTCTTTTGGATCCAATCCATAGGAATCAATAGAAAAGGCAAATATCTTATGATACACCAGATTCGGTCCCTATTAGACACTGGAATCCTGTCTGCTATATTTTTTTATTACTATAATAATAATAAAATAAAGTGCTTCTGAATTCATCTTATCTTTTTTTAATTTTAATTATTCTTTGTTGAGTAATAACTTAATCCTTGAATAAAATCTTTCTTCAAATAATAAAATAAAGTGCTTCTGAATTCATCTTATCTTTTAATAACTTAATTATTAGACACAAATTTATTTCTCATCAAATGAATGGCATCTTCTTTTGGAAATCCTAGCTATTCTTAGCATGATATTGGAGAATCTCATTGCTATTACTCAAACAAGCATGAAACGTATGCTTGCATATTCGTCCATAGGTCAAATCGAATATGTAATTATTGGAATAATTGTTGGAGACTCAAATGATGGATACGCAAGCATGATAACTTATATGCTGTTCTATATCTCCATGAATCTAGGAACTTTTGCTTGCATTGTCTTATTTGGTCTACGTACCAGAACTGAGAACATTCGGGATTATGCAGGATTATACACGAAAGATCCTTTTTTGGCTCTCCCTTTAGCCCTATGTCTCTTATCCCTAGGAGGTATTCCTCCACTAGCGGGTTTTTTCGGAAAACTCTATTTATTCTGGTGTGGATGGCAGGCATGCCTATATTTCTTGGTTTTAATAGGACTCCTTACATGCGTTGTTTCTATCTACTGTTATCTAAAAACAATAAAATTATTAATGACTGGACGAAACCAAGAAATAACCCCTCACGTGCGAAATTATAGAAGATCCCCTTTAATATCAAACAATTCCATCGAATTGAGTATTATTGTAGGTGTGATAGCATCTACTATTCCAGGAATATCAATGAATCCAATTATTAGAATTTCTCAGGATACCCTTTTTTAGTTTCTAGGGTCTATTTCTTATTTCAAGATCTGTGACAATCCGTCAATTTATGGTTGATATTTTATTCTCAAATATTATTTAAAAACATTATTTTAATGTTATATTATGAACTCACTTATTTTTGGGACGAAATTTGGATTTACGTCTTGAATTAGCATCGACTACGTTTAAACCGGAGAATTCTACGTTACGTGCTTACGTTTACATACACCATTTTTGGTGACAGTCTGACATTCAGAAAATAAAATTTATTCTTGAATATTATTTTTGGAATTTTAAATTTGTGTTGGTTCATAAACTCACAAATTTACGAGAAGAGATTAGGACTTACGAGCATAATTTAACGTCCTTTACGACTAAATCAAAAACCATAGGATTACGTATTTACGTTTTTGAACTCCGTTTTTGATGACACAAATTTTATTAGATTCATTTTGTGCCGTTGATTCATAATTTATAAAAAACGTTTTTTGCAAAACGACCCGAGGGCACGCAAATCGAGTGATTGTTGGATTTTTTACCACCCTTTAGGAAAAGAGCAATAAATAGGGCAAGTGTGCACGACGATTTAGGAAAACCGTGTGTGAATGACCCAAAGTGAGTTCGTTCTCGAGGAGGCAAGTGCGTTGTGTTAAGAGTTTATTAATGTTTGTGATTCTATGATTGAGAAAGAAATGGGAATAAGAGAGAAAGACGGTTACGAAAACGAATTAAACTATGACGAAAAAGGCGAAAACGTAAAACCGTAAATAGTGCCTAAATTAAAATTTTAACCTAAAAATTCCTAAAAATTACTAAAATCCCCAATAATATTCTAAGAGTTTACAAAAAATCCAAACTTGCTAAAACCTTTTAATTAATTAGATAATGACTTTTTAATGCTAATTAAAGCCCTAAAAATCACTTTTAATTATTAAAAAGCCTTAAACAAGATCTAATAGTTTGTAAACCTCAAAAATATCCTAATTAAGCTAAAAAATATTTTTAAAAATTTTAAAACCAAATTAAACTATTTTTAAACACTTAAAAACTATTAAAATCTATTAAAACTTAAATTATTTCTAGAAATTAATTGAAAAGTCTAAAAAATATTGGAAAGTGACAAAACTCCTAATTAAGTGTCCTTAACCTAGGAAAAATGAAAAAACTAGAAAAAACCAACTTTCTATTTTTAGCAACAAAATAATATTAAAATATTCAAAAAAATAAAAAGTTTGTAAATAAATTCTAAAAAAATACCAAAAATCCTAAATAATGTAACTAAAACAAAAATGCAATCCAAATTTTTAGAAACCTATTTAATAATTTTATATTAAATTTTAAATTTGCTTAAAAACCCTAAAATCCTATAAAATCAAAAATAAGCTAAATTGAAAACTTAAAAAGCTGTAAACCTCAAAAATGTAATTCAAAACCTAAAAACTATTTTTCCAGATTTTTAAATTACTTTTTACTATTTTTAATGACTTTTTAAATTTAAAACTTAAAATAATCCTAAAAAATTAATTAATTAAGGGAAAAATCTACTTTTTGCTCAGAAAAGTCAAACAACCTTATAAAAACCTAGGAAAAATCTTAAACAGGAAAATGCTTAAAGAAATAAGCTTGAAACAGCTTATTTAAAAGCTGTTAGCCAAATAAGCTATAAAACAAACACCACTTAAATATCTAATGAAATGAAGACTAAACGTAAAAAGCCATCTGGATCACTGGTTAACACGTTAGTCCTTGGAAAGCAAGGTCGCGTGTTCGAGCCCAAGCAAGGTGAGCTTTTTGCAAACTTTTTTTTTTTTACTTTTAAAACTTAATCCAGTGATCTTTAGACTCACAAAAACACAAACACAAATCCAAGTAATCAAGGATTAAGCCCTACAAATCCAAAAACGTGCTCAGTTATGCTCAACTTTTTGATGAACACAAGGGTTTGTTTATTTGATATTTTAACAAGTGAATAAATGATCAAGAGGTCTTGATCTTGAGTTCTGATGATATTTTTGATGGAAAAATGGCACCCTTATACTCATTGGAGTATAAGGAGTCAGTAAACACAAAAAACAAGCAAAGAGCACACAAGATCAAGCCAACAATTAAGCAAATAAGGTTGCTGATGTGCTATATGAAGGTCTGATGACCTTTGCTGGTGTAGTTGACAAGTAAAACGATTTTTAAACCTCTAGAACTTGCATACAATCTCTCTAATTTACTAACAAGCAATAGCAAATCCTACTTCAACCCTGAATCTAGCAATGATCAAAAAATGGGGCACAAAATCTCATAAAAACTGGCAGAAAATGAACTTAACAGATTTATGCCATCTTGACCATTTTTTAAGCATGCAAATGTTTATAATCAACACCAAACTGTTATCCAAACTACTTACTACCTAACAACACCCTAATAAGCACATAAAACAGGTTAAAACACAAGATTGCAGTGAATAAGCCCTACTTATCCCTTAATCCAAACACTCCTTTAAACTTTGAAAACCAAATTTTACACACCAAAATCTTTCAAAACTCAACCAAAGTAATTATTTATGCTTCTAACATGCATAAACACCTAACATGAGCAATTACTAACAGCTTAATCAATCAAACAACACCTTTCAAGAAAAATCACAAAAATCACATAAATTTCAGAAATCTAAAAAATGAAAAAGAGAATCAATGAGCTACCTTAAGGGTCCTACATCCAGGACCCTTAGTGGTTGAAAAACCACCTCCCTATAGGCTGGGGCCTATGCAGAACTTTGTTGAGCTGCTAAGGAAGTTTTACTTAACAAAAAATGATGAAATATGGTCCTTGTTTAGAACCTGCTAAGATCAAACCACAACAACAAGAGTGACCTGGAATGAGAGCCAATGAGCTATAAGGATGACTTATAGACAAGTCTCCTTATAGCTTATAGCTTTTTAGCTGAAACAGTGATGTAAAAAA
Source organism: Glebionis coronaria (assembly GCA_025667525.1). Lineage (NCBI taxonomy): Eukaryota > Viridiplantae > Streptophyta > Magnoliopsida > Asterales > Asteraceae > Glebionis > Glebionis coronaria. The sequence goes on along the minus strand of CM046876.1, from coordinate 296,533,509 downwards.
AATATAAGCAAAAAGGTTTTTTACCTCACTTTGCCCTTTTTACCCAAACTTTTATACCCACTACACCTTGATATCTCCAAGATATCAGGGTTGTATGGTCATATACAAGCTTGAATGTAGAAGCTTATGTGGTTTAACAACCTTTCTAGCTTAACTTGAAAAGAAAACTTGAAATCAGAAACCTTTGAACACAAGACTTGAATTTTAAAAACTTGAAAAGTAAACAATCTTGGAATTTTAAACAACAAGCAAACAATGTAAATTAAGATGGCTCTTTCTTCTCATCAACAAACTTAAACCTTTTTCATTCATAAAAACAGGACTTACAAAGTTGTGAAAAAAGGAGAAAAAAGAACAGGAAAAACTAAGTCCTATCATGCCTTTATATAGAGGCTACAATGTGATTCTAGAACTGAATGGAAACTAGAAACCCTAATGATATAAACTTCCCAAGCTGCCCTTGGACGATTTTGAATTTTGAAAGCCCATGTGATGATCTTGGCATTTTGTGGGATGCCAGCTGCTTTGGAGTGATCTAGGTCGTCCATTTTGTCTTTGGGAACACGAAAATGCCCATAGGCGTTGATTAGCTGGTTTACTTTTGTCTTCAAGCTTGGACGTGGGTCAGGGGAGGGTTGGAGGGACATGTGAGAGGGGATGGTGACATTTTGGGGAGGTGGGATGTGATTAGGATGACATTAATTGTCAATCTGGAAAGATTTAGGGGAAAACCCCTTGATTTGTGGAAATTAAGTTTTAGGGTTTATAGAGGGATTAGTGATAGCAGGGTGGGATTTGATGAGGTTTAGGGTGATTAGTTTTAAAAAACGTGTTTCCCTCACAATTTAAAATCAGTTTAAAACTGATTAAATAAATGTGTTAGGTGGATTCTGACGTGGAGAGGAGGGTTAATATGATTGGTGGAGGGTTTAAGGTAGGTGAGGTGTCAAGCTATGAGTGGGGGTTTGTCTTAGGTTGTCTTGGCAGGTTTGACCCCTTACTTTTCATTCTCCTTTCACTTTGTATTAAAACAGCAAATAAGTTCTTTCCTTTGAAAAACATCTTTGGCAAGTTGGCAGTTTTGGCACAAAAACTTTATAAGCTTGAAACAAGGACTAAACATGCAATTTCTTCATTCTTCAAGGACTGATTTTGACATGTCTTCATACTTCAAGGCTTTGACTTGTTTGTTGACTTCTTGGAGGACCAATAATGACAATTTAGTTTTGATGAGGGACTAAATTTGCCAATTCTTCAAAATTAAGGGTCCTTTTTGTAATTTTGACAAACTTTAGGGACCAAACTTGTAATTATGAAGATACAAGGGTATAAAGTGTCAATTCTTCAAACTTGGAGGACCAATCTTCATAATTCTTCAAATCTTCAAGGGTTGACTTTGGAAAATTCTTCATTAGGGCTTGGTTCATTGTGCGGCTTCGTTTCCCGTGTTCGTTTTTGATTGATTCTTGTGATCTTTTGTCATTTTCTCAATATCCGTTCCTAAAATACACAAGCAACAAACACAAGCATATATTTGGGTATTTTGATGATATTTAATGCATTTTAAGCCCTAATTGGACGATGAGACTATGTATAAAAGCAGTCTCATCACTCCCCCATACTAAACCATTGTCGTGCCCTCACGCAATGCTAGAATAAAGTATCATAGCATCTCCAAAATTCAATTTTATTCACTTTATTGAAATGATAAACTAGCTATACTACTTCTATTACTACTACTTGCGTTTTAGACATAATGTATGATTTTCATCGCAAAATGGGACGTTTAGGTTCATAGAATAAGAACACGTGACTGCTCCGTTAGAAATAATTTCATCGTCCTCGATTTTCACTCCAATTCCATGCCAAGCATGCAACGAGATCATTGTCATTATAAGTTAGTAATGCTAACACTACTCATATGCCCCAATCACGTACTTATTCTCCCATTATTACTAAGTTGTATCTCTTATATTTTATTTTGTCTTGAATGTTTCACGAGGATACATTTTTGACTTATGCGATAATAGAGATTTAGGTCTAAAAATAGAGTCCTAACGGTGTAACTAAGACCATCAAATCAATAACCCCTCCTAATAGACAACGATGTCAAAAAATTAAGTTGACAAGAAGAATCGATAAACACGGTTTTATAACGGTTTTGAACATGAGACTTATTACCAAGACTTTTATACGCCCCCTAACGGAAGGACCTTATTATCTTTGGTTTACCTCCATCTTTTATTCAACTTCGCCATGAAGCTTTTATTATGACTTCGGTCTTGCCTTGCCTTTTATTATCCGCCTCATCGGTGGTTTTATTAGCCAAAGACGTATATCCTCACGCTAAGGCGAATTTTGGATCTTTAAAGCTTCGAAGATTAAGGCTTGATTCACTTTCAATTTTGCATAGATTTTAGGCCTTGTGGGGCTTCAAATTGTTTGCTTGATTTAGGTGAGAACTTGAAATCTTATTATTAGGTGAAGCTTTCGATTATTCGGGGGCCAATACTTCAAAACCGTGACGCTGGCGATACCTTAATGTCTTCCCAATTTAATTACACGGAAGCTACTAGAAAAGACTAGAAACCCAACAATCCTAACTAAACCGCTAAGTCAATATTTATTAAGCAAAAAATATTTACATGCGAAGGGAGAATAAGCAAACAACGAGAACACATGAGTTTTTGAAAGAATACGAGTACTCTACGTTTAGCATAGTAAGTTATAATTAACTCTATCATTTCTCGTCCTCATTTAAGAGACTTAGCCTAATGTGTAGTTAAGGAATCGAAGCTAAGTGCTCAACACGCACGGTCGAGTCAAAAATTACTCTTATTCTCGCCATCGGAAAATCTACATTCGTGTCTTCAAACACTAATAAAACATGAGAAAAGTTAAAAATTTGGCCATTTTTAGCTTTATTTTGCAACAAAACGATAAACAAAACGATAAACTTTGGAAAGCGTGAAGGTTTGGCAAGGCAAGTATCTATTCACCCCCCATACTAAAGTTAAACATTGTCCTCAATGTTTCGAGTCTAGGGGTGCAAACACCCCCATACTAGAGACGTAGTCGAATGCCTAATCTAGCATGGAAAGGGTGTAACCGTTAAATTTAAAGCCGTTTATGAAGTGTGCTAAAAACCTAAGGTTAGAACATCAAAAGGATATATCATGGATATTGAGAAATGTCTTCAAAGCAAACGATCGAGTGCTCCCATAAAACGAACACGAGAGGCTCCAATCGTGAAGATCATGATCTAAAAACCACAATGCACAAACAACCACGGAACAAAGGTTGGAAGGGCACAAATCCCCACACGTAAGCTACATTAGAAAGCGATAATATGTACATAGGATAAGCATGGGACTCCCCCACGAGGCACCTCGTTTTTGATTACCGAGTCATGAGCTCGACTCGATCCCCTCAATACTAATTATCATTGGGGAAGGTGAATTGGTCGAGGTAGTTCAAGGATGGAACTTCCCCGCCAAAGTAGTGCTTCAACCTATGTCCATTCACCTTGAAGTTAGGACCATCATCTTGAGCTAGCTCGATGGTCCCATACGGAAACACTTGAGTCACGGTGAATGGACCGGACCAACGGGATTTCAACTTACCGGAAAAGATTTTTAATCTTGAATTAAAAAGCAAAACTTGATCCCCAATGTTAAAAACCCGGTTTTTAATTTTAGAATCATGCAACTTTTTAGTTTTCTCTTTGTAAATCAATGAATTTTCATAAGCAATATCCCTCAATTCATCCAATTCATTTAATTACATTTTCCGGTGTTTTCCCGCGGTCTCCATATCATCATTACAATGCTTTAGGGCCCAATAAGCCTTGTGTTCTAACTCGATAGGCAAATGATAATTCTTTCCATACACAAGCTTATAGGGAGTGCACCCAATGGGCGTCTTATGAGTGGTCCTAAAGGCCCATAAAGCATTGTCTAACTTATCCGACCAAGATTGTCGGTTTTCTCCTACGGATCTCTCCAAGATCCTCTTCAAAGCTCGGTTTGAAACCTCGACTTGCCCACTCGTTTGTGGGTGATAAGCCGTAGAAAGACGATGTGTAACCCCATATTTCCTTAGAACCCTTTCAAATTGGTCATTACAAATATGGGTTCCACGATCGCTTATGATAGCACGAGGGGTTCTAAACCGAGAAAACAATTGCTTCAAAAACTTGACTACCACACGAGCATCATTGGTGGGCAAGGCCTTGGCCTCCACCCACTTAGAAAGGTAGTCAACCGCAACAAGGATGTACTTATTACCACGAGATGATGGGAACGGCCCCATAAAGTCTATACCCCAAACGTCAAAGATCTCACATACTTGAATGATATTTTGTGGCATTTCATCTTTTTGTGAGGCTTTTCCTTGTCGTTGGCATACATCACACGACTTCACAAGATCTTGTGCATCTCGGTAAATAGTAGGCCAAAAGAAGCCGGCATCAAACACCTTTTTAGCCGTGAGATTAGCAACGTGGTGACCACCCGTGGGTCCCTCATGGCAAGCTCTAAGGATGTTAGAAGCTTCGGTGCCAAAAACACAACGTCGGATGATTTGATCCGCACAAGTTCGAAACAAGTAAGGGTCGTTCCAAAAGTAGAACTTGACGTCACGAAAGAATTTTCGTTTTTCTTGAGTCGTCATACCCTTAATGATGAAGTTACCCGCATGGTAATTTGCAAAATCCGCAAACCATGGGGTAGATGAATCAAGCTTAGAATTCACTACACCAAGTGTCTCGAGCGGAAATGTTTCGGTGATTTCCTTGGGCTCGTAAATACTTTGGTGAGGATCTTCCAAACGAGAGAGATGATCGGCCGCTAGATTCTCGGCTCCTTTTTTGTCAACGATTTTGTTATCAAATTCTTGAAGGAGGAGAATCCAACGAAGTAATCTTGGCTTAGCATCTTGCTTTGCCATGAGATACTTAATATCTGAATGGTCTGTATACACTATGCATTTCGTCAAGACGAGGTAAGGTCGGAATTTCTCAAATGCATACACCACGGCAAGGAACTCCTTTTCCGTTGTAGTGTATTTAAGTTGAGCCTCGGTCATCGTCTTGCTAGCATAGTGAATAGGCAAGAAGTGCTTATCATGACGTTGCCCTAAAACGGCCCCTATAGCGTAATCACTAGCATCACACATAAGCTCAAAGGGGAGGTTCCAATTGGGAGCAACAAGAATGGGAGCTTCGGTAAGTTTCCTCTTAAGGATTTCAAAGGCTCGTACACAATCTTCGTCAAAGACAAAACGTGCCTCTTTTTCAAGAAGATGTGTAATGGGTCGAGAAATCTTTGAAAAATCCTTGATGAATCGACGATAAAAGCCCGCGTGGCCTAGGAAACTCCTAACTCCCTTGACGGTTTTGGGATGAGGTAATTTGGCGATGACGTCTACCTTAGCTTGATCTACCTCAATCCCCGCTTTCGAGACCTTGTGCCCTAAGACGATTCCACTCTTAACCATAAAATGACATTTTTCCCAATTGAGCACAAGGTTGGTTTCCTCACAACGTTTTAACATTCTCTCAAGGTTCGACAAACACGAAGTGAAAGAATCACCAAACACGGAAAAGTCATCCATGAAGACTTCCATCGTCTTCTCGATCATATCATGAAAAATAGCCATCATGCATCGTTGAAAAGTTCCCGGTGCATTGCAAAGTCCGAATGGACACGTAAACGTAGTTTTTTCTTGATCACGAGGATCGATGGGAATTTGGAAGTAACCGGAAAAACCATCTAGAAAGCAATAGAAATCGTTTCCCGCAAGACGCTCCAACATTTGGTCCATGAAGGGCAAGGGAAAATGGTCTTTTCGAGTGGCTTCATTCAACTTTCGATAGTCAATGCACACTCTCCATCCGGTCACGAGTCTAGTGGGAATCAACTCGTTGGCATCGTTTGGCACAACGGTCATCCCTCCCTTTTTAGGGACACAATGAATAGGACTCACCCAAGGGCTATCAGAAATAGGGTAAATCATTCCCGTGTCAAGGAGTTTAAGACCTCCTTTTTGATGACGTCGTGAATTTTGGGGTTCACCCTCCTTTGACTTTGGATTGTGGGCTTGAAATCCTCCTCCATTAAGATTTTGTGGGTACAAAATTTGGGATCGATTCCCTTAATGTCGGATAACTTCCACGCAATCGCCCCTTTGTGGTCCTTAAGAACATCGACAAGTGCAGTTTTTTCATCATTCGAAAGATCCTTCGCAATAATAACCGGCAACTTGTCGTCCTCCTCCAAATAGACATATTCGAGGTGAGGAGGTAAATCTTTCAACTCGAGAATAGGTGGTTCCTCAAGTGAAGATTTGGGATAGATACTCATAACCTCCTCGGGTGGAGGAAATGGGAAATCGTTGAGAAAATCCTTGATAATCGAGAAGTCCTCATCGTTGTCGAGGTCTTCGTCACAAGTACGTGGAACATTGCATTCTTCCAACATAAAACCACCACCTTCAAATGGAGTGAAGGTTGGTGTCGAATTATCAAGAATTGGATCTAACATAGTGGGATTGCCACTAGTTTCTTCATCACCAAACCCTAAAACTTCTTGTGAAAATTCCTCGCAAACCACGTCGATCATATCAACGAGGTTTATGGTAGCAACGGAATAAACATGAGAAAGTTGAGAATTTTGAGTTGCGTTTATAACAAGTTCCTCGTCGTTGAAACGTAAGGTGATCTTTCTAGCATGCACATCAATTAAAGCCATAGACGTATCTAAAAACGAACGACCTAAAATAAGAGGAACTTGAGGATCCGTGGGGATATCAACAACGATAAAGTCTACGGGATAGTAGAACTTCCCCACCTTCACAAAAACGTCTTCCGCCAAACCACATGCAAGAATCATGGAATGGTCGGCCAACTCAATAGACATTCGTTAAGGAGTAAGATTAGGAAAATTGAGCGACTTGAAGATTGCAAGTGGCATCAAATTAATGCTAGCACCAAGATCGGCCAAGGCATAGCATTCTTCCATATCTTGAATTGCACAAGGGATCAAAAATTTACCGGGATCACCGACTTTTTGATGTATGCGATTAAGATAAACCGACGAACAACTATCTTTTGGTGCAATTTCTCCTTGTTGTTCAACATACTCTTAAAGTTAGCGGCAAATCGAGGCATCATGACCAAAGCATCGGCGAAACTCACATTAAGGTGCAACTCACGAAACATTTTCATAAAAAGCTCAAATTGGTAGTTGTCGCGCTCTTGTCGTTTCTCCTTCCTAAGTCTCGATGGGTAAGGCAAGGGTGGTATGGGTTGGGGCATAGGCATAGCCTTTGGAATCTCGGGTTCTAATATGGGTGATGGGTCAACCGTAGGTGTGGCATGAGCGGTACTTTGTGGGCTTGAAATATGCTCCTTTTCGACCACCACCTCGGGTTCTTCCTCAATTTCCTCCACCGTTGGAGTAATTGGTTGAGGAGTCGGTTCTTTAAGTGTCTTACCACTTCGTGTGGTAATCACTTTCATCTCTCCCTTCGGGTTTGAAACGGTGTTACTAGGTAGACCACTCGAAGTAGAGGCTTTGTTCCCCATGACGGCTTCTAAAATAGCATTAAGCTTAGCATCGTGACTATTAAACTTCAAATCTTGACTAGCGGCTTTTTGGTCAATTTTTTGTTCAAGCCTAGCATGACTTTGCTCTATCTTGTTGTTTTGACCTCAAATTTGATTAGCAAAATCATTTTTCAACTCATTTCTCATGTTAAGATTTTCTTTCACAAAGTTAGCCAACTCCTTAGTGTTTTTAGCCGTGTCCCTAGCTTGACTAGCCAATTGCTCTTGAATGTTTTCCAAAATCTTATCATTTGCCGTGGCGTAATTCAAAAAGTCCATTGGAAGTTCTTTTGTGTAAACATTTTGAAGACCTTGACTTGTGTTTTGAAAATTACGGTTTTGATTTTGATTTTGCAATTGGCTACTAGTTCCTTGATTCCCATAGTTGTTATTACCCTTAAAATTGTTCCTTTGATTGCTTTGGTAACCAACTTGATTGTTTCGATAATTGTTAGCATTTTGATTTGGTGGAAAACTCGGTGGAGTCAATTGCTTAGTGCGAGGAACTTGACCGTTTTGGTTATAAGTTCCCGCGGCCGCGAAGGCACTCGAAGTGTTACCACCGTTGGTAATGCACTCGGAATAATCGTGAGCTCCACCACAATACATACAAGAAACCTCAACCGCTTTAATCGTAGCGGGAGCGGGTTGTTCACCAACTTTAAACTCAATTAACAATCCTTTCAACTTATCAAAAATTTTGTTCTCCAAATTAGCCTCGATTTGGAAAGCATCAACGGTGTGTGACAATGAAGGCGAAGACGGAGTCTTACGAACACTCGACGTGCTACGAGGACTATACACCTTAGACCTATTCTCAATGATTAACAATGCTTCCTCGACCGTTTTACACAAAAAATTACCACCCGTGGCGGCATTAAGATAATCACGCTCATGATCGTTCAAGCCATTGTAAAACGTGTCAATTTGATGCAAGTCGGAAAAACCATGATGAGGACATTCGTGCAACATTTCCTTAAACCTATTCCAATCCGTTGAAAAACTCTCATTATACTCTTGTGAAAACTTTGAAATCTCGTTTTTCAAGTGCGTAGTCTTAGAGGGCGGAAAAAATTGGTTCACGAATTTTGAAACGAGATCCTTCCACGTCAATATAGTATTGGGCGGCTCTTTCTCTAACCAAATTTTTGCGGGCCCCGCTAAGGAATACGGAAAAAGCATCATCTTAATCGAGTCGTTTGAGACGTCCTTAAACTTGCATGTGGCGGTGAGACGATTAAATTGGCGAATGTGGTTATGAGGGTTGTCCTTTTCGTCACCTCGAAACTTGTTGTTTTGAATCATAGACAACAAACCCGTCTTAACCTCAAAATTCTCCGCAAGGATAGCGGGAATCACAATCGCTTCTCCATAACCCTCGGTGGGTGCTTGAAGCAACTCTATCATAGTTCGATTAGCCATGGGTGCTTCTTTCACTATAATGGGTTCGTCAATAGGAGACTCCTCACTAGTAGGAGTGATTGATTTGTTTCTTCGTTTACGAGCACGTCTTGCTTTAGAGCGAGTTTGCATAAACGTCACGTACAACGAGAAGGCGAGCAAAGAAGATTCTTTTTGGTTTTTTTACTTTTTCAATTTTTTTTGTGGTTTTTGATTGTTTTTACTTTTTTTTTGGATTTTTGGAATGTATTAGTAGACACAAATCTACAAATCTCCTCCTTAATCAAATCTCTCGATTAAAGAAGCCTCAAGGAATGAAAACGATCACGTGAAGTGAACGCCTTCGATGACTTTAGAACGATGGTGGAACACCAAATCGTTCAAGAGGGTTTAATCAAGAGAAACCAAGAAAATATATATGATACTTAGTAATACTTTGGGCGGCAAAACCCTCGATTAGCTTTCAAAATCAAAATACGCACAAGCAAGCGGAGGAAACGAGGCGGCGCGAAGCACTTAAGAGCCTTTTTCCTTTAGTTCGTGAAATACAACCGCCTTATACCCACCTTATAGTTTGTATTTCTCAAAATCGAGCTTCACAAAAGTATTTATCTATTTTTGCCTTTTTCTTTGGTTTGAGATTCGAATACAATGATTGGGTAATGACCTCCCAAGTCAAGGTTGTGATTTCTCACGTATTTGGAGTAATTTTAAATTTATTGTTCTACGTATACAATATAGTAATAGTATTCACAAAAAACGAAAAACCGATAATACGTATTAGTAGAGTGCTACTAATACAATTAGCTATTTATGGCTATATATAAAAACAACAATGGTTCAACAAAAACACAACACGCCTCCCCGGCAGCGGCGCCAAAATGATTGTTGGAGTTTTTACCACCCTTTAGGAAAAGAGCAATAAATAGGGCAAGTGTGCACGACGATTTAGGAAAACCGTGTGCGAATGACCCAAAGTGAGTTCGTTCTCGAGGAGGCAAGTGCGTTGTGTTAAGAGTTGATTAATGTTTGTGATTATATGATTGAGAAAGAAATGGGATTAAGAGAGAAAGACGGTTACGAAAACGAATTAAACTATGACGAAAAAGGCGAAAACGTAAAACCGTAAATAGTGCCTAAATTAAAATTTTAACCTAAAAATTCCTAAAAATTACTAAAAATCCCGAATAATATTCTAAGAGTTTACAAAAAATCCAAACTTGCTAAAACCTTTTAATTAATTAGATAATGACTTTTTAATGCTAATTAAAGCCCTAAAAATCACTTTTAATTATTAAAAAGCCTTAAACAAGATCTAATAGTTTTTAAACCTCAAAATATCCTAATTAAGCTAAAAACTATTTTTAAAAATTTTAAAACCAAATTAAACTATTTTTAAACACTTAAAAACTATTAAAATCTATTAAAACTTAAATTAATTCTAGAAATTAATTGAAAAGTCTAAAAAATATTTGGAAAGTGACAAAACTCCTAATTAAGTGTCCTTAACCTAGGAAAAATGAAAAAACTAGAAAAAACCAACTTTCTATTTTTAGCAATAAAATAATATTAAAATATTCAAAAAATAAAAAGTTTGTAAATAAATTCTAAAAAATTACCAAAAACCCTAAATAATTCAACTAAAACAAAAATGCAATCCAAATTTTCAGAAACCTATTTAATAATTTTATATTAAATTTTAAAGTTGCTTAAAAACCCTAAAATCCTATAAAATCAAAAATAAGCTAAATTGAAAACTTAAAAAGCTGTAAACCTCAAAAATGTAATTCAAAACCTAAAAACTATTTTTCCAGATTTTTAAATTACTTTTTACTATTTTTTAATGACTTTTTAAATTTAAAACTTAAAATAATCCTAAAAAATTAATTAATAAAGGGAAAAATCTACTTTTTACTCAGAAAAGTCAAACAACCTTATAAAAACCTAGGAAAAATCTTAAACAGGAAAATGCTTAAAGAAATAAGCTTGAAACAGCTTATTTAAAAGCTGTTAGCCAAATAAGCTATAAAACAAACACCACTTAAATATCTAATGAAATGAATACTAAACGTAAAAAGCCATCTGGATCACTGGTTAACACGTTAGTCCTTAGAAAGCAAGGTCGCGTGTTCGAGCCCAGGCAAGGTGAGCTTTTTGCAAACTTTTTTTTTTTTTTTTACTTTTAAAACTTAATCTAGTGATTTTTAGACTCACAAAAACACAAACACAAATCCAAGTAATCAAGGATTAAGCCCTACAAATCCAAAAACGTGCTCAGTTATGCTCAACTTTCTGATGAACACAAGGGTGTGTTCATTTGATATTTTCACAAGTGAATAAATGATCAAGAGATCTTGATCTTGAGTTTTGATGATATTTTTGATGGACAAATGGCACCCTTATACTCTTTGGAGTATAAGGAGTCAGTAAACACAAAAAACAAGCAAAGAGCACACAAGATCAAGCCAACAATTAAGCAAATAAGGTTGTTGATGTGCTATATGAAGGTCTGATGACCTTTGCTGGTGTAGTTGACAAGTAAAACGATTTTTAAACCTCTAGAACTTGCATACAATCTCTCTAATTTACTAACAAGCAATAGCAAATCCTACTTCAACCCTGAATCTAGCAATGATCAAAAAATGGGGCACAAAATCTCATAAAAACTGGCAGAAAATGAACTTAACAGATTTATGCCATCTTGACCATTTTTTAAGCATGTAAATGTTTATAATCAACACCAAACTGATATCCAAACTACTTACTACCTAACAACACCCTAATAAGCACATAAAACAGGTTAAAACACAAGATTGCAGTCAATAAGCAATACTTATCCCTTAATCCAAACACTCCTTTAAACTTTGAAAACCAAATTTTACACACCAAAATCTTTCAAAACTCAACCAAAGTAATTATTTATGCTTCTAACATGCATAAACACCTAACATGAGCAATTACTAACAGCTTAAACAATCAAACAACACCTTTCAAGAAAAATCACAAAAATCACATAAATTTCAGAAATCTAAAAAATAAAAAAGAGAATCTATGAGCTACCTTAAGGGTCCTACATCCAGGACCCTTAGTGGTTGAAAAACCACCTCCCATAGGCTGGGGCCTATGCAGAACTTTGTTGAGATGCTAAGGAAGTTTTACTTAACAAAAAATGATGAAATATGGTCCTTGTTTAGAACCTGCTAAGATCAAACCACAACAACAAGAGTGACCTGGAATGAGAGCCAATGAGCTATAAGGATGACTTATAGACAAGTCTCCTTATAGCTTATAGCATTTTAGCTGAAACAGTGATGTAAAAAACTATAAGCAAAAAGGTTTTTTACCTCACTTTGCCCTTTTTACCCAAACTTTTATACCCACTACACCTTGATATCTCCAAGATATCAGGGTTGTATGGTCATATACAAGCTTTAATGTAGAAGCTTATGTGGTTTAACAACCTTTCTAGCTTAACTTGAAAAGAAAACTTGAAATCAGAAACCTTTGAACACAAGACTTGAATTTTAAAAACTTGAAAAGTAAACAATCTTGGAATTTTAAACAACAAGCAAACAATGTAAATTAAGATGGCTCTTTCTTCTCATCAACAAACTTAAACCTTTTTCATTCATAAAAACAGGACTTACAAAGTTGTGAAAAAAGGAGAAAAAAGAACAGGAAAAACTAAGTCCTATCATGCCTTTATATAGAGGCTACAATGTGATTCTAGAACTGAATGGAAACTAGAAACCCTAATGATATAAACTTCCCAAGCTGCCCTTGGACGATTTTGAATTTTGAAAGCCCATGTGATGATCTTGGCATTTTGTGGGATGCCAGCTGCTTTGGAGTGATCTAGGTCGTCCGTTTTGTCTTTGGGAACACGAAAATGCCCATAGGCGTTGATTAGCTGGTTTACTTTTGTCGTCAAGCTTGGACGTGGGTCAGGGGAGGGTTGGAGGGACATGTGAGAGGTGATGGTGACATTTTGGGGAGGTGGGATGTGATTAGGATGACATTAATTGTCAATCTGGAAAGATTTAGGGGAAAACCCCTTGATTTGTGGAAATTAAGTTTTAGGGTTTATGGAGGGATTAGTGATAGCAGGGTGGGATTTGATGAGGTTTAGGGTGATTAGGTTTTAAAAAACGTGTTTCCCTCACAATTTAAAATCAGTTTAAAACTGATTAAATAAATGTGTTGGGTGGATTCTGACGTGGAGAGGAGGGTTAATATGATTGGTGGAGGGTTTAAGGTAGGTGAGGTGTCAAGCTGTGAGTGGGGGTTTGTCTTAGGTTGTCTTGGCAGGTTTGACCCCTTACTTTTCATTCTCCTTTCACTTTGTATTAAAACAGCAAATAAGTTCTTTCCTTTGAAAAACATCTTTGGCAAGTTGGCAGTTTTGGCACAAAAACTTTATAAGCTTGAAACAAGGACTAAACATGCAATTTCTTCATTCTTCAAGGACTGATTTTGACATGTATTCATACTTCAAGGCTTTGACTTGTTTGTTGACTTCTTGGAGGACCAATAATGACAATTTAGTTTTGATGAGGAACTAAATTTGCCAATTCTTCAAAGTTAAGGGTCCTTTTTGTAATTTTGACAAACTTTAGGGACCAAACTTGTAACTATGAAGATACAAGGGTATAAAGTGTCAATTCTTCAAACTTGGAGGACCAATCTTCATAATTCTTCCAATCTTCAAGGGTTGACTTTGGAAAATTCTTCATTAGGGCTTGGTTCATTGTGCGGCTTCGTTTCCCGTGTTCGTTTTTGATTGATTCTTGTGATCTTTTGTCATTTTCTCAATATTCGTTCCTAAAATATACAAGCAACAAACACAAGCATATATTTGGGTATTTTGATGATATTTAATGCATTTTAAGCCCTAATTGGACGATGAGACTATGTATAAAAGCAGTCTCATCATCGAGGAAACTAGAATCGAGAAGTTCCCGTAAATTATTAGGGATGAGACAAGTTTAACACTTATCCCACCCCTAATAGGGGTGGATTACACAAGAGTGTAACACTCTTTGGTGTCACAATATTAGCCTTAGTTGAGACACATGTCTCATAAGATTCAAAGCTACTTAGCTTTCCTTCTCTCACACTTTTCTCACACATGCAAGGTGTAAGAAAATAAAAACTCTCTCAACCTCCATAACTCCTCTCCTTGTCCGTCCATATCCATCACAAAATCACCATATTCATCAAATTTTAACCACAAACATAAGATATAATCAACATTTGTTGATAACTACACAACAAGATGATGATTGGAGGTGATTCCAACTTGTAGAAAGAAGTTTTCTTGGAGTTCTAGGGCTGAGATTGGAGCTTAGATCAATGGGTTCATGCATGGCTAAATCTAGGGTGGATCTATGAATATGAAGGTTCAACAAGGATGACCTAATTGGTGTAATCATCTCTTTGATTCTTCACTAAGATTAAAGGTCTCCATCATTTAGTTGGTATAGAGATTATTTCTTCCTATCCTCTTGTTATTTTGAAGATATAATCTTGTATTTTCTTCGTTTATGTATATGTATATGATGATTAATGATGATCAGAAATATTATGTAGGGATCATGTGTTGATAGATTTGATTAAAAAGATTAAAAGCTACATAAAAGGATGTTAAAATCATGGCTAAATTAGGAGGCTGTATAAAACAGTAAAAATTCTTATGATAAACTGATAAAATGGCTTGGATAAATTAATATACAGTAAGCTATGAGTCTTATACACATGTGAGAGTTGGCCATGCAATGGAATCATAAAAATGAGTGAGATATGATCAAAACAAGTTTAGAGTGCAAATCTGAGTACACTGTTTTGGACGAATTATATAAAATACTTAGAAGTTGATTCATCAGTAGCTATAAAAGGAATAAAATGGAGCACATATCATGTAGAATATGTCATAAAGATTTGGGGTTCTATCTCCATGTAGAACTCTAGATATGACTATTTTAGTAAACTAGATTTTTAGGATTGATTTTGTATAAATAATATAATATAAGCACTCAAAATTTATATAAAATATATATAAATATAAAACCCACTAGTTGATAATAATTATAATAAAAGAGTTATATAAATATTAATATTAAAATGGGGTATGTTATATAAATTGTAAATATAAATGTTTTTCCAAGTTATAAAACTATATACTAAGTTTTACGTCTTTTCGGCGAAAACCGAAAGATTAACGTTTTTGTCAAATAAAACCTAGACGGTCGGACCCGTCTAATATAAACTTTTATAAACTCACATACTGATATATGAACTTATATAACAAGTAAAAACCGATAAAACCCGAGCTTTACAACATATACACATTAACGGGCCAAATTAGCCTTATTGGACTATAAACCCGACTAGTTAGTAAAACACTTATAAACTTATTTATTGGGCTTAACCCATTTGGGCCCAACATGTAAAGTATAATACTGATAATAAAAGTATAATTGGGCTAATGAATAGTATTGGGCTTGTAATAGGCCCATTGGGCTTCAAAATGTAAACAAATTGAACAAGTGTAACTAGTCTTGAAAATTCCAACACATAACACTAAAATGAGTAAATGAGAATATATAAACCCACTTGATCATCAAATATATAAAATCATCATATGTATACATAATTGTTATTTTTATAAAGTCATTGGATAAGAGTCTAAGACGAGTATTATTTGTCTAGGTTTCCCGTGATTGAAGTACGTACCGTACATCTGAATTGTCGATAACCCGCTTTCCCACATCAACGTGAGTTCATAGCCTCGCACTCTTTTAAATGTTTTTATGAAATATTTTATGAACCCGCGAGGGAGATAACATGTTAGTTTTACTAAAATAGGACACCATTTTTCCTGATTGTTTGTTTATTGATTTGGACCCGAATGATTGTATGACCTGATGTATGATTATATGACCCGATTGAGGAAATGAAATGGATTATTAAAGTTAGGTTATGTCACTAAAAGTCCCATTAGCATGAATTGTGAACTACCGGGATTTGGTAGACGCTTATGCATATAATAGTACTATTTGGGGACGATCACCCCAGTTCGCACCTTGACGGTTGATCCCCGTCGTGCCACATTGATTGGTAAGCGAATTTATGTATGAGAAGAATTACACAGCGTGATTATTGTGACGACACGCTTATTTAGATGGGAAAATGAGTTTCGGGCTAGCTACCCGTTGTTTGGTTTAGTAAGGTAACAATGTCACGCGGCTTATAATAATCCAATTAAGAGAAATATTGCTATACGCACCGAATTATGATATATTGCCTGACTAGCAATACGGGGTCTTATTATTGATTTTATGTTCGTGTTTTGGTTTTACATAACCATATTCATATAACGATTTTATTCAACTTTATACAACGTTATAAAAGGTATTGTATGATGTTTTTAACAACAATGGTTCGTATAATGATTTTGATGGCGAAAGCCTATATTATGATTTTGATTAGGTTTTGTATAAAATGACTTTGGCTATTTTATGGCCTATTACAAAGATTTGTACAAAATGATTTTCGGTAATAATTATATACCGATGATATATTGATGGGTTTAATAAACTCTATGAATTCACTCGACGTTAACGCTGACCTTTTCTTTTAACATGTTTTATCTCAGGTACTTGAAGGTAATTCTCGGGAAGACAACAAGAATTCATGGCCCGCACTTAAATAATAATTTCCATTCAAATACTTTGTAAAACTTGTATGAAATATTATGACTTGGGACCTATGTAAAATTTGATATTTATGAATGGAAATGCTTTATTATTAAACGACGCGACTTTTAAGCGTTGTCTTTGATGTTAGTAATGTTCTATCCCGTAACACCAACGAGTCTTCCGCTGTATTGAATTATATAAATTTGGGGGTGTTATAGTTTGGTACCAGAGCTCTCGTTATAGAGAACGAAAGATTTTTAAAACCAAGGGTTTGAATAAAACATTTCAAAATCTTTTAACTATAAACATTTTTCTCAAAATGTCTAATAATCTTTTGACTATAACGGTGCCGAAGAATTCTCGAGTTACCGACAAGGCCAGACTGAGAAGTGTTATTTTAATATTTATAACTTGGATTATATATATATATATATATGATGTAATTTGATTACATGATTGTTTGATGATTATTTTAATATTTATACGACGTAGATTGTCACAAGAAACCCTAACTCCCCTAGTAAATTAATCGAAGCTATTCTCGTAGGAATTCTAGCTATCCTAGATCTAAACCAAGTTGTGGATATTTATGATCCCAATAAATGGTTGATATTCGTAGAAATGTTGATATTAGTTGATTGTGATATTAAAGAAGAATTGGCGAGATTAAATCTGATATCGATGTCATGACGATCTTTCCTTATAGAATGGAGTTTAACAAAAAATTACCACCTGGAAAGGTGTCATCTTATTCGTTGTCACCCAATTCTTAAATTTAAAAAATCGAAAGGGTGAATGTTGCACTTGA
Source organism: Glebionis coronaria (assembly GCA_025667525.1). Taxonomy (NCBI): domain Eukaryota; kingdom Viridiplantae; phylum Streptophyta; class Magnoliopsida; order Asterales; family Asteraceae; genus Glebionis; species Glebionis coronaria. The sequence goes on along the minus strand of CM046876.1, from coordinate 296,515,997 downwards.
GGCTGTTATTGGAACCATTACCCAAAAGCCTCATGCCACTAGTACCTTTCCGAGAAGTCTAATTGAATGTGTAAGTCATTTCATACAAGTGATTCATTTGATAACTATTGTTGAAAGAGCTATAGGATTGGAAATTAATTGTTGTTCATATTGAGCTTTTATTTCCCTTTGTAGGTCTAAGAACAAGGTTGAAAGTATTGGAGAATGAGGTAGGATATCGAATTGAGTATAAGTTGATTGAAAACTAGAATAAAGTTAAATTTAACTCGTATGCAATATGAGATTGTTAAGAGGAAGCCACTAAGCCCTGTGATCGTATTATAAGGTTTTAAATGATTGTAGGTTCGTGTTAAGGGTTGTTCCTAGACCATTGTCCAATGACGAGGATGCCCAGTGTCCGAGAAATAAATTGAAAAAATCTTCTTCTGAATTGGGACCGATGGATCTTCCGGGACAGGTGGAACACCTAATGACTCTTGTAGATTAGTATTCATTGTGGTATCTTTTAAAAATAATCCCTAACTTAACTGAGACATCAGTTGGTAGGATGAGTTCTTGGAATTGTATGACATAGTGACACGTAATGTGTTACGGTACAATTTAGACTTGTTTGTGGTTAATGAAAAGACTACCTTTGATTGCTAAATTCTACATGTATCGATGTTAACTATCTTTTCTTGCTTGTCTCTAATGCTCGTATTAGTGATGCAACCATTGAACAAGTACTCATCACGATTTGAGTTGCGTTGTGAATTATTCTTCCTGAGTGCCATCGAGGTCATGAACCTCATGATAAACTGGCTAAGCTCATTTCCTGATATATTGAAGTTAGTTCTTGGTGAACAACTTTTCATCACTCCTTTGCAGATCACTCATTGTTTTTATAAAGTTAAAACATTATCCTTTGAGAAAATTGAATTTTCATCACTATAAGGATTATTCAAAGTGAGATTTATAAGTGATTGTTATCGAAATAAAGTTGTTTATAAAACACCTTGGAAAACTTAATTGTTTTCATAACAAAGAACATCTTTGTAAATTTATTTTTGATTCTTATTTAAGAATTAAGCATGAAGATGTTTTTATTATAAACATGATGATAAAATTTTGACGAACTGAGTATTGCATCGTTAATCTTGAAATTGTATATAGTTGCGTGCCTACATACAATTTGGAAGTGACCATGCAAGGCTGATTAGTAGTCACTATGAAATTATTAATAAACACTAAATTTTCTTTGAAGATTGTGAAAGATTAAATTTTTTGAGATCTGCAAGAAGTGAAAAACAGGGACATATTGATAGGGACACCTACAAATGTGCCGGTACTAATTATTCTTCTGAGTCGAATTTACTCATCTGTTGAAATTGTCTTATTTGACAATTGACAATTCTTTCTTATCCAATTCTCCCGTAGTGAGATTCTTAGGAAAAGTATCTGATTACCGAGTGTTGATACCCGACTGGATGTATCGACGTTCCTATCATTTCTTTTGATTTGATTTCATTTGAATGACCTGGGTAACGATCCGAGGAGCTTTCGAATGCGTACTCAAATTATGAAAACAGGGGATATATTCATATTCCTTAAATGTTTTCGTCTGTATCTGATTTGAAATTCTATCGCGTAAATCATGCGTTGACCTTACTCTTTTAAGGTTAGTTATGTCTCCTGATATCCTTGAATTTGTGAAGGATTATGAGTTATTATTAGTCTTTTGAGAAGTTCACATCTTATCGACGGTAATGAAACTGGAAAGTAGATAGTGCCAGTAGAATGGTTTGATTAATTATGACATGACGACATTGTCTTAATTGATGGGAACTCGAGTAGAAATACCCTAAAAGATAAGATGTTGATTATCAAAAGTGATCTAAATAATTCTCGATGGATGACCATATCCTGAATTTAGACTTGAAATTATACCATGAATGGTTATAAACTGATCATAGATCTTGTAATCTAGAAAGAACTTAAAATAAATGTATTAAAAGATGTTTATGTTATCTGAAACTTTAGGAGGTATTTGTTGGTGAATTACCTAGACTTTTGCCATTAAGGAAAGTTGAAATTGGTATTGATTATATTCCTGGTGCTGCACTTGTGGCATGTGCACTGTACGTCAGCACCATCTAAATTAAAAGAATTACTCTACAACTGAGGGAGTTGTAGGAGAAGACTTTTATTCTACCAAGCTCGTCATCATGAAGAGCTATGGTGTTATTATTTCTTATATTTATTGATTACCGTGAACTAGGTAAATTGACGATTAAAAATCTATATCCACTACCCAAGATGATAGATTTGTTCGATCATTTACAAGGTTCTAGCGTATGTTCTAAAGGTTTGATCCATGGCATGGTTATCTTCAATTTCGCGTCCGTGAAAAAGAGATTATCTATTCGAATCACTACATCCAGAACTCGTGATGAACATTATGAGTTTCATGTTATTATCATAAATTTGGTGAATCACGTGTGTAGGCTGTAAATTGATAAATTCATGCGTGAGACCATTAAGGACCATTTGTTTGTATATAAGAATAAGAAGAAGTTAATAATTATTTATAGACTGCCCTGAGTTGGTCGAGCAGTGAAAACCTGTACCTTGAATATTTAACATGTGATTTAAGGCTTAATCCTTTACATCAAATGACCGCGTAATCAACGGTAATGAAATCTATATTGACTCTTCAAAAATTAGAATACATTTAAGACTTTGGGTTTTAACAAAAAGAAAGTGCAAATATGTTTTGACAAATGTTTTATCAATTTTTTTTAAGGAGTCATTCCCTTAAACCAAGAACATTTAACTAAACTCCTGTTTAGGGGTAAATGTTTGTGTATACCTCAAGACAACCTAAGAGGGATTGAGGAAACCATATAAACCATGACTTGAAATTTGAAACGACATTTTTTGCTTTTCAACTAAGAAAGTTTTTACCAAAGTATAACCAAAGATTTTTCGAACATTTACGAATCTTATTAATTATTTTCGATAAATCAACAAAAATCGTGTTAACTAAATCCAAATTCATTTTGAACATTTTTCTATAATTGGAAAAAAAATTAACTTTTTAAGTTTACGTTTCGTAAAAATTAAATTTTTATTATTTAATTACTTGTAATAATTATCGACGCTTTAGACGTCGGATGGAGCAAAACTGATAAAAATGATAATAGTTAAGACGAAACTAAAACTTAGAAAATATGAAGAGAGGATATTTGAGTAAATTGTGGACATGATAATTATATCATCAGGAAAGGTGAATGTAGATACTGACACATTATATAGAAAGGATAAAGAATCAAATAGGATGTGTTCCTTAATAATGACTGTGCAAAAATAAATTACCGAGCAATTTAATAATAGCTGATGCTTGTAAAAAGGAAAATATAGAAAATAAAAGGGGTTCGCGGCTAATGTGAACCATTAGAATTAAGAAGCCAATGGCGTTAAATGATTTAAAGGCCACTTGTAGTTGCCTAAATATGGAGATTTTGAGATTTAGTCATGTTGGAATCTCGTAAGCATAAGTAATCTATACATGTCATTTCTGACTAAATGTATCTTTATCTAAGGAAGTTGTACTGATAGCAAATTATGAAGGCAGACATCGCCTCATACATTAGTAAACGTCTAACTATAACAAAGTTCATCATCTGAATTTGATTCGATTTGGGTCATCGTCGACAGACTGATCAAATCTGCTAATATCATTCCTGTTAATGATAGATTTTCGATGAAGAAATTGACTCTTTTGTATTTAAAGGAGTTGTGTAAACATAGTGTGCCTATATCGACCATCTCTATCAAGATCCTCGCTTCGCATCGAATTTCTAGAGATTTGCTTAGAAGGCATTGGGAACGAACCTTGATGAGAGTACTGTTTACCACCCCAATCGAAGGGACGAGGTAAAGTAATGATACAAAACACTAGAAGTCTTGTTTTATGATTGAATGATTGACCTTTGGTAATAAACCATATAATCGTTTTCCTTTGGAGAGATTATCATTGATAATTATCGTATTAGGATCGAGATCGAATCTTGTTAGGATCTAAATATAAGAGCATCTGTAAGCAGAAGTTGGGAGGAAGACACCCGACATACACCCATTGTGAGTTTCACATGTCTTTTAGGTTTAAGGTTGCCTACGATGACAACCCTAACCTTACAAAATACCCGACCCATGAGACCTGAAATAATTGTTGAGATTAGGATCTGATTATTGATTGCCATTAGTGGGCAGGAGGTTATGTGAATATGAAATGTAGATCTTGAAGTGCAGGATGGGTAGCGAAGTTATGCCAAAAATTTTCATCTTGGAAAAAATGAATTGACGATCTGAAAGATCATGGGCAATAAGTCCCCGTTGAATGGGACCATTGAGATGATATAAAAGTTGGTTTGAAAGGCATATAAGCTGGATCTACCTTATGACTTCAAGGGCTGCGTGAATTATGTTTCGTAAATCGAACTTGATAAAATGTCTATCAAGTGAGAATCTGATCACTTCTTGATAAAGTTTAGATCGGCGAAAGGTTGCATTCATCAAAAACCCGTGAACATCATGGATAGAGAAAGTAAGACAACATTAAGCCTGATCTTATTCCTGTAGTTATGTTTGATGAAACTCGCGTATTGTAATGAATTACACTTGAGAGAAAATACCGAATGTGGAGGAAATACCCACATGGCTTTAACTCTATAAGAAGCGAGTAATAGGATAAGATGATCTTTGAGGACAAAGATCTTGTTTAGGGGTAAATGCTGTGACAATCCGTCAATTTATGGTTGATATTTTATTCTCAAATATTATTTAAAAACATTATTTTAATGTTATATTATGAACTCACTTATTTTTGGGAAGAAATTTGGATTTACGTCTTGAATTAGCATCGACTACGTTTAAACCGGAGAATTCTACGTTACGTGCTTATGTTTACATACACCATTTTTGGTGACAGTCTGACATTCAGAAAATAAAATTTATTCTTGAATATTATTTTTGGAATTTTAAATTTGTGTTGGTTCATAAACTCACAAATTTACGAGAAGAGATTAGGAATTACGAGCATAATTTAACGTCCTTTACGACTAAACCGGAAACCATAGGATTACGTATTTACGTTTTTGTACTCCGTTTTTGATGAGACAATTTTTATTAGATTCATTTTGTGCCGTTGATTCATAATTTATAAAAACGTTTTTCGCAAAACGGCCCCAGGGCACGCAAATCGAGGAAACTAGAATCGAGAAGTTCGCGTAAATTATTAGGGATGAGACAAGTTTAACACTTGTCCCACCCTAATAGGGGTGGATTACACAAGAGTGTAACACTCTTTGGTGTCACAATATTAGCCTTAGTTGAGACACTTGTCTCATGAGATTCAAAGCTACTTAGCTTTCCTTCTCTCACACTTTTCTCACACATGCAAGGTGTAAGAAAATAAAAACTCTCTCAACCTCCATAACTCCTCTCCTTGTCCGTCCATATCCATCACAAAATCACCATATTCATCAAATTTTAACCACAAACATAAGATATAATCAACATATGTTGATAACTACACAACAAGATGATGATTGGAGGTGATTCTAACTTGTAGAAAGAAATTTTCTTGGAGTTCTAGGGCTGAGTTGGAGCTTAGATCAATGGGTTCATGCATGGCTAAATCTAGGGTGGATCTATGAATATGAAGGTTCAACAAGGATGACCTAATTGGTGTAATCATCTCTTTGATTCTTCACTAAGATTAAAGGTCTCCATCATTTGGTTGGTATAGAGATTGTTTCTTCCTATCCTCTTGTTATTTTGAATATATAATCTTGTATTTTCTTCATTTATGTATATGTATATGATGATTAATGATGATCAAAAATATTATGTGGGGATCATGTGTTGATAGATTTGATTAAAAAGATTAAAAGCTACATAAAAGGATGTTAAAATCATGGCTAAATTAGGAGGCTGTATAAAACAGTAAAAATTCTTATGATAAACTGATAAAATGTCTTGGAGAAATTAATATACAGTAAGCTATGAGTCTTGTACACATGTGAGAGTTGGCCATGCAATGGAATCATAAAAATGAGTGAGATATGATCAAAACAAGTTTAGAGTGCAAATCTGAGTACACTGTTTTGGACGAATTATATAAAATACTTAGAAGTTGATTCATCAGTAGCTATAAGCGAATAAAATGGAGCACATATCATGTAGAATATGTCATAAAAATATGGGGTTCTATCTCTATGTAGAACTCTAGATATGACTATTTTAGTAAACTAGATTTTTAGGACTGATTTTGTATAAATAATATATAATATAAGGACTCAAAATTTATATAAAATATATTTAAATATAAAACCCACTAGTTGATAATAATTATAATAAAAGAGTTATATAAATATTGATATTAAAATAGGGTATGTTATATAAATTATAAATATAAATGTTTTTCCAAGTTATAAAACTATATACTAAGTTTTACGTCTTTTCGGCTAAAACCGAAAGATTAACGTTTTTGTCAAATAAAACTTAGACTGTTGGACCCGTCTAATATAAACTTTTATAAACTCACATACTGATATATGAACTTATATAACAAGTAAAAACCGATAAAACCCGAGCTTTACAACATATAGACATTAACGGGCCAAATTAGCCTTATTGGACTATAAACCCGACTAGTTAGTAAAACACTTATAGGCTTATTTATTGGGCTTAACCCATTTGGGCCTAACATGTAAAGTTTAATACTGATAATAAAAGTATAATTGGGCTAATGAATAGTATTGGGCTTGTAATAGGCCCATTGGGCTTCAAAATGTAAACAAATTGAACAAGTGTAACTAGTCTTGAAAATTTCTAACACATAACACTAAAATGAGTAAATGAGAATATATAAACCAACTTGATCATCATATATATAAAATCATCATATGTATACATAATTGTTATTTTTATAAAGTCATTGGACAAGAGTCTAAGACGAGTATTATTTGTCTAGGTTTCCCGTGATTGAAGCACGTACCGTACATCCGAATTGCCGATAACCCGCTTTCCCAAATCAACGTGAGTTCATAGCCTCGCACTCTTTTAAATGTTTTTTATGAAATATCTTATAAACCCGCGAGGGAGATAACATGTTAGTTTTACTAAAATAGGACACCATTTGTCCTGATTGTTTGTTTATTAATTTGGACCCGAATGATTGTATGACCCGATGTATGATTATATGACCCGATTGATGAAATGAAATGGATTATTAAAGTTAGGTTATGTCACTAAAAGTCCCATTAGCATGAATTGTGAACTACCGGGATTTGGTAGACGCTTATGCATATAATAGTACTATTTGGGGACGATCACCCCAGTTCGCACCTTGACGGTTGATCCCCGTCGTGCCACATTGATTGGTAAGCGAATTTATGTATGAGAAGAATTACATAGCGTGATTATTGTGACGACACGCTAACTTAGATGGGCAAATGAGTTTCGGGCTAGCTACCCGTTGTTTGGTTTAGTAAGGTAACAATGTCATGCGGCTTATAATAATCCAATTAACGAAATACTTCTATACGCACCGAATTACGATATATTGCCTGACTAGCAATACGGGGTCTTATTATTGATTTTATGTTCGTGTTTTGGTTTTACATAACCATATTCATATAACGATTTTATTCAACTCTATACAACGTTATAAAACGTATTGTATGATGTTTTAACGACAATGGTTCGTATAATGATTTTGAAGGCGAAAGCCTATATTATCATTTTGATAAGGTTTTGTATAAAATGACTTTGGCTATTTTATGGCGTATTACAAAGATTCGTACAAAATGATTTTCGGTAATAATTATATACCGATGATATATTGATGGTTTTAATAAACTCTATGAATTCACTCGGCGTTATCGCTGACCTTTTCTTTTAACATGTTTTATCTCAGGTACTTGAAGGTAATTCTCGGGAAGACAACAAGAATTCATGGCCCGCACTTAAATAATAATTTCCATTCAAATACTTTGTAAAACTTGTATGAAATAATATGACTTGGGACCTATGAAAATTTTGATATTTATGAATGGAAATGCTTTATTATTAAAAGACGCGACTTTTAAGCGTTGTCTATGATGTGAGTAATGTGCTATCCCGTAACACCAACGAGTCTTCCACTGTATTGAATTGTGTAAATTTAGGGGTGTTACAAGATCCCTCTTATTAACTATTAACTGGAATCAAACAATTCGTAGATCTGTTCCGCCCAAAATGGTAATGGTCTTGGGTTATGAACTTATAATCTATAATCTGATGATCGAGTCGATTATATGACTATAAGTTCATTTCATACCGGACCAGACCAGAACTTATATACATTCTCATTGTGAGAATGGGTCATTTGAGCGGATCTAAATAGATACTATGTTTACATATGGATCCCTACGTCGTTACGTTCCATTTAAGGCGTAATCGGACCTGCTTTTTACATATCTCTCGTTATTTGGGACCCTATTCACCTCTTTGGGCTTCTATTGAATCGAGAAATAGGTTTGATTGTCCATCTTTTTGATATATTGGATAACTATATAAAGCATTCTCCGGATAATTCAAATTGAAGCAATTGAATGTCCAATTAGGGCCTATATGACATGACCGATCAATAGAAATACCCCAACACTCCACTTTTGTCATGTATTTCATACATCATACTAGATACATATCATATTCATGGAATACGATTCACTTTCAAGATGCCTTGGTGGTGAAATGGTAGACACGCGAGACTCAAAACCTTGTGCTTAAGAGCATGGAGGTTCGAGTCCTCTTCAAGGCATAATATGAAGAATGCTCATTGAATGAGCAATTCAAGAAGAGAGCTCAGATAGCAATACCGATTCGATCCGAGCTCTCTTGGAATAATTTCTGCAGCGGACCACGAAATCTTGGTCATCTTCTCTATCTAATGAATGGGGAGTCTGCTTTATAATTGAAAATCGTCCGCCTTGCATTAATAATAATATAAGATTTATAATATGAATACCTTTACGTTTTGTTGAAACCAGTGGATTCATGATAAAATTTGATTGATTCTTTCTTCAATTATGTATTATGTATACATTATATATATCCTTCAACTTTTCTAAAGTTTCGATAGAAGGATTCCTCTACCAATGTAAGACAATCAACTCCATTCGTTAGAACAACTTCCATCGAGTCTCTACAACTATCTTTTTTTTCTTTTCGCTTTCTGAACCTTTGTTTGTTTTCAGAAAACGCGATTTGGCTCAGGATTACCCATTTTTCTTAATTACAGGGTTTCTCTGAATGATTTCTTTTTTATATAGATAGATATAGGATCTATGGGGCAATTACTTAAAAGTACATTTTGTGCTACAACCCTTTCTATCTGATAGAAAAGGATCCCATGATCCTGGACCGATCTTACCTGGGATCGCAAATCCTAAATTTGTCTATGAAGAGCGGATCTAATTGTATTAGTATCTATAATTGATTTCTTCTGTGTAATACTAATCTATAGGGCCTCATTGGTAAGTGCTACAAGATCTCGTGCATTGGAACCCATGGTTATGGACCTGAATCCATTAGTATGGAACATTTTATTTTCCAAGTGAAATCCCCTAGTATATGAAAGAGTGAAAAAGTGCTTTTGTTTTTGTGAAATAAGAAGCCTTCGTATCTTAATGCACATATTTAATTTATTCGGAACTATTAGAGTGGGATCCACTTTTTGGGGAATATGAGTCGAAGCAATAACAAGAATATTTCTAGTTTCATAATCCCTAGAGAGAAGGTTCACTAATAGACCTAGGGAGAAGTAATTTGACTCATTCACATCCAGATCATGAATGTTTGGAATCCATATTATGCAAGGAGACATTGCTTTTGCTAATTCGAATTGAAGGGTGATATAAAGTTAGTCTTCATCATCAGGCATCATATCCATAGTTAGCGCATTCATGCTAGTTAGCAGTTCTAGCTCCATATTAGGGATATCGTCACTAGCATCAATATCGTCACTAGCATCAATATCGTCACTAGCATCAATATCGTCAATATCATCAATATCGATATCATCAAAACCTTGAGACTTGTTATCCTGGAACTTGTTTAGAAATACCGTAATGAAAGGAAGATAGGAGTTTGTCGCTAGGTATTTAAACAAATAAGAGAGTCTAGTTCCTATAGAACCTATCACTAAAATACCCCTAGAGAGGGATAAGGCTAAGCAGAGCAAAAAGGGTTTTCCATGAGATGGGAAATGAAAACTATTAGCCCCACACGTAGTTTGTGAATAAGTGATTTTCAGATAATGAGCAAGGAATATCCGTCTTTCTGCTAAAGAGGATGTATTGAACTCATAATTCATTAGATACTTCTTATGAATGTCAACTAAGTATCGTAAGTAAATTTGTAGGTCTACTATTTCTTAGGATTTAGGAATGTATGATTTATCTATTGAATGGAAGGGGAGAAAGAAGAACTAGAGAGAGAAAGGTAGAGAGAGAAAGGAGAGAATGAGAGAATAAGAAGGTTGATTAAATGAGATATCAAAACACAAATGACCAACCCCTCCTAACATGCTAGGAGGGGGTATATATAGCCCACCCTACATGTGGGCTATATGGGCTATACTGTTTACATACTGGATCACGAGCCTAATACTTGAATATATTATTTAAGTGTCCGATCCTTTCTGAATACGTAAAAACATATTTCCAACAATCTCCCCCTAAGGGAGGTCACTCCAAGTTACAATGTCCTAAATAGTCTATAGCTCGTGATCTATGCTAATAATGATGTGACCGAGACTTTCCTTGGAAAAACGTATTTCCAACAATCTCCCCCTACGAGAGGTCACACCATTTTATAAAATCTTAAACCTAGCATACTATGCTTGAGTCTTCGATCTTGTTCTTGTGAATATGCTGATGAGATCTTTGACTTTAGTCTTGAGCATGTTCTCTTGCCTTGACCTTGTGCATTCATCACTTGTGATATTTGCCTCTTCGTGACTTCATGATCCACATACTTATACTTTTATAAATTCTTGGAAGCTTCAGAGTTTGATACAGTGGAAGACTTGACTTTTAGACTTTCTTGAATTTGCTGAAGTATTAAGTGCAGAAAGCATAAGCATGTGTTGACGACTTCTTCTGGATTGAACACCGCAATGCCACCTTCTTGTTACGCTGCATAAGACAGTTAGAAACAAAACATATACACGGATGAAATAGCCTTGAACATTTCATTCTAATTCGGTAGCATTTTACCGCCGGTCTGTGAAGACCGTTGGACGATATTAATATCGTACGTGTGGCAGGTAGTTTCAATTAAGAAACTCCTTGACAAGATTTCGCGGGTAAACCCGTTCTCTTTATTCGACCGTCCAAAACTGACTGCGAACATAAAGAGTGAATCATTTGGATAATAATATCTGCATGATTTGAAGCCGTCAATTCATGTTCCTGGAACAAGTGAAATTCAATTAAGAACCGCACCATCGTTGCTTTCCAGTTGTCATGAGCTTGATTCGTATAGAATCTTGCAAGTTACCTACCAAGTGTTGTTTGAGGTTAACACTAGAAGGACTTCCACTCATCACTGTGAACACTAAGGTATCACTCTGAGTGTTCTAGCAAGATCACTAAGATATTGCGTAGAGGCCTGGAATGTGTTTAAATTCATTTAAGAATTAAACCACTGTTGCTTTCCAGTTATCACAAGTTTGATTCATAAAGAATCGCACAAGTCACCTATCATGAGCTTTTTGATATTCGCTCAAGAAGGATTTCCATCTTCATTGTAAATACTTTCGTATTACTCGGATGTTCAGGCAAGATCATGAAGATTTTGCCTAGGACTCTTAAGATCTTTCTTACTTTTGACAGTGTGTGAAGAAGCAAGGAATTATGAAAGTATGTCCTAATGAGATATTTGATGATCTCAAATGGCTCTAGACTCGATCGTGCATTTTGGATTTTTAGTGATCGGAGGCTGGAGAGGAGTGCCACCATTTCAATACCAATTTATTCGGAGTGAATAAATCAATAGATAATGTGTTGTCTCCGTGTGATTAAAACAAATATCTTTTAAGAGATATCTGAGTTAGCTGGGATGGGTTGTGCCTTGCATCACTGGGTTCATGATGTCTGTCTTCAATATCAAGAATCACTAAACAATGATCTTAATAGCATATGTATTGACCCGGTTTTTGCCTAAGTTGTAAGGAGGGCTTCTTTCTTTACACCCTTTATCTTTACAATTCTTTTTCATTATTCAACTCCTTCAATGCTTACCAATAGGTCATCACTAGCACCTTGTTGTGATTGTTCCAGTTCTAACTTAAGTACTTGGTCGGCATTCAGTTACGTTCACAATCTTTCTCCATCTTTCCTAAGGACTACTATTTCTAGCTATGGAATGTCCTTAGGAAGATTCCTCCGGTTCTAGAGGAATCATTGGAGTTTAACCTATCCTACCATCCTTATGTTACCACAATCTTCATCGTCGTGAAAAAATGGGTTGCGGGTAAGTATAAATCACCATGAAATCCATTTTGAAGTACAAATCCATTTTGCTCCCCCTTAACATATGCCACGATATTCGAAAACATTTCGCACATGTCGGGATGAGCTATCATGTTAAGTCAAACCATTAAATTGATTGATCTCATTATTAAATCACATTTTCTCCCCCATATTAAAAATATTAACCCAATCGATGTTTTTAATATCAATTGATTTAATAAAGTTTTAAGAAAATTTGGGAAGAAAAATGCAAATCCAATTATCTCCATGAGTTACACAAGCTCCCACTCAAATTAATGAGGGTGTGCTTGAAACGAAAATTAAATTCCTTTTAAACACAAGTGTAAGGTATTTATCATGTGCAAAGATCATATATGATAATGTCTTCACAGGATTAGCGATTTATGAGGTTCGACCTGAATGATGGAAAACATCATATGAAAGAAGCACATGGTTCTTCTTCACGAATGTTGGTCGCCTCATCACGTCTGAAGTTATCTCTTGACTCCATGTGTATGATTGATATCGTTTTCTTGACACCAATATGTGAACTTGGCACTCTCGGCATCAAGGATTCTGAATGCTAGACAATTGCTCCCCCTCAATTGTTGACCCATGTTCTATTGAAAGAGCTGTAGTCGCCGGTTGAGTAGTCGCATCGTCGAGTATGTAGATATCCATTGTAAATTCCTACGATTGGTGGAGATGATAACTTCGTAAAAACAAGATTTCTCTTGTTTTAACAAATAAATGCACTGACACGTACATAAATTTGTGTTAGATTGTGTTATTACGTAAACACAATCCCTTACATGGTTATAAAGTAAACCATGGCCGAGTAAACTAATTCCCATTGTTGAGTCAAAGCTTTCCGGTGAAATGCTTGACTTGAATAAGAAAATCGGGTTACTATCTAAAATAATAGCAAGCCATAATTGTGCATGTTTTAAAAGACATTTGAACTTCTGCTCGAACTTTATTTACAACCCCGTGTCATTATTGAATGACATTTCTAGGTTCGTAAATATTATCGATTCCAGAAGACATGCTCTTTTTATCAAAACATTTTTGAACACAAAATTTTGAAAGATATAGAAAAACCTTTTGAGAAATTCTCGAAAAATTGTGTTCAATGTTTTGAAAAACAATTACTTGAGCTTAAGATGTTGAATATCTTAAAAAACGAGCTCAAGTCCGAGAAGTTGTAAACTTCCCGTTGTGAGGAAAAATTTATCATCGGCGATAAACTTTCCTTTTAACTGAAGAACGAGTCCTAAGTTGACATTTACTTAGAAGTCGTTTTCATGAGCTTGAAAAACTTTGAATGTTTTTAACGTATATCTCATGACCGAGAAAGATGAATTTCTCGTTATGAGGAAAAGTTCTCTTATTTAAAAGATACACTTTCCTTTCTGAGCTTAAAACTTGGAATGTCTTAAGACAAGCTCATGACCGAGAAATTTTAATTTCCCGTTAAAAGGATAAGCTATCTTTAAAGATAAGCTTTCCTAAAATTGAAGTCCGAGTTACAGTCTGATATTTTAACTATAAGTCATTGTGCATGAGCTTAAAAACTTCGAATGTTTTTAATATTAGCTCATGCCCGAGAAAAATTAATTTCTCGTTGTAAGGATAAGTTTATCATCGGTGATAAAATTTCCTTTCCTTGAAGTCCGGGGCATTATCTGAAATATAATTATACGCCATTTACACGAGCTTAAAACTTTTGAATAGTTTTAATGTAAGCTCGCGTCCGAGAAAATTTAATTTCTCGTTAATGAGGATAAGTTTATCATCGGCGATAAACTTTCCTTTATTTGAAGATCGGGTCATCATCTGATATTTAATGTGAGCCTTATACACGAGCTTAAAACCTTTTAATGGTTTTAGGATAAGCTTGTGTCCAAGAAAACTTAATTTCTCGTTTAGAGGGTAAGTTATCGTTGTGTAGGTAAACTTCCCTGTCTCTGAAGTCCGGGTCATCGTCTGTCATTTAACGAGGAGCCATCGTGCATGAGCTTAAAAACTTGGAATTTTTTTGATATAAGCTCATGCCCGAGAAAAATTAATTTCTAGTTGTTAGGATAAGCTTATCATCGGCGATAAACTTTCCTTTCTTTGATGAACGAGTTACAGTCACATGTGCATGAGCTTAAAACTTTGAATGTTTTTAATTTTAGCTCATGCCCGAGAAAACTTAATTTCTTGTTGTGAGGATAAGTTTATCATCGGAAATAAACTTTCCTTTCTTTGATGATCGAGTTACAGACTGTAATGTGACTGTAAGTCCTGTGTAACTTAACTGCGAGTCCCCTGAGACACTTGTTTCTTAGATATCAGCTTCTTCAGCAACCAAACTCTAAGAGTGTCCTCAATTGAATGGTATACAATGATTGGACCGCTTTGTTCTTTTGGAACATCCACTTTGGTACCTTCATTCTCATTAGGAATTTGCATGCTTTGATATTGGTTAGCGATATCTATCTTGGAAGCAAGTGGGGGATCACAGTTTTCTTTTCTTGTGCTAGAGGTGACCTGAGGAGATGATTCACTTGTCTTAGCTGGAAAACGTTTCCTTTTATAGAAAACCTTAAGTTCAGGCTTAATTGATGTATCCTCCTTTTCAATTTCCTCCCTAGTAGTCTTAGTAGAATAAGAGACTATCCTAGTTAAAGGGCACTCGTTTCCTACAAGAGTGAAAGTTCTACAAGTGGGGCGCCACATTTTACCCATGGGTTTGATTTTAGCTACCCACTGGGATTCAAGTCTAGCACGGGAGTTCACCTCATTAAGTAATTTTTTGATACAGGAATCATGATTGGATTTAAAGACACATTTCCTACATGTTTTACAAGTAGCATATTTAATGTCCGAGTAAGATCTAGAATTCCTAGATGATTGATTGATGCTCCTAGGATGTGACATGCTACGATTAGCAGTGTTGGGTAAACTAGAAGGCATCTGACTAGGTTTGAAATTCCTATCTCTTACTTGTGTCTTTTTGTGACAATCCGTCAATTTATGGTTGATATTTTATTCTCAAGTATTATTTAAAAACATTATTTTAATGTTATATTATGAACTCACTTATTTTTGGGAAGAAATTTGGGTTTACATCTTGAAGTAGCATCGACTACGTCTAAACCGGAGGATTCTACGTTACGTGCTTACGTTTACATACACCGTTTTGGTAACAGTCTGACATTTCATAAAATAAATTTTTCCGTGAATATTATTTTGAGATTTAAATTTGTGTTGGTTCATAAACTCACAAACTTACGAGAAGAGATTAGGACTTACGATTATAATTTAACATCCTTTACGACTAAACCGGAAACCTTAGGATTACGTATTTACGTTTTCGAACTCCGTTTTTGATGAGACAATTTTTATTAGATTCGTTTTGTGCTGTTGATTCATATTTTATAAAAATGTTTTTCGTAAAACGACCCGAGGGCACGCAAATCGAGGAAACTAGAATCGAGGAATACCCGTAAATTAGTGGGATGAGACAAAACAAGTTTTGCCCCACCCCAATAATATGGGACGGCAACAACTAAGACACAACACACCTTAGGTGTCAACATCTAACAAGTAAATGTTACACTTGTTACTTGAGCTTAACTTGTAAGCTACACCAAACCACAAAACCATCTAACCAAACCATTTCTCCAAAACACATACATGTAAACCACTCTCATCCTCCCATTTCTCTCTCAAAAATTCGTCCCATATTCACTACAACACCACCATTTGATCTTAAATTAACCACAATATCATGTGTTATTCACACATATGTTGAAGAACCTTTGAAGATATGAAGATTGGAGGTGATCTTAACCTATGAAAAGGAGTTTTCATGAGGTTAAAGGGCTGAATTCATGGAGATGTTTATCTATCCAAAGGACCCAAGAAGTTTCCTTGCTAAAGTTGAAAATTTGATAACAAGAACCAAGTCTTGTTCATCAAAAACCTCATCTTTTCATCACTAATGGTGGTATAAAGATTGTTCTTCCTATCCTCTTGTTATTTTGATTATGTAATATTGTAATTTCTTTATTTATGTATATGTATATGATGATGAATGATGATTAAAAATATTATGTGGGGATTTGGTGTTGATAGATTTGATAAACATTGTTAAAAAGATGGAAAACCATAGGTAAAATGGTTAAAATCTTGCTTAATGTGATGGCTGTATAAAAACAGTAAGTAACCAAATGTTAAACTGATAAAATGGTAAAGTAGAATCAATATACAGTAAGTATTAGGTGTTATACACATGTGAGAGTTGGACATACAATGGAATCATAAAAATGAGTGAGATATGATCAAAACAAGTTTAGAGTGCATGACCTAATGAGGGTTAAGAATGCACCATTGCATATCTTGTCAAACAAGTCAAGTTAAGGTTATTTACCTTAATAGAACTTGATGCCAATAACTTTGAAGTCTATAAACAAAGTTTACACAACCAAAGGAACACTCTTGATTGGTCTTTCGGAAATGACACATTTATAAATTGCATAGCAATGTAAATTACTTGAGTATTTCGAATGAAACGTCCAAGTTATCAAACCGACTCTATTGTGCATTAAAAGTAATTATTAAACAAAATATGTCTAACAATTTGAACAAGTAGATTCAATA
The DNA here is from genome assembly GCA_025667525.1 of Glebionis coronaria. NCBI lineage: Eukaryota > Viridiplantae > Streptophyta > Magnoliopsida > Asterales > Asteraceae > Glebionis > Glebionis coronaria. The sequence goes on along the minus strand of CM046876.1, from coordinate 296,498,787 downwards.
TAACACCATCAACACAAGTGTCAGTTATGATCCGATGTATATTATTAGTAAACCACATTCATGTCTACACTAAAAAACACGTCAATTAGATTCGATAATGATACCAATCATAGTTTGAATAATGCATTGATATTTAATCGAAATCTTTATTGATTCCCACAAACACTCTTTTAAGAGAAAATAGTTAAGATTTTCAAAGGGTGTTTCATGTTATAGTGAGACATTTATCTACTTGAACTAATAACACAATTATCGAGTCAGACGACCCAAATCAATAGATTTGACAAGCTCCCAAAGCTTTCAAACCTTAAAGTGTTAAAGAACATGCCGAGGTGTAAAATATGTTTATGTAACATTTGGAAACCAAGAGATGTTAATCCTATATGCAATGCACACATAATGTTGCAACTAAAATGCAAGAAATATAGCATACATCCTAATTAGGAAAAACTAGATACTAACAAATACCAAGCATGACACAAGAGACTAGACATATAAGCAATACTACTACAAATAGCAAGGAACACTTAATAATGTCTACATTTAATAGTAACACACAAGGAAACACACACAAACAATTAGCTTAACACATAAAAGCATTCGTCCATGTTTTGAGTGTTAGATACAACAAAGTATTCATAGCTTGATTTTATTTGAAAATATTCTTTGACCCATTTAAAATTTAATTAAGTTTAACACTTTGTAAATATATCAATTTTCAAAGATATATCACCAAGAGATGTCTAACTTAATAGAAAAGAGTAAAATACAAGTTTTACGACAAACCGAGACTCAATACTTTGGACAAAGTATATAACTTATAAAACATTTAAATTTTAAAGTTTGAATAAAGGTTTGGAAGCATTTTTAATTGAGAGAAAATTCAATTACGTTCGAAATGACGGGTGGCACGACTTCTACTGACTTACGGTTGATTTTATATGATTTTTCAAAGTTTGCAAAAATCTGAGTCAGACTGACTGCGGTTCCTTATTGATAAGGATCCACGGGGAACAATAAAGAACCGCGGTCAGAGGACAAAAAATAAGTTTTTGGCCAAAATCATTTGATAACTTTTTGGAAGGACTTAGGACTCTAAAAACTCATTTTAGACACATAGAACTCGTATTTTAGAGTTAATTATAACACAAAAGATTTTTATACTTCCAAACATGAAAAGATTTAATTCAAGCTATTATACAAAGTTTATTTAACACCAAAACTTGTACGAATGAAACAACAAAACACATTTCATAAGTAATCACTCTTCATGAATAATTTGATACAAAGATCGTCTCTATTTTTAAAAACCGTTTTCATTTTTAAAAACCATTTGTTTTGAAAAAGAGAGCAAAGATCGATCCAAGCTTTAAAGTACAATATACTTCAAAGATCTTGAATAACCTCTCTCTGATACCAATTGTAGAAACTAGAAGGAGGGGTTGAATAGTTTCTAGTTAGTTTTCAAAACATTTCGGCTTAATCCACTGTGTGCGATTCCTTATGTGTACCCGCGGTTCTTTATCAATAAAGAACCGCCGGTCCATTTAGGGAACCGCCAACAGTGAACTTAACCTTTTGTTACATGTTAAACTTTGACAATCCTTTGTATCAAATTCTCGATCAAGCTTGACTAGATATGAGATGTGTTTGATTGAAAGATAAATACTACAAGTAAGTAAACACACAAACACATCAAATCAAGAGTACATCAAGCAATAGTCTAAACACTAAGCACACACGGACTAAGCATAAGCTTTTCCGCAACTAGGATGTTTAGACTAAGTGATGTACACTTGACCATAATCTAAACACGAAGCACACGCGTACTAAGCCTTAGCTTTTCCGCAACTTAGATGTTTAGATTATGAGATGCACACAACACACAACATATAAATACATCTATAATAGTAAATACATAAATGTAAAGGAACGTACCGACACGATGATTTATAGTGGTTCGGTCACGAAGCTCCTCTTCGCCCTACTCCACTCCTCGAGTACACCTTACTCGAGAGTTACTTCACTAGTCAACAAAACACCTTTCAAGACGGAGAAAACCATACACGTCGCTTACACATTTCCGACACTAAGCTAGATGTCGAGTCCTAATCTTAGGTAGTACCAATCTACACAACGTTGCCCACTTCACCATTTAACGACACAAGGCTAGATGTCGAGTTCTAATCGAAAGCTAGAACCAATATTCACGACTCTTCACTTTGAAGCTAAGTGAGAACTTCACACAACACAACTACTAATCACTTTAAAGTTTAGTGAGAACTCACAAGACACAACCACATCACTTTATAGTTTAGTGAGAACTACCTAGACACAACCACATCACTTTAGAGTTTAGTGAGAACTACCAAGACACAACCTAATCTACCCACTAGTTATGTTTTATGGCCCAACATAACAAACCTTGTGTTTTATGGCCTAAACACATAAACCATATAGATCTAAGCACACAACACTTAGATCTATAACTCTAGCACTATATCCAAGTACTAACAAGACTTAGATCTACACAACTAACACCTAATCTAAGGATACCCATCACTTGGATATTCTACCCTTACAAACACATCCAAGTGTAACCACAACTTGGATCTTCTACATATACATAGTAGGAAGACAATAATCATTACTTGATCTAGAGAGATCTTCAACATGTTATGACTCAAGACACCAACACTTCATAAGGGTGAAAGTGTTCTTCTCATTGCTCTTTATGAGGGAAATGAGGAATGGGATATTGGAAGGTTTTTGTGTGTGTTTTGTGCAAGTAAAATGGAAGAGAATAGTCTTCTATTTATAGCCAACTCTTGCCTTGGAGAGCACCTTTTTACCCAATGGATAAAAGAGTGGACTACCCATTGGATAAAAGAGTGGACTACCCATTGGATAAAAGGATGCACCTTATATTCTTGGAGCCCAAATTCAAAATTTGAATTTTGAATTTATTAGTTTCCCTCCATCTTCTAGAAGCTTCCATAAATCTTGAGTAAGCCTAAACCGGCTTGACTGCCCGCGGTTCTATATCTTCCCGCGGTTCGATATCACTAAGGAACCGCGTGTTCTATAAGAGAAACGCGCGTCCTTCTTGTCTTTCATGACGAATGTAATCTTCAAGGTGTCAAGAGAAGTATACATAAGTATGCTTGAGTGATTACGAGTACCTTACACATTTTACATTATGTATTGCGAGTTATACGTTTGTCATCACCAAAACATGAAGGGATCATCTTGATTAAACATCGTAATGTTTGCACTAACAATAACCTTTGTCAGTGTTAGACAAATATAGTGGAAAATCTAACATCACAAAAAGACCAATAACAATTCATATCCTGTACATACTTTTACAATAAGACCCCAAAACACATATTAAGTGAGATTGATCATTCCAATACTTGTTACCAAGTATTGAAATCTTCCAGTATCAAAAGGTTTAGTTAATAAATCAGACACATTTTCTTCTGTGTCAACCCTATCTGGTTGTATTAAACCCTTTTCAAAACAATCTCTTATAAAATGATGTCTAATTTCTATGTGTTTTGTTTTAGAGTGATGTACAGGATTTTTAATAATGCATAAAGTACTGTTATTGTCTACAAAAATCTTGGTATGCATGAAATTATACCAATAATCCAACAGTTGGTTCTAAATCCATAAGACTTGTCCACAACAAGTAGCTGCTGCTACATATTCTGCTTCAGTTGTATAATTGGTCACCACTGTTTGTTTCTTGCATTGCCAAGAGATCAATCTGCTCCCAAGAAACTGACATCCACCAGTTGTGGATTTTCTATCAAACTTGTCACCACCATAATCACTGTTTGAATATGCAATAAGCTCCAATGGTGAATCTTTTGGATACCATAATCCTAGATATGGATAAAATCTAAGGTATCTAAAGATTCTCTTGACAGCATGAAGATGACACTCTTTGGGAGTCACTTGATGGCGTGCACATACACACACAGCAAACATAATGTCAGGTCTTGAAGCTGTGAGATACATCAATAAACCAATCATTGATCTGTAGTGCCTGATATCTACTTCTTTTCCATCTCTAATTTTTGCCCAAGGGTGTTCTCTATCCATAGGAGTGCTAGCCCTTTTCTCATGTGGAGAAAAGCCAAACTTCTTCAAAATTTCTGCTACATATTTATCCTGAGAGATGAAGATACCATCTTCTTTCTGCTAAACTTGTAACCCTAGAAAGAAGTTCATCTCCCCCATTGCACTCATCTTGAGTTTGTCTGTCATAAGCTTGGAAAAGTCTTCACTCATCTTTAGACTTGAAGATCCAAAGATGATATCATCCACATAAACCTGGACAAGTAAGAAATCTTTACCTGTCTTCTTTGTAAATAAGGTATGGTCTATGGTGCCCTTTTTGAATCCATTTTCCACCAGATAGGTGGACAATGTGCCATACAATGCTCTTGGGGCTTGATGAAGTCCATACATAGCTTTCTTGACTCTATACACCTTGTTTGGATGTTCTGAATCTTCAAAACCAGGAGGCTGCATTACATAAACCTCCTCTACAATTATGCCATAAAGAAAAGCACTCTTCACATCCATTTGATAGATTGTAAAGCCCATGCAGGAAGCATAAGCTAGAAAAATTCTTATAGCCTCAATCCTTGCAACTGGTGCAAAGACCTCCTCATAGTCTATCCCTTCCTCTTGTGTATAACCTTGAGCCACTAAATGTGCCTTGTTTCTGACCACAATGCCTCTTTCATCCTTCTTGTTTCTAAGAAGCCATCTTGTCCCAATAGGTCTGACATGTTTGGGACAATCAACCAACTCCCAAACATCCTGGATAGCAAATTGGTGAAGCTCATCTTGCATTGCTTTCACCCAACTTGGTTCTTTGAGAGCATCAAAAATCTTCTTGGGTTCTTGTTGTGACAGAAAACAGGCAAACAAACATGCTTGAACAAGAGGGGTATCAACCTTCTTGTGAATATTGACAATAAATCCACCAAGATTCTATGAGATCTTCTAGTTTGAACAGGAGAGATCACATCACCAATAATGAGAGAAGAAGGGTGATTTTTGATTGTAGAAGTAAGCACTCCTCCCTTAAGAAGTGTGTTGTCCTTAATCTCATCATCCATGTTACCAATATCCTCTTCAGACTCTCTTCCATCAACATCTAAATAAACCTCTCCATTTCTGTTTGAAGGTTCACCTTGTTCAAAACTGGAAGAGAAAATATGGTCAAAAGAGCTGTCAACGCCTGAACCAAGGTTGTCAGCGTTTGAGCCATCAACGCCTGAATTTGTCTTGTCAGCGCCAGATTTTCCTTTGTCAGCGTCTGAAAGATCATGCATGTTGTCAACTGGTGATACTTGGGGACCATCATTTTCTTTTCTAGCAGCAGCAAATGCATCTGTCTATATGGGAATAGTAACATACTCAAGTATGGGTGTTGATTTGTCTGCTTGTGATCCAACCTCTTCATTAACCTGTGTACCTGAAACATCAACAACTGGTTCTTCCACAATATTTGAAGTTACCTTCACAATGTTTGGATTAGTAACAGGCATGTAGTTCAAAGTCCTAGATAGAGGTACCAAGTAAAATAACCAATTTGGACCACTTTCAGGATCACTAGGTTTACTTTCTAAAAACCTAACATGTACTTTTTCAAGTATACGTTTTTCCTTCTTAAGGTAAACTCTATATCCTCTACTCTGCACAGAATAACCCATGAAGTAACCTTCATCACCTTTAGCACTAAACTTACCTAAGGCATCACTAGTGTCCAACACAACTACATGACATCCAAAAGGTTTAAGAAAACCAGTATTAGGTTTTCTTCCCCAAAGTAACTCATAAGGTGTTTTGTTAAGAATCTTGTTGACTAATGCCTTATTCAGAACATAACAAGCTGTATTCACAGCCTCAGCCCAAAAAGCAATGGGAAAGTGAGCATCAGCCAACATAGTCCTAGCTTCTTCTATGAGGGTTCTATTCTTTCTCTCAGCTACCCCATTTTGTTGTGGGGTTCTAGCTACACTAAACTGCCTAGTAATCCCTTTCTTGGCACAAAAGTCATCCGACAACTTATTTCTAAACTCACCACCATTATCACTTCTAAGCATCTTAACCTCATTACCAGACTTCTTTTCTATTTGGTTAATGAAGTTAATCAAAGTATCAGCAGTATCACTTTTCAAAGCTAAAAAGAAAGTCCAAGTAAATCTAGAAAAATCATCACTGATGACAAAACAGTAAGATTTACCATTTATGCTTTCTATATTAGTTGGACCAAACAAGTCCATATGTAGCAAGTGAAGTGGTTTAGAACTAGAGTGCACCTGTTTAGACTTAAATGAGACGTTGTGCTATTTGCCTTTAAGGCATGAAACACAAGAGTGGTCATTGTGGAAAGCCTTTTCAGGCAAACCATCAACCAGACCATGTCTCACAAGTCTGTTTATATTTTTAAAATTAATGTGCCCTAATCTCCTGTGCCAAAGATTACTCTCATCAACTGAAGCCTTAGCATATAGACATGACAAATTATTATTCATCCTAATTCCATTAAGATTCACATTATAAATGTCCTTATGCCTAGGTGTTCTATAATCAATGAATTTCTCATATGGTATTTTAAAATATTTGCTCAACACCAAGCATTCAGTATCAGTGAAAAGAACCTTATTTTTGTTATCACAAACTTGTGATACACCAAACAGATTGTAGTCAAGTTCCTTTACCAGAAACACGTTTTCAAAACTCAAATTGTTGGTGAGAAGAGTTCCTTTGCATGTGATAGTTCCATATCCACCTCCAAAGTAAACTTTGTCACCATCCTTAATGGGAGTGATGTTTGTGAGATAATCTTCCTCCCTAGTCATGTGCCAAGAGCATCCACTATCCCAATAGCCATAATCATTAACCTGCTTTTGAATGCCCTGCACATAAAGAAAACAAATTAGTTTTCTTTGGGAACCCAAGCCTGAGCAGACTTGGATTCATTTGGTTGTTCAACAAGAACAGATTTAGTCCTTGTGACAACCCCTTGTTCATCCCTTTTTGGATTAAACACCCAGTTAACCCCAATTGGTTTTGTTATGACCTTTGAAATATAATGAAATCTGTTACATGTCATAGTAATCTCATCTGAATTAGGGTTTTGGTCTTGCTTAGGTCTCCATGTCAAGCTAGAAGAAGCTTTAGACCCCTTTCCCTTTGGTTGCAAATATTTACCATTATTTGGTCTGGCAACATTTTTGTCAGCGTTTGATTTGGTCTTGTCAACGCTGAAATTACCCTTGTCAGCGTTGAACCTATGGTTTGCTACAGAAACCCATTGTCTATTAGACCATTTATTGGTCTTCTGAAAAAGTCTTTGTCCATAAGTATTAGACCCTTTAGTAAAGAATAGGGTTGGTCTAACAAATTGTGTACTTCGCTGAACAAAAGTTTTGGGTTTGACAGTGTTTGACTTTTTGTCAGCGTTGACCTTTGAAGCGTTGACACACTTATAGGCTAAATGTGAAGAACTACCACAAGTATAACCGGCTTTTCTAGACATAACTCTAGGTCTAGAAGAAAAGAAACTTGTTCCATTATCACTAATTTGGCTTTTTGGTGACCTAGGTTTTCTATACATTTCTGCATATTTAATACTAGGTTTTCTAACAACGTTTAAGCCAAGGTCAACAATCTTGCCAGTGGTTGGGTTTGTCACTTTGATAGGTGTAGACTCATTTGGGCTATCACTAAGCATGCCACCCTTAACAAACAAGGTAGGGTTAGCTTTCTTCCATTGGTCCAAATCAGTCAACTTCTTCCTATATTCCTCTTCTGGGGTAAGACTCTTGGTGGAGGAATAAATTCCTCTTCTTGGAATTCTGGTAAACCAGTCCAAGATAAGTCCTTTCTTTGGACACCATAGAAGTCCCTAGTAGGTGGTGGAACACCAGCATACTCTTTCATCCCAATCCCAGTTATATCCCTCGAATCCCTTTGTTCACTAACACATTTTTCTAGGGTTTGTGAGGCTTTATCAAATCTATGAATTTTCAGGTCTACATTATCCTTATTTTTTATAGCCTCATCTAACCTAGCCTGTAATTTAGCATTGACTCTCTCCATGATGTTTCTAATATCAATACTAGAATTTAAATCATGTTTTAAAATATTGATTTGATCTTTTAGGTCTAACTCCATTTCTTATACTAAGCTACAGTCTTTTCAGTTTGAGTAAGAGCAAGTTGATAGTTAGACAACTTGCATCTTTCATTAACCACATCTGTTGTCAATTTTAAAACTTCTTTGTTAAGTTTTTCAGTGTTTAGACGACAACCCTTACTACAAAATGCATCATCATATACCTCATTGTCTGATGAAGATGAGGAGTGTGCCATGAGAGCATAGTGAACATGCTCTTCTTCTTCCTTTTCTGCAACCAAATCTTTGTTCTCTTCCTCATCCTTAGCCAAGTAGCTCCAATCCCATCCAACACCATCAATTTATTGCATTGCAACCATGGCTTTGGAATCCTGAGCCTTAATGATTTGGCTTGAGGGTTTCCCAGCATCAGATCTTCTTGGAGATCTGCATTTTCTCATAAAGTGTCCCATACGATGACAATTATAACACTCAACCTTGGATTTATCAAATCCAGCAGTGTCCTTGGCATTAAAAGTCATCTTCTTCTTAAATCTTCTATTCCATCTATTTTCCCTTATGCTTGCAAGAGCCATATTCCACTTTATGTCCATCTCCTCCAGATGCTCATCACTAATTTGCTCAAGGTCCTCATATGTAATCACTAAACCATTGGGCAATGAAGCAATGTATGCACACACAGTATCCAGATCAATACCGGCAGGCTTAACTCTTGGTGAGTCAACTTTGTATGTGTTAGCGTCTGAATATGAGGCGTTGACAGGTTTTGATCCAGCGTTGACACAAGTTGATCCAGTAACGGGGTGCATGTATGAATCCTTTTGATCAAACTAACCTTCACTGTGTGAGAAGAAATCCATATTTCCATTGGCAGACTTGCTTCCTTGATCCAAAAGAGTTTCATTCTCTATCAGCCTCAGTTTATTGTAAACATCATCAAAAGTAGAACTTTTGTGAGTGTTATTAGCAATTATAGACCTTACTTCAATCTTCCATGCATCACCAAGGCTTTTAAGAAAAGTGGCGATAATATCAACATCACCAAGCACTGTTCCCATGAAGGAAAGCTTGCTTGTAATGTCAAGAAGTCTGCTTCTCACACTACTTAGCTTCTCATTGGGTTGAGCTTTAAAAACATCATACTCATGCAAGAGTTGCTTCTTTTTCTTTTGTACAGTATCAGCATTACCACCATAAGCAACTTCAAGAGCTGCCCAAAAAACTTTTGCAGACTCATAGCTTCTATATTTGTGCTGATTTTCTTGTCCTAAAGAGAGTTTTAGAATACTTAGGGTTTTCATGTCACACCTTCTCTTTGTTATGTCCTCAGTTGAGACAGGTCTACCATCTTCAGGTTTTTCACTTCTATCCTCTTCAGTAGAGCCTTGAACATTTGTTCTTTGTAAGATGGCAGCTGCAATCTTTTGAGCTTTATTGAATGTGTTTCCATATTCAATAATTTCCCATAGGGTGTAATCATGGATTTGTAGATACTGTTCAAAGTTGAACTTCCACAGCTCAAAGTTGTCTGGGTCTAGCATGGGAATCTTTATGTTGGGGGTTGAGGAGGAGGAGGAGTTTACTTCTAGGGTAGACATGGTGTTTTTAGGGTTTTGTGAAAATTAAGGTTTTTGGCGATTTAGGGTTCTTGTATTCTTTAGATCAAAGTTTCTCAACAAGCTCTGATACCACTTTGATCCCAAACTTAGATTGATTTAGCTTGTGTAAACGAGATTGAATCAAGTTTAACACGTAGAGAAACTTTGTTGTGCATAAAACAATTTAAATATTATGCGGAATTAATACTCAAACAAGAACACACAAACAATGTAAACCAAACTTTCACTTGATTGATTATAACAAACTTGCATACAATGAAAGTGTTAAACGTATGAAAAACTTATATTAAAACAAAACCTAAAAGGTCTTCTTTTATAGACTAAGAAGCCTTGTACAAGAGTCTACGTATCAGCTATTATAGGTAAAGATAAATATAGAAAATACATTGTTGATCATATCTTTACTAGAAACAAACTAGAAACATAATACGCGTAGACTACGTCTTCTATCAGTGCTTGACTTCATCCTATCAAAGCTTGACATATTCCTGTCGACGCTTGTTCTATCAACGCTTGTATTCTTCTTATCAACGCTTGTTTTCTTCTTGTTAGCGTCCAAGTGTGACAATTCGTCAATTTATGGTTGATATTTTATTCTCAAGTATTATTAAAAAACATTATTTTAATGTTATATTATGAACTCACTTGTTTTTGGGAAGTAATTTGGATTTACGTCTTGAAGTAGCATCGACTACGTCTAAACCGGAGGATTCAACGTTACGTGCTTACGTTTACATACACCGTCTTTGGTGACAGTCCGACATTTCAGAAAATAAATTTATCTATGTGTAACACCCCCAAATTTATACAACTCAGTTCAGCGGAAGACTAGTTGGTGTTACGGGATAGCACATTACTCACATCATAGACAACGCATAAAAATCGCGTCGTTTAATATTAAATCATTTCCATTCATAACATCAAAGTTACATCGGTCCCAAGTCATTATATTGCATACAAAAGTTTTTACAAAGTATTTTGAAGGGATTATTCCCTTATACACAAACCATTTAACTAAACTTCTGTTTAGGGGTAAATGTTTGTATATACTTTTAGACAACTAAGAGGAATTGAGGGAACTATATAAAACATGATTTGAAATTTGAAACGATAATTTACGCTTTTCAAACTAAAGAAAATTTTGACCAAAGTATAAACAAAGATTTTTCAAACATTTACGAATCTTATTAAATATTTTCGATAAATCAACCAAAAATCTTGTTAATTAAATTCAAATTTATTTTTGAACAATTTATATAATTGGTCGAACTAAGAAATTTAAAACTTTTACGCTTCATAAAAATTAACTAATAATTATTTAATTAATTATGATAATTATCGACGCTTTCGATGAAGGATTGAGTAAAACGGATAAACATGATAAGTTGAGACGAAACTAAAATATAGGAGATATGAAGAAAGGAGTTTTTGACATTTATTTCTTAAGGAAAGTGAACGTAATTTCTGACGCATTATGTAGAAAAGATAAAGAACCAGTTAGGACATGTTCCTTAATAATGAAGGTGCAAAATAATTTGCCGAACGATATAAAAATAAACGATGTTTGTAAAAAGGATAATGTAGATTATAAAAGAGGATTCACGACTAATATGAATCATTAAAATTGAGAAGTTGATAGCATTAAATATTTTAAAGGCCACTTGTGGTTGCCTAAATATGGAGATTGTGAGATAGAGTTATGTTGGAATTTGTAAGTATAAGTATTCTATTTATGTCATTTCTGACTAGAAGTATCTTTGTCTGAAGAAGCTGTACTGATGACGAATTATGAAGGCAGACATCGCCTCATACATTAGTAAACGTTTAGCTATTGCAAAGGTCATCATCTAAATTTGATTCGATTTGGGTCATCGTCGACAGACTGACCAAATCTGCTAATATCATTCCCGTTAATGATAAATGCAAAAGAATTATGTAAACATAGTGTGCCTGTATCGAACATCTATATCAAGATCTTCGCTTCGCATCGAATTTCTAGAGATTTGCTCAGAAATCATTGAGAACGAACCTTGATGAGAGTACTATGTACCACCCCAAATCGAAGGGATGAGGTAAAGTAACGATACAAGGCAATATAAGTGCTGTTTTGTGTTTGAATGAATGACCATTGGTAATAGACCGTATAATCGTTTTCCTTTGGAGAGATTATCATTGATAATCATCATATTAGGATCGAGATCGAATCTTGTTAAGATTTAGAAATTAGAGCATCTGTAGGCTGGAGTTGAGATGAAGACACCCGACATACACCCATTGTGTGTTGGACATGTCTCTTAGGTTTAAGGTTTCCTATGATAGCGAACCTATCCTTGCAAAATACCCGACCCGCGAGATCTGAAATGATTGTTGAAATTAGGATTTGATTATTAACTACCGATAGTGGGCAAGAGGTTATGTGAATGTGAAATGTAGATCTTGAAGTGCCAAATGGGTAGCGAAGTTATGCCACAATTTTTAACCTTGGAAAAAAACGAATTCATGATCTGACAAATCATGGGATATAAGTCCCCGTTGTTTGGGACCATTGAGATGATGTAAAAGTTGGGATTGAAAGGCATATAAGCTGGATCTACCCTAGGACTTCAAAGACTGCGTGAATTATGTTTCGTAAATCGAACTTGATGGAATATCTATCAAGTGAAAATCTGATAGTTCTTAGTAAATCTTAGATCGGCGAAAAGTTGCATTCATCAAAAACCCGTGTACATCATGGATAGAGAAAGTAAGTCAACATTAAGCCTGATCTTATTCCCGTAGTTATGTTTGATGAAACTCGCGTATTATAATGAATTGCATTTGTGAGAAAGGACCGAATGTGGAGGAAATACCCACATGGCTTTAACTCTATAAGAAGCGAGTAGTAAGATGATCTTTGAGGACAAAGATCCTGTTTAGGGGTAAATGCTGTGACAATCCGTCAATTTATGATTGATAATTTATTCTCGAATATTATTTAAAAACATTATTTTAATGTTACAATATGAACTCACATATTTTTGGGAAGAAATTTGGATTTACGTCTTGGAGTAGCATTGACTACGTCTAAACCGGAGGATTCAACGTTACGTGCTTACGTTTACATACACCGTCTTTGGTGACAGTCCGACAGTTGAGAAAATAAATTTGTCCATAAATATTATTTTGGAGTTTTAAATTTGTGTTGGTTCATAAACTCACAAATTTACGAGAAGAGATTAGGACTTACGATTTTATTTTAACGTCTTTTACGACTAAACCGGAAACCTTAGGATTACGTATTTACGTTTTCGAACTCCGTTTTTGATGAAACAATTTTTATTGGATTCGTTTTGTGACGTCGATTCATAATTTATAAAAACGTTTTTCGTAAAACGACCCGAGGGCACGCAAATCGAGGAAACTAGAATCGAGGAGTACCCGTAACTAAATGGGATGAGACAAGTGGGACACTTGTCCCACCCCACATCAAAACCGGCTACACACTAAACACAAACCACTTTGGTGGCAAGTTCTTACTTAAACAAGCTACACTTGTCACTTGTAGCTTACCAAATAAGCCACTAACCTCACAAAACCATCAAACCCTCACTTACTCTCATTTGTAACATGCAATCTACTCACAAACTCTCTCTCTCTAGCTTAAACATGCCGTCCCATATTCATCTTCAAACACCAAATTCATACAAATTTTAACCATGAACATATGTTATAATTAACATATGTTAATCTCCATTCAAAAAGATGAAGATTGGTGGTGCTTTTAACATCCAAGGAAGAGTTTTCATGGAGTAGGAGGGCTGATTTTCCACAAGGTTTTCATGGAGCATGGTGGTCTTGAAGATGGTCATGGTTGTCTACAAGTTTCTCCATCAAAAACCATGCCAAACTCATAACCTATATCAACTTGGTGGTATAAAGATTGTCCTCCTCAACTTCTTGTTATTTTTGATTATGTAAACATGTATTTTATTTCCTATTGTATATATTTATGATGATTATATGATGATAAAAATGTTATGTGGGGATTTGTTGTTGATAATCATGGATAAAAAGGTGAAAAACCATATGAAACAAGGTTAAAATCTTGATTAATTTGCATGGCTGTATAAAACAGTAAAGAACCAAGTGGTAAACTGATAATATGATGAAGTAGAACCCATTTACAGTAAGCTAAATGTCTTGTACACATGTGAGAGTTGGCCATGCAATGGAATCAAAATAATGAGTGAGATATGATCAAAACAAGTTTAGTGTATAAATCTGAAGTTACTGTTTTGGACGATTTTTAGAAAATACTTAAAGGATGATTCAACAGTAGCTATAGAAGAGTTAAATGTAGCAAATATCATGTAGTTTATGTGATAAAAATTTGAGCTTCTATCTCCATGTAGAACTCAAGATATGACATTTTTGGTAAAGATGAAGTTAAAAATCAGATTTTTGGAAATTAAAGAATAATACTATTATATAAGCACTCACATTTTAATATATAAAATATAAATAAAAACCCACTAACTTATAAAACTTATTTATATAAATATATAAAAGGTGTAATAAGTGTATAAATGATGAAAATGGAAACTTGTTAAGTTTTATAAGTTATAAAACTATAAACATGATTTTTACGACTTTTTCGGCTATTGCCGTAAAATTAACGTTTTTGTTAAATAAAACTTAGATGGTTGGACCCGTCTAATGAAAACTTTATAAAACTTATATACTGATATATAGACATGTATAACAAGTAAAAACCGACAAAACCCGAACTTTAGGGCATACGGACATTAACGAGCTAAGTAAACATATTGGACTAATACTTGGACTAATAAATGGACTAAATAAGATAAACACCCATAAAAAGAACTTATTGGGCTTAACCCATTTAGGCCCAACTTGGAAAGTATACATACTGATAATATAGGTACAAAATGGATTAAAATAAGTTAAATAACTTATAATAAGCTTATTGGGCTTAAGACACGTAAACGGGTAAAACTAGTAAACTAGTATAAAAGTTATCGACATATAACACTAAAAGGAGTAAACGAGAATATGTAAACCCACTTGATCATCATATATATATAATCATCATATGTATACCAAGATGTTATTTTTATAAAGTCATTGGACAAACGTCTAAGACCGATTATTATTTGTCTAGGTTTCCGTGATTGAAGCACGCACCGTACGTCCGAATTGCCGATAACCCGACTTCCCACATCAACGTGAGTTCATAGCCTCGCACTCTTTTAAATGTTTTATAAATGCTTTATAAACCCGCGAGGGAGATAACATGTTAGTTTTTATAAAAGTTTGGACACCATTTGTCCCGATTGTTTGTTTATTGATTTTGGACCCGAATGATTGAATGACCCGATTGTATGACCCGATAAATGATTAATGGACCCGATAGATGAAAATAGATGGATTATTAAAGTTAGGTTATGTCACTAAAAGTCCCATTAGCATGAATTGTGAACTACCGGGAGTTGGTAGACGCTTATGCATTTAATAGTACTATTTGGGGACGATCACCCCAGTTCGCGCCTTGACGGTTGATCCCCGTCGTGCCACATTGATTGGTAAGCGAATTTATGTATGAGAAGATTTCCAATAGCGTGACCTTTGTGACGACACGCTACTTTAGATGGGCAAAATTGGTATCGGGTTAGCTACCCGTTTTGGTTTAGTAAGGTAACAATGTCATGCGGCTTATAATAATCCAAATCACCAAAAATATTACTGGACGCTCCGAATTACGATGTATTGCCTGACTAGCAATACTGGGTCATACTATTGATATTATGTTTGTATTTTGGTTTTCATAACCATATTCATATAACGGTTTTTATTGGATTTTATACAACGTCATAAGACGTATTGTATGATGTTTTTAACGACAATGATTCGTATAATGATTTTTAAGGCAAATGCCTATATTATGATTTTCGATAAGGATTTATATAAAATGACTTTGGCTATTTTATGGCCTATTACAAAGATTTGTATAAAACGATTTTGGCCATTTTACGGCCTATTACAATGATTTGTACGAATTGATTTTTGGTACTAAATTTATACCAAAGTTATATTGATGGAATTTATTAAACTCTATGAATTCACTCGGCGTTATCGCTGACCTTTTCTTTTAACATGTCTTATCTCAGGTACTTGAAGGTAATTCTCGGGAAGACAACAAGAATTCATGGCCCGCACCTAAACTATATTTTTCCATTCAAACACTTTGTAAAACTTTGTATGAAATGTAATGACTTGGGACCTATGTAACTTTGATGTTTATGAATGGAAATGATTTATTAATAAACGACGCGATTTTTATGCGTTGTCTATGATGTGAGTAATGTGCTATCCCGTAACACCAACTAGTCTTCCGCTGAACTGAGTTGTATAAATTTGGGGGTGTTACACCATGAATATTATTTTAGAAGTTTAAATTTGTGTTGGTTCATAAACTCACAAATTTACGAGAAGAGATTAGGACTTACAATTTTATTTTAACGTCCTTTACGACTAAACCGGAAACCTTAGGATTACGTATTTACATTTTCGAACTCCGTTTTTGATGAAACAATTTTTATTAGATTCGTTTTGTGCCGTTGATTCGTAATTTATAAAAATGTTTTTCGTAAAACGACCCTAGGGTACGCAAATCGAGGAAATTAGAATCGAGGAGTACCCGTAAATAAATGGGGATGAGACAAGTGGGACACTTGTCCCACCCCCACTCTAACCGGCCACACTAGTCCACCAAACCAACTTGGTGGCAAGTTTTCACTCATGTAGCTTACACATGTCCTTAGCTTAGCAAGTAAGCTAACATGCATCAAAACCACAAACCCAAAACCACTCTTCCCATTTGCAACTCATGCAAACAACTCAAACTCTCTCTCACCCTCCATGTTTGCCTTCCACCTCTCTCCTACAAACACCCTATTTTGATCAAAATTAACAATAAAATCCTATGATTATTCATACATATGATGATGCCCTCTTGAAGCTCTCTTGAATGGTGGTGATTATAACATCCAAGGAGGAGTTCCATGGAGTCTTGGGGCTGATTTTCCACAAGGAGTTTATGAAGAATGGTGGTCTTGAAGATGGTCTTGGTTATCCACAAGTTTCTCCATCAAAAACCATGTCCAAATCATAACCTACATCAACTTGGTGGTATAAAGATTGTCCTCCTCATCCTCTTGTTATTTTTGATTATGTAATCTTGTATTTCTTTTACTTAT
The DNA here is from genome assembly GCA_025667525.1 of Glebionis coronaria. Lineage (NCBI taxonomy): Eukaryota > Viridiplantae > Streptophyta > Magnoliopsida > Asterales > Asteraceae > Glebionis > Glebionis coronaria. Next base: position 296,481,746 of record CM046876.1, on the reverse strand, counting down.
GTATATGTATATGATGATGAATGATGATTAAAAATATTGTGTGGGGATTTGGTGTTTGTAAACATGCTTAAAAAGGTGAAAAACTATAAGAAACAAGGCTAAAATCTTGTTTAAAAATGATGGCTGTATAAAACAGTAAAGAAACATTTCATGAACTGATAAAATGATGAAGTATAATTAATATACAGTAAGATATGGGTCTTGTACACATGTGAGAGTTGGCCATGCAATGGAATCATTGTAGTGAGTGAGATATGATCAAAACAATTTTAAAGTACAAATCTGAGTTCACTGTTTTGGACGATTTTTAGAAAATACTTAGAGGCTGATTCAATAGTAGCTATAGGTGCGTTAAATGGATCACATATCATGTAGTTTATGTGATAAAAATTTGAGCTTCTATCTCCATATAGAACTCTAGATATGGCAGTTTTGGTGAAAGTGAAGATAAAAATCACATTTTGGAAATTAAAGTATAATAGTATTATATAAGCACTCAAATAAAATTATATAAAATGTGAATTAATACCCACTAACTCATATAATACATTTATATAAACATGTATAATGATAAATAAATGGTACCTTTTATAAAAATGGTAACTTGAAAAGTTTTATAAGTTATAAAACTATAAACATGATTTTTACGACTTTTTCAGCTATTATCGTAAAATTAACGTTTTTCGCCAATTAAAACTTAGAAGATCAAACCCGTCTTATGTAAAGTTTTTAAAACTCATATACTGAGATATAAACATATATGACAAGTAAAAACCGATAAAACCCGAACTATGTAACCTACGGACATTAACGGACTAAGTTAACGTTATTGGACTAATAATACAACAAAATGGACTAAAACACTTATAAACTTATTTATTGGGCTTAACCCATTTAGGCTCAACTTGTAAAGTGTAGATACTGATAATATAAGTATAACATGGATTAATACAAGTTAAAGAACTTATAATAAGTTTATTAGACTTAAAACACGTAAATAGGTAAAACTAGTAAACTAGTAAGAAGATACCAATACGTAAACACTAAAATGAGTAAAAGAAAACATGTAAACCCACTTGATCATCATATATATAATCATCACATGTATACATAATTGTTATTTTTATAAAGTCATTGGACAAGAGTCTAAGACGAGTATTATTTGTCTAGGTTTCCGTGATTGAAGCACGTACCGTACATCCGAATTGCCGATAACCCGTCTTCCCACATCAACGTGAGTACATAGCCTCGCTCTCTTTTAAATGTTTTTATGAAATGTTTTGTAAACCCGCGAGGGAGATAACATGTATGTTTTTATAAAATAGGACACCATTTGTCCCGATTGTTTGTTAATTAAATTGGACCCGAATGATTGTATGACCCGATTGTATGACCCGATAAATGATTAAAGGACCCGATAGATGAAATCAAATGGATTATTAAAGTTAGGTTATGTCACTAAATGTCACATTAGCATGAATTATGAACTACCGGGATTTGGTAGATGCTTATGCATTTAATAGTACTATTTGGGGACGATCACCCCAGTTCGCGCCTTGACGGTTGATCCCCGTCGTGCCACATTGATTGGTAAGCGAATTTATGTATGAGAAGATTTCCATAGCGTGACCTTTGTGACGACACGCTACTTTAGATGGGAAAATTGAGTATCGGGTTAGCTACCCGTTGTTTATTTAGTAAGGTAACAATGTCATGCGGCTTATAATAATCCAAACTAACGAAATACTACTAGACGCACCGAATTACGATGTATTGCCTGACTAGCAATACAGGGTCATACTATTGATATTATGTTCGTGTTTTGGTTTTCATAACCATATTCATATAACGGTTTTTATTTTCTTACAACGTCATAAGACGTATTGTATGATGTTTTTACGACATTGGCTCGGATAATGATTTTTAAGGCAAACGCCTATATTATGATTTTGATAAAGATTTGTATAAAATGACTTTGGCCATTCTACGGCCTATTACACTGATTTGTACAAAATGATTTTCGGTAATAATTTTATACCGATGTTATATTGATGGATTTTATTAAAATCTATGAATTCACTCGGCGTTATCGCTGAGATTTTCTTTTAACATGTTTTATCTCAGGTACTTGAAGGTAATTCTCGGGAAGACGACAAGAATTCATGGCCCGCAGTTAAACAATATTTTCCATTCAAATACTTTGTAAAACTTTGTATGAAATATAATGACTTGGGACCTATGTAACTTTGATATTTATGAATGGAAATGCTTTACTATTAAACGACGCAATTTTTAAGCGTTGTCTATGATGTGAGTAATGTGCTATCCCGTAACACCAACGAGTCTTCCGCTGTATTGAGTTGTATAAATTTGGGGGTGTTACAGTTTGGTATCAGAGCTCTCGTTATAGAGAACGAAAGATTTTTAAAACTAAGGTTTTGAATAAAACTTTTCAAAATCTTTTAACTATAAACATTTTTCTAAAAATGTCTAAAAATCTTTTGACTATAACGGCGCCGAAGAATTCCCGAGTTACCGACAAGGCCAGACTGAGAAGTGTTATTTTAATATATATATAACTTGGATTATATATATATATATATATATATATATATATATATATATATATATATATATATATATATATATATATATATATATATATATATATATATATATATATATATATATATATATTTATGATGTACTTTGATTACATGATTGTTTGATATTTATACGAGGTATTTATACCACGTAGATTGTCACAAGTAACCCTAACTCTCCTAGTAAATTAATCGAAGCTATTCTCGTAGGAATTCTAGCTATCCTAGATCTAAACCAAGTTGTGGATGTTTATGATCCCAACAAATGGTTGATATTCGTAGGAATGTTGTTATTAGTTGATTGTGAAATTGAAAAAGAATTGGCGAGATTAAATCTGATATCGATGTCATGACGATCTTTCCTTATAGAGTGGAGTTTGACAAAACGTTATCACCTGGAAAGATGTCATCTGATTCGTTGTCATCCAATTCTTAAATTGAAATCGAAAGGGTGAATGTTGCACTTGAGGCTGTCAATGGAACCATTACCCAAAAGCCTCATGCCACTAGTACCTTTCCGAGAAGTCTAGTTGAATGATCAATTCATTTCATACTAGTGACTCATCTGATAATTGTTGTTGTAAGAGATATAAGATCGGAAATTAAGTGTTGATCATATTGAGCTTTTATTGCCTTTACAAGGCCGAAGAATAAGATTGAAAGTATTGGAAAATGAGATAGGATATTGCATTGAGTATGATTTGTTTAAAACTTGAATAAAGTAAAATTTAACCCGTATGGAATGTGAGATTATTAAGAGGAAGTCGTTAAGTCCTGTGATTTAATTATAAGGTTTTAATTGATTGTTGATTCGTGTTAAAGGTTGTTCCTAGGGCATTGTCCACTAACGAGGATGCCCAGTGTCCAAGAAATAAATTGAAGAAATCTTCTTCTAAATTGGGACCGATGGATCTTCCGGGACATATGGAACACCTAATGACTCTTGTAGATTAGTAATCATTGTGGTATCTTTTAAAAATCCCTAACTTAACTGAGATATCAGTTGGTAGGATGAGTTTTGTAAATTGTATGACATAGTGACACGTAATGTGTTACGGTACAATTTGACTTGTTTGTGATTAATGGAAAGACTACCTTTGATTGCTAAATCCTACATGTATCAATGTTATCTATCTTTTATTGCTTCATCCTAATGCTCGCATTAGTGATGTAACCATTGAACGAGTACTCATCTTGATTTGAGTTACGTTGTGAATCATTCTTCGTGAGTGCCATCGAGGTCATGAACCTCATGATCAATTGGCTAAGCTCATTTCCTATCATATCGTAGTTAATTCCTGGTGAACAAGCTTTCATCACTTTTCTGCAGATCACTCATTGTTTTTATAAGTTAAAACAGTATTCCTTGAAAAAAATTGAATTCTCATCACTAAAAGGATTATTCAAAATGAGATTTATAAGTAATCGTTATCGAATGAAGTTGTTTACAAAACACCTTGGAAAAACTTAATTGTTTTCATAACAAAGAAAATGTTTGCAAATTTATTTTTGAATTAAGCATGAAAATGTTTTTATTGTAAACATGATGATAAAATTTTGACGAACTGAGTATTGCATCGTTAATCTTGAAATTGTATATAGTTGCGCGCCTACATACAATTTGGAATGGACCATGCAAGGCTGATTAGTAGTCACCATAAAACTGATTAATAAACACTAAATTTTCTTTGAAGACTGTGGAAGATTAAAATTTATGAGATCTGCAAGAAGTGAAAAATAGGGACATAGTGTTAGGGACACCTACATATGTGCCTATAACATCTATTCTTCTGAGTCGAATTTACTCATCTGTGGAAATTGTCTTATTTGACAATTGACAATTCTTCCATGTCCAATTCTCCCGTAGTGAGATTCTTAGGAAAAGTATCTGATTACCGAGTGCTGATACCCGATTGGATGTATCGACGTTCCTATCATTTCTTTTTGTTTTGATTTCATTTGAATGATCTGGGTAACGATCCGATGAGTTTTCGAATGCGTACTCAAATTATGAAAACATGGGATATTTCATATTCGTTAAATGTTTTCGTCTGTATCTGATTTGAAATTCTCTCGCATAGATCATGCGTTAACCTTACTCTTTTAAAGGTTAGTTATGTCTCCTAATATCCTTGAATTTGTGAAGGATTATGAATTATTATTAGTCTTTTGAGAAGATCACATCTTATCAATGGTAACAAAAACTGGAAAGTTGATAGTGCCAGTCGAATGGATTGATTGATTATGACATGACGACATTGTCTTAATTGATGGGAACTCGAGTAGAATTCCCCTAAATGATAAGATGTTGATTATCAAAAGTGATCTAAATAATTCTTGATGAATGACTATATCCTGCATTTAGACTTGAAATTTATACCGTGAATGGTTGTGAACTAGTTATAGATATTGTAATCTAGAAGAACCTAATATGAATTTACTAAAAGATGTTTATGTTATCTGAAACTTTAGGAGGTATTTATTGGTGAATCACCTAGACTTTTGCCATTAAGGCAGGTTGAAATTGGTATTGATTATATTTCCGGTGCTGCAGTTGTGGCTTGTGCACTGTACGTCAGCACCATCTAAATTAAAGGAATTATCGTACAACTGAGAGAGTTGTCGGAGAAAGATTTTATTCTACCGAGCTCGTCATCATGAAGAGCTATGCTGTTATCATTCCTTATATTTATAGATTACTGTGAACTGAGTAAATTGACAATCGAAAACGATATCCATAACTCGAAATGGAAGATTTGTTCGATCATTTACAAGGTTCTAGCGTATGTTTTAAAGATTTGATCCACGGCATGGTTATCATCAACTTCGCATCTGCGAAAAAGATTATGTATTCCAATCACTACATCCGGTACTTGTAATGAACATTATGAGTTTCACGTGATGTCGTTTGGATTGACTAATACACATGTAGCATTCATAAATTTGGTGAATCACGTTTGTAGGCTGTAATTTGATAAATTCATGCTTGTGATCATTAAGGACCATTTGTTTGTTTATAAGAATAAGAATGAGTTAATAATTATTTATAGATTGCCCTGAATTGGCCGAATGATAAAAACCTGTACTTTGAATATTTAACATATGACTTAAGACTTAATCCTTTATATTAATCGACCGTGTGATTAATAGAAAATGAAATATATTGACTCTTCAAAAATTAGAAGTCATTTAAGACTTTGAGATCTTACCAAAATAAAAGTGCAAGTGTTTTTTGACAAATGTTTTAACAAAGAACTTTTGAGGGATTATTCCCTTATAACCAAAACATTTAACTAAACTTCTGTTTAGGGGTAAATGTTTTTGCATAGCTTAAGACAACCTAAGAGGGATTGAGGAAACCCATTTAAACCATAACTTGAAATTTGAAACAACAATTTTTACTTTTCAACTAAGAAAACTTTGACCAAAGTATAAACAAAGGTTTTTCGAACATTTACGAATCTTATTAAATATTTTCGATAAATCAACAAAAATCTTGTTAATTAAATTCGAATTTATTTTGAACACTTTATATAATTGGTCGAACTAAGATATTTAAAATTTTTACGTTTACGTTTCATAAAAATTAAATAATTATTATTTAATTAATTGTAATAATTATCGACACTTTAGACGACGGATTTAGTAAAACGGATAAAAATGATAGTTGAGAAGAAACTAAAACTCAGAAAATGTGAAGAACTAATTTTTGAATAAATATGGACATGATAATTATATCATCAGGAAAAATGAATATAAATACTGACACATTATGTAGAAAATATAAAGAACCAATTAGGACATGTTCCTTAGTAATGAAGGTGCAAAATAAATTGCCGAACAATATAAAAATAAACAATGTTTGTAAAAAGGATAATATAGATAATAAAAGGGGTTCGCGTCTAATGTGAACCATTAAAATTGAGAGGCCGATAGCGTTAAATGTATAAAAGGCCACTTGTGATTGTCTAAATATGGAGGATTGTGAGATATAGTTATGTTGGAATTTTGTAAGTATAAGTATTCTATTTATGTCATTTATAACCAAAAGTATCTTTGTCTGAAGAAGTTGTACTGATGGCAATTATGAAGGCAGACATCGCCTCATACATTAGTAAACGTCTAGCTATTGCAAAGGTCGTCATCTGAATTTGATTCGATTTGGGTCATCGTCGACAGACTGACCAAATCTGCTAATATCATTCCCGTTAATGATAAATGCAAAAGAGTTATGTAAACATAGTGTGCCTGTATCGAACATCTTTATCAAGATCCTCGCTTCGCAACGAATTTCTAGAGATTTGCTCAGAAATCATCGAGAACGAACCTTGATGAGAGTACTATGTACCACCCCAATCGAAGGGACGAGGTAAAGTAACGATACAAAGTAATATAAGTGCTATTTTATGTTTGAATGAATGACCTTTGGTAATGAATCATATAATCGCTTTCCTTTGGAAGGATTACCATTGATAATCATCGTATTAGGATTGAGATCGAATCTTGTTAGGATCTATATATTAGAGCATTTGTAAGTAGGAGTTGAGATAAAGACACCTGACATACACCCATTGTGAGTTGGACATGTCTTTTAGGTTTAAGGTTTCCTATGATGGCGAACCTAACCTTACAAAATACCCGACCCTCGAGATCTGAAATGATTATTGAAATTAGGATCTGATTATTGACTGTCGATAGTGGGCAGGAGGTTATGTGAATATGAAATGTAGATCTTGAAGTGCCAGATGGGTAGCGAAGTTATGCCAAAAATTTTAACCTTGGAAAAATGAATTAATGATCTGACAAATCATGGGATATAAGTCCCCGTTGTATGGGACCATTGAGATGATGTAAAAGATTTGGTTTGAAAGGCATATAAGCTGGATCTACCCAAGGACTTCAAGAGATGCGTGAATTATGTTTCGTATATCGAACTTGATGGAATATCTATCAAGTGAAAATCTGAATTCTTCTTAGAAAGTTTAGATCGGCGAAAAGTTGCATTCATCAGAAACTCGTGAACATCATGGATAGAGAAAGTAAGTCAACATTTAGCCTGATCTTATTCCCGAGTTATGTTTGATGAAACTCGCGTATTGTAATGAATTACACTTGTGAGAAAAGACCGAATGTGGAGGAAATACCCACATGGCTTTAACTCTATAAGAAGCGAGTAGTAAGATGATCTTTGAGGACAAAGATCCTGTTTAGGGGTAAATGCTGTGACAATCCGTCAATTTATGGTTGATATTTTATTCTCAAGTATTATTTAAAAACATTATTTTAATGTTATATTATGAACTCACTTATTTTTGGGAAGTAATTTGGATTTACGTCTTGAAGTAGCATCGACTACGTCTAAACCGGAGGATTCAACGTTACGTGCTTACGTTTACATACACCGTCTTTGGTGACAGTCCAACATTTCAGAAAATAAATTTGTCCATGAATATTATTTTGGAAGTTTAAATTTGTGTTGGTTCATAAACTCACAAATTTACGAGAAGAGATTAGGACTTACGATTTTATTTTAACGTCCTTTACGACTAAACCGGAAACCTTAGGATTACGTATCTACGTTTTCGAACTCCGTTTTTGATGAAACAATTTTTATTAGATTCGTTTTGTGTCGTTGATTCGTCATTTATAAAAACGTTTTTCGTAAAACGACCCGAGGGCACGCAAATCGAGGAAACTAGAATCGAGGAGTACCCGTAAATAAATGGGGATGATACAAGTGGGACACTTGTCCCACCCCCACTCTAACCGGCCGCACTAGTCCACCAAACCAACTTGGTGGCAAGTTTTCACTCATGTAGCTTACACATGTCCTTAGCTTAGCAAGTAAGCTAACATGCATCAAAACCACAAACCCAAAACCACTCTTCCCATTTGCAACTCATGCAAACAACTCAAACTCTCTCTCACCCTCCATGTTTGCCGTCTACCTCTCTCCCACAAACACCCTATTTTGATCAAAATTAACCACAAAATCCTATGATTATTCATACATATGATGATGCCCTCTTGAAGCTCTCTTGAATGGTGGTGATTATAACATCCAAGGAGGAGTTCCATGGAGTCTTGGGGCTGATTTTCCACAAGGAGTTTATAAAGAATGGTGGTCTTGAAGATGGTCTTGGTTATCCACAAGTTTCTCCATCAAAAACCATGTCCAAATCATAACCTACATCAACTTGGTGGTATAAAGATTGTCCTCCTCATCCTCTTGTTATTTTTGATTATGTAATCTTGTATTTCTTTTACTTATGTATATGTATATGATGATGAATGATGATTAAAAATATTGTGTGGGGATTTGGTGTTGATAAACATGCTTAAAAAGGTGAAAAACTATAAGAAACAAGGCCAAAATCTTGTTTAAAAATGATGGATGTATAAAACAGTAAAGAAACATGTCATGAACTGATAAAATGATGAAGTAGAATTAATATACAGTAAGATATGGGTCTTTTACACATGTGAGAGTTGGTCATGCAATGGAATCATTGTAGTGAGTGAGATATGATCAAAACAATTTTAAAGTACAAATCTGAGTTCACTGTTTTGGACGATTTTTATAAAATACTTAGAGGCTGATTCAACAGTAGCTATAAGTGCGTTAAATGAATCACATATCATGTAGTTTATGTGATAAAAATTTGAGCTTCTATCTCCATATAGAACTCTATATATGGCAGTTTTGGTGAAAGTGAAGATAAAAATCACATTTTGGAAATTAAAGTATAATAGTATTATATAAGCACTCAAATAAAATTATATAAAATGTGAATTAATACCCACTAACTCATATAATACATTTATATAAATATGTATAATGATAAATAAATGGTACCTTTTATAAAAATGGTAACTTGAAAAGTTTTATAAGTTATAGAACTATAAACATGATTTATACGACTTTTTCGGCTATTATCGTAAAATTAACGTTTTTCGCCAATTAAAACTTAGAAGATCCAACCCGTCTAATGTAAAGTTTTTAAAACTCATATAATGATATATAAACATATATGACAAGTAAAAACCGATAAAACCCGAACTATGTAACCTACGGACATTAACGGACTAAGTTAACGTTATTGGACTAATAATACAACAAAATGGACTAAAACACTTATAAACTTATTTATTGGGCTTAACCCATTTAGCCCCAACTTGTAAAGTGTAGATACTGATAATATAAGTATAACATGGATTAATACAAGTTAAAGAACTTATAAAAAGTTTATTAGACTTAAAACACGTAAATAGGTAAAACTAGTAAACTAGTAAGAAGATACCAATACGTAAACACTAAAATGAGTAAAAGAAAACATGTAAACCCACTTGATCATCATATATATATAATCATCACATGTATACATAATTGTTATTTTTATAAATTCATTGGACAAGAGTCTAAGACGAGTATTATTTGTCTAGGTTTCCGTGATTGAAGCACGTACCGTACATCCGAATTGCCGATAACCGTCTTCCCACATAAACGTGAGTTCATAGCCTCGCTATCTTTTAAATGTTTTTATGAAATGTTTTGTAAACCCGCGAGGGAGATAACATGTTAGTTTTTATAAAATAGGACACCATTTGTCCCGATTGTTTGTTAATTGAATTGGACCCGAATAATTGTATGACCCGATAAATGATTAAAGGACCCGATAGATGAAATCAAATGGATTATTAAAGTTAGGTTATGTGACAAAAAGTCCCATTAGCATTAATTGTGAACTACCGGGATTTGGTAGACGCTTATGCATTTAATAGTACTATTTGGGGACGATCGCCCCAGTTCGCACCTTGACGGTTGATCCCCGTCGTGCCACATTGATTGGTAAGCGAATTTATGTATGAGAAGATTTCCATAGCGTGACCTTTGTGACGACACGCTACTTTAGATGGGCAAATTGGGTATCGGGTTAGCTACCGTTGTTTGTTTAGTAAGGTAACAATGTCATGCGGCTTATAATAATTCAAACTAACGAAATACTACTAGACGCACCGTATTACGATGTATTGCCTGAGCAGCAATACAGGGTCATACTATTGATATTATGTTCGTGTTTTGGTTTTCATAACCATATTCATAGAACGGTTTTTATTTTCATACAACGTCATAAGACGTATTGTATGATGTTTTTACGACATTGGCTCGTATAATGATTTTTAAGGCAAACACCTATATTATGATTTTGATAAAGATTTGTATAAAATGACTTTGGCTATTCTATGGCCTATTACACTGATTTGTACAAAATGATTTTCGGTAATAATTTTATACCGATTTTATATTGATGGATTTTATTAAACTCTATGAATTCACTCGGCGTTATCGCTGACCTTTTCTTTTAACATGTTTTATCTCAGGTACTTGAAGGTAATTCTCGGGAAGACGACAAGAATTCATGGCCCGCACTTAAACAATATTTTCCATTCAAATACTTTGTAAAACTTTGTATGAAATATAATGACTTGGGACCTATGTAACTTTGATATTTATGAATGGAAATGCTTTACTATTAAACGACGCGATTTTTAAGCGTTGTCTATGATGTGAGTAATGTGCTATCCCGTAACACCAACGAGTCTTCCGCTGTATTGAGTTGTATAAATTTGGGGGTGTTACACCAAGTGTACTTGCTACATTTTATTCCCAACAGAGATGATTAAGTGTTTGTGATTATATTGATGAGAAAAGAAAAATAGAAAAGAAATTAGAAAAGAATGACGGTTACGATTATGAATTAAACTAAGACGAGGTCGTACACGTAAAACCGTAAAAAGTTACCAAATTTAAAAATTACCCTAAAAATTCCTAGAAAACTGCAATAAATCCTAAAAAATGTAATTAGAGTTTAAAAAACTCAAAAATCACTTAAACCTTTTATTTAATTAAATAATATTTTTTTAATGCTAATTAAAGCCCAAAAAATCAATTTAATTAACAAAAAGGCCAAGATGAGATTTTTTAACATGTAAACCTCTAAAATACCTTAACTAAATTTAAAACTATTTTTGAAAATTTTAAAGTTAATTAACTATTTAAAAACAGTTAAAAACTATTAAAACATAAAATAATTCAAAAAATTAATCTAATGACAATAAAATTAATCTAAAAATTTTAAAATTCCTAACTTAATATATTTAAACTAGGAAAAATGAAAAACTTGCTAAAATCTAAATTTTAATTTTAAATAATAAAATAATAAGAAAATAATATTAAAAATCTGAAATTTATAAAAAATTCTAAAGAGTTGCAAACTAGTTTATTTTAACCTAAATAAAACAGAAATGAACTTGAAATTACCAAAATACCCATATTGGGCCTTAAAATGGGCTAAATGACAAAACAGTCCCTTAATGGGCTTGATTTTGGCCCAATAAGAAAAAGTCAATGATGAGATGGCATTTATACATGATCTCATCGTTCTTTTCGGGCTTTTAATGCATAAAAATGTCATAAAATACCTTAAATATGCTTGTGTTTGTTTACTTGTGTATTTTAGGTATAGATATCGTGAAAAAGACACAAGATCACAAGTTACAAAGAAAAACGGACACGAGAAATGAAGTCGTACAAAGAACCGGGCAAGATTGATCCTCATTTATTGAAGAAATGACACTTAAAACCCTTGTATATTGATAATTACAAGTTTGGTCCCTTAAGTTTGTCAAAATTACACAAATGGTCCTTCAACTTTGAAGAAATGGAAAGTTTAGTCCCTCAACTATTCAACATTGTCAATTATGATCCCTCATGATGCCAAAGATACATTGAAGACCTTTGAAGATCAAGAATGTCCAAGATCAGCCCTTGAAATATCTCAAAATGGCAAAAATAACCCTTATAAACCTTATTGGAAAGTTTTGTGCCAAAATTGTCAAGTCTTGAAAGTTGTTACAAAGGAAATGGGCGCTGACACGTTTTAAAACACAAATGAAAGAAAAGGATAAGAACAAGGGCCAAATGTGTACACTGAAACATTCAAACATGGAAATTGCGCCAAACACCACAACTCCCCCCAATTTCAGATCAAAAGTGTTACTATTCACCTTTTACCCACCCAGAATTTATACCACTTAAACTTAGGGTAATTTGCAATTACCTTTGCACATGTGTGATTCACACATGCAGAAAACCATCCCAACCTCAAAATCCTCACTCCCACTCACAATGGACCCCACCCCCAATTCCCGTTTAACCAATGAGAATGCAACTTATCGATGTTCATGCAAGAACTATCACTTTGAGATTCAACGAAGAGGAAGTTGTTATAAACGCTACTCAAAACTCAAAACCTTCTCATGTTTATGCAATCGCTACCATCAATCACATTGACATCGTTGATGTGGTTTGCGATGAGTTTTCATAAGAAGTGTTAGGTTTTTCGATAGCTCGTCAAGTGGCAATCCCACTATTTTGGATCCGATTCTTGCTAATTCCACACCAAATATCACTCCATTCCAAGGAGGCGATCTCACTTCAAATGAAATCGACAATGAAGATGAGGTGTTGATTAGTGATGAAATTTCTATTCCACCATTTCTTCCGCCGATGGAAGTTATGAGTGTTGAACCAAAATCTTCAATCGAGGAACCACCTATCCTTGAATTGAAAGATCTTCCTTCTCACCTTGAATACGCATTCTTGGAAGGTGATGACAAGTGACCGGTTATTATTGCAAGATGTCTTGCTAATGATGAAAAAACCGAGCTCTTAAAAGTTCTTAAGGCTCACAAAGGGGCAATTGCGTGGAAAATATCCGACATTAAGGGTATTGACCCAAAATTTTGTAATCACAAGATTTTAATGGAGGAGGACTACAAAGCCGCAATTCAAAGTCAAAGAAGGGTGAATCCCAAAATTCACGATGTCATTAAAAAGGAGGTCCTTAAACTCCTTTACGCGGGAATGATTTATCCTATATCCGATAGCCCATGGGTGAGCCCAATCCATTGTGTCCCTAAAAAGGGATGAATGACTGTAGTGCCTAATGAAAACAACGAGTTAATTCCCACTCGTGTTGTGACCGGTTGGAGGGTGTGTATTGACTACCGAAAGTTAAATGACGCCACTCGTAAAGACCACTTTCCTTTGCCCTTCATGGATCAAATGTTGGAGCGACTTGCGGGAAATGAATTCTATTGCTTTTTAGATGGTTTTTCCGGTTACTTTCAAATCCCTATCGACCCTCGTGATCAAGAGAAGACTACGTTTACGTGTCCTTATGGAACGTTCGCTTATCGTAGGATGCCTTTCGGACTTTGTAATGCACCGGGTACGTTTCAACGGTGTATGATGGCGATTTTTAACGATATGATCGAGAAGTCGATGGAAGTGTTTATGGATGACTTCTCGGTGTTTGGCAATTCGTTCACGTCGTGTTTATCTAATCTCGAGAAAATGTTAAAACGTTGTGAAGAAACCAATCTTGTGCTTAATTGGGAAAAATGTCATTTTATGTGTAAACAAGGAATCGTCTTAGGACATAAAGTGTCGAAGGCGGGGATTGAGGTCGATAAAGCTAAGGTAGACGTCATCGCCAAGTTACCTCATCCCAAAACCGTTAAGGGAGTTAGGAGTTTCCTAGGCCAGGCGGGCTTTTATTGTCGTTTCATCAAGGAGTTTTCGAAAATCTCTCGACCTATGACACACCTTCTCGAGAAGGATGCTCCTTTTAATTTCAATGAGGATTGTGTTAGAGCTTTCGAAACTCTCAAAAGGAAACTAACCGAAGCTCCCATTCTTGTTGCTCCTAATTGGGAATTACCCTTTGAAATCATGTGTGATGCAAGTGATTATGCTATAGGGGTCGTCTTAGGGCAACGTTATGACAAGCATTTCCGTCCTATCCATTATGCTAGTAAGACGATGACCGAGGCTCAATTAAAGTACACTACAACGGAAAAGGAATTCCTTGCCGTGGTCTATGCTTTTGAGAAATTCCGACCTTATCTCATCTTGACTAAAAGCATCGTGTATACCGACCATTCAGCTATCAAGTATCTCTTAGCTAAGCAAGATGCTAAGCCGAGATTGCTTCGTTGGATGCTCCTCCTTCAAGAATTTGATGTCACCGTGCTTGACAAAAAAGGAGCCGAGAATCTAGCGGCCGATCATCTCTCTCGTCTAGAAGATCCTCACAAAGATGTTTTCGAGAACAAGGAAATCACCGAAACATTTCCTCTCGAGACTCTCGGTGTAGTGAATTCTAAAGACACCACCCCATGGTTTGCCGACATTGCAAATTACCATGCGGGCAATTTCATAATCAAGGGTATGACGACACAACAAAAACGAAAATTCTTTCGTGACGTCCAGTTCTATTTTTGGGACGACCCTTATCTCTTTCGAGTATGTGCGGATCAACTCATTCGACGTTGTGTGTTTGGTGCCGAAGCTTCTAATATCCTTAGAGCTTGTCACGAGGGACCCACGGGTGGTTACCACGGTGCTAATCTCACGGCTAAGAAAGTGTTCGATGCCGGTTTCTTTTGGCCTTCTATCTATCGTGATGCACACGCACTTGTGAAGTCGTGTGATTCGTGCCAATGTCAAGGAAAATCGTCTCAACGTGATGAAATGCCGCAAAACATAATTCAAGTGTGTGAGATTTTCGACATATGGGGAATAGACTTTATGGGGCCGTTCCCATCATCTCATGGCAACAAATATATCCTCGTCGCGGTGGACTACCTTTCTAAGTGGGTGGAAGCTAAGGCTTTTCCTACTAATGATGCTCGTGTGGTAGTGAAGTTTTTGAAGCAACTATTCTCTCGGTTCGGAACCACTCGTGCTATTATAAGTGATCGTGGAACCCATTTTTGTAATGACCAATTCGAAAAGGTTCTAAAGAAATATGGAGTTACTCATCGTCTTTCTACGGCTTATCACCCGCAAACGAGTGGGCAAGTCGAGGTTTCAAACCGAGCTTTGAAGAGGATTTTAGAGAGGTCAATTGGAGAAAACCGTGCTTCATGGTCCGACAAACTTGATGACGCGTTATGGGCCTTTAGGACCGCTTATAAGACACCTATCGGTTGCACTCCTTATAAGTTAGTCTATGGGAAGAATTGTCATTTGCCCATTGAGTTGGAGCACAAGGCATATTGGGCCCTTAAGCATGCAAACTTTGACTTGAAGACCGCGGGAGATCACCGGAAAATACAATTGAATGAATTGGATGAATTAAGAGATAATGCTTATGAAAATTCATTAATTTTCAAAGAAAACACTAAAAAGTTTCATGATTCAAAGATTAAAAACCGGGTTTTTAACGTTGGAGATCAAGTGTTGCTTTTTAACTCTCGTCTTAAGATATTTTCCGGGAAATTGAAATCTCGTTGGTCGGGTCCGTTCACCATTACACAAGTGTTTCCTTATGGGACCATCGAGCTAGCTCAAGATGATGGTCCTAACTTCAAGGTGAATGGACATAGGCTTAAGAACTACTTTGGTGTGGAAATTCCTTCAATGGTTGCCCTCGACCAAGTCACCTTCCCCAATGATAATTAGCATTGAGGGGATCGAGTCGAGCTCATGACTCGGTAATCAAAACGAGGTGCCTCGTGGGGGATATCCCATGCTTATATTTTGTGCTTGCTATTCACTAATAAGGGGACTTGTACCCTTTCAACTCGTTGTCTCGTGGTTGTTTGTGATTGTGTTATCTAGATCATCATCATCATCTACGATTGAAGACTCTCGTATTCGTTTATGTGAGCCTCCATCGTTTGCTTGAAGAAGTTTTTCACGAATCCATGACATATCCTTTATTGTTCTAACAATTATCTTTAAGCATACTTAATAAACGGCTTTAGATATATTGTTGATCACCCTTTCCATGCGAGATCCTAAGCATTCGATTCTTCGTCTCTAGTATGGGGGTGCTCCACCTTTAGACTCGAAACATTGAGGACAATGTTTACTTTTAGTATGGGGGGTGAATAGGTACTTGCTTTGCTACGCCCTGACGCTCTCCAACTTTCAATGTTTTGTTTTTGTTGCTAATAAGGCTAAAAATGGCCAAATTTTAAAATTTTTCTTAGTTTTCATAAGTGTTTCTAAGATACGAATGTATATTTTCCGATGGGTAGAATAAGAGTTAATTTTTGACTTGATGGGAATTTGGAGCCATTTACATTCCTTAACCCGCTCAATTCAAGTTTTGCTAGACTTTTATATAGGGAGCTTTAAAACGCGAAAGTCTTAACTCTTTCGGGTTAAGAACAAGAACTTTTCGCAAGTTCCTATAATTGATCCTAGAAAGTCACTTATCAAGGGAACTATAAAACGCATTCTCTAAACTTGAAAAAGTCCAAGAAAGTGCAAGATCCTATAGGTGGCTTGAAAACCCAAAACTTTGATTTGACATAGTCTTAATGAAAGCTAATCCAAATTTGGCTTAATTTTGACTTGCATGGCTAAGTATTCACGAGTCTCTTTAATTAGAGGTCTTTATATAGTGAAGAACAAGAGATGATAGAGTTAGACAAGTGATCATGCTAAACGTAGAACATGAATTTTTTTTTTTCAAAAACTCATATGTTTTTAATTGTGGCTTTTTCTTCCCATAAGATCAATGCATTAGGAATAAATCATTATTGCAATAAGTAAGGTCGTACGATTTGAAAGGTTACTTAGCCTCTAGCGCAAGATCGTTTAAAAGTTGCTCGGGGTTGAATAGAGTTCATAGCCAAGGCATAACTTATTGAAGCGGGACGCGAAGATTGGCGATCATCCAAAAAGGCCCTAACAAGGCATGAGGAGCTCTATTTTTTCCTAAAGATCCAAGATGATGTGAAATATCATTATTCCTAAATCAATATGAAGGATCGAGACACACGACGAAAAGCAATTACTCCCCTAAAGATCATGGAGAAAGTCTATCCAAAAAGACCCTTAAAAGGTATGAGGTTAAATATATCCAAGTCCGAAAAGGAGGCGGATCGTTGTATATCAAAATCCAAAGTAAAGATTGAAGAAAAATGATGAAGTCGTGGTCCAAATATGAAGAATCTCTCAAAAACGTCAAGTGAAGAAATTCCAAATATGTGAAGAGAAGACCATAATTTCAAGAACTTTTTCCCAATATTTGAAGTATGAAGTACATGCCAAATATCAGTCCGAGAAAGGTCTCAAATCGTGAAACCAGTTATGCCAAGATATGAACTTAAGGAGATACACGAGAAGCCGTTTTGAAAGATTTTGTCCTTCGGCTAACTATTGATCAAATCGTGCTACTTTGCTTTCGGACTAATAATTACTCAAATAAGTCAATATGAATCATTTGTGATCCATGACAAATAGATAAAAAATGCTAGTAACCCATTTCCTTTTATAATAACTAGGATTGCGGGGAGAAAAAGTATTACACAATTTGGACGTATGAGAAGTGTTAGCATTGTGACTTGTACCAACAATGATCTCGTTGTTGCACTTAGCATGGAATGTATGACAATCAAGGATGACGAAGTTTACTCTAAGGTACATTTACTTGTTTCTATTCTTTGACCCTAAAAGTCACTTTTTGTGATGAAAATCATACATTATGTCTTTACACATCTTCGTAGTATGTTGCAAGTATTTTACTTTTCAATAAACGTTAATAAAATTGAACATTGGTGATGCTTAGATACTTTATTCTAGCATTGCGTGAGGGCACCGCAATGGCTTAGTATGGGGGAGTGATGAGATGGCATTTATACATGATCTCATCGTTCTTTTCGGGCTTTTAATGCATAAAAATGTCATAAAATACCATAAATATGCTTGTGTTTGTTTACTTGTGTATTTTAGGTATGGATATCGTGAAAAAGACAAAAGATCACAAGTTACAAAGAAAAACGGACACGAGAAACGAAGCCGTACAAAGAACCGGGCCCTAAATCATGGAATATTCAACAAATACCCTTGAAGACTTGAAGACATACAAGATTGATCCTCATTTATTGAAGAAATGACACTTAAAACCCTTGTATATTGATAATTACAAGTTTGGTCCCTTAAGTTTGTAAAAATTACACAAATGGTCCTTCAACTTTGAAGAAATGGCAAGTTTAGTCCCTTAACTATTCAACATTGTCAATTATGATCCCTCATGATGCCAAAGATACATTGAAGACCTTTGAAGATCAAGAATGTCCAAGATTAGCCCTTGAAATATCTCAAAATGGCAAAAATAACCCTTATAAACCTTATTGGAAAGTTTTGTGCCAAAATTGTCAAGTCTTGAAAGTTGTTACAAAGGAAATGGGCGCTGACACGTTTTAAAACACAAATGAAAGAAAAGGAGAAGAACAAGGGCCAAATGTGTACACTGAAACATTCAAACATGGAAATTGCACCAAACACCACAACTTCCCCCAATTTTGGATCAAAAGTGTTACTATTCACCTTTTACCCACCCAGAATTTACACCACTTAAACTTAGGGTAATTTGCAATTACCTTTGCACATGTGTGATTCACACATGCAGAAAACCATCCCAACCTCAAAATCCTCACTCCCACTCACAATGGACCCCACCCCCAATTCCCGTTTAACCAATGAGAATGCAACTTACTCTCCAAGTAATCTGACGTGTCGAAATTAACAGCCTAGGATCCTTGCTTCATTCCAAAGCTAAAATGAACAGCCTTGATCAACTTGGACAGATCAAATGAAGAAAACGTCTAGAAGAACTTAAGGGCATTTTAGAGAATTCACTTCTAGGGTTTGTGAATAGTGTAGCCTGATATTTGCCTATAAAAGGAGACCTCAACATGTGAGAGTCCCTTTGTTCCAGTCTTTACCTTTTAAACTTGTAATTCCTTTTTAAAATTTATAAAAGTTGGTATTTTTAGAAAATTGTAATTCCTTTTTATGTTTTTGAAAGTTGGTGTTGTTTAAAGGGTGATTCTGAGTTCCATTGATTGTTATAAGTGTGCTTGAACCTTTTGGATCAAGGACGTTTATGTTTGGTAAGGTTTTTTCAAGTTTGAAAAAGCTTGAAAGAAGATTCTGGTTTTGCTTATTTTTGTGTACTAACCCTTAACCATAAGCTATAAGCTCTTGCAAGCTTGTTGACACCAAGCTTATGAAAGGATTAGAGCCCTTGGTTGAGTTGTTTGCTGCTTGTGTTGAAGACATCAAGTCCTTGAGTTTCTGCTTTGAAACATCAACCAAGGCATTCATCATCTTTCTTGTTGAAGTACCTTGGTCTTGTTCTAGTTGTTGAACAAGGTCCAAGGATCATAGCTGGCCTTCCTAGGATGTTGTGGAAGGCAGGTATAACCTCTTGTTAAGATTCATCTCAAAATTTCATGTTTCTGCTTATTTTGTACTTTGGTATATGATTTGGTGTTCTTGTGTTTGTGCTTTGAGTTTTATGGCTGGTATTTGTTAGTTGTCACCTAGTGTAGCTATTTGATCATTAAAATCAGTAGGTTGTGTTTGAAAATCAAAAGTTTGTTTGAAAAGTGGTTGATTAAGGGTTGTTTGGGATTACTGGTTCATAAGGCCTTGTGGCCTTGTGCCCTTGGTTCTTAGGGTGTGGGAGGTCTAAACAAGTCTTAATATACAAGTTTTAGTCATTGGTTAAGTTTCTGAAAGTTTGGAAAAGGGATTTGAAGTTTTGCAAAAATCTGATAAAAGTTGTTTTGAAATTGGTCAAACACATCAGATCCAATAACTTCTTTGTTTGTTGGATCTAAGGTCTGAAATCTGGTTTGGGAATAGTTTAGGTGATAATCTATCTGTTGGTTGTCTGGTTGTTGAATTTGGTGGCTTATTGTGGATTTTATAGCTTATCAAAAGTTGCTGAAGTGGTCATTTGCATCAGCAAAGTGACCACCTCATTTTGTGCTTGCAATTGTTATCCTAGTGTATGCCTTGTGATTTTGCTGCTTGGAACTTGTTTATGTGCTGCTTGTGATTGGATTTTTCTATTTGGATTGCTTTGTATCAGGCTTATAAGCTAACTGGCTTATTAAGCCCTTATTGCCAAAATCTGTCATCAAAAGGTCAACTGACCTCTTGATTCACAAGGCCTCCTCCTTGAGTCCTTCACAAAATTTCTTATAACAAGCCCTTGTATCATTCCTGATCATTTGGTGCATTTTGGAGTACTTTGACTTTTGGTCAAATAAGCACTTGGCTTATTTTTGAGAACTGCTTATTGGCACATGCATATCTTTTGTAATAGAAATCATTTTTCTTAGCTTAATATCATATCTGGAAGTTTACAAGTCTTTTGGTTAAGCTTTTGCTAGAAAACTAGCTTATTTGGCTTTTTCAGCCAGCTTATTTGTTCTTACAGCTTATTCTACTTGCCTTTTTGTGGGTTTCTTGATTGATTATTCTTAGTTAAGCTATTTGTGAGCTTTTGCAACAAACTAGAGCTTCTGAGGTGTCCTAAATCTCAAACCCGACTATTTTGTCTTTTAGTGAAATAATACTTTGCTTATTTCTGGCTTATTGAGTGAGCTTTTTCAAATTTCTTTTTACAGATCTCATAAGAATCCCAAAAGAAGGTTGTGTGTCAAATTAGAGCTTATGGCATTGGCTTATGCTTAATGGGCTGAAAAGCCCAATAAGAATAAGCTGCCTGCTTAATAAGCTGTGATAAGCTCACATTCAGCTTTTGGGCCTTTAGAGTTTTTGTTCTTAGAATTAAATTTTGAGTCAGATAAGGCTTTTCCAAGTCAATTGGGCCAAGTTTGACTTTTTGGGCCCAAAAGCCCATTTGGTTTGACTGTTTTTGGTTTTGGCCCATTTGAGGGCCCAATAGGGGTATTCTGGTCATTTCACTTTGATTTTCTGATTATTTAGGTTAAAATAAACTAGATTGCAAGTTTTTAGGATTTTTTAGAATTTTTGGATTTTTAATATTATTTTAATATTATTTTATTATTATTTTTCAAATTTCACATTTTTCAACTTTTTACATTTTTCTTAGCTTTAATACATTTAAATAGGAATTTAGCAACTTTTAAAATAATTTTATCACTTTTAGATTAATTTTTATAATCATTTTAAGTTTTAATAGTTTTTAAATCATTTTAAATAGTTTTTATTAGTTTAAAAATTTCTAAAAATAGTTTTTAATCTTTTTAGGTCATTTTAGAGGTTTACCAATTAACAAATCTTTATTTGGGCTTTTTGATAATTTATTTGATTTTTAGGGCTTAAATTAGAATTTAAAAATTAAATATTTAATTATTTAAAAGGTTTGAAAAAGTTTTGATCATTGGTAAATTCTTAGTTTATTAATTTTGATTTTTGGTGAATTTTTGGTAATTTTCAGAATTAATTTTTATTTTTGTAGTTTTTAAGGTTTTACGTTTTAACTTTCTAGTAGTAATTTTTATGTCTTCGTCATCTTCTTTTCTCATCCCCTTCTAAACCAATCATTAATCACAAACATTTAACAAGTTTTTCACACACATATACCTCCTTGGGAAACGAACTTTCACACCATAAGGGTCATTAGTGTTTACGTTTTCCTAAACGTACACTTAATACTCACCGCTCATTTACCCTCCTTTGTTTTCCTAAACAAGAGGTGTAATTTACCACAATCATTTCGGCGCCGCTGCCGGGAAGGTGTGTCGTGATTAATTTGTATTGTTGTTTTTAATATTAACCATAAATAGTATTTGTATTAGTAGAACTCTACTAATACGTATTATCGGTTTTCTTGGTTTTTCTTGTAAAAATATTATTACTATATTGTATTAAGTATCACAACAAATAAATAATATCTCCAAAAGTGTGAAAACACAACCTTAATTGGGATTGCATCACTCAATTATTGTATTCGAATCTCAAACAAAAAGAAAAAGGCAAAAATAGATAAATACTTTCGTGAAGCTCGATTTTGAAAAATACAAACTATAAGGTGGGTATAAGGCGGGTATTATAAAATATACCCTAAGGAAAAAGGCTCTTAAGTGCTTCGCGCCGCCTCGTTTCCCGACTTGCTTGTGAGTATTTTGAGATTGAAGGCTAATCGAGGGTTTTGCCGCCCAAAGTATTATTACGTATAATATATTTGCTTGGTTTCTTTGTGATTAAACCCTCTTGAACAATTTGGTTTTCACCAAAGTTCTAAAGTCATTCGAAGGCGTTCACTCCACGTGATCGTTTTCATTCCTTTGAGGCTTCTTTAATCAACAGTTTGATTCGAGGAGAGATTTTGTAGATTGTTGTCTACGTAGATACACCAAAATCCAAAAAAAAAATTAGATATCATCAAAAACACAAAAAAATTGAAAATTCACAAAACACCCAAAAAAAATCTTCTTTGCCCACCTCCCATTCTTCATGAAGTTTATGATCACTCGTAATCAAGCAAAACGATCTCGTAAACGTCTTCAAAAGCAAGCCAATCAAGACACGTTGATTGAAGAACAACCTCCAATTGTTGAACCTATTGTAGAACAAGAAGTCGTCATGGCTAATCGTACTATGATGGAGTTGCTACAAGCACCCACCGAGGGTTTTGGAGAGGCTATTGTGATTCCCGCCATCCTTGCGGAGAATTTCGAGATTAAGACGGGTTTAATGTCGATGTTGCAAGCAAATAAGTTTAGAGGTCACGAGAAAGACAACCCGCACTATCATATTAGGAATTTTAACCGTCTCACCGCTACTAGCAAGTTTAAGGATGTTCCACATGACGCCATTAAGATGATGTTGTTTCCATACTCTTTAGATGGACCCGCAAAAATTTGGCTTGAGAAAGAACCGCCAAATTCGATTTTGACATAGGCCAATCTCGTTTCTAAGTTTGTGAACAAGTTTTTTCCACCATCTAAAACAACACATTTGAAAAATGAGATTTCACGATTTGTGCAAAGAAATAATGAAAGTTTTTCAATGGCATGGGAACGTTTTAAAGAAATGTTACATGAATGTCCACACCATGATTTTACGGAATTGCATCAAATTGATACTTTTTATAATGGGCTTAATGATCATGAACGAGATTATTTGAATGCCGTCGCGGGTGGTAATTTTTTGTGTAAGACGACAAATGAGGCTTTACAAATCATCGAGAATAGATCTAAGGTTTATAGCCCTCGTAACACACCAAGTGTTGCCAATTTGGGTTCGTCATCATCATCACAATCGTCTCGTAGCATTAATGCCTTACATGATGAAGCTAATGAGGAAAATCGGTTTTTTGATAGATTTGCTAATCTAATGTCCCATTGGAAAGCTCAAGAAGCTTCAAATTCCGCTTCGGTTAAAGCGGTTGCTAAGAGTTGTTTGTCTTGTGGAGGAGCTCATGATCTTTCCGAGTGCATTACCGCGGATGGTAACACTTCGAGTGCTTTTGTAGCAACGGGAACTTACAACCAAAACGGTCAAGGTTCCCGCCAAAATCAAGCTCCACCAAATCAAAATGCTAATAATTATCGAAACAACAACCAAGGTGGTAATTACCAAGGCAATTCACGCAATTACAACAAAGGGAATTATCAAAATGGGAATGGACAAGTCACTAATCAAAACCAAAACCGTGATTTTCAAAACACTACACAAGGTTTTCAAAATACTCACACTAAAAATCTTCAAGGAGAGTTTTTGGATTATGCTAAATCAAATGATGCTAAATTTGATAACATGCAATGTGAGATGATTAGCTTAAGATCCGAGTTGAAAAACGAGCTAAAAAATGAACTTGCTAATGAACTTAAAAATCATGCAAATAAAATGGAAGGAAATGTCTAACGTCTTCAACAAAAGCAACAAAAGATGGAATTAGGAAAACATGAGATTAAGCAAGAGTTATTAAAAGCGGATGCTAGGCAATAAAAATTTGAGGACCGAATGGCTAAGATGTTTGAAGCAATCATGTGTAAACCCTCTTCCTCGGGTGGTCTTCCTAGTGATACCATTGCAAACCCGAAGGGAGAAATGAAGGTTATTACTACACGAAGTGGTAAAACTTTCAAGGAACCAATCTCTCGTCCAAGTACTTCTACGGAGAAGGAAATCGAGAAAGAACCCGAGGTGATGGTCGAAAAGGAGCACATTACAATCCCACGAAGTACCGCTCCTACCACACCTACGGTTGAACCAATACCAATTGTGGAACCTGAGTTTCTAAGGCCGTTGCCTAATGACCAACCCACACCACCTTTACCCTACCCTTAGAGACGCAACAAAGAGAAATTGCAAGAACGTAACAAACAACAAATCGAGCTTTTTATAAAGATGTTCCAATAAGTGCATTTTTATGTGAGTTTAGCCGACGCGTTGTTGTATATGCCTCGTTTCGCTTCCACTTTTAAAAGTATGCTGAGCGATAAGGAAAAGCTTTCAAAGCTTGCTAATTGTTCTTCGATTTATCTTAACCGCATACCAGAAAAAGTTGGTGATCCCGGAAAGTTCCTCATTCCTTGTGACATACAAGATATGAAAGAATGCCTCGCCTTGGCCGATCTTGGTGCGAGCATTAATTTGATGCCATTTTCCATTTGGAAATCGCTTTCTCTTCCGGCTCTTATTCCTTCGAACATGTCTATCGAGATGGCCGATCATTCTACGATTTTAGCATGTGGAGTAGCCGAAGATGTTTTCGTGAAAGTGGGGAAGTTCTACTATCCCGTTGATTTTATAGTAGTTGACATCCCCGCGGATCCTCAAGTTCCTCTAATTTTAGGTCGTTCATTTTTAGATACTTCGAGATCGCTTATCTATGTTCATGCAAGAACTATCACTTTGAGATTCAACGAAGAGGAACTTGTTATAAACGCTACTCAAAACTCAAAACCTTCTCATGTTTATGCAATCGCTACCATCAATCACATTGTCATCGTTGATGTGGTTTGCGATGAGTTTTCACAAGAAGTGTTAGGTTTTTCTGATAGCTCGTCAAGTGGCAATCCCACTATTTTGGATCCGATTCTTGCTAATTCCACACCAAATCTCACTCCATTCCAAGGAGGCGATCTCACTTCAAATGAAATCGACAATGAAGATGAGGTGTTGATTAGTGATGAAATTTCTATTCCACCATTTCTTCCGCCGATGGAAGTTATGAGTGTTGAACCAAAATCTTCAATCGAGGAACCACCTATCCTTGAATTGAAAGATCGTCCTTATCACCTTGAATACGCATTCTTGGAAGGTGATGACAAGTTACCGGTTATTATTGCAAGATGTCTTGCTAATGATGAAAAAACCGAGCTCTTGAAAGTTCTTAAGGCTCACAAAGGGGCAATTGCGTGGAAAATATCCTACATTAAGGGTATTGACCCAAAATTTTATACTCACAAGATTTTAATGGAGGAGGACTACAAACCCGCAATTCAAAGTCAAAGAAGGGTGAATCCCAAAATTCACGATGTCATTAAAAAGGAGGTCCTTAAACTCCTTGACGCGGGAATGATTTATCCTATATCCGATAGCCCATGGGTAAGCCCAATCTATTGTGTCCCTAAAAAGGGAGGAATGACCGTTGTGCCTAATGAAAACAACGAGTTAATTCCCACTCGTGTTGTGACCGGTTGGAGGGTGTGTATTGACTACCAAAAGTTAAATGACGCCACTCGTAAAGACCACTTTCCTTTGCCCTTCATGGATCAAATGTTGGAGCGACTTGCGGGAAATGAATTATATTGCTTTTTAGATGGTTTTTCCGGTTACTTTCAAATCCCTATCGACCTTCATGATCAAGAGAAGACTACGTTTACGTGTCCTTAAGGAACGTTCGCTTATCGTAGGATGCCTTTCGGACTTTGTAATGCACCGGGTACGTTTCAACGGTGTATAATGGCGATTTTTCACGATATGATCGAGAAGTCGATGGAAGTGTTTATGGATAACTTCTCGGTGTTTGGCAATTCGTTCACGTCGTGTTTATCTAATCTCGAGCAAATGTTAAAACGTTGTGAAGAAACCAATCTTGTGCTTAATTGGGAAAAATGTCATTTTATGTGTAAACAAGGAATCGTCTTAGGACATAAAGTGTCGAAGGCGGGGATTGAGGTCGATAAAGCTAAGGTAGACGTCATCGCCAAGTTACCTCATCCCAAAACCGTTAAGGGAGTTAGGAGTTTCCTAGGCCAGGCGGGCTTTTATCGTCGTTTCATCAAGGAGCTTTCGAAAATCTCTCGACCTATGACACACCTTCTCGAGAAGGATGCTCCTTTTAATTTCAATGAGGATTGTGTTAGAGCTTTCGAAACTCTCAAAAGGAAACTAACCGAAGCTCCCATTCTTGTTGCTCCTAATTGGGAATTACCCTTTGAAATCATGTGCGATGCAAGTGATTATGCTATAGGGGTCGTCTTAGGGCAACGTTATGACAAGCATTTCCGTCCTATCCATTATGCTAGTAAGACGATGACCGAGGCTCAATTAAAGTACACCACAACGGAAAAGGAATTCCTTGCCGTGGTCTATGCTTTTGAGAAATTCCGACCTTATCTCATCTTGACTAAAAGCATCATGTATACCGACCATTCGGCTATCAAGTATCTCTTAGCTAAGCAAGATGCTAAGCCGAGATTGCTTCGTTGGATGCTCCTCCTTCAAGAATTTGATGTCACCGTGCTTGACAAAAAAGGAGCCGAGAATCTAGCGGCCGATCATCTCTCTCGTCTAGAAGATCCTCACAAAGATGTTTTCGAGAACAAGGAAATCACCAAAACATTTCCTCTCGAGACTCTCGGTGTAGTGAATTCTAAAGACACCACCCCATGGTTTACCGACATTGCAAATTACCATGCGGGCAATTTCATAATCAAGGGTATGACGACACAACAAAAACGAAAATTCTTTCGTGACGTCAAGTTCTATTTTTGGGACGACCCTTTTCTCTTTCGAGTATGTGCGGATCAACTCGTTCGATGTTGTGTGTTTGGTGCCGAAGCTTCTAATATCCTTAGAGCTTGTCATGAGGGACCCACGGGTGGTCACCACGATGCTAATCTCACGGCTAAGAAAGTGTTCGATGCCGGTTTCTTTTGGCCTTCTATCTATCGTGATGCACACGCACTTGTGAAGTCGTGTGATTCGTGCCAACGTCAAGGAAAATCGTCTCAACGTGATGAAATGCCGCAAAACATAATTCAAGTGTGTGAGATTTTCGACATATGGGGAATAGACTTTATGGGGCCGTTCCCATCATCTCATGGCAACAAATATATCCTCGTCGCGGTGGACTGCCTTTCTAAGTGGGTGGAAGCTAAGGCTTTGCCTACTAATGATGCTCGTGTGGTAGTGAAGTTTTTGAAGCAACTATTCTCTCGGTTCGGAACCCCTAGTGCTATTATAAGCGATCGTGGAACCCATTTTTGTAATGACCAATTCGAAAAGGTTCTAAAGAAATATGGAGTTACTCATCGTCTTTCTACGGCTTATCGCCCGTAAACGAGTGGGCAAGTCGAGGTTTCGAACCGAGCTTTGAAGAGGATTTTAGAGAGGTCAATTGGAGAAAACCGTGCTTCATGGTCCGACAAACTTGATGACGCTTTATGGGCCTTTAGGACCGCTTATAAGACACCTATCGGTTGCACTCCTTATAAGTTAGTCTATGGGAAGAATTGTCATTTTCCCATTGAGTTGGAGCACAAGGAATATTGGGCCCTTAAGCATGCAAACTTTGACTTGAAGACCGCGGGAGATCACCGGAAAATACAATTGAATGAATTGGATGAATTAAGAGATAATGCTTATGAAAATTCATTAATTTTTAAATAAAAGACTAAAAAGTTTCATGATTCAAAGATTAAAAACCGGGTTTTTAACGTTGGAGATCAAGTGTTGCTTTTTAACTCTCGTCTTAAGATATTTTCCGGGAAATTGAAATCTCGTTGGTCGGGTCCGTTCACCATTACACAAGTGTTTCCTTATGGGACCATCGAGCTAGCTCAAGATGATGCTCCTAACTTCAAGGTGAATGGACATAGGCTTAAGCACTACTTTGGTGGGGAAATTCCTTCAATGGTTGCCCTCGACCAAGTCACCTTCCCCAATGATAATTAGCATTGAGGGGATCGAGTCGAGCTCATGACTCGGTAATCAAAAACGAGGTGCCTCGTGGGGGAGATCCCATGCTTATCTTTTGTGCTTGCTATTCACTAATAAGGGGACTTGTACCCTTTCAACTCGTTGTCTCGTGGTTGTTTGTGATTGTGTTATCTAGATCATCATCATCATCTACGATTGAAGACTCTCGTGTTCGTTTACGTGAGCCTCCATCGTTTGCTTGAAGAAGTTTTTCACGAATCCATGACATATCCTTTATTATTTTAACAATTATCTTTTAGCATACTTAATAAACGGCTTTAGATATATTGTTGATCACCCTTTCCATGCTAGATCCTAAGCATTCGATTCTTCGTCTCTAGTATGGGGGTGCTCCACCTTTAGACTCGAAACATTGAGGACAATGTTTACTTTTAGTATAGGGGGTGAATAGGTACTTGATTTGCTACGCCCTCACGCTCTCCAACTTTCAATGTTTTGTTTTTGTTGCTAATAAGGCTAAAAATGGCCAAATTTTAAAAAATTTCTTAGTTTTCATAAGTGTTTCTAAGACACGAATGTATATTTTCCGATGGGTAGAATGAGAGTTAATTTTTGACTTGATGGGCATTTGGAGCCATTTACATTCCTTAACCCGCTCAATTCAAGTTTTGCTAGACTTTTATATAGGGAGCTTTAAAACGCGAAAGTCTTAACTCTTTCGGGTTAAGAACAAGAACTTTTCGCAAGTTCCTATAATTGATCCTAGAAAGTCACTTATCAAGGGAACTATAAAACGCATTCTCTAAACTTGAAAAAGTCCAAGAAAGTGCAAGATCCTATAGGTGGCTTGAAAACCCAAAACTTTGATTTGATATAGTCTTAATGAAAGCTAATCCAAATTTGGCTTAATTTTGACTTGCATGGCTAAGTATTCACGAGTCTCTTTAATTAGAGGTCTTTATATAGTGAAGAACGAGAGATGATAGAGTTAGACAAGTGATCATGCTAAACGTAGAACATGAAAATGTTCTTTCAAAAACTCATATGTTTTTAATTGTGGCTTTTTCTTCCCATAAGATCAATGCATTAGGAATAAATCATAATTGTAATAAGTAAGGTCATACGATTTGAATGGTTACTTAGCCTCTAGCGCAAGATCGTTTAAAAGTTGCTCGGGGTTGAATAGAGTTCATAGCCAAGGCATAACTTATTGAAGCGGGACGCGAAGATTGGCGATCATCCAAAAAGCCCTAACAAGGCATGAGGAGCTCTATTTTTTACTAAAGATCCAAGATGATGTGAAATATCATTATTCCTAAATCAATATGAAGGATCGAGACACACGACGAAAATCAATTACTCCCCTAAAGATCATGGAGAAAGTCTATCCAAAAAGACCCTTACAAGGTATGAGGATAAATATATCCAAGTCCGAAAAGGAGGCGGATCGTTGTATATCAAAATCCAAAGTAAAGATTGAAGAAAAATGATGAAGTCGTGGTCCAAATATGAAGAATCTCTCAAAAACGTCAAGTGAAGAAATTCCAAATATGTGAAGAGAAGACCATAATTTCAAGAACGTATTCCCAAGATTTGAAGTATGAAGTACATGCCAAATATCGGTCCGAGAAAGGTCTCAAATCGTTAAACGAGTTATGCCAAGATATGAACTTAAGGAGATACACGAGAAGCCGTTTTAAAAGATTTTGTCCTTCAGCTAACTATTGATCAAATCGTGCTACTTTGCTTTCAGACTAATAAATACTCAAATAAGTCAATATGAATCACTTGTGATCCATGACAAATAGATAAAAAATGCTAGTAACCCATTTCCTTTTATAATAACTAGGATTGCGGGGAGAAAAAGTATTACACAATTTGGACGTATGAGAAGTGTTAGCATTGTGACTTATACCAACAATGATCTCGTTGTTGCACATAGCATGGAATGTATGACAATCAAGGATGACGAAGTTTACTCTAAGGGACATTTACTTGTTTCTATTCATTGACCCTAAAAGTCACTTTTTGTGATGAAAATCATACATTATGTCTTTACACATCTTCGTAGTATGTTGTAAGTCTTTTACTTTTCAATAAAAGGTTAATAAAATTGAACTTTGGTTATGCTTAGATACTTTATTCTAGCATTGCGTGAGGGCACGGCAATGGCTTAGTATGGGGGAGTGATGAGATGGCATTTATACATGATCTCATCGTTCTTTTCGGGCTTTTAATGCATAAAAATGTCATAAAATACCATAAATATGCTTGTGTTTGTTTACTTGTGTATTTTAGGTATGGATATCGTGAAAAAGACAAAAGATCACAAGTTACAAAGAAAAACGGACACGAGAAACGAAGCCGTACAAAGAACCGGGCCCTAAATCATGGAATATTCAACAAATACCCTTGAAGACTTGAAGACATACAAGATTGATCCTCATTTATTGAAGAAATGACACTTAAAACCCTTGTATATTGATAATTACAAGTTTGGTCCCTTAAGTTTGTCAAAATTACACAAATGGTCCTTCAACTTTAAAGAAATGGCAAGTTTAGTCCCTTAACTATTCAACATTGTCAATTATGATCCCTCATGATGCCAAAGATACATTGAAGACCTTTGAAGATCAAGAATGTCCAAGATCAGCCCTTGAAATATCTCAAAATGGCAAAAATAACCCTTATAAACCTTATTGGAAAGTTTTGTGCCAAAATTGTCAAGTCTTGAAAGTTGTTACAAAGGAAATGGGCGCTGACACGTTTTAAAACACAAATGAAAGAAAAGGAGAAGAACAAGGGCAAAATGTGTACACTGAAACATTCAAACATGGAAATTGCGCCAAACACCACAACTTCCCCCAATTTCGGATCAAAAGTGTTACTATTCACCTTTTACCCACCCAAAATTTACACCACTTAAACTTAGGGTAATTTGCAATTACCTTTGCACATGTGTGATTCACACATGCAGAAAACCATCCCAACCTCAAAATCCTCACTCCCACTCACAATGGACCCCACCCCCAATTCCCGTTTAACCAATGAGAATGCAACTTACTCTCCATGTAATCTGACGTGTCCAAATCAACAGCCTAGGATCCTTGCTTCATTCCAAAGCTAAAATGAACAGCCTTGATCAACTTGGACAGCTCAAATGAAGAAAACGTCTAGAAGAACTTAAGGGCATTTTAGAGAATTCACTTCTAGGGTTTGTGAATAGTTTAGCCTGGTATTTGCCTATAAAAGGAGTCCTCAACATGTGAGAGTCCCTTTGTTCCAGTCTTTACCTTTTAAACTTGTAATTCCTTTTTAAAATTTATGAAAGTTGGTATTTTTAGAAAATTGTAATTCCTTTTTATATTTTTGAAAGTTGGTGTTGTTTAAAGGGTGATTCTAAGTTCCATTGATTGTTATAAGTGTGCTTGAACCTTTTGGATCAAGGACGTTTATGTTTGGTAAGGTTTTTTCAAGTTTGAAAAAGCTTGAAAGAAGATTCTGATTTTGCTTATTTTTGTGTACTAACCCTTAACCATAAGCTATAAGCTCTTGCAAGCTTGTTGACACCAAGCTTGTGAAGGGATTAGAGCCCTTGGTTGAGTTGTTTGCTGCTTGTGTTGAAGACATCAAGTCCTTGAGTTTCTGCTTTGAAACATCAACCAAGGCATTCATCATCTTTCTTGTTGAAGTACCTTGGTCTTGTTCTAGTTGTTGAACAACGTCCAAGGAGCATAGCTGGACTTCCTAGGATGTTGTGGAAGGCAGGTATAACCTCTTGTTAAGATTCCTCTCAAAATTTCATGTTTCTGTTTATTTTGTACCTTGGTGTATGATTTGGTGTTCTTGTGTTTGTGCTTTGAGTTTTATGGCTGGTATTTGTTAGTTGTCACCTAGTGTAGCTATTTGATCATTAAAATCAGTAGGTTGTGTTTGAAAATCAAAAGTTTGTTTGAAAAGTGGTTGATTAAGGGTTGTTTGGGATTACTGGTTCATAAGGCCTTGTGGCCTTGTGCCCTTGGTTCTTAGAGTGTGGGAGGTCTAAACAAGTCTTAATATACAAGTTTTAGTCATTGGTTAAGTTTTTGAAAGTTTGGAAAAGGGATTTGAAGTTTTGCAAAAATCTGATAAAAGTGGTTTTGAAATTGGTCAAACACATCAGATCCAATAACTTCTTTGTTTGTTGGATCTAAGGTCTGAAATCTGGTTTGGGAATAGTTTAGGTGATAAGCTATCTGTTGGTTGTCTGGTTGTTGAATTTGGTGGCTTATTGTGGATTTTATAGCTTATCAAAAGTTGTTGAAGTGGTCATTTGCATCAGCAAAGTGACCACCTCATTTTGTGCTTGCAATTGTTATCCTAGTGTATGCCTTGTGATTTTGTTGCTTGGAACTTGTTTATGTGCTGCTTGTGATTGTATTTTGCTATTTGGATTGCTTTGTATCAGGCTTATAAGCTAACTGGCTTATTAAGCCCTTATTGCCAAAATCTGTCATCAAAAGGTCAACTGACCTCTTGATTCACAAGGCCTCCTCCTTGAGTCCTTCACAAAATTTGCTTATAACAAGCCCTTGTATCATTCCTGATCATTTGGTGCATTTTGGAGTACTTTGACTTTTGGTCAAATAAGCACTTATTGGCTTATTTTTGAGAACTGCTTATTGGCACATGCAACAACTTATCTTTTGTAATAGAAATCATTTTTCTTAGCTTAATATCATATCTGGAAGTTTACAAGTCTTTTGGTTAAGCTTTTGCTAGAAAACTAGCTTATTTGGCTTTTTCAGCCAGCTTATTTGTTCTTACAGCTTATTCTACTTGGCTTTTTGTGATTTTCTTGATTGATTATTCTTAGTTAAGATATTTGTGAGCTTTTGCAACAAACTAGAGCTTCTGAGGTGTCCTAAATCTCAAACCCGACTATTTTGTCTTTAAGTGAAATAATACTTTGCTTATTTCTGGCTTATTGAGTGTGCTTTTTCAAAATTTCTTTTTACAGATCTCATAAGCATCCCAAAAGAAGGTTGTGTGTCAAATTAGAGCTTATGGCATTGGCTTATTGCTTAATGGGCTGAAAAGCCCAATAAGAATAATCTGCATGCTTAATAAGCTGTGATAAGCTCACATTCAGCTTTTGGGCCTTTATAGTTTTGTTCTTAGAATTAAATTTTGAGTCAGATAGGGCTTTTCCAAGTCAATTGGGCCAAGTTTGACTTTTTGGGCCCAAAAGCCCATTTGGTTTGACTGTTCTTGGTTTTGGCCCATTTGAGGGCCCAATAGGGGTATTCTGGTCATTTCACTTTGATTTTCTGATTATTTAGGTTAAAATAAACTAGATTGCAAGTTTTTAGAATTTTATGTAATTTTTGGATTTTTATTATTATTTTAATATTATTTTATTATTATTTTTCAAATTTCACATTTTTCAACTTTTTACATTTTTCTTAGCTTTAATACATTAAAATAGGAATTTAGCAACTTTTAAAATAATTTTATCACTTTTAGATTAATTTTTATAATTATTTTAAGTTTTAATAGTTTTTAAATCATTTTAAATAGTTTTTATTAGTTTAAAAACTTCTAAAAATAGTTTTTAATCTTTTTAGGTCATTTTAGAGGTATACCAATTGAAAAATCTTTATTTGGGCTTTTTGATAATTTATTTTATTTTTAGGGCTTAAATTAGCATTTAAAAATTGAATATTTAATTATTTAAAAGGTTTGAAAAAGTTTTGATCATTGGTAAATCTTAGTTTATTAATTTTGATTTTTGGTGAATTTTTGGTAATTTTTAGAATTAATTTTTATTTTTGTAGTTTTTAAGGTTTTACGTTTTAACTTTCTAGTAGTAATTTTTACGTCTTCGTCATCTTCTTTTCTCATCCCCTTCTAAACCAATCATGAATCACAAACATTTAACAAATTTTTCACACACATATACCTCCTTGGGAAACGAACTTTCACACCATAAGGGTCATTAGTGTTTACGTTTCCTAAACGTACACTTAATACTCACCGCTCATTTATCCTCCTTTGTTTTCCTAAACAAGAGGTGTAATTTACCACAATCAGTCAACCAAATAAACCCAAAACTTCTTATCTGACTTAAAATTTGATTTTAAGAACAAAACTCTGAAGGCCCAAAAGCTGAAAATGTGCTTATCACAGCTTATCAAGTCAACAACTTATTCTTAATGGGCTTTTGAGCCCATTAAGCCATAAGCTAATGCCATAAGCTCTAATTTGACACACAAGCTTCTTTTGAGTTACCAAAGAGATCTATAAAAAGAAAATTTGAAAAAGCACAAGAAATAAGCCTGAAATAAGCCAAGACTCTATTCACAAAACGACAAAATAGTCGTTTTTGAGTTCTAGACCACCTCAAGTGCTTATTCAAGTTTCAAAAGGTTTTAAATGACTTAATTAAGTAAAATAATCAAAAAGTTTTCCAATAAGCACACTAAATAAGCAAGAATAAGCAATTACGCACTTATGTAAAAGTCAACATGATGAGTTTTCTAGTCAAATTTAAAAGTCAAACCCTAATAAGCTCCAGATCAAATCAGTAGGTCAAATAAGGAAGATCTATCATAAAAAATAAGTTTTTGCAAGTCTGGATAAGCCAAAATGGCTTATGAATAAGGTGTTTGATAAATTACACCAGTAGTGGCTAGTAGTAGGGGAAAGGAGTTCCCACTGCTTGACCAAATTGACTTTTTTTCTTTAGTGACTTATTTGTGGATTCGGGTTAAGCAAAGGCACCCAAGTGATCAGTTAATCACAAAGAGTCAATAACAACAACAAAAACACAAATTCAATCAGCCAATCAGTGTAGTTAATTCAAAACATCACCAGACTTGTATCAGATATGAACAATAAGAAGTTTTCACTCAATAAGCTATTTTAGCAAGATTAAGCCAGCCAAACTTCACCAAATGCATACACAAGCTATAAATAATTCAAATGAACATAAATAAACAAGTTTCATGCAATGATTCAAAGTCTAGATCCAGATTCAAGCAAATGAAAGTTACTCATGAACAAGAACATTCAGTTTTGATACTTTGCTGATATACTTGACCACAAATCCAATTTCAAACCATCAAATCTTCTAAACAGGTTACACAAACTTTGATTTAACACTTGTTAGCCCTAAACATGCATACACTCTAGGTGTTTCCAAAATCTTAGGTCAAAATAAGCAAAATCAAGTGAGTTATAGCATAATCTTAGATTTGATGTTTTAAAGCTGAAAACTTGCAGATATTAGCACACAACCAGGTATTAAGCAGATACATACACTAAACAACACCTTCTAATAACTCAAATCAAATTTGTGATCTTAAACAGGTTAACCTAAACACCCCTTATCTTTTTTTAAAATCCAATTTTAACAAGGTATAAGTGTGATTTAGTGTTACCTAAGCCCAATCAAACGCAATAACAAGTATATTATGTAGTATCAAGTATTTATAAGCCACAAAAACAACAAGAACAATAGCAAAACACCAAATCACAAAATTCAAGTATTTTGACAGTTTTTGGGTTCAAGGACTCAAACCTCATGAATGTACATCCACACTCACGAATTTTTGAGCTGATGTGCCTAGCAAAACAAGGCACAAGCTTCCACAACAAAGCTGTTAAGAATCAACAAGGTTAGAACACAAAATATGAAAATCATAAAAGTGAAAAAGCTTGATTAATGCAACCCTTGTACCCACTCTTTGATTATCCCCAAACCACAAGCCTTACAACACCTTGATAACTATTTATCAAGGTGCTATGATCAACTTATAGCCCAAAAATTCCAAAGATGTACCAAGGACTTAGCAAAATATCAAGTTTTTGGAAAATTATGCAATTTCTTGCACAATCTTTAAAAACATGTTTTAGGATTCAAAATTCATAAACATTAAACATAAACAAGCATAGATTAATATGGCACTTGGAATTCGTCACACAATTTCAAACACAATTCATTAATAATGAAGGAGGATTTAAATAAATGTTGACCAAAGGAAAACCAAGAGCAACTTAAAATGTAAAGACCTAATTCCTTTATGTAGGCTACAATGTGACTAAGGAAGCTGAAAAATAACATAAACCCTAGTTGTGAAGTCCCCAATTTGCCCTTGCAGGTTTGAATTTTCTTGAGTACATGTGAGTTTTTCTTGGACGTTTGTGGAGTTGCAAGCTGGTGAAATTGATCAAAGGACTCATAAGGTGCTTATGTTGTAAGCTACCATGTGGGACGTTGGATTTTGGCAGTCTTTTGGCATCTTCCTCAAAAAGTGAGCAGGGGAGGTTACATGTGACTTGGGTTGTGATGTGGCACCAAGTTTAAAAGTTGGGATGTGATTAAAAGGTCATTAATCAATAATCTGGAAAATATGGGGGGGTTAATTACAAGTGAATAAGGAATACCCAATTGTGTTCTTGAGTGAATAGTGGGTTAGTTTAATCCGGTTTAGGAAATATTTAAGTTTTAAAAATTTGTTTAGGCGCGAAGGATTTAATAAAGATTAAACCGGAATAGTGGGTTTATGAGGTGGCAGTTTGGGAGGTTGTGATTGGCTAGATGGAGTGAGTGGGCACGTGTCACCCCACCACTGGTCTATGTATCTTCTCTTGTCTCCTCATTTTGGTCCCTCACTTTCCTTCTTTCTTTCATTCATAGTTTAATCAGCCAAAAAACGTAATTCCCTTTATAAATAAGTTTGGTTTTTATACTTTGGCCACCAAACTTTTTCCAAAATGTTTTAAAGGGTATTTCTTGCCATGTTTTGATATTTGAAGGGCTGATTTTGGCATATCTTCATTCTTCAAGGTGTTGACTTGTTTGTTGACTTCTTGGAGGACTAATAATGACAATTCTTCATTTTTGAGGGACCATTCTTGCCAGTTCTTCAAAGTGGATGGCCATTTTTGTAAATTTGACAAACTTTAGGGACCAAACTTGTAATTATGAATATACAAGGGTTTAAAGTGTCAATTATTCAATATTGGAGGACCCTTCTTGTACAATCTTTAATTCTTCAAGGGTTATTCTTGGAAAATCAACACTAGGGCATGGTTCATTGTGCGGCTTCGTTTCCCATGTTCGTTTTTGCTTGTTTCTTATGATCTTTTCTCATTTTCTCAATATCCGTACCTAAAATTCACAAGTAACAAACACAAGCATATATTTGGCATTTTTGATCATATTTAATGCATTTTAAGCCCGTTTTAGACGATGAGACTATGTATAAAAGCAGTCTCATCAGGAAGGCATGTGGCAGTTTTTGTCAACTGATTCAAACAAATCTTTGTATGTATTTTTCAGGTCAGTATTTTCAATTTGTAATGATGATATAAAATTCTCATTTTCCTTTTGCATTGATTTCAAAGAAGCATTTTCTTGAACCTTGTTCTTGAGAGATATATTAGAAGAGATATTTTGTGGCTCCATTTTAGAAAACTCTTTCTTAAATTGGCATATTGGTTTGCCATTCCATCTTTGACATCATCGATTTCTTTTGAAAGGTCAGTTATGGTCTTTAGGATACAACGGTTTTCTCTTTCCAAAGAATATTTCTGAGTGACCACCTCATTCTCATATACATGGCTATATAACTCATATTTGAAATACTCATACTGGGTTGTGAAAAACTCCTTTTGAATATCTAGAATGTAAAACCCACGTGCTTTTACCATGCATAGTAGCCTTAGGATCGTACGTACTAGTTAAAACTTTAATATAGCATGATTACGATTACGTGTTAGGAGTTTACGTATTACGTACGTGTTAGAACACGATAAGTATTTACTATGCACGATCACGTAATAGTTATTTAACAATAATTAATCACGAACATGCGATCATGAAATCATGAACGTAATTAAAACACGAACTATTATTAATTACGTATATATATTTATTACGAGCGTAATTAAATATATTAGATCACGGTATATACGTAACGAGAACATTTAAAACACGAACGTAAATAATCACAAACGAGTAACTAAATAACGAGACATGGAAAAAGGTACGGGTACCCCATGTGGGGTCCCTACTCGCGGCCAAACAAGGACAAATGGGCCAATCCCATTTGTCAAATTTACTAAAGGGGTTATTTACTTTTTACACTACACAAAATAACTTTACAGAAGATTTTAAGAAAAACCTAAAACCTCCTCCCCTTTTGTCTCTTTGTGCCGCCGCCCTAAGAACACCATACAAGGTGATTTTTGATCTTTGATCTTGAAGATTTGGTGATTGATCGTGTTTGTTCTTCGTTCTCTTGATCCACGAATTCGGTAAAACCTTTTTAAACCTTTTCTTTTAATTTAATCTTTTTATTAAATATGAACATGTGATGTTTTTATAAAAACATAATAATTAATCATAGATCTAACATGTTTTGGTTTTAAATTAAATCAAAGGGTTGTTTTTAAGGGGTGTTTGCTTTGGCCGTCGGCTTCACCGAACCCAAAAGGGGTCTCGGCTTGCCAAGCCGACCACCACCAAGACCATATGGTCTTGGTTGGTGCGTGTGGGTCCCACGGCAGCAAGGGGAAACACGGGGTACCCCGAGTTGGTTCAGGGTACGGTGTTGATTCATGTCCGGATCATGTTTTTTTTCCTAGATCCGGTTCATGGTGTATGTTAGTTTTTTTATGTTTATGAACTTATGTTAAAATTAAATTAATAAAATGATGTGATTAATTTAATAACATGACTTAGGTTATTTATTTATTAATGATCATGAAATTATTTTTAACCTAAGTATTTATATATTTAAGACTTATAATTAATTAATTATTTTAAAAACCATGGATATAATTAATTAATTAACATGACTTAGGTTATATTATTAGTATATAGTAATACATATTTTAACCTAAGTATTTAACTTATTTAATTAAAAACATGTTATACTTTAATTAAATAATATAACCTATAGTTTAATTAAATTACATGAAATAATTATTAAACTATACAATATACCATATGACTTAGAAAATAATCATGAAAAACACTTAGGCTTATATACTTAGCTTATTTAACCTGCTTATTTCTAATTATGGAAACTTTCAATTTTTAGAAACTTAATTAAATAAGGCAGCTAATCTATTTATGGAAACCAGCTATTTTTAGATACTTATTTATTTCAGGCAGCTAATCTATTTATGGAAACTTATTTAATTAAGGCAGCTAATCTATTTACGGAAACTTTCTATTTTTAGAAACTTATCTATTTTAGGCAGTAAATATATTTTTGGAAACTTTCTATTTTTGGAAACTTTCTATTTTTGGAAACTTTCTATTTTTGGTAACTTTCTATTTTTGGAAACTTTCTATTTTTGGAAAGTTACTTATTATTACACAGTAAGTATAATAACACATGAAATACCAGAAATACTTAATCAGATTAAACAGAATATAAGATTTAACACAGTTTAAGGCTTTAAAACAGTAAAACATGGTAAGAACACATAAAATAAGCTGAGACATGACATAAAACCAGCTATGTATTTAGTAAGCAGATACTTATTCATGTACGTATTTATGTAGCACTAGTGATTCTGAAGTAGGATTCTCGCAGTTCGTCTTTCTCGTTCACTGGACATAAGGTACGGATTCCCGTCCTTTCAGTATGGACATTCTTTCCTTATTAGGATTCCCCGTATGCAGCCAACTGTTTTCCCGTAGTATAAGTTATGAGTTTGATTCTTATGTTTAATTAAGATTACCTATAGCCATATACATGCATGACCAGTTTCACCTAGTTATGGAGGTACCATAACCATAACATTAGAGGTACTGATGTTATGACTTCACCATGGCAGAGTGATTGCTCGTGGCGTCCCTTCAGCTTTTGGCCATTTATTTATATTTATCATGTGGGTGTATGGGTGCATCCTAGTTACATGTTTTTATTCAGGATTACATGGTGAATGTGGTGTGTGCCTTGCATCCTTCACAAGGAGCTGATCCCTCCTACCCAAAAACCAGTATATTTAATTAGAGGCAGCCCCTCTAATTTGCATGATGAGGTCACCCCTCCAATTATTCATGTACAGTGGATTTTCATGACCTATATTGGCTAATTGTAAAATATGACAAACAGTTTTTATAAGATAAACATAAGACTTTCAAACTATAAACCAGTTTTATTAAGACTTAACCAGGTTACTTGGGACTTAGTTTTCTTCCGCTGTTATTATGTTATATGCTTATCCTATCCATGCTTTATTTTACATCCGTGCACTAAGCGTGTTGCTCAGCTGTTTTCCTTTTCTATGTTCCCAAAACGCCAGGTACTTAGGGACGCTCGTAGACACTAAGAGTACGTGCATATGGACTGGAAGCTGTCTAGCCTTCTTTACATTATGCATTGCCTTTCTTATGATACTTATGCTTTGGACATTGTTTAGTCCTTTCCTTTATTATACTGTATTTGTGTGTGATGAGCTTTACTTTTGGACTACCGATGTTTGATTCCGGTATTTTCTTTTTTATGGTCAAGTAATGTTTAGACATTTTACCTTGTATGCTTTGATGACACGCCATAATTACTGTGATATTTCCATTTCCAAAATGGGGTGTTACAATTATGGTATCAGAGCCAAGGCTTCGACCTGTAGGCTCTCAAATATGACCTGTGATTAGTGGGTAGTCACTACGGTCTTCCAAGAACTGACAGTTGTTTTCATGCATTCATCATTTTTAAGCATACAGATACATGTCATTGTTGTAGGGTTTTTGACTAAGTAATGGTTGGTACAGGACTGGCCCTATTTAGTCGCATGTGTTTTATCGAAACTTTTGAATTTGGGACCGACCCATAGGCGTCCCCTCGCTATGTCTTTTGTTTTGGGTGAACTGACCAGAGGCGTTCACTCTCGAGCATACAAAAGTTTTCATAAAACTA
This sequence comes from Glebionis coronaria, assembly GCA_025667525.1. Classification (NCBI taxonomy): domain Eukaryota; kingdom Viridiplantae; phylum Streptophyta; class Magnoliopsida; order Asterales; family Asteraceae; genus Glebionis; species Glebionis coronaria. Next base: position 296,440,242 of record CM046876.1, on the reverse strand, counting down.
CATCATGCATTCATACACAAAATTTTCTTGCATAAAATTTTTCTCGTGAAATTTTAGTATAAATTTTTTTTCATGTATATATTTATATTTTATGTTTTAATCTGTTCAATCATATGTTTTATGTTATACTGTCAGATGGTTCTCACACGTGAACAGGAGCAGCTCAATGCTGTAATTCAGGCTGCCATGCAAGCCTTTCTTCCTCAACCGAGGAATGACATCAGTGCTGAAGTTCAAGCTGCCAACAATCAGCAGCACAATCAGCCACCTCCTCCTCCTCCTCCAGTGACATTAGCAGTATGGCTGGAGAGATTCAACAAGCTCCGCCCTCGAGCTTTTGAGAAGACAGATAGCCCCAGCGATGCTGAAAGCTGGTTGGCTTACATCGAGAAGATTTTCAATGCTATGGGCTGTGACCCCGCATATAAGGCGAGGTTGGCATGCTATCGGTTCGAAGGCGATGTACTCAACTGGTGGTTAGCATTGATGAAATCTGAAGGTGGTGATGAGTGGGTTGCTGGTTTGTAATACTCGGTTTTTACACCACGTATCAAAATTCGTAGTCCCAAGTCTTTTCGAATTGAATACCGGTCTAAAGTGCGACTCAATTGTCTTTTGGTGAATCAAGAGAATGGTTTGGTTTAGTTATCTAATTTTAAAACTAAATGCGAGTAATTAAAGTTGTCGTTGAGTAAAATGGAGATCTTAGAATTAAACTACAAAATAAAAGCTTGCAATGTTGGAAACTAAGATTTAAATGATTTAAAACTAGAACAGATGTTTAAAATATATTAAGACAAAAAACGGGAAAGAGTGAATTTAAAAACTTAGGAAAATAGAACAAAGATTAAAAATAATGTGCACTGCGATCGCACTTAGATCGCAGTCATTCCATCGCAACTCCATCGCAACTCCATCGCAATTCCATCGTGACTTACCATCGTACCCACCATCGCAACCTGATCGCAATGGGGATCGTAACAAACCAATCGCAATCAATGCGATCAAAGCAGGGAAGAAGATTCGATCGTACTCACTTAGTACGATGGGAGGGCGATCGTACTACCAGATCGCAACCACGATCGCAATGAGTGATCGTGGTTTTGGATCGTGGTTTTGGATCGTGGTTCCGGATCGTACCAGGGAAGTAACAAACTGATCGCACCCTAAGCGATCGAAGCCAAGAGATCGTACCAAGCAAAACCCTTATCAAAAAGAAATGGCGTCCAAAGGGAAATAAGCTCAGTCCAATAAGCAGTAACCAATAAGCAATTTTCAAACTTATGAAAGAGTAAATAAGCGCAAATTCCAAAACTTTTGAAACCTAAAACATTCAAACTTCCATAAAACGGATTTAAAACAATAAATCTATTTTGAAAAACTTAAAGAGTAAATAAGCCAAACAATCGAATAAGCCAACAAGCATGAAGAGCTTATACCTTATTCGTTCAACAGCTTATGTAGAACAAGAAAACTTAACCTTTTAATCACGAAACACCACCACAATCAATACGAATCGAGAACCAATAGGATTAATCATGAACTTTCGGATTAAGAACAAGTAAAATAAAGAAAGGTAGAGGAAGATTAAAGAACAAAAAGCTTAACTTGAATTAGATAGATGAAATCCAAATACAAGAATGATGAAAGCTTAAAAGAAAGGAAGAATGAAAAACTTAGTGAGAGAAAGTTTTGAACTTTGTCTCTCTAAAACTAGAAAAAAAAACTTAAAAATAAAAACTAGCTAACCCCCTCCTAATGTGATTAGGAGGGTATTTATAGGGAAGTGGGAAGTGCATGTGTGGTTCTTCCTTCTTTCTTTTTCTTCTCGACTCGATTTAATTCATTTGTCTTTCTCGATGTCGTCTCGGGATTAGTTAAACTCGTCTTAACATTTCTTCCTTTGTTTAAACTCGAGTTCTTCGACTTCATTAAACTTCCGTCTTTAGACTTGTTCTTCGATAAATCTTAGAATAGGTCTTGTATATCCGGCTTTTAAGCACTCTTGATCTTTTGACTTTGTCTTTTCCCGTTTTCTTCGATAAAAGCCCGTGAAAGCCCGTGTTTTCTTCCTTTTTAATCTTTTGGTCCTAAAACACAATAAAAACACAAACCACGCATAATTCCGACTTTTATGACATAAATTACACGTTTTGGTCTTGTTATTATTGGAAATAAGTGGTAAAAGGATAAGTGTTTTCACACTTATTAAATCCCCTACACTTGACCATTGCAATGCCCTCATGCAATGCATTTATTTTAAAGCACGGTTTACATTTTCCATCATAAATAATCCACCTTGGCCTTTATTAAGTACTAAACATAAAAAGATAAAAACAAGTAGAAAAATTAAACACTTACATTTGGTTTTGGCAGCCTTGAACGTTTATCATCCTTAAGTTTCACTTTCCCCATACCAAGCTTAAAAACGAGATCATTGTTATTATAAGTTAGTAAACTAACACGAACTCATGTGGGCCAATTATTCACTTAGACTCCCTTATTCCTAGGTGTTTCTCTTATATTTTATTTTTGTCTTGAATGATCACGAGGATGCATTGTTTGACTTATTTCGATAGTTATTTAGGCTGAAAATAAAGTGAACGATTTAATCAATAGTTAGCTAAAGGACAAAATCTTTTAAAACTACTTCTCGGGACCTCATAAAGTTCATATCTTGGCATAACTCGCTTCACGATTTGAGACCTTTCTCGGACCGATATATGGCATCGACTTCATACTTCGAATCTTTGAGAGACGTTCTTGAAATTATGGTCTTCTCTTCATAATAGGAATTTCTTCACTTGAAGTTTTGAGAGATTCTTCATCTTTGGACCACGACTTCTTCATTTTTCTCCAATCTTTACTTTGGACTTTGATATACAACGATCCGCCTCCTTTTAGGACTTGGATCTATTTATCCTCATACCTTGTTAGGGCCTTTTGGATAGAATTCTCCATGATCTTTAGGGGAGTATTTGCTTTTCGTCTTGTGTCTCGATCCTTCATATTGATTTTTGATAAATGATTCTTCACATCACTTTTGGTTTTTTAGCAACAAAATGTAGCCCTCATGCCTTGTTAGGGCCTTTTCGGACTCGCCAATCTTCGCATCCTGCTTCAATAAGTTATGCCTTGGCTATGAACTCTAATCCATACCGAGCAACTATTAAACGATCTTGGGATAGAAGCTAAGTAACTTTTCAAATCGTACAACCTTATTTATTGCAGATAAATTTATTAACAAGCGATGGGAGAATAGGCTTATAATTAACTCACATAAATTCACGAAAGAATACCAAACTTATAATTGATTCTATCATCTCTCGTCCTCCACAGTTTAAAATCTCAAGGAATGAGACTCGTGGATGCTTAGCCTATTAAATCAAAGTTTTGGGTTTTTGAGTCGTCTATAGGATCTTGCAAATTCTTAGACTTTTTCAAGTTTAGAAATCGCATTTTAAAGTTCCCTTGATAAACAACTCTCTAGGATCAATTATAGGAACTTGCGAAAAGTTCTTGTTCTTAACCCGTGAGATTTAAGACTTTCGTGTTTTATAGCTCCGTATATAAAAGCCTAGCAAAACTTGACTTAAACACGTTAAGGATACTAGCTAGTAAACTTAGATAAGTAAACTCGGGTTGAGTCAAAATATTCACAACAAGGAAAATTTTAAAAACCACTTTATAAGAAAATAAACATAACAAAGGAAAATACAAGTATACAACTAGGCCAAAATAGATTAAAAATTTTGAAAAATGTCGAAAAATCAAGTTTTTCGGTTAAAATGAGGGAAAATTCATGGAAAAGACCACTTACTTCGATAGAAGTCCCCCCTACACTTGAGACAGACATTGTCCTCAATGTTTAAGCATGTGGAAGTAAACTCCCCTACACTTAGGACATTGTGCACTTTGTTTAAATCTTGCTAAGGAAAGGACAACTAAAGTGAATTCAATGTGAACATATAAAATATGAAATATTGAATCACAAGATTTTAGGATAGAACCGGGAAGATGGGAACACGGTATCACAGTTAGTCAAAAGTCATCAAGGTGGATCTTTGAAGCTTTAATCCCTGCAAAGCACAAGAAACAAGACAACAAACACATACGGGGCTCCCCTAAACTTATTATGAAAGCAGTAAAGGATAGATCACAGGTTGCCTCCCGAGAAGCGCTTGTTTTTGATAACCGAGTCACGAGCCTGACTCGACCCAAATTTAGTTTATGGGAAACGTGGTGAGGGATGGAATCATCTCATGAGAGATGTCCTCACCAAAGTACAGCTTCAAACGCTGGCCATTCACCTTAAAATTGGGCCCATTTGGCTGAGAGATCTCAATGGTCCCATATGGAAAGACTTTGGCGACGGTGAATGGACCAGACCAGCGGCTCTTTAACTTGCCAGAGAAGATCTTCAACCGAGAGTTAAAAAGTAAGACTTGATCACCAACGTGGAACTCTCGGCTCTTAATCTTTGCATCGTGGATGATCTTGGTCTTCTCCTTATAGATCAGCGAGTTCTCATAAGCTTCATTCCTCAGTTCATTTAGCTCGTTGAGTTGAATCTTGCGATGATCACCGGCTTTGTTGATGTCAAAGTTAGCCCACTTCAAGGCCCAGTGCGCCTTATGTTCCAGCTCGATGGGGAGGTGGCATGCTTTCTCGTACACAAGACGATAAGGCGTACAGCCGATCGGGGTTTTATAAGCAGTACGGAAAGCCCACAGAGCATCATCTAACTTATCGGCCCACGCGGCGCAATGCTCTCCCACAGTACGCTCCAAAATTCGCTTCAATACACGGTTGGAAATCTCGGCTTGCCCATTGGTTTGGGGATGATAGGCGTTGGAAAGACGATGATTAACACCATACTTAGCCATGACTCTTGCAAATTGATCATTGCAAAAATGAGTCCCGCGGTCACTGATAATAGCACGAGGAACGCCGAATCGAGCGAAAAGCTGCTTCAAAAAGTTCACAACCACCCTCGCATCGTTCGTAGGGAGAGCCTTAGCTTCAACCCATTTAGAAATGTAGTCAACGGCTACGAGGATGTACTTGTTCCCTTTGGAGGATGGAAATGGCCCCATAAAGTCGATGCCCCATACGTCAAAGATTTCACATTCCTGTATGAAATTTTGAGGCATCTCGTCTTTATGTATGATCTTGCCTTGGCGTTGGCAAGCATCACAATGATTAACCATTTCGTGAGCGTCACGATAAATGGTGGGCCAATAAAATCCAGAGTCAAACACTTTTTGGGCGGTGTAGTTGGGACCAAAGTGACCACCGGTGGGTCCTTGATGGCAAGCAGCAAGGATTTGCAAAGCTGCCGGTCCATCAACACAACGACGAATGATCAGATCAGCACATTGTTTGAATAGATAAGGGTCATCCCAAAAGTAAGTCTTAACATCATTCAAGAACTTCTTCTTTTGTTGGGATGTTAACCCTTTGATGAGAATACCACCCGCTAAGTAGTTTGCAATGTCCGCAAACCACGGGGTGTCATCAAGATTGAGATTTATAGACATTATGGTCTCAAGGGGGAAAGTGTCATTGATCTCTTTGTTCGGATGATCCCCTTGATATGGATCCTCAAGTCGACTCAGATGATCTGCGGCTAGATTTTCGGCACCCTTCTTGTCACGAATTTCAATGTTGAATTCTTGAAGGAGTAAAACCCAGCGAAGAAGTCTTGGCTTAGAGTCGTGCTTAGTCAGCAAGTACTTCAACGCGGAATGGTCCGTGTACACAATGGTGGTGGATAAAACAAGATAGGGGCGGAATTTTTCAAAAGCATAGACAACAGCTAAAAGCTCTTTTTCGGTTGTCGTATAATGCAATTGAGACCCCGTCATTGTTTTGCTAGCATAGTGGATTGGTTGGAAGTGTTTATTCACTCGTTGGCCCAAAACCGCACCAATAGCAAAGTCGCTAGCATCGCACATCAATTCAAAGGGTAGCTCCCAATTAGGGGTAACCAAGATCGGTGCCTTAGTTAGCCTATCCTTAAAAAGATTAAAGGCTTCGATACACTCTTTAGAAAAGATAAAAGGAGTATCTTTTTCAAAGAGATGGGTCATCGGGCGAACGATTTTAGAGAAATCCTGAATGAATCGACGATAGAAGCCTGCATGACCCAGAAAACTTCTCACACCCTTCACGGTTGAAGGTGGAGTTAATTTGGCTATGACATCTACTTTAGCACGGTCGACTTCAAGACCGGCTTTAGAGATTTTGTGTCCTAGCACAATGCCTTCTTTTACCATAAAATGGCATTTTTCCCAATTCAGAACAAGGCGAGTGTCTTCGCACCGCTTAAGTATACGTTCCAAATTGGCAAGGCAAGAAGAGAAGGAATCCCCAAAGACCGAGAAATCATCCATGAAGACTTCCATGGTTTGTTCAACCATGTCATGGAAGATAGCTAACATACACCTTTGGAAAGTCCCGGGGGCATTTCATAAGCCAAAAGGCATTCTTTTGTAAGCAAATGTGCCATAGGGACAAGTGAATGTTGTCTTCTCTTGATCTTGGGGATCGATGGGTATTTGGAAATAACCCGAGAAACCATCAAGAAAGCAGTAATATTCATTACCCGCTAAACGTTCAAGCATTTGGTCCATAAAAGGTAGAGGGAAATGATCCTTTCTCGTGGCATCATTGAGTTTGCGGTAGTCTATACCAACTCTCCACCCAGTAACGAGACGGGTAGGAATCAACTCGTTGTTTTGATTGGGCACAACGGTGATTCCGCCTTTCTTTGGCACACAATGGACTGGACTAACCCATGGTGAATCCGAAATAGGGTAAATCATACCCGCATCAAGAAGTTTGATAACCTCTTTTTTGATGACTTCATGGATTTTAGGATTCACCCTTCGTTGGCTTTGAATGGTGGGCTTAAAGTCGTCCTCCATGAAAATTTATGTGTGCAAAAGTGAGGATCAATTCCCGCGAATGTCGGAGATTTTCCAAGCGATGTCTCTTTTATGCTTCTTCCACACAGAGATAAGTCGGGTTTTTTCTTCTTCTTTTAGGTCCTTTGCGATGATGACCGGTAACTTCTCGTTGTCTTCAAGGAAAACGTACTCAAGATGAGGAGGTAGGTCCTTAAGCTCAAGAGTGGGAGGATACTCAATAGATGGTGAAACTAACGATGGATCATCATTAGTCATCTCTTTAGGAGAAGGAGGAGAAAATGGGTCTTCATTGAGAAGTCTCTCAATAGTACGAATGTCTTCATCCCAATCGATGGATGAATTATCATACCTAATATTGATAGGATCCAAGCTAGCTTCGAAATCATCCAAGTTACTTTCTCCAAAAGGAGTCAATGCCGGAGCAATTGAGGCAACGGTCTCAACATTGGGTAGAGAAGAAAGAGTACTTTTGCAAGCATCATGAAAATGTTCTTCACAAGCCTCATCGAGAACATCAATAGCATTAACACTCTCATATGAATAAGGTTGCTTAGAAATCTTACCCATGTTGAAGACAATTTTATTGTCACCAACTCTCATGATTATTTCGCCCGCGGCTACATCAATGAGAGTGCGATCGGTCCTCAGGAATGGACGTCCAACGATTAATGTAACACGAGGATCCATCTCGTAGTCAACGACAACAAAATCCGCCGGGAAGGTGAATTTGTCAACGCCAACAAAGACATCTTCGGCTATCCCCACTGGATAAGCAACCGTACGGTTGGCTAATTCCAAAGTCATTTTGGTGGGGACTAGCTCGGGGAGAGATAATTGCTTCCAAACACTTAAAGGCATTAAGTTTATACTGGCATCTAGATCGGCTAGGGCCATGCAATTCTCTACTCCCGGGAAGTTGCAAGGAATCAAGAAGCGACCCGGATCACCAAGTTTGGTGGGCAATTTCCTTAAGAGTACTGCGGAGCAGTTCTCATTAAGTTGGGTCTGAGCAATGTCAAGAAGCTTCTCCTTGTCACTTAAAAGATCTTTAAACATCTTAGCGTATTTAGGCATGTGAGCGAGAGCCTCGGCAAAGGAGATGTTAAAATTCAATTGTTTAAACATTTTTAGAAAGTTTGAAACTTGAATATCATCCTTGCTCTTTTGCTTCTCTTTCCTCAACCTTGAAGGATAAGGTATATTGGATGAAGAAGAAGGCTTTAGGGGAGTAGGATTACTCACAACCACGGGTGGTGGGGAAATGGGGGTAGAAGGCAAAGGAGGTGGGGAAAGTTGCTCTTTTTCCTTGTTCACAATCACAGGTGGAGGTGTAGGAAGCTCGGGTTCCATATAACCTTTTTCACTACGAGTGGTGATTGCTTTCATCTCCCCTCTTGGATTCGCAACGGTGTTACTCGGAAGAGTACCCGAAGAAGAGGGTTGATTACCTTGAATAAGCGAACCAATCATATCACGAATGTTAAGCGCTTGAGTGCTGAAAGAATCTCTGATGTCGGCACGAATTTCATTGCTTTGTTTTGCCATGTCATTCCTTAGATCGGCTCGAATATCGCTCCCTTGTTTTTCCATTTCGCCCTTCAAGTTGATGACTTGACTCTGAAGATTCGTCACCATCTCTCGATTAGTCTTCATGAATGTCTCGACGTCTTGATTCACTGCCATCGGTTGATTGAGAGGTGGAGCTTGGTAAGCTTGAGAATTTCCTTGAGTTGGGTATGGGTTTCTTTGGGATTGATATTGATTGGTAGAACGAGGTTGGGATTGGTTGTTTTGGTTATAGCTTTGTTGTTGGTTTTGGTTTGCAAGAGGGAAACCGGGTGGAGCAAGATAATTGTTTGAACGATAACTTAGCAAGCTACGGTCTCCTTGAGGACGAGCTTGATAGCCTCCCGTGGGATAAGTACCGTAAGTCGCGTTAACGTTATCAGAAAAATTGCCTTGGGTAGAAGGACAATCATTATAAGAATGAGGACCACCACATGTGTCACAAGAAATAGCAACGGCTTTAGCTTGTTGAAAGTGGTTTGTGGCCATGGTCATGAAATCCTTGTTCATCTCAGCGAGTTGTCGAGAAATTTCAGTCATCTCGGGATTGGAAGTAGTAGAAGAAACATTGACTCTCTGATTAGATCTTGAGGATGCGGATGAATCCCAATTCTTGTGGTGAGTAGTCATGTTTTCAATCAACTCTCGACACTCCTCCGGTCTCTTTTTCATAAAGGTACCACCGGCGGCGGCGTTGATCGTGTCACGATCACGAAAAGTGAGACCATTGTAGAAGGTGTCAATGAGAGTGACGGGGAGCATATTGTGATTTGGACAGCGGTCGATCAAATCATTGTATCGTTCCCAAGCATCGAAGAGCGATTCATCATTGTCTTGCATGAATCCACTGATTTGGTTACGAAGGCTTGTGACCATGGATGGTGGGAAGTAGCGCGACAAAAAGCGTTGAGTCATGTCATTCCACGTATTAATAGCATTCTTCGGGAGACGGTCAAACCATTTTTCGGCATGGTGAGAAAGCGAGTGGGGAAAAAGTTGAAGGCGAAGGTCATCCATAGAAACACCGGGGCACTTCATGCTTTGGGTGATGGTAATGAATTTGTCAAGGTGTTTGTTGGCATCATCATCCGGACTTCCGCGAAAGGGGTTAGTTTGCACTTGTTGGATCATGTGATGCTTCAACGAAAACTCCTGAGCCGTGACGTGCATCGGCGCAATCGGGCCTCCGCGTCCGTTCATGGTGGGTTGACATAATTCCTCCATTGTTCGTAAATCAGGTAGGGGGACGTTGTTGTTGTTGTTGTTGTTGTTATTCAAATTGGGTAGAGGTGGGTTATTATTGTTGTTATTAACACCAGCCATATCTAAATCTTCACGAGTCTCGGGCTCAAAATAGTTCGAAGATCTAGTACGCATACACCTGCAGAAGAAAAATATACACAGAGAATATCTATATAATCTTTTTGGTGCAAAACCTTTTGGAAAAGAATTGCTTTTTATGATTTTTCAATGTTTTTTGTATTTTTGAAGAATTTTTATATTTTTTTAGGATTTTTGAAAATTTTTGAAGCAAGGAAAATAACGTTCAAAGAACGGATCCCAAAATTCAATGCGTCTCTCACTAGAAACCGTTAATCTTAACAAAAAGAGCCGGTAGCGGCGCCATTTAATACTCGGTTTTTACACCACGTATCAAAATTCGTAGTCCCAAGTCTTTTCGAAATGAATACCAGTGTAAAGTGCGACTCAATTGTCATTTGGTGAATCAAGAGAATGGTTTGGTTTAGTTATCTAATTTTAAAACTAAATGCGAGTAATTAAAGTTGTCGTTGAGTAAAATGGAGATCTTAGAATTAAACTAAAAAATAAAAGCTTGCAATGTTGGAAACTAAGATTTAAATGATTTAAAACTAGAAAAGATGTTTAAAATATACTAAGACAAAAAACGGGAAAGAGTGAATTTAAAAACTTAGGAAAATAGAACAAAGATTAAAAATAATGTGCACTGCGATCGCACTTAGATCGCAGTCATTCCATCGCAACTCCATCGCAACTCCATCACAATTCCATCGTGACTTACCATCGTACCCACCATCGCAACCTGATCGCAATGGGGATCGTAACAAACCAATCGCAATCAATGCGATCAAAGCAGGGAAGAAGATTCGATCGTACTCACTTAGTACGATGGGAGGGCGATTGTACTACCAGATCGCAACCACGATCGCAATGAGTGATTGTGGTTTTGGATCGTGTTTCCGGATCGTACCAGGGAAGTAACAAACTGATCGCACCCTAAGCGATCGAAGCCAAGAGATCGTACCAAGCAAAACCCTTATCAGAAAGAAATGGCGTCCAAAGGGAAATAAGCTCAGTCCAATAAGCAGTAACCAATAAGCAATTTTCAAACTTATGAAAGAGTAAATAAGCGCAAATTCAAAAACTTTTGAAACCTAAAACATTCAAACTTCCATAAAACGGATTTAAAACTATAAATCTATTTTGAAAAACTTAAAGAGTAAATAAGCCAAACAATCGAATAAGCCAATAAGCATGAAGAGCTTATAGCTTATTCGTTCAACAGATTATGTAGAACAAGAAAACTTAACCTTTTAATCACGAAACACCACCACAATCAATACGAATCGATAACCAATCGGATTAATCATGAACTTTCGGATTAAGAACAAGTAAAATAAAGAAAGGTAGAGGAAGATTAAAGAACAAAAAGCTTAACTTGAATTAGATAGATGAAATCCAAATACAAGAATGATGAAAGCTTAAAAGAAAGGAAGAATGAAAAACTTAGTAAGATAAAGTTTTGAACTTTCTCTCTCTAAAACTAGAAAGAAAACTTAAAAATAAAAACTAGCTAACCCCCAACTAATGTGATTAGGAGGGTATTTATAGGGAAGTGGGAAGTGCATGTGTGGTGCTTCCTTCTTTCTTTTTCTTCTCGACTCGATTTAATTCATTTGTCTTTCTCGATGTCGTCTCGGGATTAGTTAAACTCGTCTTTACATTTCTTCATTTGTTTAAACTCGAGTTCTTCGACTTCATTAAACTTCCGTCTTTAGACTTGTTCTTCGATAAATCTTAGAATAGGTCTTGGACATCCGTCTTTTAAGCACTCTTGATCTTTTGACTTTGTCTTTTCCCGTTTTCTTCGATAAAAGCCCGTGAAAGCCCGTGTTTTCTTCTTTTTTTAATCTTTTGGTCCTAAAACACAATAAAAACACAAACCACGCATAATTCCGACTTTTATGACATAAATTACACGTTTTGGTCTTGTTATTTTTGGAAATAAGTGGTAAAAGGATAAGTGTTTTCACACTTATTAGTTTGACTTGGGCTCAACTCAAGGACAGGGTGATGGAGCAGTTCTTTCCCAAGGCTGAGCAGGACAAGCTGAAGAGAGAGTACCATGGGATCCGACAGAGAGCTGGGGAGAATAGCAACGAGTTTATGCAGCGCTTTCTTCGCTTGGCTGGTTTCCTTGGTGCGGCAGCAGGTACTCCTGAAGAGCAGGCACATCACTTCAGATGGGCTCTTCGCACATCGGTCGCAAACAATCTGGTGTGTGTTACGTTCAAAACTGTAGCACAAGTGGCCGATGCAGTACGAAAACTGGAGATGCTGCAGGAGAGGGATGAGTTCGGGGAAGCTGAAAGACCCGGCAAGAGGTAAACATTCGTATTCAAGCGATGACAAATCCGTATACTTTCCATATGTCAATTATTCATCTCTTTAACTGTATCTTCCAGGCAGAAAACTAGGGACCGGTCTCAGCCGGCTACTCAGCAGCAGCCTCATCAGCCCAAGGGAAACGGTCAGGCTAACGACCGTTCTGCTACGAATAGTCGTGGCGGTAATGACAATTACCGTAACAACGCCGGGCAATCCAACAACAGCAGGTCCTAATACTTATGAAATTCCTTATGTTTTATGTTATAACTCATATTCTGACACTTTAGCAAACTTCTACCAGGAACCATGGAAACGGTAGGGACCAGAACCAGAGAGGTTCGCAGCCTAGCCGTCCAGCTATCACTGGTATTCAATCTTACGATTATCCGCTTCGTCCTTTGTACCCAACTATCATGTCTTATGTAAAATGTTTTTATCAGGTCCTCAGCCAGCCAGAGCACCTGCTGGAGGATACACTCATCCTCTTTGCTCTACTTGCCACCGTAGGCATCCAGGACCATGTCACCGTAATACGGATGCGTGCTTCAAGTGTGGTCTTCCTGGCCATATTATGAAGGATTGCCGTAAGGGCGAGATGGAGGGTACATCGAGACATGCTGATACCAAGCCGCCTCCTACTGTCGGGCGTGTCTACACGACATCTAGAGACCAGGTCAACAAGTCTACAGGTACCATCACTAGAATCTTGTATATGTATGGTCGCGCTGCATGTGTTCTTTTCGATACGGGTGCTACTCACTCGGTTATTTCTACTGCTTATGCTAAGAACATTAGGATGCCTCCTTTGCCACTAGAAAATTGGCTTACTATTTCCACGCCTTTGAGGGACTCTGTATTAATCACCCATGTATACAAGAGTCTTCCCCTAGAATTTGATGATAAGGTTCGACCTGTCGACGCACTTCTGCTGGACATGAATGACTTCGACATGATTTTGGGCATGGATTGGATATCCAAATATCATGCTACCATAGACTGTCATTCATATCGAGTTATCTTCGGTGATGTCAATGCACCAGAGTACATTCATAATGGGTTCATACCCGGACGGTCTGTACAAGTCATATCCACCCTGCAAGCGCGTGCACTACTGTCACATGGCTGCGAGGGTTATCTAGCTACGGTTCACGACATGGATGTTGGATCTCCATCGATTCAGGATCAACCAATAGTGTCGGAATTCTAAGACGTGTTTCCAGCAGAACTTTCGGGCATACCACCTGCACGAGATGTGGAATTCAGTATCGAACTGGTTCCAGGAGCTGAACCAATCTCCAAGGCTCCTTATCGCATGGCTCCCAAAGAGCTGAAGGAACTGAAGGATCAACTACAAGAACTTCTTGAACGAGGTTTCATTCGACCGAGCGCATCTCCATGGGGCGCACCGGTTTTGTTTGTTAAGAAGAAGGACGGCAGTATGCGTCTTTGCATAGACTATCGCGAGCTCAACAAGATTACCATTCGGAATAGATATCCACTGCCACGCATTGACGATCTGTTTGACCAACTCCAAGGGGCCAAACACTTCTCCAAGATTGATCTTAGGTCAGGCTATCATCAGATACGGGTCAAGGAGCAGGATATAGCTAAGACTGCCTTTCGTACTCGTTATGGCCACTACGAGTTTGTAGTTATGCCATTTGGCCTGACAAATGCTCCAGCAGTGTTCATGGATCTGATGAACAGAATCTTCCATGAATTTTTGGACAAATTCTTCATTGTCTTCATCGATGACATCCTGATTTTCTCAAAGTCCAAGGAGGAACACGAAGACCATCTTCGTACAGTACTACAGATTCTTCGCCAGAAGCAGTTGTATGCTAAATTCTCCAAGTGTGAGTTCTGGTTAAACAAGGTGGCATTCTTAGGTCACATTGTATCAGCAGAAGGAATCACTATGGATCCAGCGAAGGTTGAGGCCATTACAAAGTGGCCAAGGCCGACAACAGCGACGGAAGTCCGCAGTTTCTTAGGTTTAGTTGGCTATTACCGTAGGTTCGTAGAGAACTTTTCCCGCCTAGCACTACCATTGACCAAACTGATGCGGAAAGGGGAGAAATTCGTCTGGACTGAAGATCGAGAGAAGAGCTTTGAAGACCTGAAGCAGAAGCTAGTATCTGCACCTATTCTTACTCTACCATCTGGTACGGGTGGATTTCAAATCTACAGCGATGCATCGAGGAAGGGACTTGGCTGTGTTCTCATGCAACATGGGAAAGTGATCACGTACGCTTCACGGCAGCTTAAGCCTTATGAAGAAAATTACCCCACGCATGACTTGGAACTTGTTGCAGTCGTGTTTGCATTGAAGATATGGAGGCACTACTTATATGGAGAATCATGTGACATTTTCACAGACCACAAGAGCTTGAAGTATATCTTCACTCAGCGTGAATTGAACATGAGGCAGAGGAGATGGTTAGAGCTGTTGAAAGATTATGACATTAATCTACAATATCATCCCAGAAAGGAAAATGTAGTAGCAGATGCTCTTAGCAGGAAGTCCGGAATGATCAACGGCATTAAAATCGAAGAGGAAATCATCAGAGAATTGGAGCGACTAGACATCGAGATCATAGTACGTGGACAACACGGTTACTGGGCTAATCTTAGAGTAGAACCCGAGTTACTATCTAAGATCAAGGAAGCTCAGAAGGATGACGGAGAAATCTGGGCGATAGTAAAGAATTTGGAGAAGCAGACAGAATTCAGAGTAGATGCATATGGTATCGTATGACAGGGCACTAGACTTTGTGTTCCTGATGACCAAGAACTCCGGGAAGCTTTGTTAGCTGAAGCTCATAGCTCCCCATTCCTGATACATCCTGGTTCGACTAAGATGTACCATGACATCAAGCAGTACTTTTGGTGGAGTGGTATGAAACAGGATGTGGCCACTTACGTCTCCAAATGTCTTACCTGCCAGCAGGTTAAGATCGAGCATCAGCGATCTGGCGGTCTCCTTCAACCGTTAGATATTCCAGAGTGGAAGTGGGACAAAATCACCATGGATTTTGTTACCGGTCTTCCGCCTACCAAAAGGAAGCACGATGCAATTTGGGTTATCGTTGATCGACTTACCAAATCAGCTCATTTCTTACCGATCCGCAAGGAAGATCCGGTAAGTAAACTCGCAGATACATATAGACGAGAGATCATGAGACTCCACGGTGCACCATCCAGCATCGTCTCAGACAGAGATCCTCGATTCACTTCACGCTATTGGAAAAGTCTGCAGAAAGCTTGGGGTACACAACTTAAGCTTAGCACGGCTTTTCATCCTCAAACGGACGGACAGTCGGAGCGAACCATTCAGACATTGGAAGATATGTTGAGATCATGTGCGTTGGAATGGACGGGTGATTGGGACGAATACATCCGTTTGGTGGAGTTTGCAAAGAACAACAGCTGGCACGCAAGCATCAAGTGTGCTCCTTTTGAGATGTTGTATGGCAGAAAGTGTCGCGCCCCAATCTGCTGGGATCAGGTTGGCGAGCGAACACTCGAAGGACCGGAAATCATAGAGATGACAAATGAGAAGATCGCAGTAGCTAAGCAGAAGATTCAAGAGGCACGGTCACGTCAGAAGAGTTATGCCGATAAGCATCGTAGGGATATACACTTTAACATAAGAGATCACGTCTTCCTTAAGGTTTCGCCGGCACGTGGTGTTAGACGCTTCGGGATTAAAGGGAAGCTCAGTCCTCGTTTCATCGGACCGTTTGATATCATTGAACGAGTCGGTGAAGTATCTTACCGATTTGCGTTACCTCCGCAGCTTTCGCATGTGCACAATGTGTTTCATGTGTCCTTACTCAGAGGGTACCAGTATCATCCCCTTCACATGGTTCAGTATCCACTGGAACAGATACGTGAAGATCTCACTTTCATAGAAGAACCCGAACGAGTTCTTGACATACAAGAACGAGTCATGAGAAAGAAGACGATTCCATTCGTCAAAATTCTATGGAGGGATCATACCGAGCGGGAAGCCAATTGGGAAACGGAGGAGTCTATCCGGGCTTCTTACCCTCATTTCATATTTTGAATTCGGGTATGTTCCTCTTTTCCAGTTTACTTTATCTATAATTCGGGGACGAATTATTCTTTTTAGGGGGGAAGAGTTGTAAAACCCGCATGCTTTTACCATGCATAGTACCCTTAGGAACGCACGTACTAGTTATAACTTTCCTAATATAGCATGATTACGATTACATGTTAGGAGTTTACGTATTACGTACGTGTTAGAACACGATAAGTATTTACTACGCACGATCACGTAATAGTTATTTAACAATAATTAATCACGAACATGCGATCATGAAATCATGAACGTAATTAAAACACGAACTATTATTAATTACGTATATATATTTATTACGAGCGTAATTAAATATATTAGATCATGGTATTTACGTAACGGGAACATTTAAAACACGAACGTAAATAATCACAAACGAGTAACTAAATAACGAGACACGGAAAAAGGTACGGGTACCCCATGTGGGGTCCCTACCCGCGGCCAAACAAGGACAAATGGGCCAAGCCCATTTGTCAAATATACTAAAGGGGTTATTTAGTTTTTACACTACAAAAAATAGCTTTACAGAAGATTTTAAGAAAAACCTAAAACCTCCTCCCCTTTTGTCTCTTTGTGCCGCCACCCTAAGAACACCATACAAGGTGATTTTTGATCTTTGATCTTGAAGATTTGGTGATTGATCGTGTTTGTTCTTCATTCTCTTGATCCACGAATTCGGTAAATCCTTTTTAAACCTTTTCTTTTAATTTAATCTTTTTATTAATTATGAACATGTGATGTTTTTATAAAAACATAATAATTAATCATAGATCTAAGGGGTGTTTCTTGTGGCCGCCGGCTTCACCGAACCCAAAAGGGGTCTCGGCTTGCCAAGCCGACCACCACCAAGACCATATGGTCTTGGTTGGTGCGTGTGGGTCCCACGGCAGCAAGGGGAAACACGGGGTACCCCGAGTTGGTTCGGGGTACGATGTTGATTCATGTCCGGTTCATGTTTTTTGCCTAGATCAGGTTCATGGTGTAGGTTAGTTTTTTTAATGTTTATGAACTTATGTTAAAATTAAATTAATAAAATGATGTGATTAATTTAATAACATGACTTAGATTATTTAATTATTAATGATCATGAAATTATTTTTAACCTAAGTATTTATATATTTAAGACTTATAATTAATTAATTATTTTAAAAACCATGGATATAATTAATTAATTTACATGACTTAGGTTATATTATTAGTATATAATAATACATATTTTAACCTAAGTATTTAACTTATTTAATTAAAAACATGTTATACTTTAATTAAATATTATAACCTATAGTTTAATTAAATTACATGAAATAATTATTAAACTATACAATATATCATATGACTTAGAAAATAATCATGAAAAACACTTAGGCTTATATACTTAGCTTATTTAACCAGCTTATTTCTAATTATGGAAACTTACTATTTTTAGAAACTTAATTAAATAAGGCAGCTAATCTATTTATGGAAACTAGCTATTTTTAGAAACTTATTTATTTCAGGCAGCTAATCTATTTATGGAAACATATTTAATTAAGGCAGGTAATCTATTTATGGAAACTTTCTGTTTTAGAAACTTATCTATTTTAAGCAGTAAATCTATTTTTGGAAACTTTCTATTTTTGGAAACATTCTATTTTTGGAAACTTTCTATTTTTGGAAACTTTCTTTTTTTGGTAACTTTCTATTTTTTGGAAACTTTCTATTTTTGGAAACTTTCTATTTTTGGAAACTTTTTATTTTTAGAAACTTTTTATTTTAGGAAACCTGCTATTTTTGGAAAGTTACTTATTATTACACAGTAAGTATAATAACACATGAAATACCAGAAATACTTAATCAGATTAAACAGAATATAAGATTTAACACAGTTTAAGGCATTAAAAGAGTAAAACATAGTAAGAACACATAAAATAAGCTGAGACATGACATAAAACCAGCTATGTATTTAGTAAGCAGATACTTATTCATGTACGTATTTATGTAGCACTAGTGATTCGGAAGTAGGATTCTCGCAGTTCGTCTTTCTCGTTCACTGGACATAAGGTACGGATTCCCGTCCTTTCAGTATGGACATTCTTTCCTTATTAGGATTCCCCGTATGCAGCCAACTGTTTTCCCGTAGTATAAGTTATGAGTTTGATTCTTATTTTTAATTAAGATTACCTATAGCCATATACATGCATGACCAGTTTCACCTAGTTATGGAGGTACCATAACCATAACATTAGAGGCACTGATGTTATGACTTCACCACGGCAGAGTGATTTCTCGTGGCGTCCCTTCAGCTTTTGGCCATTTATTTATATTTAGCATGTGGGGCGTATGGGTGCGTCCTAGTTACATGTTTTTATTCAGGATTACATGGTGAATGTGGTGTGTGCCTTGCATCCTTCACAAGGAGCTGATCCCTCCTACCCAAAAACCAGTATATTAAATTAGAGGCAGCCCCTCTAATTTGCATGATGAGGTCACCCCTCCAATTATTCATGCACGGTGGATTTTCATGACCTATATTGGCTAATGGTAAAATATGACAAACAGTTTTTATAAGATAAACATAAGACATTCAAACTATAAACCAGTTTTATTAAGACTTAACCAGGTTACTCGGGACTTAGTTTTCTTCCGCTGTTATTATGTTATATGCTTATCCTATTCATGCTTTATTGTACATTCGTGCACTGAGCGTGTTGCTCAGCCATTTTCCTTTTCTATGTTCCCAAAACGGCAGGTACTCGGGGACGCTCGTAGACACTAAGAGTACGTGCATATGGACTGGAAGCTGTCTAGCCTTCTTTACATTATGCATTGCCTTTCTTATGATACTTATGCTTTGGACATTGTTTAGTCATTTCCTTTATTATACTATGTTTGTGTGTGATGAGCTTTACTTTTGGACTACCGATGTTTGATTCCGGTATTTTCCTTTTTATGGTCAAGTAATGTTTAGACATTTTACCTTGTATGCTTTGATGACACGCCATAATTACTATGATATTTCCATTTCCAAAATGGGGTGTTACATTGAATTAAACATTTTTCAATGAACTCATCTTCGAGAGAAGTGACATACTTTAAATCATCTGTTATTTCATCGCTAAGACTCTTTTCAAAGTTGTTAAGCTAAAAGTTTACTATTTTAACTAAAGGTTCAAAATCTTTAAACAGTTGACTTTTAGCTTCGCTTCTTACATTTTCCTTAAAGCATGAAATTCTCACCTCAGGAGCATTAAGTTTTGAAACAAATTTTTGTTCAAATTCATTCATTTCCTTTTTGAGATGACAAAAATGTTTCATTGGAAGACTGTTCCAATGTTTTGGATTATAATTCCTCACTTGAGCTTGATCC
The DNA here is from genome assembly GCA_025667525.1 of Glebionis coronaria. Lineage (NCBI taxonomy): Eukaryota > Viridiplantae > Streptophyta > Magnoliopsida > Asterales > Asteraceae > Glebionis > Glebionis coronaria. The sequence continues at coordinate 296,420,648 of CM046876.1, read as the reverse complement.
AAATGTCTTTGTAAATTAACATGTTTTCTTTTAAAAGGGACTTCTGGGGGTTCCTTAAACTGAGTGTCACCATATACAATGCCAAGATACGAGAGTGGAGATTTAAATCGTTTTTACTTTCAAACGTTTTTCATCTTCACATTTTATTTCTTCTTTAGAAACAATCTGATGATCACATGGCACTCTTGATCTTTTGACTTTGTCTTTTCCCGTTTTCTTCGATAAAAGCCCGTGAAAGCCCGTGTTTTCTTCCTTTTTAATCTTTTGGTCCTAAAACACAATAAAAACACAAACCACGCATAATTCCGACTTTTATGACATAAATTACACGTTTTGGTCTTGTTATTATTGGAAATAAGTGGTAAAAGGATAAGTGTTTTCACACTTATTAGTTTGACTTGGGCTCAACTCAAGGAGAGGGTGATGGAGCCGTTCTTTCCCAAGGCTGAGCAGGACAAGCTCAAGAGAGAGTACCATGGGATCCGACAGAGAGCTGGGGAGAATAGAAACGAGTTTATGCAACGCTTTCTTCGCTTGGCTGGTTTCCTTGGTGCGGCAGCAGGTACTCCTGAAGAGCAGGCACATCACTTCAGATGGGCTCTTTGCACATCGGTCGCAAACAATCTGGTGTGTGCTACGTTCAACACTGTAGCACAAGTGGCCGATGCAGCACGAAAACTGGAGATGCTGCAGGAGAGGGATGAGTTCGGGGAAGCTGAAAGACCCGACAAGAGGTAAACATTCGTATTCAAGCGATGACAAATCCGTATACTTTCCATATGTCAATTATTCATCTCTTTAACTGTATCTTCCAGGCAGAAAACTGGGGACCGGTCTCAGCCGGCTACTCAGCAGCAGCCTCATCAGCCCAAGGGAAATGGTCAGGCTAACGACCGTTCTGATACGGATAGGCGTGGCGGTAATGACAATTACCGTAACAACACCGGGCACTCCAACAACAGCAAGTCCTAATACTTACGAAATTCCTTATGTTTTATGTTATAACTCATATTCTGACACTTTAGCAAACTTCTACCAGGAACCATGGAAACGGTAGGGACCAGAACCAGAGAGGTTCACAGCCTAGCCGTCCAGCTATCACTGGTATTCAATCTTACGATTATCCGCTTCGTCCTTTGTACCCAACTATCATGTCTTATGTAAAATGTTTTTATCAGGTCCTCAGCCAGCCAGAGCACCTGCTGGAGGATACACTCATCCTCTTTGCTCTACTTGCCACCGTAGGCATCCAGGACCATGTCGCCGTAATACGGATGCGTGCTTCAAGTGTGGTCTTCCTGGCCATATTATGAAGGATTGCCGTAAGGGCGAGGTGGAGGGTACATCAAGACATGCTGATACCAAGCCGCCTCCTACTGCCGGGCGTGTCTACACGACATCTAGAGACCAGGCCAACAAGTCTACAGGTACCGTCACTGGAATCTTGTATATGTATGGTCGCACTGCATGTGTTCTTTTTGATACGGGTGCTACTCACTCGGTTATTTCTACTACTTATGCTAAGAACATTAGGATGCCTCCCTTGCCACTAGAAAATAGGCTTACTATTTCCACGCCTTTGAGGGACTCTGTATTAATCACCCATGTATACAAGAGTCTTCCCCTAGAATTTGATGATAAGGTTCGACTTGTCGACGCACTTCCGCTGGACATGAATGACTTCGACATGATTTTGGGCATGGATTGGCTATCCAAATATCATGCTACCATAGACTGCCATTCATATCGAGTTATCTTCGGTGATGTCAATGCACCAGAGTACAGTCATAATGGGTTCATACCCGGACGGTCTGTACAAGTCATATCCACCCTGCAAGCGCGTGCACTACTTTCACATGGCTGCGAGGGTTATCTAGCTAAGGTTGACGACATGGATGCTGGATCTCCATCGATTCAGGATTAACCAATAGTGTCGGAATTCCAAGACGTGTTTCCAGCAGAACTTCCGGGCATACCACCTGCACGAGAAGTGGAATTCAGTATCGAAATGGTTCCAGGAGCTGAACCAATCTCCAAGGCTCCTTATCGCATGGCTCCCATAGAGCTGAAGGAACTGAAGATCAACTGCAAGAACTTCTTGAACGAGGTTTCATTCGACCAAGCGCATCTCCATGGGGCGCACCGGTTTTGTTTGTTAAGAATAAGGACGGTAGTATGCGTCTTTGCATAGACTATCGCGAGCTCAACAAGATTACCATTCAGAATAGATATCCACTACCACGCATTGACGATCTGTTTGACCAACTCCAAGGGGACAAACACTTCTCCAAGATTGATCTTAGGTCAGGCTATCATCAGCTACGGGTCAAGGAGCAGGATATAGCTAAGACTGCCTTTCGTACTCGTTATGGCCACTACGAGTTTGTAGTTATGCCATTTGGCTCCAGCAGTGTTCATGGATCTGATGAACATAATCTTCCATGAATTTCTGAACAAATTCGTCATTGTCTTCATCGATGACATCCTGATTTTCTCAAAGTCCAAGGAGGAACACGAAGACCATCTTCGTACAGTACTACAGATTCTTCGCCAGAAGCAGTTGTATGCTAAATTCTCCAAGTGTGAGTTCTGGTTAAACAAGGTGGCATTCTTAGGTCACATTGTATCAGTAGAAGGAATCACTATGGATCCAGCGAAGGTTGAGGCCATTACAAAGTGGCCAAGGCCGACATCAACGACGGAAGTCCGCAGTTTCTTAGGCTTAGCTGGCTATTACCGTAGGTTCGTAGAGAAATTTTCCCGCCTAGCACTACCATTGACCAAACTGATGCGGAAATGGGAGAAATTCGTCTGGACTGAAGATTGAGAGAAGAGCTTTGAAGACCTGAAGCAGAAGCTAGTATCTGCACCTATTCTTACTCTACCATCTGGTACGGGTGGATTTCAAATCTACAGCGATGCATCGGGGAAGGGACTTGGCTGTGTTCTCATGCAACATGGGAAAGTGATCGCGTACGCTTCACGGCAGCTTAAGCCTTATGAAGAAAATTACCCCACGCATGAATTGGAACTTGCTGCAGTCGTGTTTGCATTGAAGATATGGAGGCACTACTTATATGGAGAATCATGTGACATTTTCACGGACCACAAGAGCTTGAAGTATATCTTCACTCAGCGTGAATTGAACATGAGGCAGAGGAGATGGTTAGAGTTGTTGAAAGATTATGACATTAATCTACAGTGTCATCCCGGAAAGGCAAATGTAGTAGCAGATGCTCTTAGCAGGAAGTCCGGAATGATCAACGGCATTAAAATTGAAGAGGAAATCATCAGAGAATTGGGGCGACTAGACATCGAGATCATAGTACGTGGACAGCACGGTTACTGGGCTAATCTTAGAATAGAACCCGAGTTACTATCTACGATCAAGGAAGCTCAGAAGGATGACGGAGAAATCTGGGCGATAGTACAGAATTTGGAGAAGCAGATAGAATTCAGAGTAGATGCAGATGGTATCGTATGGCAGGGCACTAGACTTTGTGTTCCTGATGACCAAGAACTCCGGGAAGCTATGTTAGTTGAAGCTCATAGCTCCCCATTCCCGATACATCCTGGTTCGACTAAGATGTACCATGACATCAAGCAGTACTTTTGGTGGAGTGGTATGAAACAGGATGTGGCCACTTACGTCTCCAAATGTCTTACCTGCCAGCAGGTAAAGATCGAGCATCAGCGATCTGGCGGTCTCCTTCAACCGTTAGATATTCCAGAGTGGAAGTGGGACAAAATCACCAGGGATTTTGTTACCGGTCTTCCGCCTACCAATAGGAAGCACGATGCAATTTGGGTTATCGTTGATCGACTTACCAAATCAGCTCATTTTTTACCGATCTGCAAGGAAGATCCGGTAAGTAAACTCGCAGATACGTATAGACGAGAGATCATGAGAATCCACGGTACACCATCCAGTATCGTCTCAGACAGAGATCCTCGATTCACTTCGCGCTTTTGGAAAAGTCTGCAGAAAGCTTGGGGTACACAACTTAAGCTTAGCACGACTTTTCATCCTCAAATGGACGGACAGTCGGAGCGAACCATTCAGACATTGGAAGATATGTTGAGATCATGTGCGTTGGAATGGACGGGTGATTGGGACGAATACATCTGTTTGGTGGAGTTTGCATACAACAACAGCTGGCACGCAAGCATCAAGTGTGCTCCTTTTGAGATGTTGTATGGCAGAAAGTGTCGCGCCCCAATCTGCTGGGATCAGGTTGGCGAGCGAACACTCGAAGGACCGGAAATCATAGAGATGACAAATGAGAAGATCGCAGTAGCTAAGCAGAAGATTCAAGAGGCACGGTCACGTCAGAAGAGTTACGCCGATAAGCATCGTAGGGATATACACTTTAACATAGGAGATCACGTCTTCCTTAAGGTTTCGCCGGCACGTGGTGTTAGACGCTTCGGGATTAAAGGGAAGCTCACTCCTCGTTTCATCGGACCGTTTGATATCATTGAACGAGTCGGTGAAGTATCTTACCGATTGGCTTTACCTCCGTAGCTTTCGCATGTGCACAATATGTTTCATGTGTCCTTACTTAGAGGGTACCAGTATCATCCCCTTCACATGGTTCAGTATCCACTGGAACAGATACGTGAAGATCTCACTTTCATAGAAGAACCCGAACGAGTTCTTGACAGACAAGAACGAGTCATGAGAAAGAAGACGATTCCATTCGTCAAAATTCTATGGAGGGATCATACCGAGCGGGAAGCCACTTGGGAAACGGAGGAGTCTATCCAGGCTTCTTACCCTCATTTCATATTTTGAATTCGGGTATGTTCCTCTTTTCCAGTTTACTTTATCTATAATTCGGGGACGAATTATTCTTTTTAGGGGGGAAGAGTTGTAAAACCCGCATGCTTTTACCATGCATAGTACCTTTAGGATCGTACATACTAGTTAAAACTTTCCTAATACAGCATGATTACGATTACGTGTTAGGAGTTTACGTATTACGTACGTGTTAGAACACGATAAGTATTTACTATGCACGATCACGTAATAGTTATTTATCAATAATTAATCACGAACATGCGATCATAAAATCATGAACGTAATTAAAACACGAACTATTATTAATTACGTATATATATTTATTACGAGCGTAATTAAATATATTAGATCACGGTATTTACGTAACGGGAACATTTAAAACACGAACGTAAATAATCACAAACGACTAACTAAATAACGAGACACGGAAAAAGGTACGGGTACCCCATGTGGGGTCCCTACCCGCGGCCAAACAAGGACAAATGGGCCAAGCCCATTTGTCAAATATACTAAAGGGGTTATTTACTTTTTACACTACGTAAAATAACTTTACAGAAGATTTTAAGAAAAACCTAAAACCTCCTCCCCTTTTGTCTCTTTGTGCCCCACCCTAAGAACACCATACAAGGTGATTTTTGATCTTTGATCTTGAAGATTTGGTGATTGATCGTGTTTGTTCTTCGTTCTCTTGATCCACGAATTCGGTAAAACCTTTTTAAACCTTTTCTTTTAATTTAATCTTTTTATTAATTATGAACATGTGATGTTTTTATAAAAACATAATAATTAATCATAGATCTAACATGTTTTGGTGTTAAATTAAATCAAAGGGTTGTTTTTAAGGGGTGTTTGCTTTGGCCGTCGGCTTCACCGAACCCAAAAGGGGTCTCGGCTTGCCAAGCCGACCACCACCAAGACCATATGGTCTTGGTTGGTGCGTGTGGGTCCCACGGCAGCAAGGGGAAACACGGGGTACCCCGAGTTGGTTCGGGGTACGGTGTCGATTCATGTCCGGTTCATGTTTTTTGCCTAGATCCGGTTCATGGTGTATGTTAGTTTTTTTTTATGTTTATGAACTTATGTTAAAATTAAATTAATAAAATGATGTGATTAATTTAATAACATGACTTAGGTTATTTAATTATTAATGATCATGAAATTATTTTTAACCTAAGTATTTATATATTTAAGACTTATATATAATTAATTATTTTAAAAACCATGGATATAATTAATTAATTAACATGACTTAGGTTATATTATTAGTATATAATAATACATATTTTAACCTAAGTATTTAACTTATTTAATTAAAAACATGTTATACTTTAATTAAATATTATAACCTATAGTTTAATTAAATTACATGAAATAATTATTAAACTATACAATATACCATATGACTTAGAAAATAATTATGAAAAACACTTAGGCTTATATACTTAGCTTATTTAACCAGCTTATTTCTAATTATGGAAACTTTCTATTTTTAGAAACTTAATTAAATAAGGCAGCTAATCTATTTATGGAAACCAACTATTTTTAGAAACTTATTTATTTCAGGCAGCTAATCTATTTATGGAAACTTATTTAATTAAGGCAGCTAATCTATTTATGGAAACTTTCTATTTTTAGAAACTTATCTATTTTAAGTAGTAAATCTATTTTTTGGAAACTTTCTATTTTTGGAAACTTTCTATTTTTGGAAACTTTCTATTTTTGGAAACTTTCTATTTTTGATAACTTTCTATATTTGGAAACTTTCTATTTTTGGAAACTTTCTATTTTTGGAAACTTTTTATTTTTGGAAACTTTTTATTTTAGGAAACCTGCTATTTTTGGAAGGTTACTTATTATTACACAGTAAGTATAATAACACATGAAATACCAGAAATACTTAATCAGATTAAACAGAATATAAGATTTAACACAGTTTAAGGCTTTAAAACAGTAAAACATGGTAAGAACACATAAAATAAGCTTAGACATGACATAAAACCAGTTATGTATTTAGTAAGCAGAAACTTATTCATGTACGTATTTATGTAGCACTAGTGATTCGGAAGTAGGATTCTCGCAGTTCGTCTTTCTCGTTCACTGGACATAAGGTACGGATTCCCGTCCTTTCAGTATGGACATTCTTTCCTTATTAGGATTCCCCGTATGCAGCCAACTGTTTTCCCGTAGTATAAGTTATGAGTTTGATTCTTATGTTTAATTAAGATTACCTATAGCCATATACATGCATCACCAATTTCACCTAGTTATGGAGGTACCATAACCATAACATTAGAGGCATTGATGTTATGACTTCACCACGGCGGAGTGATTGCTCGTGGCTTCCCTTCAGCTTTTGGCCATTTATTTATATTTATCATGTGGGGCGTATGGGTGCATCCTAGTTACATGTTTTTATTCAGGATTACATGGTGAATGTGGTGTGTGCCTTTCATCCTTCACAAGGAGCTGATCCCTCCTACCCAAAAACCAGTATATTAAATTAGAGGCAGCCCCTCTAATTTGCATGATGAGGTCACCCCTCCAATTATTCATGCACGATGGATTTTCATGACCTATACTGGCTAATGGTAAAATATGACAAACAGTTTTTATAAGATAAACATAAGACTTTCAAACTATAAACCAGTTTTATTAAGACTTAACCAGGTTACTCGGGACTTAGTTTTCTTCCGCTGTTATTATGTTATATGCTTATCCTATTCATGCTTTATTGTACATTCGTGCACTGAGCGTGTTTCTCAGCCGTTTTCCTTTTCTATGTTCCCAAAACGGCAGGTACTTGGGGACGCTCGTAGATACTAAGAGTACGTGCATATGGACTGGAAGTTGTCTAGCCTTCTTTACATTATGCATTGCCTTTCTTATGATACTTATGCTTTGGACATTGTTTAGTCCTTTCCTTTATTATACTATGTTTGTGTATGATGAGCTTTACTTTTGGACTACCGATGTTTGATTCCAGTATTTTCCTTTTTATGGTCAAGTAATGTTTAGACATTTTACCTTGTATGCTTTGATGACACGCCATAATTACTGTGATATTTCCATTTCCAAAATGGGGTGTTACATAGAATTAAACATTTTTCAATGAACTCATCTTCGAGAGAAGTGACATACTTTAAATCATCTATTATTTCATCGCTAAGACTCTTTTCAAAGTTGTTAAGCTAAAAGTTTACTATTTTAACTAAAGGTTCAAAATCTTTAAACAGTTGACTTTTAGCTTTGCTTCTTACATTTTCCTTAAAGCATGAAATTATCACCTCAGGAGCATTAAGTTTTGAAACAATTTTTTGTTCAAATTCATTCATTTCCTTTTTGAGATGACAAAAATGTTTCATTGGAAGACTGTTCCAATGTTTTGGATTATAATTCCTCACTTGAGCTTGATCCAAATGTCTTTGTAAATTAACATGTTTTCTTTTAAAAGGGACTTCTGGGGGTTCCTCAAACTGAGTGTCTCCATATGCAATGCCAAGATACGAGGGTGGAGATTTAAATCGTTTTTACTTTCAAACGTTTTTCATCTTCACATTTTATTTCTTCTTTAGAAACAATCTGATGATCACATGGCCCAACTTTTCCCATTTCATCAATGTTATATAAACGTGGTACTAAATCCTTGGCTTTGTTTAATACACTAGGTGTAACACCCCATTTTGATAATGGAATGTCGCGCGTAATTATGGCGTGTCATCAAAGCATGTAAGGTAATATGTACTAAAACATACATGACCATAGGGTTAACCGGAATCAAACATCGGTTCCCAAACATAAGCCCAAAACATAATAAAGCAAAAGAAATGAATGAAAGACTAAACAAGCACAAGTATATGAAGGCAAAAAAGAAAAAAAGTCTCTAGCAGCTTCCATCCTATGCACGTCCTCCAAATGCTCGAGTCTTTCCTAGGGTACCTGCCGTTTTGGGACATGGAAAGGAAAGTAACGGCTGAGCAAAACGCTCAGTGCATGGATATATACATAGTATAAATGACTAAAACATAATAAAGACTTAATAGCAGCGGAAATGTATAAGTCCTGGAAAACCTGGAACATGTTCATAAAACTGGTTTTATAGTTTGAAAAGCCTTATGTTTATCTTATGAAAACTGTTTAACATATTTTACCATTAGCCAATATAGGTCATGAAAATCCGCTATGCATGAATACTTGGAGGGGTGACCTCATCATGCAAATTAGAGGGACTGCCTCTAATTTAATATACTGGTTTTGGGTAGGAGGGATCAGCTCCTTGTGAAGGATGCAAGGCACACACCACATTCACACTGAGTAATCTGCTAAAAACATGTAACTAGGATGCACCCATACGCCCCACATGATAAATATAATAATATGGCCAAAAGCTGAAGAGACGCCACGAGCAATCACTCCGTCGTGGTGAAGTCATAACATCAGTGCCTCTAATGTTATGGTTATGGTACCTCCATAACTAGGTGAAACTGGTCATGCATGTATCTGAATATAGGTATTCTAAATTAAACATAAGCAAATCAAACATATAAACTTATACTACGGGAAAACATTTGGCTGCATACGGGAAATCCTAATAAGGAAAGAATGTCCATACTGAAAGGACGGGAATCCGTACCTTATGTCCAGTGAACGAAGAAGACGAACGGAAGAGAGTCCTACTCCGGTATCACTAATGCTACATAAATACATACGTGTATAAGTATCTGATTACTAAATACGTAACTGGTTTTATGTCATGTCTTAGTTTATTTTATACGTTCATGTCATGTTTTACTGTTTTAAGCTTTATGCTGTATTTATCTTGTATTCTGTCTATTCTGATTAAGTATTACTTGTATTTCATGTATTATTAAACTTACTGTGTAATAATAAGTAACTTTCTAAAAATAGCAGGTTTCCTAAAATAGAAAGTTTCCAAAAATAGAAAGTTTCCAAAAATAGAATTACTGCTTAAAATAGATAAATATCTAAAAATAGAAACTTTCCATAAATAGATTAGCTGCCTTAATTAAATAAGTTTCTAAAAACAGAAAGTTTTCATAAATAGAAATAAGCTGGTTAAATAAGCTAATTCTATAAGCTTAAGTGTTTTCTGATTATTATTCTAAGGCATGTATTTATAAAGTATAGTTTATTAATTATTACTTGTACTTTTAAATAAACTATAGGTCAAAAGTATTTAATTCAATATATCATGTTTTTAATTAAATAAGGTAAAATACTTAGGTTAAAACATGTATTATTAATTATTAATAATATAACCTAAGTCATGTTAATTAATTAATTATAGTCATAGTTTTAATAATTAATTAATTATAAGATCTAATGGAATAAAATACTTAGGTTAAAATATCCATGTATTAATAATAATAATAATTAATAATAATAACCTAAGTCATGATGTAATTAAATTAATTAGTAACAAGTCAAATTAATTTAATTAAACATGCAAATAATAATCTTGAATTTATAAGTCATGTTTTATTAATTTAATAACCTTCTAAATTAATATACATGTAAAGCTAATTAACTTGTAAAAATAATAAAACGTACTCTTTTTATTATTTTATTAAAATGCGTCGAAAACCGAACCCGTGTCTTATTAATTTAAACGTGAAACTCGTATTGTGTTTTACAAATCCGCCGAACCAAACAGCCTTAATTTGTGTTTATAAAATCGACAGCCAAACGCACCCTTGACTAGCCATAAACCCAAAACCAAACAGCCCCCTAACTGCCAGTTACCGCTGGCAGTTATGCTGTTCCCCCTGACTGCCCTGGGTTCCCCCTGCTGCGCGTCTGTTTACCACTGAGAGCTTTAGGCTCTCGGTTCCCACTGCCAGCCTTCCCAACACCCCCTGCTGGGTTGTCGTTCCCACTGTTAGCACAGACCAAGCCAAAACCTTAATTAGGGTTGCGACTGGTGAAATCAATTTACCACCGAGACTCCTATGAATCTCGGTTTGCGTGCCCCTCGAACATAGCAACATTCAAACGAAAACCCCCCCTTTTATTAAAATGTTTTAGATCAATATACCTTGAATTTGTGATTAGTTAAACCAAGAAGGATAAAATAAAAAGAGATTAAAGATAATTACACTTGTTTTTCGTGTTAGGGTTTAGGGTGCAAAAAACAAACGAGATCCTTGTTATTCTAGGATCAAAACCCACGTTTTGATCTTGTTCCCATGGTGTTGGTCGACGGCAGCAAGGAAGACAAAAGAAGAAGACATGAAATATGCGGCTGTTTTTATATTTTTAGGGTTTCCTGTGTTGTGGTGTTTGTGTCGACAAAAGAAAACAACCCCCTCCCTCGTCTTATTTTGTTATACACGGTTGGAGCCCAGGTGGGCCTTGATCCCACTTCCTTCTTTTCTTCTTTGTCTAAAAGAGCCCACTAAACCCTTGTACTTTTAACTAAATCACGTCTTGCTAAATGACGCGTGTAAAGGAGTATTGAGTGTTATAAATTTTCCTCATGGTTATCTTATATGTGCTAACCGTAATCATTACGTAGGAAATCACTTGCCGTGTTTGATTTAATATACGACGAATAATCGTGTTAATTATTCGTGCTTACGTGTTACGTATTTATTACTTATTCATGTTATTATAATTCGTGTTATTATAATTACTTGTTCGTAACGACATTCATCGTATTAATAATATACGCAAGTTCGTAATTATCTGTTCGTGATCTCGTGTTCATGATTTTATGTTCGTGATTATAATTATTATTGTTAATAATTATTGTGTGTTCATACGTAATAAATACTTATCGTGTTCTAACACGTACGTAATACTTAAAATTCTTATACGTAAACGTAAACATACTATAAAAGGAAAGTTTTAATCTAGTACGTACGATCTTAAGGGTACTATTCAAGGTAAAAGCATGCGGGTTTTACAACTCTTCCCCCTAAAAAGAATAATTCGTCCCCGAATTATAGATAACCTAAACTGAAAGAGAAACATACCCGAATCAAACTGAGAGGGTATGTAAGATAAATGAACGTGCAGGTTTCCTGGAAGAAGGAACGTGGAATGTGACATGTCTTGAAAGGACATGGAACGTGACGTGACTGTAAGGACACATCCAATTGATAAGAGAAAATGGATAAGAAGTCCGGATGAACTTGTCCGTTTCCAAGTGGCCTCCCTCTTGGAACGGTTCTTTAAGAAGATCTTGACACTAATTATAAATCTTGGTCCTCCTGACTTTGACTTGGAATACGAAGAAATTCTTGGTTATCAACGGAAGGTAGATACCCTAAATTCGATCGAGGAAAATAAGAGTTAACGTGCAAGGGTAACTGAAACGTTACGATGCAGACAATCTGACTTAACTGATAATTAGAAACAATGCGCGAGACATAGAGAAACGTAGTACGTGAAAATTTTTGAAAGTGATACGTGAAAAATTTTGAACGTGCTACGTGGAGATATGGCGAGTTTAGTATGAGCAAACATATCGTGATCCATGATACGTGTAACATATCTTGATCATGATATGAGGAACGTGGAATGAATATGACATGTGAAACATATCGTGAACATAGAATATAATGGCGGTAACGCCAAACGCTACTAGGTGAGACATAAAATGTGACGAGAAACGTCTATCTGAGGATAGGGAGTTATACTAAACTTGGGTTTGGTCTCTCAAGTTCTTGCAAAACCTCCCAGAATGAGAAAAAAAATGAACGTAAAATCGTAAGCCAAGATAAGATCATGAACGTGAATAGTGTCATGAACGCGAGCGTGAAAGCAAGTCGTGGAATTAGAATGAAGACGTGAAGTACTTAAGGAGCATAATTATGAATATTTGTCTGACCCGATAACTGAGGGATTGTCAAGTGATCGGATGAGCCTTGGCTGGAACATGTCCGATCAATCTGTTGGTTCTGAAATCCTTGTGGATGTAAGGATTCTGCAAACTTGATTAAACTGTTCGCAATAACCCAGATAGCATCATGCTTCTTCTGAGTTTGCGTTAATCTGGTAACCAAAATCCGTGGAGATCTTGTCCCATTTCAATTCACAATTTCAGATGATGAAAACATCCCAGTTTGTTGGTGTCCTATCTTAACCTGTTGGTATGTCAGGTACCTAGATATGAACGTAACTGTATCTGCTTCGTAGAACTTGATACATAGGAGTTTGCGAAAGTCTGAGTCTCCGAATCTAGACTTCTCCTAGCGTAGGATTTTCTAGAACACCTAATGTAGTGTAGGGTTCTCTACTTTATGCATAAGCTGAGTCAAGGTAAGATTAACCGTAGAAACCCATGTGATTCAGCGTGTCACTATAATCAAACTGAATTGATATAGGAAAAATTTCCAGGGTAAAATTTCTCTTGTCATAGAATTTGCAACATACTGCAGATATGGTCTTCCTGTTCTTCTCTAGGCTTAGAGGAAATCAGGTTATCCTCAATGAAAACACCGATGAATTTGCTATGAGTTCATGGAAACTCATTCTTATAATGCCGTTGGAGCATTGATGAGACTAATTCAAAATCATAAATCTAGCATGACCGAGTCGTGCACGAATAGCAGTCATGGACATGTCCTGCTCTTTCACTCGTCACAGTTGGTAGCATGATCATGAGTTCGATCTTGGAAAAGTGATCAACACTATAAGGTCGATTGGACATGTTGCCAATACGTGGAGGGGAATAACGGTCATGAATGGCGATTTGTTTAAGTCGACGGTAGTCGACACATAATCTCATGGTACCGTCCTTCTCCTTGTAGGTTCTTTTGGAATGTATGGGAAGATCTTGGAATAATCAACTGACAACTAGAAAATTTTAGCGGCCATGGCTAACAACGCACATGCTTGTAAGCATAGATAATTTGTACAGATTTTCCTGATGGAAAAATAAAGCTGAATGTATTCAGAAGACTGAACATTACTGTACATAATTATGAATCGTAGCAGGGTGTGTTGTTCATAGTCCATAATTAGGATAAACTTCAACTCGTGTCTGTCCGAGGACATGCGTTATGAGCTTGGATCTCATCATTAAGCTGAAGGAAAACCTTTGTATACGTGGGAATACGAAAGGCGTCCTTCATGGTCATGAATCTATGAGATATGGTGAAAGAAATGAAAGTGACATCGGTAACGTGACAGTTCTCATTGATGCGCCGGCAATGGTATTGAAATTCTTGTGGCCTGATTAATACATGGCACAACAAAATGGATATACCCTTGAGGGTACCCTGAATTTCTTAGAAATGATCCATAGTTGGACGTGAGTCATGTGTCTTGACTCGTGTTATGAAAATATAAGCATGACATATGTCTTGACTGGTGTCTTGACATGTGTCTTCAGAAGTATACGTGAGACATGTATCTTGACAGATGTCTTGACATGTGTCTCGTGATGTGAAATAACTAGAACCACAATATTAGGTTATTATGCCAGAATTGGCGGATCAAATGGACCACTGATCAATTGTATGTCTGATCACGTCCGCGAATGGAGCCTCTGTTGTGATTTTTAGGATAGTTGTTGTCATAGTAGTGGTTACTATCATCCTGTCTGTCAGTTCCATGACGGTCCTTCTCATTTCATGTAACTATTCAGCTGAGTGGCCGGCTGGTACCAGTTTGCACTCATATGACTGAAACGACAACTGAATGACGTGTGGCATGTAACTAAGAATTTGGGACAATGATTGATAAAATCGTCTGATGGTGAAGTATCTTCTCGTCCAATATCTTTTCTCTGACGCCTTTTTCTTCGTCTTGTAGGATCTTCAGGTTGTGAACAGCATCCGCATCTCGTAGCGTCTCCGAACGTCAGCAGCATCAACCTTTAGTAACATCTCCGAGTTATGAGCGATATCAGCAATCTTGTAGAATATCAGCAATTGGAAGTACGCACATGGGATAAGTTACATGGAGTACACATGGAATGTACATGAAATGATCGGTATGGGGTCGATAATTTGTCATGATTAAAGGAAAATATATCGGTTAACGGCTAGGAAAACCATTATGATAACCTGGCAGTATTAGCATAGACATCATTCTGGTTGTATCGAGAAACGTTAAAGTGTGGTTACACAAAATTCAACGATGATTTGCCTCACAGCATGATCAATGAAAACCAACCATGACTATCATGAAAGCAGGATTCAGTGAAATCCAACAATGCCTTGCATGAAAGCATAATAACAAAAGAGGTGTAAGACGTAATCAACATGAAGACGGAATTATCATGAAGAAACATGAAACCATCTATCATGAAGGAGTGTATAACATAATCAGCACTAAACTGAAGTTAACCCTGACAGTATGAAAACATACTTGACATAAAAACATATTAACTTTTGAGGGGACATAAAAAAATAATTTATGCCAATAAATCATGAGAAAAATTTTATGCATGAAAAACAGTGCATGAATGTGTAATGTAATTTATAAAAACCTTTATATGTGCGAGGGGACGCCTATGGGTCGGTCCCAAAACAAAAGACATGGCGAGGGGACGCCTATGGGTCGGTCCCAAAGTTAAAAGTTTCGATAAAAGCACATGCGACTAAATAGGGACAGTCCTGTACCAACCATTACTTAGTCATAATTCCTGCAACAATGATACATGAAACATAAATAAATGAAACTCATCTGTCAAAACTTATCAGAAAAATTTATGTGACTAATTATGAACTACTGGGGTTCAGTCCACATAGCCACAGTTCTCGAGGGACATTATGCATGAAACAATGACACATAACTAAATATGAATGATGGTTGTCCATCCATATTAGTAAAACAATATCGATGAAAACATCAAGGTTAAAACCTCAAGGTGCTGAAAACATCATGGTTAAAACAACAATGCGCTGAAAACATCAATACGTGGTATAACAAACGTTGGCTTAGGAAGCTCCTGGTGACTACCCACTAGTCACAGGTCAAGTTTTAGAGTCTACAGGTCGAAGCCTTGTCTCTGATACCATAACTGTAACACCCCATTTTGATAATGGAATGTCGCGCGTAATTATGGCGTGTCATCAAAGCATGCAAGGTAATATGTACTAAAACATACATGACCATAGGGTTAACCGGAATCAAACATCGGTTCCCAAACATAAGCCTAAAACATAATAAAGCAAAAGAAATGAATGAAAGACTAAACAAGCACAAGTATATGAAGGCAAAAAGGAAAAGAAGTCTCTAGCAGCTTCCATCCTATGCACGTCCTCCAAATGCTCGAGTCTTTCCTAGGGTACCTGCCGTTTTGGGACATGGAAAGGAAAGTAACGACTGAGCAAAACGCTCAGTGAACGGATATAGACATAGTATAAATGACTAAAACATAATAAAGACTTAATAGCAGCGGAAATGTATAAGTCCTGGAAAACCTGGAACATGTTCATAAAACTGGTTTATAGTTTGAAAAGCCTTATGTTTATCTTATGAAAACTGTTTAACATATTTTACCATTAGCCAATATAGGTCATGAAAATCCGCCGTGCATGAATACTTGGATGGGTGACCTCATCATGCAAATTAGAGGGGCTCCCTCTAATTTAATATACTAGCTTTGGGTAGGAGGGATCAGCTCCTTGTGAAGGATGCAAGGCACACAACACATTCACACTGAGTAATCTGCTGAAAACATGTAACTAGGATGCACCCATACGCCCCACATGAGAAATATAATAATATGGCCAAAAGATGAAGGGACGCCACGAGCCATCATTCCGCCGTGGTGAAGTCATAACATCAGTGCCTCTAATGTTATGGTTATGGTACCTCCATAACTAGGTGAAATTGGTCATGCATTTATTTGGATATAGGTATTCTAAATTAAACATAAGCAAATCAAACATATAAACTTATACTACGGGAAAACATTTGGTTGCATACGGGAAATCCTAATAAGGAAAGAATGTCCATGCTGAAAGGACGGGAATCCGTACCTTATGTCCAGTGAACGAAGAAGACGAATGGAAGAGAGTCCTACTTCGGTATCAGTAATGCTACATAAATACATACTTGTATAAGTATCTGATTACTAAATAGGTAACTGGTTTTATGTAATGTCTTAGCTTATTATATACGTTCATGTCATGTTTTACTGTTTTAAGCTTTATGCTGTATTTATCTTGTATTTTGTCTATTCTGATTAAGTATTACATGTATTTCATGTATTATTATACTTACTGTGTAATAATAAGTAACTTTCTATAAATAGCAGGTTTCCTAAAATAGAAAGTTTCCAAAAATAGAAAGTTACCAAAAATAGAAAGTTTCCAAAAATATAGTTACTGCTTAAAATAGATAAATCTCTAAAAATAGAAAGTTTCCATAAATAGATTAACTGCCTTAATTAAATAAGTTTCTAACAATACAAAGTTTTCATAAATAGAAATAAGCTGGTTAAATAAGCTAATTCTATAACCTTAAGTGTTTTCTGATTATTATTCTAAGTCATGTATTTATAAAGTATAGTTTATTAATTATTACCTGTACTTTTAAATAAACTATAGGTCAAAAGTATTTAATTAAATATATCATGTTTTTAATTAAATAAGGTAAAAATACTTAGGTTAAAACATGTATTATTAATTATTAATAATATAACCTAAGTCATGTTAATTAATTAATTATAGTCATAGTTTTAATAATTAATTAATTATAAGATCTAATGGAATATAAATACTTAGGTTAAAATATCCATGTATTAATAATAATAATTAATAATAATAACCTAAGTCATGATGTAATTAAATTAATTAGTAACAAGTCAAATTAATTTAATTAAACTTGCAAATAATAATCTTTAAATTATAAGTCATGTTTTATTAATTTAATAACCTTCTAAATTAATATACATGTAAAGCTAATTAACTTGTAAAAATAATAACACGTACTCTTTTAGTAATTTATAAAAATGCGTCGAAAACCGAACCCGTGTCTTATTAATTTAAACGTGAAACTCGTATTGTGTTTTACAAATTCGCCAAACCAAACAGCCTTAATTTGTGTTTATAAAATCGAAAGCCAAACGCACCCTTGACTAGCCATAAACCCAAAACCAAAAAGCCCCCTAACTGCCAGTTACCCCTGGCCGTTATGCTGTTCCCCCTGACTGCCATGCATTCCCCCTGCTGCGCGTCTGGTTACCACCGAGAGCTCTAGGCTCTCGGTTCCCACTGCCAGCCTTCCCAACACCCCCTGTTGGGCTGTCGTTCCCACTGTTAGCACAGACCAAGCCAAAACCCTAATTAGGGTTGCAGCTGGTGAAATCAATTTACCACCGAGACTCCTATGAGTCTCGGTTTACGTGCCCCTCGAACACAGCAACATACAAAAGAAAACCCCCCTTTTATTAACATGTTTTAGATCAATATACCTTGAATTTTTGATTAGTTAAACCAAGAAGGATAAAATAAAACGAGATTAAAGATACTTACACTTGTTTTTCGTGTTAAAGTTTAGGGTGCTAAAAACAAACGTGATCCTTGTTCTTCTAGGATCAAAACCCACGTTTTGATCTTGTTCCCATGGTGTTGGTCGACGGCAGCAAGGAAGACAAAAGAAGAAGACACAAAATATGCGGCTGTTTTTATATTTTTAGGGTTTCCTGTGTTGTGGTGTTTGTGTCGACAAAAGAAAACAAACCCCCCTGTCTTATTTTGTTATACACGGTTGGAGCCTAAGTGGGCCTTGAGCCCACTTCCTTATTTTCTTCTTTGTCTAAAAGAGCCCACTAAACCCTTGTTCTTTTAACTAAATCACGTCTTGCTAAATGACACGTGTAAAGGAGTATTGAGTGTTATTATCTTATATGTGCTAACCGTAATCATTACGTAGGAAATTACTTGTCGTGTTTGATTTAATATACGACGAATAATCGTGTTAATTATTCGTGCTTACGTGTTACATATTTATTACTTATTCATGTTATTATAATTCGTGTTATTATAATTACTTGTTCGTAACGACATTCATCGTATTAATAATATACGTAAGTTCGTAATTATCTGTTCGTGATTTCGTGTTCATGATTTTATGTTCGTGATTATAATTATTATTGTTAATAATTATTGTGTGTTCATACGTAATAAATACTTATCGTGTTCTAACACGTACGTAATACTTAAAATTCTTATACGTGAACGTAAACATACTATAAAAGGAAAGTTTTAATCTAGTACGTACGATCTTAAGGGTACTACTCATGGTAAAAGCATGCGGGTTTTACACTAGGGCTCACGACATAATTTTGGTCTTCAAAGCCAAGGCCCATTCCCCCTTTATGAACCTTATCCTTTTAAGGAAGCAACATGTGAAGAGTTTGATTAGTTTGTTCAGCTTTTCGAACTCTGTTTTCATAATAATTAATTTGTTTTGAAAACTCTTCATTTTTCTTTTCAAGTTCATTTTTTCTTTCCAAAAGTGCTTGGACATACTCATCATACTTTTTGTTCTCGCTAGCGAATGTCTTTTCGTTTTGATAAGCTTTAGATTTAAGATCTAAAATTTCGTCATTCAAAAGTTTAATCTTTTTGCTTAATTCAGATTCATGTGACTTATTTGTTGCAAAATATTTTTCTTTTTCTTTCAATCTCTGAAGCTCTTTTGTCAATAAGGAATTCGCTTTAACTAAAGAATCACAACGAGCATCATTTTGTAATACATTTTCAAACGTATCATGATATACCTCAGATGAAGTGTCACTGTCAGATGAAGATCTATTGTTAGCATTATGATCAATCTCTCCCCCTTTATGACTCATATTAGAATAATGTGTGTCATAAATAGGTGTAGAATGTTGGGCCTCTTCACCATTTGCTTCATTTACCAAGATGTTGTGACCATCCCTATGTTCTGTTAAAGTGCTAATAACTTTCAAGTTAGCCTCCAGTGATGTACCATGAGTTCCCATGCTCGCATATGATAATGAACCATCATTATCCACATACGTTTGTGTCTGCATCTCACTTTCATTTAGCCGTTTTTAAATATCCTAAATCGCTCTAACTTCTCTTTCTTTCTTTCGTAGGTCTCCATCTTTCAGTATCTTTTCATCGATTAACTTCCCAAGTGTATCCAGATACTGGAATAACGTACGTCTAAAATTTTCAGGATCTATGTAACTGATTTCTTTGAAACATTTTTGACAATCTCGATTGTCAAAATCTGTAGCAGTCGCATCTTTTGAGGCAAAAAATTTCTTAAAGAGAGTTCGTATAACCTTAAGACTATTCTTTGATTCATGTCCTTGAAAATTTGGTCTTTCAATGTGTGATTGTATAAGTCTTAAATCATCGCGCAACAGATCCATGAACTCTCGAAGCGACTGATGTAGTACACTGATGATGAATTTTTGATAAGCAAGTTCAAATGGCCATGTTGCACTCCAACTAGAAAGCAGATTGAGATGTGCCTGGAGAACTGTACACTGTGTTATACACTTGGAGTGTAGATGACTTGCCTCATCATGAATTTGTTTCAATTCCATTTCTTCTGTAGTAGAACTTGAAGCTTCGATTGAAATCCGATGAGTGAAAAGATTTGATGATCTTTTCAAAGAGTAAGAAGAGTCGAAAGGTAACAAAATGATAACACGTTTTTTTTAATTATAACTTTTTTATTATTATAATTATAAAAAACAATTTTAATTTGCTTTTTTTAATTTTTTTAATTTAATTTTATTTTATTTTTTGGGAGAAATCACGTGTTATCCGAAAAGCTTAAAAGAAATTTTCAAGTATGATGAAAACCATTTTTGAAACGATACAGTGATACACAGAGCTTGTAATTAGATTGAAGTTATAATATGATAAGCCTTAATAAGAATAATGATTTGAGAAAAATTCGGCAGAGTTTCGTTTAGAAATAGGACGAGAATATGTCTTCGGGTTCCTGCAAAAAAGTTAGAAAAGCAAAATATGGTTCTTATTCCATTACTCCTATCTTGCTAACCCCAAAAATCTCAAATTTCCAATTTTTGGTTCCTATTTTGCCACTTTTAATTTGTTCCTAACTCGCCACTGTTGGTGCTCCTATCTCGCCAACAAGTTGTTCCTATCTTGCTAGTGAAGGTGCGCATATCTCACTAGTGTAGGTGCGCGTATCTCGCTAGTGTGGGTGCGCGTATCTCGCTAGTGGAGGTGTGCGTATCTCGCCACTGTTAAGGTGCACCTATCTCGCCACCAAGAACAGCCCATAAGAAAGTACGATTTTTTTTAAAAACCTCAAATTTCAAATCACCATAACTTCTAATCAACAGGACGAAAATTAAAATCGTAAAAAACATAATGTTTAGATCGTCAATACCTATTGTTGGGAATTATTGGTAAAGTATCAAGTACCGCTAGTGTAAGTACAAGTATTGTTATTGTTTGCAAGTACCATTAGTGTTAATACGGTACGTAGCAAGTATTGTTAGTTATATTGTAAGTACTACTATATTGATTAGGACGAATATATCTTTAAAAAAGATCATTGAAAGTCGATTAACAGAAGATCGAATAGTTAAAAGTAAGTATGTTCTTCTTTGCTTTATAAGTTAGATTCCGCATAACTTATTTGGTTGAGGAAGGGTTCTCAAGTGCTCTAGTATGATTACAAACTATTGTACAAATTCTTAACAGAATATCGATCCATTCAAAGAGATCAACAAGTGGTATCAGAGCTTGTTGAGAAACTCCAAATAAGAAGAACACAACCCTAAATCTCGACTCACACAAAATCAATGTCTCAAGCTGGTGATAATCCTCACTTGGAAGAAATTATGGATCCTAATCCCATACCACATGGATAACCTCAAGTGGTGCATCCTACACCTCTACCACACAAGGTGCACAAGATACAAATGTCGTAGTCACTCATACAACTACACCTTCTTCCCATACTATTTCTGTTGTAAAACTCCTTGTTCTCAAAAGTGATAACTATGAGACATGGGTAATGCAGATGGAACACTACATTAACCATACATATCACACTTTATAGGAGGTTATCAAGAATGGGAATACTCCTAAAAAGTCGTATTGGTTACCTGATGGTACATGTTATGCTTTACCTGTTGTCACTCCTAAAGAGGTACAAGCAGAGATCAGAGAAAGAAAGGCCATAACTGCTTTAGCTATGGTACTTTCAGAAGACATTCTACCTTGCTTTCATCACTTCAAGGATGCAAAGGCTATGTGGGCAGCCATTAATCTTATATTGGAGGCAATGACAAGTCTAAAAAGATGAAAAACATAGTTTTGAAACAAGAATTTGATAACTTATCAATTTCTAGTACAGAAGGAATCCATAGTGGTTATGGAAGGTTCAGTAAATTGCTCATTCAATTAGCAGTTCATGGACTAGTAATTCCTCATGAAGAAGCCATATAAAATTCTTAAGAAGTGTTCCACAAGAGTGGAAAGCTGTGGCCATGCACTTCATCACAAGGGATGATCTGGATTCAACTCCTTTTGATCATCTCTATAAAAAGCTTAGTGTTTAAGAGATGGATGTTAAAGGAATTGAAGTAACCAAAGCAGCAGCAACACCAAAGTCTAACTTGGCTTTTGTGTCAAAAGGAAACAATGGTTTTACTCTTAAAATACCGCTGGTGGATCAAGCAGCGGTACTTACTTCCAAAATACCGTTGGAGGACTAACAAGCGGTACTTAATCTCAAGGTACTAAAGGCAGTCAATTAATGTTCATAAGGAAGATCCTCATCACTATTTAGTGACAGTGATTCCTTCTCATTCTTTGTTGGACAAGACAATAGTATGGAATCCTAAGATTCACGGATCTTTAAGCTACTAGGATATGCATCATGTTCATATGATTAACATAGTGGAATAAGAACACAACACATAAACAAGATGTTTCTTTTCCAACATTTACTTCTCATTAAACGTTAACCAACTAACCCTAGACGTGTTTACAAGATCACACACGTCTAGAACATACGAACTTTTGCTTTATGACTACATTGTGAATAATATAATGAATATTCACGTAGGGTGTATATGTTTATATACTACACATACCCCTTCTTACAAGAAATCTAATTACCTAGAAGTCCCTCCGTGTTTTGCTAATAAGTCCTTCTTGTTGTATGAAAAGGCTCCATATTCTTATAAATCTTTCTTTTTACATATAAGTCCTTCTTGTTTCATTATTCTTGTTTTGTCTCATCAAATTAATTCCCAACAATCTTCCCCTATTTGATGATGACAAAAACAATCTTCAAATCTTGATCTTTCACGAATGAAACAAGCTTCCCCTTAAAGTAAGATTTCTTGTAGAACATATCACCACATAAAAATAAGTTATATACCTTGATCTTTGAATCTTCTTCCCCTTTTTGTCTCATCCAATATGGGTATTCAAAAGATAAACAACTAATAAACGCTTCCCCTTGAGTGGTGCATGTAAATGAATCACGAACCATGTAGACTCTGATTGTAGATTACGAATGAAGAAAAACGAATATAACCTATTTGTTGAAGAAGTGGAATCTCCTAAGCTTGTACCTTATATCTTGCACTATCCATTTGACGCCGAACTTATATGAAAACGTTAAAGTATAAGCAGACCTCAATCTCGTGTCAAAATCCTCATCCTTTGTGAGACACTGAGCACGATAATGTAACTCCTTCAAGTGATAGCAATCTATCATTGCTAGATATGACAAGTCTTCGTCACTAACCGTTTAAGCACGAACAAGTTATCTACAAAAGTAAGTCTCCATTTGAGATATAATAAGACACAAACCTTTGAAAAACAACTCCAACATCAAATAAGCAATAATCTATCATCTTCATCGAAACCTCCAATTTACAATGAAAATCATGTAAGTACAATATCATCCTCTTCTTTTATGCAACTGCTGCATGTGTTGGCGTTTTGCTTCTAATCCAAGTCGGTACGTAACCGCAAGGTTATCCTTGTCACATAATCAAATAAAATGTCATTGCACCAAACACAATCTTCAAAAACGAGCCATAAAATTTTAAATAGCCAGTTCTGTCCGAGATCCTTTGTCATCCAATATATCTTCTTTATGTATTGTACCATATCGGATGATACTTGTCAGCGCTTAAAAAACATATATTAGACAACACGCTGTCAGCGTCTAAATTACAATGTGTCAGCGTCTTCTCGGTCAGCGTGTGTTTTATTCTTGTCAGCGGCTCGGCTCAGCCACTGACACCATCTGTATCAACAATTACCTCACCGTATACCACTCTTCCTTTGTCTTCGTCTTCAGTTAGACATCCATCTGCTTTGCCAATATAAAACGTTGGCACATAACAATTCATCATTCTATCCCACGTGACCTACTTAGAATTCCAAGTGAATACTGAAAGTATTGCAACTTGATATATAGACAATTGAGATCACGTGAGTATCATACTTCTATACTTGAACAATACTGCGTCGACATCCCCAATTTTTATCATGCTTGGATAATAAAGTAACAACAATACCTTAACTTCACATTGGAACTGATCTCATTCGTCCTTTGCTGAAACCTTCACGTGACTTTCTTTTAATTACAAAACATGGACCAAGGACCACTTGCACAACCCTTTTTCTTTATGCCTCTTTTGGCAACGATCAACATAACCTTTTACCATGTTGTGTCATCCGTTTGATTACATACATACATATACGGACAAATTTTGGAACCACAGCACTTCTTTTTCTACTTATATTTGAACAAGTAACAGTGCCCAATCTTTATGCCTCTTTTGGCAACGATCAACATAACCTTTTACCATGCTGTGTCATCCGTTTGATTACATACATACATATACGGACAAATCTTGGAACCACAACACTTCTTTTTCTGCTTATATTTGAACAAGTAACAGTGCCCAATCTTTACGTGATAATCAGCAAACAAAAGAACCCACCGTTAAAGACAACTGAACATAACGATTTTACACCAATCACTTTTAATATATAGCTCTCTATGACGTGATCAGTATATGGCATCAAAAACTTTTCAATCCTTAGGACCATAACAACATAGTACATCGTTTTATTGAATTCACAATCAAAGAACATAAGCATCTTGCTTGAACTGTCGCTTGATCCTTAAGTGCCATGTTCCACAAACACAGATCTAGGGTTTATAACTCAAACCCTAAAAAACGAAAAATCTTTCTACGTCATAGCATCAATATCCAAACACTGAGCATCTTCTTTCTTTTCTGGTATAAAGTCGATCTAGGGTTTATACACTTAAGCACCGAAACCCTAACTTAGGGTTTAAAATTAACCTTAGATCATGTATCTTCACACGTTACAACAGCCATAAATCACGTAATTTTCTGCTTTTTATGTCGATCTAGGGTTTTGGGGATAAAACCCTAAATCTTATTCATTAAAAACAAAAACAGAAAACTTTTTTACCTTCACCAGCAGCCAACTTCGACGATCGATAAATATTTCTTGAAGGCAACTCGAAGATCGCTCGGTGAGATCGAAGACACATACCCTGAAAACATGCAGCCCAAATTACAGCAAGATCCAATGGTTAACGAATGATTTATCACTGTTTGAAAATCGTTGTGCAGAAAACTTCGACCATAAAATCATGGACGGATTTTTAAGCTCTTTCTTCGTTCTTTGACTCGAACACCTTGTTGATCCTAGAATCTAGAGCCACCCGCTGTGATACCAATTGTGGAATCCTAAGATTCACGGATCTTTAAGCTACTAGGATATGCATCATGTTCATATTATTAACATAGCGGATTAAGAACACAACACATAAACAAGATGTTTCTTTTCCAACATTTACTTCTCATTAAACGTTAATCAACTAACCCTAGACGTGTTTACAAGATCACACACGTCTAGAACACACGAACTATTGCTTTATGGCTACATTATGAATAATTGAATGAATCTTCACGTAGGGTGTATATGTTTATAT
The DNA here is from genome assembly GCA_025667525.1 of Glebionis coronaria. Classification (NCBI taxonomy): domain Eukaryota; kingdom Viridiplantae; phylum Streptophyta; class Magnoliopsida; order Asterales; family Asteraceae; genus Glebionis; species Glebionis coronaria. Next base: position 296,394,910 of record CM046876.1, on the reverse strand, counting down.
ACTACACATACCCCTTCTTACAAGAAATCTAATTACCTAGAAGTCCCTCCATCTTTTGCTAATAAGTCCTTCTTGTTGTATGAAAGGGCTCCATATTCTTATAAATCTTGCTTTTTACATACAAGTCCTTCTTGTTTCATTATTATTGTTTTGTCTCATCAAATTCATTCCTAACAAATAGACCAAGGTTAACCCTCATTGACTTATTCCAAATGGGTGATGCTGATATTGAAGAAATGGATCTCAAATGGCAAGATGCTATGGTCTCTGTAAGATCCAATATGCTATACAAAAGGACTACAAGGAAGATGAATGTTGATTCTAATGAACCATTAGGATATGACAAATCTAAAGTTAAATGCTATAACTGTGGAAGGAATGGACACTTTGCAAGGGAGTGTAACAGAGATAAGGCTGAAGGGAGCAGTCAAAAGTCCAAGAACAGCTATAGAACCAGTCCAAGAGTCTCTGAAAGCTTTCAAAAAGTAGATATTAAAAGTCCCAAAGGAACTAAAGCATTGGTAACTGTAGATGGAGTGGTTAACTAGACATGAGAGTAAGAAGAAGAAGAGCTTGGTTTGATGGCTCTCTCTCATGAAGATACTGAGGTACATCCTTGTTCTAAAGATTGTATTCATAAGTTTAATAGTCTAAAAGTAGAACTTTATGAACATTATCAAAAGGTCAACACATGTACTGTAGAAGCAAATGATTTTAAACTAGGTTTTGCTAAGCTAGAAGCAAATACAGTTTTGTATAAAAAGGGTCAACAAAACTATCAACAGAAAATTAGAATTTCAACTCTTCAAATGAGAGAAAGAAATATGGCTATTAAAGCTTTTGAAAAACAACTTAAGAAAATAACAGCATAAAATGAAGTTTAAAAAGCTAGTCTTTTTAATGAAAAGGAAGTGATTAATCAATGGCAAAAATCCTCAAAAGGTATGGCTAAGCTGATTAATTCACAAATGGGGTATTATGATAAAACATGCCTAGGTTATATAGAGGACCAACCTAGGATAACCCTAACTGACAAGGACTTATCAAATGGAATTTTTGATAGTTCTAATGAGTCAGTTGATACTCCTGAAAATGATAGGTATGCTAAAGGAATGAAGGAAGTCCCTCCACCTTTATCGGGAATTTTCATGCCCCCCAATAAGGATATAGGTATAGAGTTAGATGAGTCAAAAGTCGCTGTTGATAATAAGTCAAATGATTCAGAGTCAAAATCTAGTACCTTGACCCATGATAAACCTATTGTGACCAAAAAAAATATTTATCCACCTTTGATGAGCACCTTTGTTCCTGAAGGACATGTGCCTACACCTAGTTCTGCTCCCAAGCAGGTGAAAATTCCTTGTAAGGCAATGGATAATAATACAAAACATCATAGTAATACCAAGAGGGGTGGGCTAGGTTTTAAGAACACTAAGTCAGAACAACCTTTTGTGTATTCTTTGAGAAGAAAAGGATGTTATGTTTGTGGTAGTCTAAATCACTTTATCAAATATTACACTTTACATGAAGATAAAATGGAAAAGCTAAAGGCTGCACAAAAGGTCACAAAGAAAGGTAATGAGAAAAATGCATAGGTAAAAAGGAAAATGTGGACTAAAGATGACAAACCAGAGTTTGATCATACTAAAAGGGTAATTAAACCTAATAAGATCGATAAGGATAGTCACTCTCTCACTACCAAGGACTTCGTTCCAAGAGCAGTACTTATGAAGCAAGGTCTAGTACCTTTGAAATCTAGCAAGCCAAGTACCGGCAAGCCTAGAACTGCAAGTAATGCTTGACTAAAAGCAAATAATGTTGGTCAAAATTCACACAAACCATTGTCTCACAAAACTTCTTGGGATTTATTTGAGCTTGTAAAAACACCTAGAAGTAAGCCAAAAAACAAACCAGTGCAAATATGGGTTCCTAAAGGACAAACATCATGTGTTCAATCTAGTACTGCTAAAATAGTACTTAAGTCAAAGAAGCCTAAGCACATAAAGTCACCTTATGTTTTTTACTATATAACTGGAACCATGAAATATAAGAGTGTGTGTAGTCTTACTAGAAAACCTACTTATCAAACTTTTAAGTATGCAGGTCCCACAAGATCCGAGCCCAATGTGGATTGGGTCCCTGTTAAAAACTAATGAGTTTTATGTATGTGTAGGGGCATATAATTGATGAATTGAAAGATAAAGGTATTGTAGATAGTGTATGCTCAAGGCACATGACATGGAGCAGAGATTTCCTTGCTGAATTTGAAGAATTCAGAGGTGGACCAGTATTACTGAAAAAGGAAAAATCAATACAGGATAGTTGGAATTTGAAGATGTGTTCTTTCTAGAAGATTTGAATGAGTTCAATCTCTTCTCTGTATCACAAATGTGTGATAAAAGAACAAAGTGCTCTTTATAGATACAGACTGCTTGGTGTTTTCCAATGACTTTGAGATGCCAAAGGAATCTCAAGTACTGCTTAAGGTACCCAGGCAAGAAAATATGTACACCTTCAATCTTCACACTATTACTTCAACAGGTGGCATTACATGTTTGCTGGCTAAAGCTTCAAATGATTAGTCTAATTTATGGCATAGGAAGTTAGGTCATGTGAATTTAAAGAACCTAAATAAATTGGTTAATGGAAATTTGGTTAGAGGGTTACCTAACAAATCTTTTCAAAATGATCTCACATGTACTGCTTGACAAAAAGGTAAACAACATAGACCCTCTTATAAGACCAAGACTGTCAATTCTGTGACTAAACTCTTGTAACACTTACATATGGATTTGTTTGGTCCTGTTTCTGTTAGGAGTATTAGTCACAAGACCTTTTGCCTAGTAATAACTGTTGATTTTAGTTCATTTAGTTGGGTTTTCTTTTTAGCACACAAGAATTAAACCAATGAATTACTTAAGGACTTTGTCACTTTAGTTGAAAAACAATTCACTAAACAAGCCCGATCATTAGGACAGATAATGGTACATAATTTAAGAATGTTGAATTTGATGAATTATGTAGGTCTAAAGGTATCAAGAGACAATTTAGAAATCTTAGGACTCCACAACAAAATGGAGTAGCTGAAAGGAAAAATAGGACACTATTTGAGGCTGCTAGGACTATGCTAGCTGATTCTCTTTTGCCAAACACCTTTTGGGCAGAAGAAATCAATACTGCATGTTATGTGCTAAATAGAGTCTTAGTAACCAAGCCTCAAAACAAAACACCTTATGAACTTTTTACTGGTGTTAAGCCAACATTAAGTCATTTGAAACCTTTTGGGTGTCATGTGTCTATTTTGAATACTCTTGATAAATTGGGGAAGTTTGATGGAAAATCTGATTCAGGATAACTAGTAGGATATTCTTTGCAAAGTAAAGCATATGAGGTTTATAATTTGGCATCTAGAAAAGTTGAAGAAAATGCCCATGTTAATTTCATAGAGAATAAGCCCAATTTCCCAGGAATAGGTTATGCTTGGATGTTTGATTTAGATTATGTAACTAACTCCATGGATTACTATTTTGTGCAAAAAGATTGTCAAACTAACAATGCAGGTAAAGAGACTGGTACAACAAATTTAGGTACTCATGAAGGACCTTCTTCATCAGATTCTTAAGATGATGATGTTCATATTTATGTACCTAGTATGCCTACTGTTTCTCCTATGGTTGCCAGTCCCCAACAAAAGTAACCAATGCCATCCAATGATGATCAAGCATCACAAAAGCTTTAGAGGCTTAAATATCAATAGAAGAATACTACAGTTGCTAATAAGCATTCAAGAGAAGAATCTTTGGAATCATAACACTCAGTAGTACATACTCAACCTAGCGGTACTTCATCTGCAAGTACTGCTAAGCCAAGTTCTACAAAGTTTGTTGATTCATTAGAAGAGGTTCTATAAGCAATGGACAGTGAAGGTGCATATACTAGTCCAAATGAAGGGATCTTCTACAAAGCTTCTTATGATGAGCAGGGTGTAGTAACTGATTTCAATAATTTGGAAATTGAAATACTAGTCAATTCTATTCCCACTCATAAAGTCAATAACAACCATCCCATAACACAAATTATTAGAGACCCAAATTTTGCTGTGCAACCAGAAGAAAACTTCAAGCTAGTACTGAAACTCATGCACTTGTGAGCTATGTTGATGAGATGGCATTATACATGATCTCATCGTTCTTTTCGGGCTTTAAATGCATAAAAATGTCATAAAATACCATATATATATGCTTGTGTTTGTTTACTTGTGTATTTTAGGTATGGATATCGTGAAAAAGACAAATATTACAAGAAACAAGGAAAACGAACACGAGAAACGAAGCCACACAATGAACCGGGCCCTAGTTTAAGAATTATCAAAGAAAAACCCTTAAAGACTTGAATATGTACAAGATTGAGCCCTCATTTATGAAGAAATGATACTTAATACCCTTGTATATTCATAATTACAAGTTTGGTCCCTTAAGTTTGTCAAAATTACAAAAAGGTCCTCCAAGTTTGAAGAATTGGCAAAATTAGCCCTTCGACAAATCCAAAATGTCAAGAATGCTCCTTCATAAAGTCCAAGATCCAAAGAAGCCCTTGAAGTTCAAGAAAATTACACTTCTAGTCCTTTTAAAATGGATTAAATATCAAAAGGACTAAAGTTGTAAATATGCCAAAGCGTTAAAAGCCCTAAAAATCTGTTTGAAACTTTTTGTGGCCAAAGTGGGAATTTAGAAACTTAATTATCAAAGGGAAACGAGTTTACAACAAAAATAAACTTGTTATACAAGTTTTTCAAAAGGTTGAGGACTAAAGTTGCCACAATGAAACATTCAAATCAGTTTTTGCACCAAAAACTTTCCACTCCAAAACCGGATCAAAGGGGACCACTATTCACCCTATGCAACCCAGAAATAACTTTTTACTGCCAAAGGGTTTTTCTAAATTACCTTTACCAAATAATGATTAACCCTCACACGTTTACATCCCACACCTCATATGACTCACCACTCCACCCAACGGACCCCACCATTCAAGCCGTCCACCTATCACATCACACTTTAACCTCCAAGGAGTGACACGTGGCCAAATCAAAAACCCACGCTCCTTGGTTGGTCACAAAGCTAAAATGGACGTCTAGGATCATTTGGACAGCTCACATCAAGAAATTCGTCTAGAAGACTCAAGGGCAATTTTGAGATTTTGTAGCTAGAGTTTCTCATTGTAATCTTAGCCCTTGTGGCCTATATAAGGACTCCTCAAATTGTGAGAGAGCCTTGTTCCAGTTTTACTCTTTAAACATTGTAATCCCTTTTTATATTTATAAAATTTTGGTATGTTTAAGAAAATTGTAATTCCTTTTTATGTATTTAAAAGTTGGTATTGTTTAAGAGTGATTCTGAGTTCCATTTGATGCTATAAAGGTGCTTTGATCTTTTGGTTAAAGCACGTTTATGTTTGGTAAGGTTTTCAAGTTTGGAATAAGCTTGAAATCAGTAATCTGTTTTCCTATTTTTCTTGTACTAACCCTTAACCATAAGCCCTAAGCTCTTACAAGCTTGTTGACACCAAGCTTATGAAGGGATTTAAGCCTTTGGTTAGGCTGTTTGTTGCCTTCTGTTGAAGATCATACATATCAATGTCTGGTTCTACTTTGAACCATCAGAAGACCTTGATCCTTCTTGTTTCAAGGACCTTGGTCACTCTCTAGTTGTTGAGAGTGGTCCAAGGAGCATAGCTGATCTCCCTAGGAAGTTGTGGGGGATAGGTATAAGCTCTATTTCAGCTTCTTCTAAAAAATATCATGTTCATGTCTATTATGAGGTTTGCCATGTGATTTGGTGTTCTTGTGTTTGTTCTTTGTGTTTTATTGGTTGTATCTGTTACTTGTCACCTAGGTAAGATATTTGAATCATAAAATCAGTAGGTTGTGTGTTGGAATCAAAAGTTTGTTTGAAAAGGGGTTAAAACAAGGTTGTTTGGTTTTTGGGATCATAAGGCCTTGTGCCCTTAGTTCTTAGGGCTTGGGTAGTCTAAACAATTTATTTGTCACTGGTTTTGGTCCTTGGTTAAGTCTCAAGAGGTTCGGAAAAGGATTTCAATGTTTTGGAAAAATCTGAAAATATTGGTTTGAAATTGGTCAAACACATCAGATCCAATAAAATCTTTGTTTGTTGGATCTAGGGTCTGAAATTTGGTTTGGGTAGAGTTTAGGTAATAAGCTATCTGTGCAATATCTGTTTGTTGATTTTGGTGGCTTATTGTGGGTGCTAGAGCTTATCAAAGTTGGCTGAAGAGGTCATTTGCATCAGCAAAGTGACCACCTCATTTTAGGCTTGCATTTGCTATTCTAGTGTATGCCTTGTTGTTTAACTGCTTGAATCTTGTTATTGTGCTGCTTGTGAGTGCTTTTTGCTATTTGGTTTGCTTATTTGCTCGCTTATAAGCCAACTGGCTTATTGGCTTAAATTTGCCAAAATCTGTCAAGTTTGGGTTAACTGACCACTTGATTCACAAGGGCTTAACTTTGAGTTCTTCACAAAAGTTACTTAAAACAAGCTTATAATCAATCCTTGATCATTTGGTAACATTTGGTGGACTTTGACTTTTGGTCAAATAAGCACAATTTGGCTTATTTTTCGGAACTGCTTATTGGTACATGCAACAACTTTGTTTTTGTGATAGGTATCATTTTTCTCAGCTTAATATCATATTTGATAAGTTACAAGTCTTTTGGTTAAGCTGTTGCTAGGAAACTAGCTTATATTGCTTTTTCAGCCAGCTTTTTGGCTTCCACAGCTTATTCTACTTGGCTTTTTGTGATTTTTCTTATTGATTATTCTTAGTTAAGCTATTTGTGAGCTTTTGCAAAAAGAATCAGCTTTTGAAACCCTCTAAAACTCAAACCCGACAATTTTGTCGTTTAGTGAAAAAGTTATTTTCAAAGTTCTGGCTTATTACTTGAGCTTTTTCAAAATTTATTTTTGTAGATTGGTCTAGAATCTCAATAAGATGTTGTGTGTTCAATTAGATCTTATGGCATTGGCTTATAGCTTAATGGGCCAAAAAGCCCATTAAGAATACGTTGTTGACTTATTAAGCTGTGATAAGCACATTTTTAGCTTTTGGGCCTTTAGAATTTTGTGCTTAAAATCAAATTTTGAGTCAGACTGGTGAATTTCAGCTTATTTGGTTGAGTTTGATCTTATTGGGCCAAAAAGCCCATTTAAGTGCACTATTTTTCATTTCAGCCATTTGGGGGCCTATTAGGGGCATTTTGGTAATTTCAATTTCATTTTCTGTTATTAGGTTAAAATAAACTAGTTTGCAAGTTTTTAGAATTTTTTAGAATTTTTGTATTTTTAATAATATTTTAATAGTTTTTATTATTAAATTTCATTTTTCACATTTTTGCAACTTTTATATTTTTCTAAGGTCAAATACATTAAAATAGGGTTTTTAAAACTCTTAGATTAATTTTAGCATGATTTTCTTAATTTTTAGAATTATTTTAATATTTTTATAGTTTTTAATCATTTAAAAATAGTTTTCCTTAGTTAAAAAATTCCTAAAAATAGTTTTTCGTCTTTTAAGTCATTTTTGAGGTTTACAAAGTGAAAAATCTTTATTTGGACTTTTTAATAATTATTTGGATTTGTAGGGCTTTAATTAGCATTTGAAAATTAATATTTAATTAATTAAAAGGTTTGAAAAAGTTTTGATCATTTTTAAACTCTTAGTATGTTTTGATTTTTGGGAACTTTTTTGGGAATTTTTGGAATTAATTTTTATTTTAGCACTTTTTACGGTTTTTAATTTAGTCGTCGTAGTAATAATTTTCACGTATCCTTCATTCTATTTTCTCATCCCTTCTTTCTCATATTAATCTCAAATCATTTACATTTTAATCACACACATATACCTTCTTGGGAAACGAACTAAATTGGGTCATTAGTGTTTGATTTTCCAAAATCATCACTTAATACTTTCCACTTTTACGCCTTTTTCCTAAAAGGTCTTATTTTACCACAATCATATGTCAAACAACAGAAGAGAACTAATCATAAGGATACTCAACATTGTTTATTTGCTTGTTTTTTATCACAAGTAGAGCTTAAGAACATTTCTCAAGCTCTTGATGAAGAAAGTTGGGTAAATGCCATGCAAGAAGAATTAATGCAATATGAACAACAAAAGGTTTGAATTCTTGTGGATCTTCCTTCTGGAAAAAGGGTTATTGGTACTTGGTGGGTTTTCAGGAATAAAAAGGATGAGAGAGGTGTTGTTGTGAGGAACAAGGCAAGGCTTGTTGCTCAGGGGTATAGACAGGAAGAGGGGATAGACTATGATGAGGTTTTTGCACTAGTGGAAAGGATAGAAGCCATTAGGTTATTTTTGGCCTTTGCATCATATATGGGTTTTATAGTCTATCAAATGCATGTGAAAAGTGCCTTTCTTTATGGTACTATTTCTGAGGAGGTATATGTTTCACAACCTCCAGGTTTTGTAGATCCTAAGTTCCCCAACAGAGTCTACAAAGTTATTAAAGCTCTTTATGGTCTACATCAAGCTCCAAGGACTTGGTATGCAACTTTATCCACTTTTCTTTTGGAACATGGGTATAGGAGAGGGACCATTGACAAAACTCTCTTCATCAAAAAGAATGCTAAGGACATTATCCTACTTCAAGTTTATGTTGATTACATTATTTTTGGTTCAACCAAGAAATCATGGTGTGAGGAGTTTGAAGCATTAATGAAAGGAAGATTTCAGATGTGTTATATGGGAGAACTTACCTTGTTTTTAGGACTACAAGTCAAACAAAGGAAGGATGGAATATTTATCAGCCAAGATAATTATGTTGCTGAAGTCTTAAAGAAGTTTCAAGTATGGATACAAGGAGTACAAGCTCACCTTTTGAAGCTAATATATCTTTGTCAAAAGATGAACATGGTGAAAATGTTGATATTCATCTGTATAGATCAATGATTGGTTCATTGATGTATCTTACTACTTCAAGACCAGATATTATGTTTGTTGTATGTGCCTGCTCAAGATTTCAAGTAAATCCAAAGGTGTCACATCTACATGCTATGAAATGGATTTTTAAGTATCTTAAAAGTCAGCCTAACTTAGGATTATGGTATCCTAGAGATTCTACATTTGATTTGGAAGCTTACTCAGATAGTATTTATGCTGGAGCTGATCATGATAGGAAATCCACAACAAGAGGTTGTCAATTCCTAAGTAGAAGACTCATATCATGGCAGTGTAAGAAGCAAACTATTGTTGCTACTTCTACAACGGAAGCTGAATATGTAGCTGCTGCTCATTGCTGTGGACAAGTACTTTGGATCAAGAATCACATGTTAGACTATGGTTTCAACTTTATGAATACCAAGATCTACATTGATAATGTGAGTACTATTTGCATTGTCAAGAATCCAGTCTTTCACTCCAAAACAAAGCATATTGAAATAAGACATCACTTTATAAGAGATGCTTATAACAAAAGGATTATTCAGGTTTTGAAGATCCATACAGATAACAATGTTGCTGATTTATTAACCAAGACATTTGATGCAAAGAGATTTGAGTTCTTGGTAACACATATTGGTATGCTCAACCAATAACCGTTGCATATGTTAAGGGGAGGTAACAATTATACAATTTTTATGCTAATTATTTTTGTATAATGTTTGTTTGTGTTTTTGATGTGATTACAGGTTAATAGATTAAGATAAAAGAGTTTACAATGTTAGTGGACTGCATGACCGGGTGTAATTTTTGAGGTACCATTTTGAAACCAAGTACCGCTAGACAAATTTTAAGTACCGCTGCATAACCGTTGTACCGTTGAGGGTATCTTTTGTAAATTTGGCGGTTTCTTCGCGCTAGGGTTTGTTATTCATATAATTCCTAACCCCAATTATACAATTGATTCACCTAATCTTTTATTTTTATACCTCGACTCTATAACCTTCTCTCTAATGTACGGTCATAAAAAATACTAATGACTGCTCTACAAGTGATCTGTAAGAACAACCAGGTGGCTAATCTTACTCAGAAAGATGACTCTATTGCTTTTCATGAGATACTTGACTTTCTCTCTCGAAGTCATGTACGTTTTGCACTTAGTGTAAGTCATGTTGTCTCTATTCCTATTGTTACACAATTTTGGAATACTGCTGTTTTAGGTACTCGTCATAATCAACCTTGCATAAGGGCTAGGTAAATAATAGAAATGTTTATGTGACTGATGTACTGCTAAGGTATAGTCTAAGATTTTATGATGCAAATGGAACTAGTATGTTGACTAACACAGAGATACATGACGGCCTTACAGCCATGGTTTATGAGGGTGGTAGGGAAAGTCTTACTTTATTTAAAGGTTTATTTTCACAACAATGGAAATTACTTTTTCATGCTATAATTCACTGTTTAAGCAAGAAAAGTACATTTTTTGATCAAATCCCTGCTGCTATGGCATCAGCTGGAAGTTGTCTAGCAAATAATAGAGTTTTTAACTTTTCAAGATTAATGTTTGAAGGCATGACTAGAAATTTGGAAGGGTCTAAAAATTTTTGAATGTATCCTAGATTCTTTCAAGTTTTAGTTAATGACCAAGTCCCAAACCTACCAGCATTGACAAATACTTGGGATGTCCCCTCTTTCACCAAGAGAACCCTTTCTTTCTTGATAAAGAATGGTAGCTCTTTTTCAGGGACAGTAACACCATAATTTGCTAATATGTTAGCCAAACCAGCCAATCCAGAAGGTGAGGAACCTAGCTCAGCTAGTGCTTCTCAACAAACTCTTTCTCACTAGAGCCCCCAATCCTCTGAAGATACACAATCTTCTTCTCATCATGATGGTGTTCATCCAAATTCTGATAAGAAGATCCACACACTTGCTGCTTCAATTGCTGATAGTGGTTCTCCACAGGTAACAACAACAGAGGTGGTAGATGTTGCAAGTTTAACTACTTTATGCACAAGCTTGTCCAAACAGGTACAGGTTTTGCAAAAAGAGAAGCTTGCTCAAGATAATAGAATTGCTGATTTGGAAGCCAATTTGATCAGGATAAGGAATAAAGTCACTCCTTGGATGAGGCACCACAGGGTAATTCAGAAGGCTGTTCTTAAAAAGCAAAAGTTCAGACACTTCAAGAAGAAGCAACTGAATGCAACCAAACAAGGGAGGAATGATGAAGAACAAGGACCTTCTTCTGATATTCATATAAGGATCTCTGGCAATGACATCAATTTTGAAGCTGATGATGGCATTGAAAATCTTGAGTTTAATGATGGCATAGAGAATGATGTGGATAATGCAACTTTGGAGCATACATATATGCAGCTTCAACATGAGGAACCACAACAACCTGCTCATGAGGAACCACAACCATCTGTTGATGAAGAAATTGTGGTAACTCAACCACAACCTCTATCACCACAACTACAAGCAAACTGGAGTAGTTTTTATGGGAAGCTAGAGGAAATAACTATTAAGTTTCCTGTGTCTACAACTCCACCACAAAGACAATTTTTGTTTCACAAGAAACAGTCTTTCCAAGTACTTTCATGATCAAGAATGAATGTTGAATCAAACAAGACTAAGGAGTTAGAGATTTAGAAGACAACTTCTAAAGGAGAAAAAGTATCTAGAGATACTTTGGTGATAGAAGAAACAAGTGTGTCTTAACTGGTGAAGTAAATACTGTTGAAGAACAAAGTACTGCTAAGCCAACTGCAAGTACCGCTGGTGAAAAAACATCAGTACCATCTTCTTAAGAAAGCCAGACTCCATCTTTTGAAGAAGATGATACATTAGCACAAGTGCTTCTTGATCTCAGAGAGAAGAACTCAGTTGAGAAAGCAAGGCTAGTAGAAGAAGAGATGAAGACACAACAAGAAAATCTTGCCATTAAAGATAAAGATAAAGGTAAGAAAGTTCAAGCTTCACAGCCCACTACGAAAGGTATTATCATTCAGGAACAATCCAATAAAGATGAAGAAAGAAGATCTTCAAGATTATTGAAGAAATTACCTAATATAAATCCAAAGGATAAGGGCAAAAATAAATTACAACCTGAGTGTGAAGATGAAAGTGATTCAAATGATGACATAAGCAAAGTCATGAATAAGTTTCACCAATTAGAGCATGATGAAGAGGTAGCTCTTAGATTGCAAGCACAATTGCATGATGAGGAGTTACAAGAAGAACTTGCAGCAAAGCAACAATTTCCTGAAGCCCAAAGAGTGCACCAAGAATGGAACATAGCAAAATATGATAGGATTCAGGCTGAACTAAAGGCAAGTAAACTTCTTGCAGAATCCTTAGTAGCTGAAGAAAGAGATGCTTATAATGAAAAAGAGAAAGATAAGTTGATTAATGATTTGGTAAGGGAGCAACAAAGATTCTTTGAAGAAAAGAGAATAAGAGAAAAAGTTAAGCCTCCAACTACTATGCAAATCAGGAATCAAATGATGTCTTACCTCAAGAAGGTTAAGCATTTCACCATGATCAGCTAGTCAAAAAGACTTTTGGTGAAATAAAGGCTTTGTATGAACAACACAAGAAGAGCAAACTGAATTTTGTTGAGATTGGATCAGAAAAGGATAAAAAGGACATTGTAGATGTCAAGAAACATCTATAACAACAAAGAAAATTTGGAAATACCCCCAGACTTGATGCAAGTACTGCTGGACAGAAAGAAGCATCTCCACCTATCAAGACTACATATGCTAGAAAGAAGAAAAGGGTGAATGAAGTTTCAAAAGAAGCAAAGACTTATCAAAGGATGGATGAGGGAAATGAAGCTCATAGTATTGAAAAAGAGATTGAAAATGTACAAGCAGTACATACACAGTCAATAGTACTTGAAGAATTGGTACATACTGATTTGGAGGAGGGATCAATTGAGTTTGAAGGAACCTCCAAAGGTATTAAAAGGAAGAGATCAACCAAGAGAAAGCAAGAAGCCAAGAAAAAGGCATAGCCTACAGATCAAGGTAGTGATGATGATGAAAGTTGTAGAAAGCACTTGAAGATAGTCGAATTTAAAGACCAATGTATTGACACATAAATCTTTGGAAAGAAATCATCAATCATTAGATGGACATGTGCTATGAGACAAGGATTAGAAATTCATGGAATAACTAGAATAGATGGAACAATTAGGATGTTCAGGTTACTAGAAGATATTCTACATATCCTTGACAGACGAGATATTTAAGACCTTAACAGATTTGTTTAAGGAGGAAGTGAAGGTCACGAAGAAACATCACTATTGAGAAATGAATTGAAGTTCATGTATGAGCCATACAACAGTGATCAACAAATATTGAAGGATTTAGAGAATCAGGTTCCTACTTACTGGAGATATTATACATCATGTGGTAGACACACTTTGGATGTAGATGATATAACTTATTACATGCTTCAAGAGAAAAGATATCCTTTTGGAAGAAGTTTATTAGAAATAATGTTAGAACAACAACTAGAAGTTTTAGAGGAATCTTATGGTGCTTTTGAGTTGATCAGAATGGCTAAACAACAAATCAAGGATTTGGAAAAAGAAGAAGAATCTAAGAAAGAGCCTTAAGTGTTTAAATTTCAGTCACACTTCATGAATGGTTCTCAGTTCACCATGTCTAACACACATAAGAACTGGCTAGTCCATAAGCAAACGGTTTGTGGTAAAGAATTCTCAAATCCGTTGAAAGCTAGTAGTTTGCTAAAAACTATATGGTTCTAACTCACCATGTTTTGAGACAAAGAGTTGGCTAGTCCTAGGGCAAACGGTACTAGGTAAAGACATTATCAAATCCGTTGATGGTTGACATTTTACCAAAAATTGTAGGGTGATCAGTACACCTCATTCTTTATGAATAAAGTATTGGCTATTCTAGAGTGTACGACTAACTGGTAAAGAATAAATAAAATCCGTTGATAGCTGATGATTTGTTAAAAATCATGATGCCAATACAGATTGGTTTGTTGTTAACTGTTTTATTTCAGGTAAGAAGATACAAGTATAATTGTTGATTCATAGGTGCTTTATATGTAGAAGACTCTTATTAGATGATGACAAAAAGGGGAAGAAGACATATGTAATGACAACATAGTTGCTGCAAAAGAATGTTTACAAGACACAAGAAGATCATAATTTGAAGACAAAGATAATATTCATGAAGACTTGAAGATTATCTTATCAGAAGAAGATCTACATAAAGTGTTCGGCTACATTTAGTTGGATACAAATACAAGATTACCAAGGTCAATCCAATTTTGAAGAGAAGACTGAAGACATGTATTTAATACATTCAACACACAGAGAAACAAGAAGAAAAAAAGTTATCATTCTTGTTTAGGAGAGGATTGGTGGGAATTATTTGTAAAGTATCAAGTAACGCTAGTGTAAGTACAAGTACTTTTAGTGTTGGCAAGTACCGTTAGTGATAACGTGGTACATAGCAAGTACTGTTAGTTATATTGTAAGTACTGCTATATTGATTAGGACGAATATATCTTTAGAGAAGATATGTTATAGTTATAGATAGAGTTTATCTTATGTGATATACTTAATAGTTTAGAATATTGATAAGATATCGTATGTGATATACTTATCATAATAGAATATTCTAAGGTTTCTACGGTTCCTTACACTATAAAAGGAACATAGTCATAATGAGTTTGTTGTACCTCATTGAACGTCGATTAATAGAAGATCGAATAGTTAAAAGTAACTATGTTCTACTTTGCTTTATAAGTTAGATTCTGCATAACTGATTTGGTTGTGTAAGAGTTCTCAAGTGCTCTAGTTTGATTACAAACTATTATAAAAATTCTTAACAGAATATAGATCCATTCAAAGGGATCAACACCTATCTAAAAGTACAAACCATAAATATCAAACATCACAAACACGAAATCATTATAAAATTCGTGAATTTGTTAAAAAAAATCAAACTTTTTGATTTTTTGATCTTTCAAATCGTGTACAAACCCTATGAATCACCCCTTGGCGAATGATACCACTTATACGTTTTTTCTATCACACTTGAATAACTATGGTTGATTTAGACAGAGAGATGGAGGAGAGAACTTTTAGAGAGAGAAAGAGATGTAGATTGAATGAGGTGGAAAAACAAAACTAACCAACCAACCCTTCTCACATGTTAAGAAAGGGTTTATATACTTCCTATTTTAAACCCAAATGGGCTTCTACAAGGCCATTAACGGACTAAACACTAGTCGGCCTGATTACTAGAATCGAAAACTAAAAAGAGCTATAACATATAAATACCTTAGAGTGACCGAGACTTTTCTAGTTTCTAAAAATCTCCCCCTAAAGGAGGTGACTCTTGATTTACAATAATAATCCCTATCATAGTATGCTAAGGATCTTCAACTTGTAGTCTTTGTTTCTTCAACCTTGTTACCTTGTACTTATAGTAAGTTCATTGAGCTTGTTTCATGAAAAACTATTACAAGACTCATGAGATCGATAATGATCGTCACTTCATTGAAAAGTGAATTTCTAACACTAAACCCTTAATTACAAGAATTACAAAGTTACAAGCCCTAGCTTTTGATCTAGCTAGGTTTTTCCCTCTAAAAACCCATTTAAAACCTTTCCCTCCCCAATTCAAACATAGGATCAGAACTAGTAGACATTTTGAGATAATTCTAAGTAGGTGATGCACCTACTTGTGGCTTACACATCACCATTCCTATCCTTTCTTTGTCGTGAGCTAGTTTTCACCACAAACCATTGATAACTTTGATTCTAGGCTTCATGACTCATTACTAGACTTGCATAGACCTTACCTAGAATCCCTTAGTCATATATCTACTGTCCTTACACGTTTCATGGCAAAACATGGAACTTAATGGTTGAAAAGAGTACAAATAGAAGCCTTATGCTTCATATTTTTTTCATCCTTCACTTTTACTTATATACACCTTTACATTATGTTCCTATACCACCATTAAATATTTAGGAAGTCCCTAAGATCATTAGCAACATTTGTAAGAAGTTCCAAGAGTTCTTGAAGAGTTGTGAAGAAGATATAGTCCATATGCCCTATTAGGAGCCTTAGAATTCTGTTTTTCTTGATTGTAATTATCCTCCCTTTTCAATAAGTTCTTTTCATGTTATAAGTCTTTAATAAGCTTATTTATAATCTAAATAATCTATTCCAAAATTTATTAGTTCATATGATCACTTAAAATGGAAGTTATAAGCTAAAGATGTCTTAAAACCCTAGTTTTGTAATTTACATGAAATAATGACTTAAAATATATTCAAAAGGTATAATTCTATAAAATTAATTTTATTATTATTATAAAAGTATTCCTAAACTTTTTTTTAAGTTCCTAGATCATTTGGTACATTTTTTAGGTTGTTATGTAATTTTAAACAAGTATAGGGACTAAAATTATCATTTTTGAAACTATAAACATTTTGGGCCAAAAATATCATTTTATGAAAGTTAAAACTATAAGGACTTATATTGTTAAGTTTGAAACCTTGAGGTTAATATTAGAAGGTTGAAATTGTAAATACTTAAACTATATACTTAAGAGGTTAAAAGTGTAATTAAGTTAAACATATAATAAAAGGGCCATTTTTCCAACTTTAGAACTAAAGGATATAAAAGTATATATTATACTAAACTTTTAATTTTAAGAAATATATTACATCTCGACATTACGTTCTGACTGAGTGGTTGGGTTTACGATTTAAAGTGCCCTCGCTGCTAAAAATTTTATAAAATAGCTTCTGAGTATGATGGCCCGAACAATAATGCTATAATTATAAAAAATTATAAACCAAAGAATAAATAACTAATACTTATTGAACTCAAGATCAAAGACTTGATACTATACAAAATGTGTTAATCACAGTTTGTGTGAGACCAACTTGTGGTTTGTATGACCAAGCTGTTTATTTGTGAATGAAATATATTTGATTACAACTCAGAATCTATGGACATAAAGTGAGTTCATAGCCTCACTTTTGAAAGTTTACAAATGGTTTGAAAACACGTTAGGGGGATATATTCCAAAACTGGAATGCAAGTGCTTTTGTATGCTGCCTGATATGATTACCAACACTATGTTTACTACTGCCATTTAGTCCATTTTAAATCGTGACCGTTAATCATTCTAGAAAATGAGCACTAATATTGTGCATAGTACTATTTGGGGACTGACATCCCTTATCTGGACAAGTCGCACTTGCTGGAATGCCGATAGGTGCCTACCTAGGCTAAACGGATACACTTTATTTTGCTAAAATCAAGAGTCCGGCAAACTACCTGCATAAGAATAATTTGTTAGTTTTCTGATAATGTCAAGTACCGGTGCATGAGCATAGTGTAGTATCATAACTATTTTATGTAGGTGTATAACAATGTCTCCCGGAAAATATACTTGTATTCAAAATATGTTTAAACATATGAATTCAATCAACCTTTGTGTTGACTTTTAAGCATATATTTCAGATAATTGTGACTGATAGCATGGTGCAGCAGAAGAATGGCATGAAGAGGCACAAGCTTGAAAGTTATTATCCGAGATTTTGGGAACCTCATTTTATAAAACTCTGATTTTAATTGATATATAGAGAAAATTGATTTAATCATTCTTTTGAGTGGTTTTCTATCATTATGACTTGTGTTCTATGAAGTAATACCCCTAAATCAATGTTCTGCTACGTTAAGGTAAAAATCGGGGTGTTACAGATTGGTATCAGAACCATGGTTATAGAGAACAACAACTAAAATCTTGACTATAACTACTTTTAAAATAATTTCAAGAAAGTCCTCCGTGCCAATGCCAGTGCTACTACTAGAATGAGGTAATATTATGCCAATACTAGTACTGCTACCCTTCAGAACAATATGTAAATGATACCATGTTTATGTGTACGTAATATAAATTAGAAAAACATATGTTATTTATCGAGACGTCCAAAAATATGTATCCCTTCTTCCTCCTATTATCATCTTATCAGATTTAGAAGATTCGCATTCTACAAATATTCTTGATGATATCCTGAAGTATGTTTCTAAATCCTCTAATAAATAAAACCTTATGATACCTCAGAAAATCCATCTAAAGATTAGAAAATCCCAAAATCCGTTTTACCTGTTGATGACGACCCCTATGTGCAAGTTATACGAGCATATAATGAAGAAATAGATTTTACACTTTAGCATAAAATTTATCCATCACCTTATAATAAGTGTGAAAACACTTATCCTTTTACCACTTAAAACAATTAAAAACGAGACCAAAACGTGTATTTAATGTCGTAAAAGGCGAAATTATGTGTGGTTTGTGTTTTTATTGTGTTGTAGGACCAAAAGATGAAAAAGGAAGAAAACACGGGCTTTCACGTGTTTTTATCGAAGAAAAAGACAAAAGATGAAGTCAAAAGATCATAAGTGCAAAAAGAACGGAAGTCAAAGGCTTATTCTAAAGATTTATCGAAGAAAAAGACTAAAGATGGAAGTTTAACGAAGTCGAAGAACTAAATCTAATAAAAGAAGAAAATTAGAAGACGAGTTCATTTTAATTCGACAAATCCCGAGACAAAGTCTAGAAAGGCAAATTAATTAAAAGACGAGAAGACAAAGTGAAAGATGGAAGCAACGTCACCTACCACTCCTCCTCCTATAAATAGACTCATCTTGATTTTAATTTATTTTTATTATTAGTGGAGGAGTAGTTGTAGTTTATTTTTCACATAGTAATTAGAAGTAGGAGTAGGTGTAATTTTAATTTTCCATGTCTTAATTTCTTTTTAATCTTGTTGTTGAATCTTAAATATTTATATTTTAATTAAGTTTTTCTATTAATCTCGTCCTACCTTTCTTGTTTGATTTAATCCCTATAGCTTATTGGTGCTTATTGTTTATTTTGATTGGTTGATTGATTCGATTAAGTGGGTTTTAATAGTTTTTGTTTTTGATTTAGATCTTATTGATTTCGTTGATTTGATGCTTATTAGAGTTTTAATTTGTGTTTGATTGGCTTATGTCATAGATTAATTTGCTTATTTTTGGCTTAATTTCTTTCCCCATATTTTAGGATATGTCGTCTTTTTTTAGATATGTTTTTTTTATGTTAGAAGATAAGGATTTTATCCAAAATTATGTTTTTTATCCGAAAATTTAATTTTATCCGAATATAGCATATTTATCCGAAATATTCTGTTTATCCGAAGATTCAATTTATTCCTAATATATCAGTTATTCCGAAAAACAGGTTTATTCCGAAGATTTATGCTTTATCCGAAAAAACAGTTTTATTCCGAATATATCAGTTATTCCGAAAACATTGTTTTTATCCGAAAACCTTAGTTTATCCAAAATACTAGCTTTTATCCGAAGATTGTTTTCCCGCCAAAACCCATTTTATCCAAAGAAACTATTTATTCCGAGGATTGCTAAACAAATATTCTGAATACTACCGTAGAACTCTTAAAAATTCCGAATATATCTCCTTGCCATATTTATTCGAAAATATGCAAACATTCTGAAGAAACATGCAATATCCGAATATCAGTAGCTAACTAATCCACTTTTCCCTCCAAAAGTATGTTCCCCCATGGGGAACATGCTTCACTTAGTTAAACATTTGTTCCGTGTTGGTTTAGTTTCATCCGAAAGTCGTTTTAATTTTTATTCTGAAAATCAGTTATTTTTAGTTATATATTTCTGCAAATTTTAGTTTTATTTTTTCCTAAAGTTTTACTTTTAATTTTTATTAAGTTCCCGCTTTAATATTTGCCTCGTTTCTTTTTAAAATAGCCATATAGTCTAATTTCCTTTATTTTTGTTAAGTAAGTTTTATTTTTAATTCAAAAGTTTATTTTTATTTTTATTTTTTTATTCTTTTTAGTTTTACTTTTATTAATTGTTTCTTTTTAATATTTGATTTTTTATCGTTTTAATTTTTAGTTTATTTCTAATACTTTTCATATTTACTTTTTAAATAGTTATAAATAACCAATTTTTATTTTATCTACCAAAAACGATTGAGTCACACTTTTAACCCGAGATCAATTCGATTATACACCGAGAACAACGAACTTTTAATATACAAATTCTTATTATCAAATGGCGCCGCTGCCGGCTCTTTTCGTGAAGATTAACGGTTTTTTAAGAGACGCGTTGGATTTTGGGATCCGTTCACTTTCGAACGTTATTTTTCTTGCAAAATTTTAAAAAATTTTCAAAAATCCTAAAAAATAAAAAATTTCAAAAAATCCCAAAAACATTCGAAAAATCATAAAAAGCATTTCTTTTTAAATTTTTGTACCAAAAATATTCCTCTTACTTCTCTATTGTGTTTAATTCTTAATAGATTCATATGTTGCTTGTGTAGGGTGTGGAAGACCATTGTATGGTTTTCAAACATGTCAATAGTGTATATGTGAGCGGTGCAGAAATGATATCGACAATACACAATTTGGATTTTGTCCCTCTCGCAATTCGATTAACTCTTCCTTTGCTTCTAATGCACTTACTCCCCCCCTTTTGCATATATTGTGGATGTGATTCTCATTGGCATGTTTCGTGTCCAATTTGATACCCGTCTCATGACGAGAAAGAACCGGGTTACAATTATGACAATGGTAATAGCTATCCACAAGACGCACCGGGTTTTTCTCAATACCCGTGTTGCAATGGTTGTGGGGGCCCTCACGATACTTTTTATTGTCAACCGATGAATTATTATGAACCAAATCCGTGCTATAATTCCGGTTTTCATAACTTGGAGCCCCCACAATACACCCTCGATCATCAACCTTCTTTGAATCCGAATGACGAAAGACAAGCCTTTCTTTTGAAAATTCATGACGGCTTAATTCGACTGACCGAAACACTGGAGGAGTGTCAAAGACAATGACAAGAGCGAGTATTTAATCTTAGTGATTATACTCCGCCTCTTGTGCGTTCTTTTTATTATGATGATGACGAGGTGATATCTTTGATCTCAACCCATCTTCTGAGATTCCTATTCATACTCTGGATGTCCCAAATGTGTCTAAGGATTGTGATACATCGAGTGAGATTAGTGAATTTGGTCCCGACAACTTATTTGATGAGGTTTGTGATGTACCGACTTTCGTTGAGCTTACGGACGAGGTCGCTCTTAATGATGATTTTTCTCCATGTTATGAGAATTCCACTTTTGAAATTTCTCAATCTCCTCCGGGAGATGAGGGCGATGTTGATTAATTTTCTCCGACTTATGAGAAGTTCACCACTGAACTTGGTCTTGTAGATGAGGTGGAAGACGTTATTCTTCGCAACAAACTATTGAAAGTTCATCTTCTTATTGTTGAAATTGAAGCGTTGAATTCTACTCCTATTACCGAGTCTTTACCTCCGTCTCTTACTCCAGTTGAGAATAATGATACATTTATGGAAGAGATCGACATTCTATCAATACCTCCGGGTATTGATGATGATGACACGGAGGGGGATATTCTTTTTGAAACTTTGATACATGAAGATATTGTCCCAAATCCCCCTCCCGAACACCTTTTATCCCATACTTTGGAGACCATTACTGAGGATGAAACCTTTATGGCTTTGCCTCTTAGTGATAATCATATGTCTTTTGGGGATGACATTTTGATTCCTTTACCCACCCCACCTCCCGTGGATCACGATTTCACATACTTCTCGTATGTTGAGAGGACCTTTTTACCTTTCATGACTTATCCTCCGACCTCTCCTGTTTTATTTTCCTCCGGTAACGAGGACAAGATCTTTGACCCCCGTATTACATTAGAGGCTTCCCCATGGACCATTTAATTTGGGGACGAGTCAGGCTCGTGACTCGATTAACAAAAACAAGCTCTTCTCAGGAGGCAACCCGCTAATCTATCCTGTTTATCTGTTTATTTATAATAAGCGTAGGGGAGCCCCGTTGTTGTTTGTTGTTTTCTTTCTTATGATGTGCAGGGATTGGAGCTTCAAAGATTCACTTTTGATGACTTTTGACGACCCGTGATTCCGTGTATCCGTCTTCCCGGTTCTATCCTAAACTCTTTTGATTCACTATTTTTTATTCTTCAATATTAAAATAGGAATCACTTTAGTTGTCTCTTCCTTAGCAAGATTTAAAAAACGTGCACAATGTCCTAAGTGTAGGGGAGCTTACTCCCACATGCTTAAACATTGAGGACAATGTTTATATCAAGTGTAGGGGGACTTTTATCGAAGTTAAGTGGGCTTTTCCATTAATTTGTCCTCATTTTAACCGGAAAATTTAAATTTTTCGACATTTTTCAAAAATTTTGATCTATTTTGGCCTAGTAGTATTTTTCATTTATTCTCTTTTATGTTCTTTCCTTTTGTTATCGCATCGTATGTATATATTTCATTTCAAAAATAAAGTCAAAAGAGAAAAATAAAGTTAAATAAAATGGTTTTAATGAGTTTTGATGTCTTTGATATATTAGGTCCGTCATGAATCTTTTGAGTCAACCCGAGTTTACTTATCTAAGTTTACTCTAGCTAGTATCCTTAACGTATTTAAATCAAGTTTTGCTAGGCTTTTATATAGGGAACTTTAAAACGCGAAAGTCTTAACCCATATGGGTTTAAGAACAAGAACTTTTCGCAAGTTCCTATAATTGATCCTAGAAAGTCGTTTATCAAGGGAACTTTAAAATACGAATTCTAAACTTGAAAAAGTGTACGAAGTTGCAAGATCCTATAGATGACTTGAAAACCCAAAACTTTGATTTAATAGGCTAAGCATCCACGAGTCTCATTCCTTGAGATTTTAAATTGTGGAGAACGAGAGATGATAGAGTCAATTATAAGTTTCGTATTCTTTCATGAATTTATGTTAGTTAATTATGATCTTTTTCTCCCATCGCTTGTTAATAAATATAATTGCAATAAGTAAGGTTATACGATTTGAAAAGTTACTTATCTTCTAGCACAATATCGTTTAAAAGTTACTCGGTATTAATTAGAGTTCATAGCCAAGGCATAACTTATTGAAACGGGATGCGAAGATTGGCGAGTCCGAAAAGGCCCTAACAAGGCATGAGGGCTACATTTTGTTGCTAAACATCCAAAGTGATGCGAATAATCATTTATCAAAAATCAATATGAAGGATCGAGACACACGACGAAAATCAAATACTCCACTAAAGATCATGGAGAATTCTATCTGAAAAGACGCTAGCAAGGTATGAGGATACATAGATCCAAGTCCTAAAAGGAGGCGGATCGTTGTATATCAAAATCCTAAATAAAGATTGGAGAAAAATGAAGAAGTCGTGGTCCAAGTATGAAGAATCTCTCAAAAACTTCAAGTGAAGAAATTCCTATTATGAAGAGAAGACCATTATTTCAAGATCATCTCTCAAGATTCGAAGTATGAAGTCAATGCCAAATATCGATCCGATAAAGGTCTCAAATCGTGAAACAAGTTATGCCAAGATATGAACTTTATGAGGTTTCGAGAAGCAGTTATAAAAGATTTTGTCCTTTAGCTAACTATTGATTAAATCGTCCTACTTTATTTTCAGCCTAAATAAACTATCGAAATAAGTCAACAATACATCCTCGTGATCATTCAAGACAACAATAACATATAAGAGATACACCTAGGAATAAGCGGGACTAAGCGAATAATTGAGCCACATGAGTGAGTGTTAGCTTACTAACTTAGAATAACAATGATCTCGTTTTTAAGCTTAGTATGGGGAACGTGAAACTTGAGGGTGATAAACATTCAAGACAACCAAAGCCCTAATGTAAGTCTTCGATTTCTTTACTTGTTTCGTTCTTCAAATATTTTGTTATTTTCTATCTTTTTAAGTTTCCTTAATGTCTTGTGTTTAATAAAGGCCAAGGTGGGTTAATTATGATGGAAAATGTAAATCTTGCTTTGTAATTAAGGCATTGCATGAGGGCATTGCAATGGTCAAGTGTAGGGGATCTAATAAGTGTGAAAACACTTATCCTTTTACCCCTTAAAACAATTAAAAACGAGACCAAAACGTGTATTTAATGTCGTAAAAGGCGGAATTATGCGTGGTTTGTGTTTTTGTTGTATTTTAGGACCAAAAGACGAAAAAAGAAGAAAACACGGGCTTTCACGGGCTTTTGTCGAAGAAAAAGACAAAAGACGAAGTCAAAAGATCAAAAGTGCAAAAAGAACAGAAGTCAAAGGCTTATTCTTAAGATTTATCAAAGAAAAAGACTAAAGACGGAAGTTTTACGAAGTCGAAGAACCAAATCTAATAAAAGAAGAAAATTAGAAGACGAGTTCATTTTAATTCGACAAATCCCGAGACAAAGTCGAGAAAGACAAATTAATTAAAAGACAAGAAGACAAAGTGAAAGATGGAAGCAACATAACCTACCACTCCTCCTCCTATAAATAGACTCATCTCCATTTTATTTTATTTTTATTATTAGTGGAGGAGTAGTTGTAGTTTGTTTTTCACATAGTAATTAGGAGTAGGAGTAGGTGTAATTTTAATTTTCCATGTCTTAATTTCTTTTTAATCTTGTTGTTGAATCTTGAATCTTTATATTTTAATTAAGTTTTTCTATTAATCTAATCCTTCCTTTCTTGTTTGATTTAATCCTTATAGCTTATTGGTGCTTATTGTTTATTTTAATTGGTTGATTGATTTGATTAAGTGGGTTTTAATAGTGTTAGTTTTTTATTTAGATCTTATTGATTTGGTTTGTTTGATGCTTATTATAGTTTTAATTTGTGTTTGATTGGCTTATTTCATAGATAAATTTGCTTATTTTTGGCTTAATTTCTTTCCCCATATTTTAGGATCTGTCGTCTTTTTTAGAACTGTTTTTTTATGTTATTTCGAAGATAAGGTTTTTATCCGAAATTATGTTTTTATCCAAAAATTTAGTTTTAACCGAATATAGCATATTTATCCGAAATATTCTGTTTATCCGAATATTCACTTTATTCCGAATATATCAGTTATTCCGAAAAACAGGCTTATTCCGAAGATTTATGCTTTATCCGATAAAAAACAGTTTTATTCCGAATATATAAGTTATTCCGAAAACATTTGTTTTATCCGAAAACCTTAGTTTATCCGAAATACTAGCTTTTATCCGAAGATTTTTTTCCCGCCAAAATCCATTTTATCCGAAGAAACTATTTATTCCGAAGACTGCTAAACAAATATTCCGAATACCACTGTAGAACTCTTAAAAATTCCGAATATATCTCCTTGCCATATTTATCCGAAAATATGCAAACATTCCGAAGAAACATGCAATATCCGAATATCAGTAGCTAACTAATCCACTTTTCCTTCCAAAATTATGTTCCCCCATGGGGAACATGCTTCACTTAGTTAAACATTTGTTCCGTGTTGGTTTAGTTTTATCCTAAAGTCGTTTTAATTTTTATTCTGAAAGTCAGTTATTTTTAGTTATATTTTTCTGCCAATTTTAGTTTTAGTGTTTTATCCTAAAGTTTTACTTTTAATTTTTATAAAGTACCCGCTTTAATATTTGCCTCGTTTCTTTTTAAAATAGCCATATAGTCCAATTTCCTTTATTTTGGTTAAGTAAGTTTTATTTTTAATTCAAAAGTTTATTTTATTTTTTAGTTTTACTTTTATTAATTGTTTGTTTTTAATATTTGTTTTTATATCGTTTTAATTTTTAGTTTATTTCTAATACTTTTCATATTTACTTTTTAAATAGTTATAGATAACCAAATTTTATTTTATCTATCAAACACGACTGAGTCACACTTTTAACGGGAGATCAATTCTATTAGACACCGAGAACAACGAACTTTTAATATACAAAATCTTATTATCACCTTACCCTATTAATATACCATTACCTTCTATGTGAAAATCCACCTAAAAATACCCATGAACAATATTAAAGATATCCAACCCTGTTTGAAAGAACTTCTCCCCCGAGAATATTGAAGATCTGGAAGACAAAGTTGAAGGACCGAAGAATAATATAATTTTTAGAAAACTAGAAGGATATTTTTAGGAAGCTAAAACAGATTTCTGAGAAACTAGAATTTTAGGGAACTAGAAGGAGATTTTGAAGAAGCTAAAAAGTTACAAAGAAGACAAGTGATACGCGATGAAGAAATCGTTCAAGCTCGACTAATGGTTTTTACCATAGAGTTAATCATTGAGAACATTCAAATTATACATCATACGAAGTCTTTTCGATGCCATCAAAGAACTTTAGAGGAAGAGATGAAGACATTAGATTATAAGTTGTAAATATTTTCAACTTTTTGTCTTTACCTTTATGATTAACAGTGAAGCTTGTCTTGTAAATATAAACATATAAGTTGTTAATAAATAAAAGTTGTGTTTCTCATCTTGTTATTTCATACTTATTTCTAAGAAGTAAAAGATCCCTATTTCTTGATTTTCTCACAAATGATTATAAATTAAATTGCGTTAATTCTGGAAAAAGCATATGCTTGATAAAGTATATTTTTTATTTTGGAATTTATGTTATCTTCTATGATGATATGAATTATCAGTTGAATATAACCCGCATGTTTGTAGAAAGACTTAAGAGGATATATGATAAGCATGCCTTATATAAGATAAGTTGCTACACATTATGGTTGCTTACGTTACGATTATGTATGAGTCATATCTTTTTAAATCCATTGATAACTTTGGATTTACATTTATCGGTTGGATTTATTAACCTCAAATATGAATGATAATCAACAAAATAAGTTTCCTATAAACCCTATCAAATAAACCCAAAAGATATACCTTGTGTTCGATAAGCATTTATATGTATCCATATACATATGTGACAAATGCATTATAATATAAGTATACCTTGATTATAGATTCTTTCTCATCTACTTATCACTCTAAACCCTAAGGATCCTCAATTAACGTTGATGTGGCTCCAATCCTGCAATCAAATTTGTCAATGAGAAGTACTATTCAAAAGAAGACTCGATGACTAGTTAGTTTTAATATATGTCGCAACCGGGAATTTTCTAGACTTTAAATAATAATAAATTATATTATTTATTATCGAAATTAATTTTTGAGAGATGCCAAAGTAATTTGATTTGAAAACATGAGTTTATTTTGTAAATTGTAAAAGACTGCGCAAATCTAAGAACTGACGTGATACAAATTAAATTATAAAAATATTGAATAAAAAGATTTATTAATTTATCTAATACTCTTATTTTAGTATTAATAACGAAGGTTAAAAACGAGATTATCCAAATTGAGTTTTATTTTTCTTTGAACGCAAATTATTCAAGACAACCAATAAATGGTAATTATTTCAAATAAAAAAGGAAACGGTTAAATTTGTTGGTTAAATACTCTAATTTATTGGAAATATTATTTCAAAACCATCGCTTAATATTTTAGAAACCGAATCAAATTTTATAAAACACGAATGAGACCCGAACCACATTTAAACAAGATAAAAAGAAAACTTAGTAAACTATTTATGTATTCGACCCTAAACTATACACACTTTACATACCTAATTTAATATAAATATAAAACTCCTATCATTTCACCTCATAAATTCAAAAACCTAAACCTAAAACTTCACACACAAAAACCTAGTTTCCTTATACATTTTCCGGCGCCCACTCTATTTCCGGTCACCGGAATATTTTTTCGGCTACCACCACCATTTTATGAAACCTCTACATAACTACTCAATCTACCCGATCTATATTACAACCATATTGTTCCTACTTTTTCCGTCCCCCGGCCACCATCACCACTGGTCCGCCGCAACTTTATACCACCAGCAACCGCTTGATCTTGATAAGTACCACCACCATACTTGCAACACGCGGCCATCAAAGATCCGTCATAGTACAACCGTATTTACCACCATCAGACGACGATCACAGCCGTGACTCCACCACCAACAACCATGTCTCAACATCACCATCATGTTTACACCACATCAGCCACCGTCAGATCTACTTCACGAATGTTACAAACCACCAGCCGTCGTGGTTGTTCACCACCAGCCGCCATTGTTTACACCACAGCCCCGCAACCAATACACCATCGATCACCAGTCATAGTTGTAGACGCCGCCACCAGTAGAAAACGACCAACATGAGGTTTTGTTTAGTCTTTTTGCTTAAATCCAACAATAGCAGCACCACCAGATGGTGCAATTTTTTATTGCAACAACACCACCACATGGTGCGTTCGAGTTCAACAGCAGCACCAGAGGCTGCATCTCGTTACCAGCAACAGCTCGACAGCCCGTTTTTCGTACTAGCAGCAGCATAGCATGCTAGGGTTTGTTACCAACACCAGCACAATAGGCGCGTTTGTTACCTGCAGCAGCGTATCAGGTGCGCTTGTTACCAGCAGAAGCACAACATGGTGCGTTCGTTACCAACAGTAGAGGGTGTTTGGTTTGCCGTTTACCAACAGTAGGGGAGTGTTTGGATCTGTTTTTTAACAGCAGTAGGGGTGTTTGGATCTGCTGATAACTAGCAATAGGGGTGTTTGGGTATGCTGAGAGTCTACCAGGGCTTTTTAGGGTTAGCAAGGAACCCTAAGGGTGCTTTTGGGTCTGCAACAGGATATTCAGTGTGCGTTTGGGACTACATATTGCGTATAAGGGTGTGTGTGGGACTGCAGACAGCGTATAAGGTTACGTTTGGGTTAAACATCAAACAATTAGGGTGCGGTTAGGTTTATCAGCTGTAGATAAGGGTGCGTTTGGGTTTATGTGGACACGGGACTTCAAGGGTTTAGAAGTGTGGGGCGTGATTTTAGCTCATGGTTTGTTGTGGTATAGAAATCTGCTAATAACGTATGTAACTTTAATAATTTTTAATACGGATTAAACGGTGATATATAATATAAATATATATATATAAATGATTAAATATATTCTGGCCATTGAATAAATGAAACTTTAACGAATAGCTAATAGATTTCCTTTCTTTCAGTTATTCTTTTGCCCATTTCCTAGTATATTAATAATAAAATGAATTTTTCCAATGTATAAACTAAAAATTCCAATGGCTTTGGCTACTATAACCTTCCCAACCACGATTTTTTACAAGCGTTGTTTCTATCTATTATTATCTAAAAATAATAAAGTTATTAATGACTGGACGAAACCAAGAAATAACCCCTCACGTGCGAAATTATAGAAG